>JBBPUQ010000010.1:17500-1217500 GCA_038501195.1 Nemania diffusa | reverse complement strand
TACCTTCTCAGTCGTGCCCTGCGCCGTTGGGGAATTTGAAGAAGTACGTGCAGTGACATGCCCTTCCCCTGTCCTATATTCTAGCTTTAAAGCCTCGTCCACGTCGAGTGCGATGATGCTGTATCGTCCGCGTACATCTAGTCCGGTCCGCCTTGTTTTCGCACTTGCGGAGTCGAGCACGATGAACTCGCTTTTATCATTCTGTAATATCTCAACCACGTCTGGGACTTCAATATGTAGAGGGATGTCAATAGACCGAGAGAGATATTTCGCGTCTAAGCCGAATGAAGCTAAGACACCGTCGTCTCGCAACAATGGGGAATATTCATTAAGCGCTCTGGTGTCTTCCAACATAGATGCCTCTAGTTTCCCCTCAATTATAGCTCTAGGGGACACAGACTCGGGGTTTCGGCCGATGGCGCGGTTCCATGCCATCGCTTCCTGAAACCAGTTCGTGATGACTTGGTGGCCCGCCGACTCGGTGCAGATCGACTCGGGATGATACTGCAGGCCCCAGAACGGTTTAGTCCGATGTCTGACACCCATCAGAATGCGCTCTACCATATCCCCCCGATTCTCATATGTCCACGCAAGTGGCACGATATCGGGGAAAAGGGGTGGAGATGCCCATTTCGCAATTTGCCACTCGGCCGCAGGTACAGATTCCTGTCCGACATCTGCGTGCAGACTATGATACAGTGTCGCTTTAAATGTCGGCACATCTGCAAAGACGTTTTTGTCCTCTTCTGTCCTGAGATGGTCGATTTCTCGGATCATGCCATGCAGGCCCGTTCGCAGTCTCTTGACGACTGCGCCGCAACTGACAACGAGACTTTGAAAACCAAGGCAGATGCCGAGCACGGGCGCTAGGTGCTCGTCCTCGAGATCCCAAATGTGTTTCATGATGCCGACATCCTTATCCACATCAGGCGCGCCGGGCCCGGGACCGCAGACGACGGCATGGTAGGGCGCCACTTGCTTTCTCAGCGCATCTTTAAAACCAGCGCTCTTGGGATCAAGATGAGGCGGGTCAATAGACAGGACGTCGACGTCCGCCCCCAGGACTGTCGTCAATAGGGAGACAATGTTGTTGCTGAAGGAATCGTAGGCGTCGATGAACAGGATGCGCGGGCGACCCATTGCCACGCGATTTTGTTAGCGGGATAGCAGAACCCTGAAGTCCCCTCCCCCTACCTAGGTGTCACGATTCACAGGCTGTCAGGAATTTTAGTTCCGTTTATATGTATATACTTACACAAGAGCAGATGTCCGACATTTACAGGGATCTTAATGTACAAGTGTGATTAATAAAGGTAATGATCGTACTAATACGAAGTATGTAAAAAGGAGCTATATTCTTTCTCTAAATTGGATAAAATTTTAGACTAAAGGGTCCGATCGGTTTGCATCGGGAAAAGTGGACCATTAAAGCCTCACCTTCCCAGCACCATTGTTGTAATTATCTACATAGGTAGGTACCTACCTACTTCCTATCATCAATCTATTATCTGATGATGGGAATGGAATGGGTGGGTAAGCTTACTAATTTGAGTGACTTTCCGACATCTATCTGCTTGATTTGTTCCTTCCATAATCCCTACACCATTTTACTGATCGCTTTGGCGGTGGTGTACCTATGTGACAGAATCCTGCACGTCAGCTGCTTTTAAATCATGTACCAACTAATATTCACATCTCTTTATATCGACTCGCTTGGACCATGCTACCAGGCATGGGTCTCTCCTTAGCTTATACATCAGCTATTATGCTGACAGAGATATTGCATGTAAGTAAATGTAAGGACATATCCTAGGTACCTACATACCGGTATATGTGGTTTGACAGTGCAAATGTATCATCATGGTATACATCATTCAACGTCATTTTACCTTGCGTATGTTGCACGCTTGTTCAGGGGCGCAAAGGGAACAATAGCATTCATAGCAAACTAGTGCACCGATCACCATCCAACTGTGTGTGATCTTGGAAAACCAACAACCCCTGAGTAAGTCGGTTGATCAACCAAACACGAGATAGTAATGTAGACGTTGATAGGTAACGAAGAGGCTCGGACTCCAAAGGGATCAAAAGAGCCTCTTAATGCTACTCTTGGGTGCACATACAAGTGTGATACATATATCGGCCCGATTGCTTCTCAATCCAACATTCTACACTGCATCTAATTCACGTGTCTCATCTTTTTGGTGAAGCAATGCGTTGAAATGATTTCCAATATCATTGACATGGTTCGCTAAGTCGACTACGTGTAAATCCTACCCTAGCAAGATTATCAGGCAAGGAGAGGAATAGGAAGAGGGAGGGCTGTGACAGCTGCAATATTGAGGTATAAATCGCTGGGAGGGTTGGAGTATTGACGTTTAAGTTCGAGGATCGAGTAGGCTAGTGTCTGCCTCGTTGCACAACAGCGAAAAAAGTCACGAGATCATTTCGAGATCCAGTATAAATAAAGAGACGTTGTACCAAAGAGTTGGGTTGCACTAAATTCCTCACTGATGCGCTAACATCTCGTTACAGGTAGCTTGCCATTGGCCTTGCTACGCTTGCTACCGTAGCATATATCTATACAAATACAAGACTAGTTGGTTATTGTTGACTCCAATCTAGCCCGTACCGTGCATCTGAGACTTTATAGTTTTTCAGGGCCCCTATCGCCCCCTCCACATCTGTGGCCGTCACTATAATCCCAGCATTGCCAGGCTTGAGAAACTGCTCCTCAACGGCTTTACGGATCCAGTCCAACAGGCCGTCGTAGAACCCATCAATATTGAGTACACATACACCCCTGCTGTGAATGCCTAGCTGGTTCCAAGTTGCGGTTTCCAGCAGCTCCTCCATGGTGCCGAAGCCACCGCTCAGGGCAATGAAACCGGAGCCCGGTCCACCTTCTATCACTTCCTGTGCCATCATGCGCTTGCGTGTGTGCATGTCCTGGACCACTGTTGTACGCCCGTATATGGTCTTCTCGGGGACATGGTATCCGTTGGCGTTCTCTTTTACCTCGTAGGTATCGTCGCGCTCCCACTTGACTAGGGCCTCTGGGATGATGCCATGGACGGCATCAGGGCCACTGATTGACACGATGGTTTTAGCTACCTCGCCCATGAGCCCTACTGTACCGCCACCGTATACTGCAAGGAAGTCACAGAGATTAGTAAGGTGAATAAAACAAAGTATCGGAGGATATCTCGTGAAAAAGAAAAAAAAATACCTAAGCCGATATTGTTTTCAGCCATTATTTTCCCCAAGGCTCGTGCGGCCTCGATATGTTTCGGGCTCTTCCCAGCAGAGGAGCCACAGTAGACGCAGATCTTGGTCTGCGGTGGGGTTCCGTTCGAGTTCGGCATTGTGGGTGTCGAGTGTCCGTGCTGTAGTATGGTAGAGTAAGGTATAGGAAATGCGCCGCCGGACTCCGTGGTATAGTTGATGGGTTGTAGAAAATGTCAACCAGTTCGTCTACAAGAAATATATATATATATAAAGAAGGGAGGAAGAATGGGAAGGAATTTACATTGTTGAGAGGGTGATTGGGCCTAGTGAACGTGTTGTCTGAGACTCTTTGGGTGGTGAAATGTGAGCACAACGGGGACAGGCAGATCAGATCAGACGAACACGAAAAAGTTGTAAGTCACACAGACGAGAAACAATTTATATATATTCCCGGATCACAAGCAATGCAGTCAGGGATAGGAATAGGGATAATTGAATAATAACAAACCAAGATAAAATGGAAGACGATAGTTAATATTGAGTCAAAACGTCAAAACCTCGAGCAAACAATCCGTGGAACCCCTTGAATGCACGGTGGTTGAGTCACAGGAATACCAATGCGTTAGGTCAGATGCTAATTGACGGCTCCAGGTGCCAGAGGGCAGCCAGAGCGAATAATACCTTATGGCGGGACTGATTGATCCATTGATGACGTCGCTCGCAGTGAGACAATTAGGTAGGTATGTACCTGCACATAGACCGAAGCAAATTTGGAGCGTCCCACCATTGGAAGGTGGCTTGCAATGGCTGATGTTCCTGTATCGTGTGACGTTGAGCACGGCGGTCAAGATGTATGCAAAGAGATGTTAGGAGTTTTGGTTGCGATGTGCGATGTGATTTGAAGGTAGGGCAATAATTGGAAGTATGGTATGGTACCGGGCATTACCTACATACCTATGTAGGTACATTAGATACAAGGTTACGTAGGGATCTTGTCCACATGATGTAGCACCTATATCTGTACCTATAGGTTGTGATTCGTCCAATTTACAAGTATAGAGTAGTACTGGCAACTTACCTGCCAGCCGGATGCCAGCCGGGGGTGCGAATCGCATTGGCACAACGTTGCGGCTGCCGAAGACGTGTAAATTAGAGGCCTAGACTATCCTAGCGCGCAGGCCTTATCGGTGAATCCACGTCCGCCCTCGCCGCTTCGATTTGTCGAGAGTGCAGAATACCGACCACCCTAAAGTGGACACACATCTGTATTCTGTACCTCTCGACACCAAGCCTTCCAACGAGTGTCCCGGGTCGTATCTTCACCTTCACTCTTCGGGTTCTATTCGCTCGCCTCCTCTGTCGGTCCCGATTCCCCGTGAAATCGTCTTGGCCTGTTTCCCAGCGATAGCGATTCGCGATTCGTGGTGTCTCTCGTCACGATGCCGGAACCAAACGGGCCTCCGGCTGGCGATGCTGCCGGCAAGGAGCAAGGCGTACGTTGCGCAAAACGTCCTAGTCTTCTTTAGTTGTGTATCGCGTCCCGAGTTTATTCCAGGCTAGCTAATCATGTCTCTGGCGCCTGCAGCAGTCTATCTTCTCCAAGATCGTACAAGGTGTCCTGATCTGGGTTGGTATCCAGTTGGTCATGAAGCAGTTCATGGGCGCCGGCAACCAGAAGCAGCAGCAGCAGACAGCCACGACGAAAGACCCCGACGGAAACATTGTGCAGATACCCGCCAACATCGGCGAAATCCCTGCATACCAACTTCGGCCAGCCACATTAGACCCCGGCGCTACCTACAACCGCATCCCGCAGCGCCTGGCCCCCATCTGGCCTACCGATAGCGCCATCGATATTATCGTTACCTTGTCCTCGAGCTTCGTCCCCACCAAGATCGCAAGCGTGCCCGAAGAGATGGTTGCTTTGAGAGAGACTGGGTTCCAGCTAGGTGATTCCAAAGATAAGCGGTCTGCCGAGACTCTTTTCGACGTGCCCACTTCTGTGCAGAACAACGGAACGCTTTGGGGCCACTTCTACTTTGGCCTCACGGGCACCATCCTGGACCCTAAGGAATCTGGTTTTGACCCGGCTACGGCTGTCCACTTCACCTACCCTCTGACTCAATATCTCCCAAAGAAAAAAGAAGCCAAAACACGGAACCTACTCGAAGACAAGGTCGAGGTTGTCGGGGCGCCAGAGGACGAGGTAGCTGGCCCTATTGTCGCCAACTACTATCACCCAAATACAAGTCTATCGTTCATACCCGATACGGGAATATTGAACTACCCACAATTGCCCCCCGCAGTTCAACAGTTTCTCATGCTCGAGGTAGGGTTTCTCAAACTTCAGATATTGTATATCATATTAACCAAGTACAGTCAACCGGTGCTCGTGATGGTTCTGGACAAAATTCATGGTACTGTAAGTTACAAGAAACATTTGAGCACCCCTATCATTACAATATCTAATGCTTCTTTAAGACCCTGTCTTATTTGTCAACCAATTCTGGCAAATGAAAACCCATATGATTATCCTGAACGACACGGTCAAGACGCTTCCCTTGCGTCTTGACCTTGGTAACTTAAAGAATTGGCAATTCAACCTCATGGCCACTATGGATCTCAATACAAAGCAGCAGGCTCGACAGGCTGCGTTTGGCGGCTCCATGCCTGGCGGCAGCGATGGCAGCGAAATTGAACTTATTAAGGAAATCTTGCTGGATACTAACCCCTGGCTTCTAGGCGTTACCTTTGTCGTCAGTATTGCTCACTTGATACTTGAGACACTCGCCTTTGGTTCCGACATTGCTCATTATCGGAAGAAGAAGGACAATGTCGGCATCTCTGTGCGCTCAATTCTAGCCAATGTTTTCATGCAAGCTGTCATCTTCCTCTACTTGGTCGACAACTCTCAAAATACGAGCTGGATGATCCTCGGCTCCCAAGGCATAGGCATCGTCATAGAATTTTGGAAAATTACGACTATAGTGAATGTGAGAATGCGCCCCGCGCCACCTGGCTCACTCATCCCGTATCGCATTGCCTTCGAAGACAAGTACAAGCTGAGCGAGACTGAGGAGAAGACCAAAGAGTACGACGAGATTGCCTTCAAATACATGTATATTGCTGGTGTGCCTCTTTTGGTTGGCTATGCAATCTACTCCCTATACTACGATTCCCACAAGTCATGGTATTCCTACATCATCACCACGCTTGTCGGTTCTGTTTACGCCTACGGTTTTCTCATGATGGTTCCATCATTGTATATCAACTACCGTCTCAAGAGCGTGGCGCATATGCCTGGAAAAGCGATGATGTACAAGTTCCTAAACACGTTCATCGACGACTTATTCGCTTTCACAATCAAAATGCCATTCCTTCACCGACTGGCTACCCTCCGAGATGACGTCATCTTCTTCATCTACTTGTATCAACGCTGGGCATACAAAGTTGACTACACCCGTGTTAACGAATTCGGCCAGGGCGGTGATGATGACGAGGAGCCATCAAAGGAGGCTAAGGTGGAGCCCAAGTTGTTGCCCAAGGCTGATCCCGTTGTGTCCGAAAAGGTCGGAGGCGAAGCCACAGCAACGGGCAGAAGCACAGGGGATGCGAAAAAGAGAAAATAATCTATTTGTAGACTGGATACGACTGTTCTTTCATTCGTGTAGTATATAGGGCAAGGCGGAGGTAGACAAGGAAGGCATCACCTTCAGTAGAAAAATATCAGATTTAATCCCTGACTCCTATCAGTAGACATGATCGACTTATCAACTAGGTAACTATAGCAAAAGAATCCTAGAGCGACAATGGAAGATGCAAAAAAAAAGAAGGCTATTGATAAAGATGAATATTTCATTTACATAGTGAAATAGAGCCTATACTAGGCAGACACCGCACTTTGGAGGCTTGACTACGGTTACAAAAAGTTTCTAGCTTCAGATCTTCAGAAAACAAAACGATGAGTGGGATTTGATCTCGAGGACCAGTCTGACTAGCTAACTAAGGCAGGCCTCCCAGAAAAATCTTTCGGAAGTATATAGAGAGGGTTCATCGCAGACGTGCTAGACTAAGCCTAATCTTCAATTCCCCCCTACAAATCGGCGCCTACTCACCCGCACTATCACCATAGTCAGTAACTATCATAGTGGCTGTCGGACGGTTTGGTCTCAGATTGAATAGCAGGCTTTCCACAATTATGAAAAAGAGGAGTAAGAGGTTAGAAGAGGGTATAGTATAAAACTCAGCAAGAAAGATGAACTGGTTCATGGCCCTCTAGGTCCCTGAGGGGTTGAGAAATTCTATATCTGTTACGGAACGAAACTGCATAATATATGTAGCTAAAACCACCAATATAACCACCAAGAAGGGGTTAGTTATATTGTCGCTTTAAAATGACAAGCTGTCAGGTAATAAAGTTACTAACGTAGTTATATCTATGGTTTGAGTTATATACAGAGAACCTCTAGTCCTCTTATGGGCGAACCTAGAGAGCTAGGAATGAATTAATATTTCTATTGAGCCGTATACCAAATCTCTTCCCCTTAGCTGCTCACACTTACCTACTCTAGTCTAAAACCCCCCGACACAAGCCCTGAACACTTCTAATGTCTAGTGTATTGTAAATCATGTTTTCTTCCTCTCTGAGATCCCATGCTTCAAGTTTTCCGCGTCCCATAGATTTTATAGAGTCATGCTGGAACAGGCTTTACAGCATGGGAGCTTGACAGAAGAATGCGGTTTTTATAGATAGACTACGGTCAGCAACAGAGTAAAAAGATACGTCATCACTATAATATTTATAATATTAATATAGTAAGTCCTACCGCCTATATCCCATATCGCATATCCCATAGCTTATCGTTTGACGGAAGTGGCGCTAATTACCCTCCATTCACAGGCTCTAGGCTCTAGCCTTCACACAAACCATAGTACACAGACTACAAGTAGGGTCATCTGTTCAAATCTAAGTGAGGGCTGTGATATTTATTAACATAGGTTTAAAAATCATTTTATATTAAAAATTGAATATAACCTTTCCATATAATATTCAATAAACCGTATTATTATATGGCACATCTAATAGAATGTTTGACAGTTTAAACAGACTACTTTATTTCGCGAACACTCAAGTTTTAAAACAAAACCTCTCCTAGTTTGTAGGTAGGAGGTACTACTTAGGCGATCTTTCTGTTAGGGAGCTGGAGGACTAGCTACCTAGGTACATACCTACTTAAGAAGATGTTATGGAACCACTCCTGGACCGCGATGTTACTTTTTACCGTACCCACCATATTCACTACATTTACCATAGTTGTACCTGGGAAGGAAACTACTATAAAATACACGATCTGGTGTAGAGTCTGCGTAGGGGAGATAGTTTTTAAGTCGCCAAGTCACTTGGTGGTTTACCCCATAAACTTCATCCGAAACTGCACAGCACCTCCATACCGTATCATCACGCCAAAGGTGAGAAAACTCCTCCCGGGGGGTGTGATTTAGATGTTCTAGACAGCGGCCCAACAAATCCTTTCGCAGATCATCATTTCGATCGGGATGTGTGCTGCCCCCAAGCGCTTCAAGCAGGAGGACTCTTACGTGGATCGCTAGCTCTTCATCCTCAACATAACGATATTCCCAGCTCTTATTTTCTCTAGGCTCGAGATCTTTTAACAACGTTTGTAAAGTCTCGGACGCGCTAGTAAATTTCTCTAGTCTACATGCCGTCTCAGCCGAAATATATCGGGCCAGGTAGCGCTCGAACTCGTCTAGTTCTTTGAATGATTGAGCCTCAAGTATTTCGCTTGAAATCTTTTCCATTTGAGCGAAGCGCATGTTTTCCTTTAGAGCTAGAAGATAAGCCAGCTGAAAACTTAGGGTAGCGGGTGCCTGTTTGCCATAATGAGCCTTTGCACACGTGCAGACATAGGCGTAAACTCGCTCTGCGTCTTGAACCATTTTGATATCGTAGAGTTCTGCCGCAACTATACTTAGCCATTTGATCTCCATCTCTCTCCATATCCGTGTTTTATGCGCAAGTACCCAGAAAAACTTTTGGCGCTTGTGCCTCGTGGCCCTAGACTGAGAGTCAGTGGCCCGGCATAGAAGATCATCGATAAGTTTGGGTATTTCGGTTTTGCGACCCTGTGAACTGAAAAGTCTGACCAGGAAGAAGACGTTGACATATACAAATAACCGTGTAATAGGGTTATCCTCTAGCCCCGAAAGAATATCGTGAACCTCGCGTCTCATCGATTCGTAGTCCTCCTTAACGGGCTCGGCATACATCATTAGGACCCATACTCTGTATATTGTCCGCTGACCCTCTGTCCGCCGTTTCGCTAGATGCAGAAGTGTGAGACCCAACTCTGCATGGCGAATACGAACTACATTGGCATATCCTATGTGGATAGGAATTGGTAGTCCAGCCACGAATGATTCAGCTACTTTGTTGAAGGCCGCCTTGGGATCTATCCAAATCTGTAGTGCTTGTTGAAGCGTCTTACCCAAAACTGCCCCGTAAATATTGGACTGTATTGCTGCATTCACTGTTTCAAGAGAGCGAATTCTAGTGCTAGTAGCTCTTCTTGGGACATTAGAGATAGCTTGATCGTGAGTTTGTAGCATGCCCGACGGTGAAAGTGTTTGTAGTAGCGCTTCTGTAGGTTCATCTAAAATTTGTGCTTTCTTTGAACTAGAGGGCTCCGATTCCAGAGGTATGCTTTTCATGTGTTGGAGTTGCTCCGAGCTTGTTATCGATGTGATTGGTAAATTGAGGTGAAGTAAGCTGTGAATATAATGCCAGGAGAGAGTTCTAGGATCTTCTGGGCCAAATTTCTCAATGCGATAGACGTTTTCCTCAGCAATCCGTCTTCCAATCAATGGCAGAGAATCAGCTAAGAGCTCTAATGAGATAGCGGAATCCTCGGCGAGTTCAATCTGATCAAGGGACACAGTGACAATGAACTCCGTCAGGCCACCAAAGTTCGGACCTTTAATGTAAGCATCCAATACTTCGGTTTGTGTTATCGAGTTGTTCATGTCCGTCGAACTCTGATACATGAAGTGAGAGAAGCCATTCTTTGTTGCATAGAATATAAATGCTTTGCTGATGAGCTTTTGATAGGAGTTGTCTGTGAGAGGATACCCAAAATCGAAGTTTGCCACATATTCAAGACACGCTCGCGCCATGAGCTGATGACATTCCATGTAGTCAAGGCGGAAGAACTTGACACCTTTCAGTCTTCCAGTCCAATTTTCGGGTGGGAGTAATAGAAACTCTTCAAAAGAGGAGTGGCAAAAGTGTACATGTTGAGTATTACCTGATCTTGTGCAGATGACGAAGTCTCCAATCAAGTCAAACATGGCATCCTCGGCGATGAGCTCTTCTCTCCACATTTGGCCTTTTCTGCAGGATGCTGCATACGCATAACGTAAGTCGTCGACAGTTAAGGGATCCAGGGAACTCATTACTAGCGCTAAAAGTGTACGAGCTACTTTGACGGAAGGTATAGGTCTATCGAGCTGGCTATGTAGACGGTGCGCTAACCTTATGAAGAGCCGGGCATACTCAGATTCTAGGTCTTGTGGTAAGTCTTGAAGACAACTAGTAACTGAATTGGAGCTGTGGCAATGATGGAGTTCTTTAAAGACAAGCTCAACCCATAAAAACATGCCTGTGGACTTTTCCCGGAGCGTCTTTTGGACATGAGCCCTCACATGCTCTGGCATGGCGTTTAGACGAGGAGATTCCTTGATCTTATGGTCGATAAACCTAAAAATGTCGCCACTGGTGACATCTCCCGAAAGCTCAATGCTTCTACCGGGATATTTTGCAAGAGCATGATGAAGGATTGGCTGTCGCCCCGCAAGAAGAATATGGAGCGTAGAAAATTTGTGCATCCATTCTTCGAACATATGCAGTGGCTCTTCGGCATCGGTATCGTCCCAATCATCTGACTCGTCAACCCCGTCAATAACCATATAGAAGGGGGCTTGAAGGGTGGAGGCCACGCATTCTATAGCTTGGCGAAGCAGCTCGGGGGACATGGAATCGGAGTTGAGAATGGTACCATATGCTTGACTGAAGGTTTCGCTAGAGTGCCCATCAAAGTTGAGCATCTGCCAGAGTATCGTAGATAACATGCTTTTACACTTCTTCTGTCTCTCAATTCCATGGAAGAACGAGAAGAATGCACATGGTCTGCCAGCGAGTCTCAAATCAATAGCGGTAGAAGCTGCAAGAACCGATTTCCCAGAGCCCTTTGATCCATGTATTAGTAGTAGTCGAGATATAAAGGGCGTCGCTGTAGGACTAGGAGGAGTCGAGGCGGTAAGCCATTGATGAAAGATTGTGTTGGATAAAATCCAGTTAAGCGTGCCGCTCAGTTTGGTTCGGATGAAGTCATGACCGCTCGGATTAAGCAGAGTCCTTAACTCTAGCTTCTTCGCAGATAGAGTCGCCGCAGCCGCCTCTATAGCATCCGTCAGATACATTCACTTAATAGAGAGCTCTGAGACCACAGCGGCCATTCTTACCTTCATTTAGTGTTAGGCTACATTCGAGCAGATAGAGCTTCAATATGCTGATGCTCGTTTCGAGTTTCTGCACTTCGTCTCTAAGTTTCTTCTTTGGATCATTGACTACAATTTTGATGCGCTGGAGCCTGCTTTGACTGCGGGTGGTGGATAAAAACGTCTTGAGTGATTCTAGCTGTTGACGTAGCTGCTCGATTAACGGTGATAATTTCTGGCGCTGACTGGACAACAGCCAGGTAGAATGACCTCTCGAGACGAAGAGACTTAGAACCTCCGAGAGAGCTTGAAGCTGGAGGTCAAGGCTCTTCGTCACTTCAGACAGGGCCTTCCGACTTTGAGAAACGTCACGAAGTAGGATAAGGGTCGTTGTAGTTAGCTCAATGAGCCCGGGGATGGCCGCAACTAGGCCAACCACTTCCATTGTACAGGTCTTAGGTAGTGGTTTAGGATAGGGGATAGAAGTTGAGGGAAATGAGAATATTAGTCATTAGAGGGGTCGAGAGGTAACTGTCGATAGTAATAGGAATTCGATACCCAACCAGAGCGCGTAGTTGTTGTACATAGCTCCAACGCCCGCCCCCAACATTTCTGCAGGCATACCGAAAGGCGTTTTCAGGCAGCAATGAAGTTAGGCATATGGCCACATTAATCTATGCAGCCAAGCTTGAAATATAAGCACCCCTTACTAGGAAACGTGGTTACTGTATTAATAATATTTCTATACCTATTACCAACTCAGGCCTACTATTTAATAAGTCATGTGTTGTCACAAGGGCAGTTATACTAGGCTTAGAAATTATATTCTATATTAATTTTATAAATAGCTACAGCTTTAAGCCTTTTTGATAGTAGTGGGGCTGGCATGCTCGAGTGGTATGTGTTGAGAGTCAATAACCTAGAATCATCTTGGTACAAATTGCTAGAAAAAAAACTCATAGTTCGGGCCAAATCGACTATGTTAAAAGACGTCACTCTCATCGACTCTCGGATGGTCGAAACAATAAGTTTCAGCTTTCGGACTACCTCCAAAGTCATTTCCCGCCGGCGCCTTCGAGTATTGTCTCATATTCCTCTCGCAGCGTAAAACAAATATAACGAATTTTGCTGTTTATATGTAATTAAATATACTAAGCTTAGGCAATAACCAATTTTGGCTTGTTGGTATGTAATAATTTATCGACGGTAAATTACTTCTTCCTACCCTCTCTGCCAGGTGATTAACTGCGACATCGAATGCACTTATCCAGGGCATTTGGCACACGTGCATCGTCACCTCGCTCCAATCGTTCCACCCCATTTGCTGCATTCGTAAAGAAAGTATGCCCACAGTATCCTGTGAAGCATCGGAACCGTCATAGCTAATGCCACATAAAACAAGTAGCCAGAGTTCAACTGACAATACATCTGTATCAGTCAAGACCCCCGCCCAATCCGTTTGCGTCAAGAGGCTCAATAACTTCTGGACGATTGCCGTGGGAGAGCCAGGGTATGCATGGTATCTACGTTTTATCCAGATAACCCAAAGAAGCGCCCCCTGGCGCAAAGCCTCTGACATCGCGGAAGGCCGAATCGAGCTCCCAGTGACCGTAGGTCTATCTAGTAGGCGATGTGCTAGTGGGTTGAGCCGAAGATCTAAAAATATAGACTCCCCCCACAGGGAATCACCTCTGACGGTCAGTTCTGATTCGACGAGGGCCGCTGTTGCGTTCAAATCCATCATGCATGCTAAGACATGAGTAGTATTTCTGTCCCTTCCGAGTCTCGAAATCATCAGAGTATGAAGGGGTAATGGTAAGTCATGCGAAAATGGGGCTGGAGGCATAACTGGGATAAGGTCTGACAGCGCTGAACACAGGTAAAACAAGTCAAATAATAGCCTCTTGACTTGTTTTGCCTTGATTGATCGCAAAAAGCGCTTATTTGACTTGTTTGGTTGAATCTATTGTTTTGATTGAACAGTTATTTGATCAAATAAATCAAATAAAATCGGGTGCGTCAGGTGCGTCAGTTAGTTAGGGCTAAAACTTTCGATCTTTTGTATTGCTTCTTATAAACCGCTTTAGTTACTTCGTAAGGGTCGGAGGGTCGGCAGGTCGTAGGGTCAGAGGGTCAGAAAGTCGTAGGGTTGTAAGATCGAAGGGTTATAAGGTCGTAAGGTCGAAAAAGATCGTGAGGTTAAAAAACGTCGTAAAATTGCTGTAAAAAAGTAGGTGTAGTACTTAGGTAGGTAGTAGTAAGCATGGTAGTAGGTAGAGTAGTAGGTAAAATAGTAGGTAGGGTAGTAGGTAGGGTGGTAGGTAGGGTGGTAGGTAGGTAGGGTGGTAGGAAGTAGGGTGGTAGGAAGTAGGTTGGTAGGTAAGGTGGTAAAAAGTAGGTAGGTAGGTGTGTGGCTAGGCAAGTGGCTAGGTAGGTAAGTGGGCCTATTAGGTGGGAAAGGGTTCCTATTGGTTGGTTAATGTGGGTTTTGAAACAGACTGCCACCTAGGTAAGGAAGTATTACATCTTCTGAATAGCTTCTTTTTACCAAAAAAACAACAAAAAAAAATCAAAAAAAAAAGAAATTATTTGAAAATAACCGGCAAACACAGGTAAAATAAGAAATCTTTGTTTTGCATGGAAATCAATTCAAATGCGTTTGTTTTGCCTTGGTTAGTCAAGTTATCTGTCAAGCAGTCAAGGTATTGTTTTACCTGTGTTCAGCGCTGAGGTCTGATGGCAGCGGAAATCGCGGGCTGTTATCATGTAGTAAGGATGTCGTTACATCGACCCTACGATCTAGTGTTAGCCCCCGTATCATTTAGTATATAAGGGTAGCCCCCCTCGTCATGCCATACCAAAAAATCATAAGTCTGATTTCGTCATTACCGTGCAAATAAAAACTCTCGTCCCAAGTGGAAATTAATGATTCCAAGCCACATATATGAACTAATGCTTGGTCGAGATCTGAGCATATCAACTTGTCAAGTAGGAGTCAGCCTGAATTTCTCATAACAAAGCGGTGCTGGTCTTAATTGCCCTTACATTGAAAGAAATGACGGCGATGATGGCGAGAATGATACGTTCGGTAGATGGGTTTTCCAAGTTAGTGCCCGCCAATCCTGACTCGATACACGCAATAGTTCCTAAAGAGCGCTGGAGAGCCATGACCTTGAACCTCGTGGGCTTTTCGTGGGATACCCCTGCGAGTCGATCGGGCGTGGTGATCAACTGACCATAATGGCGGAGGAAGACGGACTTTTGGAAGGCGAATGGGAATATGAAGCTCTCAGTAGGGCGGTCTAGACCCTAGCGTTAGAGGTACCAGTTGAAGGGACATGGATGATAGTGGACAATTTAAGGCTCACCTGTCGATGCTAGGTTTCTCCCCTCATTAAGCATCAACATTATACCGTAGGCCGAAAACATGTCCATGTCCCAATGACTTTCTAGGACAGCCAAAGGATGCTGATCCCAGAAAGGGCGCACGACAGAGGGCAAATGCCGCTTATTTCTACCATCATCGTTGAGTCGGCTAATTTCCGACTGAGCAGCTTGTTCAGCGTTATCATTACTCGGGAACTGCAGTACGATATCAAGCTGCGGGTTTCGGAGCGTGTTTCTTCGTTCTCTGCCGATGTCGAGCATAATATGCCGACGAATCTTGGTTTTGGTTTCATGATCGCGGTTGTGGACATGGGTCGGACCAGCGCTACCCACAGGTAAAGTAATACTTTGACTGACTGTCAATTAATTGACCCAATCCAGTCCAAATAATGGGTTTTAAATTGATTGCAGGTAAAGTAATAATTCTTTACCTGACTTGTTACTTGTCAATTACTTCCAATTAATTTCCCTATTTTTTAAAAATATTTTTTGTTGTTTTTTTGGTAAAAAAGAGGCTTTCTTTTCCTAGGTAGGCTGGGTGGCACCCTGTTTTTAACTCCACGTATTCAGCCACTTACACAGCCACTTACCTAGCCACTGACTTAGCCTACACCTTCATTCTACCACCTTACCTACCTGCCCTACTTACTACCCTACCTACCTTGCTTTTTACAATCTGTACACTTTACGTATATTACTTGAATTACTTGGTCAATTAACTTATCAATCCAGTCAATAGATTCCGGCAAGTCAGTCACACAAGCGTTTTTTTGCGATCAATCAAGGTAAAACACGTCAAAAGCCGTTTATTTGACTGACTTTACCTGTGGGTAGCGCTGGGTCGGACCATTGGTGTGCACAAAGAGGAGTGATGTTTTCTTTGGGTTCATGGTCTTAGATTGCGATGAGGCTAGGATATCAGGAATACCTCAGATGAAGATATGTATTCATGGCGCTATAAGAGATACTGGAAAATAAAAACCATCTTCGATTGCAATGCTTACGTGTGTCGAGAAGGAAATGAAGGGACTAAAGTAGGTTGAAATCTGGACTAGGGAATGCTGCTTCGACAGGGTTTCTAACGCCGATGAGCTACTCCCAATCAGGTAATAGGTCCCTGGTAAGTTGCAGCGGTCCCGCCCGCGGCACGGGCCGCACGGGACTCAGGCGGAGTTTACGGGCCCGGATAGCCGGATTCGTCTATACAGTCGATAAATGCCAGATATCGCTCTATCTCATCATTACTCGCCGGCGTTTGTGTTGCCGGTTACTAATTGCGACAATATCTACAAACCTCGCGACATTGAAAACAGTGATTAAATTGCAGAGGTGCAAGCTAATGAGAAATTCTAGGAGGATAAATCAAATTTCAGCGATCTTGTCTCGCCATCCCACCATTAATAGGTTGGCCAATTATATAGGGTCTTCGTAGACTTCGGTCGGCCCGGTCCATCCTGTCCGCTTTATCCAATCCTCGAAGGTACTGGCAGTGACGCCCAGTTCCTTGGCCGAAGTGTCCCCCTCTGGATCCAGAGTACCGTAGCATACTTTGTCCGTAGGAGCCATAGTAAACCAGTCCATCATGTGCTTGGCGTCATCTCTGAATGCTGGGCCTAGCATAGTAGATGTCAAGTCTGCCCATTCTGCAGTGGTAAGTGGAACATGGACCGCCCTTCGCCCAGTAAGTCGCGTGAAGGTGTCAGCAATGTCATCCATGCTGACCATTGGGCTTAGAACCGGGTATACCTTCCCCGCTGTCTTTTCCACTCCTAGATCTAATATTTCTGCACCCATTCTGTTAGCGATGCTGTCTGCATAGAGATAACTCTAGAGTTTAGTGGTAGCCAACCAGGTACGTACTCGCAGTAAATACGCCGACATCATAGGCAGGATCCGTCCATTGGATCTTCCGAGGTCCCGGGAGGGAGGCACAAAACCGGACAACTCCATCGGCTATGATAAAATAATTAAGTTCCCAGTCTAGAGACACCTAGTAACAAGAGAAATCGGCAATGAGAAAAAAAAATACCTTGAAGCCGACAGTATTGAGGCCACAAATGGTTCGAATAGAAGAATCCTACCCATACGTCAGTATGCGCCACATGAATATTATGATCAAAGTGGTTGAAAACGTACCGGGAATAACTGATGTCACATAATCAAGCTGGTTCCTGGCATATTGCTCGACCTCGTATTTCTGGTCCATGTGATAAATATCCGTGAAACGGCCGCCGCTGGCCTTTTTCATATCGGGGAGACTGCTAATGATGAAATGCGTCACACCACAGTGCTTCGCGGCGTCAATAATGATTCTCCCTTGTTCTACCTCCTGACGCTGCTCCTCGGGCTTAACTAGAATTCTGCCGTGCGCTGTCTGGTTGGTATTGAGGAAAACGCCGTAAGCGCCAGAAAGTGCGACCCGCATACTTTCAACACTGTAGATATCTCCAGATATAAGGCTCACGCGGTCTCTAGCAGCTTCATATTTGGATACGAATTTCTCTGCCCAGGGCGAGGACGTGTCTCGAGTAACACCGCGAATGGTCCACTGGGTCTTAGAATCCTCAATCAAAGCAGAAACGACGCCGCTGCCCTGATATGAAGTGGCACCGATGATGACAATAACTCGTCGAGCTGACATTTCGATATGGACGTATAATAGCTATAGAGATTCCGTATAAATGTAAGAGAAGTACGGGAATAAAGAACTACAAGAAGAAATCTCAATCAGCGCTGCAGAGAAGCAAAGCCAATCAAATAATCGCCTCTTGACTTGTTTTACCTGGCTTGATCGCAAAAAACAATTGTTTGACCGACTTGGCTATTTCTATCGCTTGATTTGATCCAGTTGATTGACCAAGTAATCCAATTAATGAGGTGAGTTGCTCGATATCATACGTAAAGCGTACAGAGTTGTAGAAAGTAAGGTAGTTAGGGTAGGTAGGGTAGTAGGTAGGGTGGAGGTAGATGGCTAGGTAGGTAAGTAGCCAGGTAAGTGGCCGAGTAAATGGGTAAGGGATTATTAGTGAGCTAATATAGGTCTAGAAACAGAGTGCCCCCAAGCCTACCTAGGAAAAGAAGCGTTACATCTTCTATATGACTTTTCTTCTAAAAAAAACAACTAAAACACAGCGCTGAACACAGGTAAAACAAGTCAAATAATAGCCTCTTGACTTGTTTTGCCAGGATTAATCGCAAAAAGCGCTTATTTAACTTGTTTAGTTAAATCTATTGTTTAATTTGAACAGTTATTTAATTAAATAAATCAAATAAATTAGGTGCTAGAAAGAAAAAGCAGCGCTATTACAAAAATAATATCGTTAAATAGCTCTAGTTGCGCTAAATACAAATCTAACAATATTTTGAAGCTGTATACAAAGTGCACGAAGTTGTAAATAGTCAAAAATTGAAAGTTGTAGAAATTGTGTAGCAAAAAAGAAGTTAATTTAAAAAGCTGTAATTAAGTCAGCACTAGCCAAGTAAGTAAGTAAATAAGTAAGCTTATTAAGTAAAAAAGTATTACATTTTCTAAATAGCTTTTTTTTACTAAAAAAACAACAAAAAAAAATCAAAAAAAGGAAAAAATTATTTGAAAATAACTAGCAAACACAAGTAAAATAAGAAATCCTTGTTTGACATAGCAATCAATTCAAATGCGTTTGTTTTGCTTTGGTTAGTCAAGTTATCTGTTAAGCAGTCAAGGTATTGTTTTACCCGTGTTCAGCGCTGCTAAAACATCCAAAGAAATGAGAAGATTAGTTAAAAGTAATTGGCAAAAACAAAAGCAAATGAAAAAGCAAATAAAAAATTATTATTTCACTTTCGAGTGTTTGAAAAGTAATTACTTTGCTTGTGTGCAGTGCTGGTCTCAATGATCTATGGGATTCTGAAGACGCTGGCATGTGGCTGATGGGTCACTTACTTACATAGGCACCTTATTAATCTACACCTCTTTGGCACCCATTATTGTATCACTACCGATAATAGTCCTTGGTAAATTTCTCCCACCGACTTCATGCATATGATTAAGCTGCGCCCCATTTGTCATCTGGAGAATACGGAGGTTGAACCATCATGGGATCACGAATCTCATCACAGTAAAAGGTGAACAAGCATTAAGAAGACCTACCACTCTCACCAACTAGGTACCTTGATCTAAAAAGGAAATAGGTCTCCCCAATGAGGAATGACCCACATGGCTCAACGGGGACTTGGAGATGTTGGGAACATGGTATCCTACGTATGCTCAGCTCCACTTTCGAATATTCGTTCGATGAAGAGAACAGAAACACGACTAGAAATATAACTCATGTCTTCTATTATTACTATGATTTATAATCTGACATTAATTCTAGATTTCTAATCACGTAAAAGTCTGTCTAGACTTGGATGTGTAAATCCTCATATCTCAATAGGCTCGAGCCTTAATCTGAAGGGCTATAAATTGTGCTGTTTCCGACTACTTTTTAACCGTATATCCCAGTTCCCATCAATATTCATACCTGACTCCTACTAAAATCATTTGCTACTTGTCATTTTTAAGATGGCTACACAGACTGACATCACTCTTTACACCGAGGGCACTCCTAATGGCCTGAAGGCTTCCATTGTGCTTGAGGAACTCGGGCTTTCTTATCAGGTATGCAGTTAGACCGCTCCCATAATTCCAGGGCGAGACCCTTACATTTTTCTTTCTCTCTAGGTTCGCCCTATCAAGATCTTTGAACACGAGCATAAGGAGCCATGGTACCTCGAGATCAACCCTAACGGTCGTATTCCCGCCTTGACCGATAAGCTAGAGAACGGTAAGGAGGTTAAGATCTTTGAGTCCGGTGCGATTCTGTTGTACATTGTCTCCAGATACGACAAGGACCATAAGATCTCGTACCCTTTCGGCTCTAAGAAGTATTGGGAGTCCGTGAGCTGGCTCATGTGGCAGATGGGTGGTCTTGGGCCCATGCAAGGACAGGCGAACCACTTCTTCGCCGCTGCTCCCGAGAGATACGAGTACTCTCTGGGTCGCTATACAAATGAATCTCGCCGCCTTTACCGTGTCCTCGACACTCAGCTGTCGAACAACCCTCATGGATATATTGTTGGAGATCGTGTCACTGTGGCTGACATTTCCGTCTGGCCCTGGGCCCAGGCTTGGAGTAAGTATTCGTTGTATTGTTCGGCCTAGACTCTAGCAAAGCAGGGTTCACTCTACTGACATTATTTCGTAGAGTCCTGTGGTCTGAAGACCATGGATGAGTTCCCCAATGTCCAAAAGTGGATGGCCAAGCTCCTTGATCGCCCTGGATTTGAGAAGGGTCGCAACGTCCCCGGCCCTCACTTTCACATACAGCTCAACGAAATGTCAGAAGAAGAGGTTGAAAAGGTGATGAAGCCCCGCACTGGTTGGGTCTTAGAGGGTATGAAAAAGGATGCAGAATGAGCTATGCACGACTGTAAAGTTTCCCTCAACTGGCAATACATTTCGCGCTTGGGAATGTGCCAGGTCGATATGACAGGGCAAGTTGTTAAGCCACATCTCAGCTTGTGGCTGTGCTATTAGCTATAAAACTGGTCCACTTTTTCAACCTTCATTTTTAGTCACCCACGCTCCTTAGGGGCCAGCCTTCGGCTAGTCCTCCTGAATAAATCCCTGCTGTTTCTGCAGAATTGAAGCTAGAAATCTTGAAAGTCCTTTTGTGACCTTTTATCAGGCCTTCAGAGTGCAGTGTGAGGTTCGCACGTTTCGTTTCGCAATCAAGCCATCAGGCCAGCGCTAGCCACCTTGACAATTTCTAAGGCTAAGGCAGTGACCGCCTCCCTAACGAACAGGACTAAAGAGATATCATTAGCTACCCCATTATGGGCCACCATTCAGCGATGACTGCGTTGATGTTGGCTATATCAACAATCATATTTAAAGGGGGTGTGTAGATAGTACCGCATACTCTAGAGGCCTAACGTCAAGGTCACATTACCACTTCCAGAGATTCTCTCGATAAATAGAGTATTACCAAAAATGAACGAAGGTAAATTTAATTAATAAATTATTATTCATCAAAGTTATTAGACATATCATAACATTGTCTGTAGATTTTAATAATTTGTTCTATTTTAATAGTTATTTTTGAAAATGTGAGAAATGTACTCCATTGCATATAAACTTACAATGTTGTATATAGTGTAATTACAATAACCACACCTGTAACATATAAAGTAAGCGCTACACGTATGCTATGCCGTATATTATTTAATGCTATCAACTTCACGTTAAAGCGTTACATTTAGCCAAGCTGTATTAATACATAACATAACATAACATAACTGCTGGTTTAGGAGAACCTGGCATTGTTGAGACAAATTCTTGCACTAAGGGATTAAAGGTGTCTTTGCTTGGGAAACTTGACTATTACAGCTGCGATAAAAGAGCGATGCAGCGAGGAAATTTGTTCTGTACAGGTTTCATGTGATATGACTCACCAAAATTAATAGCGCGGTGTCGGACTGAGTAAGTAGTGTAGATAGTTAGTTAGCAGAGCTATGCCCAGCCCGCATTGATATATGCTAATTCGACTTAGTAAGTGTGGATATTCGACGCGTTTTGTTTATCGGGCTAGGAAATTGAGAACTGCATCTCCTCGGACGCAATACGTACGGTCGCGGTTAGTCCCACGTTAGTGCTAATGGGTGCGATAGTAATAGAATAATAATTCATTTATTTACTTATTCACGTTCTCTCAAGTCCATACTCTCAAGTTCCCGTCGCAGTTACCTACCTCGAAAAAGGATCGTTCTTAACAATTTATAACATTTTATTCTTATACTTAACACAGTTTCATTCTCTGCCTCATGGCTTATTTCTACAATTTCCATTTCCCAGTAATAATAGATTACTTTTTGACGGCAGGGTGAACTCTACGAACCATGACAAGCCTAGTTTGGCTTTTCTCTCTCTGGAGCCTGATTTGGTGGGCGAAAGTGATGATACACTTGGCACTGTATCTGTGATGGCGGAGGATAAGGATGATACAGGAGCTTTTCTCTCCGACGAGATCCTCCCAGCACTTGACGACGTGACGACTATTGAGTACCTTTACTTGACCTTTAACACGCCGATCCCTATCCCAGCTTTTCGAGCCGATCTCCCTCCCTCCGATGAAGCCCCAGTATCGCCTACTCCTGATCTCGTGGGTTTCCCTAACCCCCTGGACTGGCCCAAATCGCGCAAAAATGTCATCGTTGTCCTGTCGTGTGTTGCTACGTTCCTTGCATCCTATGCCACGGGAGCCTACTCGCCGGCTGCCCCCTTCATTGCGAACGAGTTACATACCACCACCTTGGCCACCGAGGTCGGCGTTACGACTTTCTGTTTCGGCTTTGCCCTAGCGCCTATGGCTCTGGCTCCTTTCTCCGAGGTACACGGGCGATATCCCGTGTTCGCGGTCGCGGGCGTCATCCTGACGTTATTCCAGGCCGTATGCGGCGTCGTCACCAGCCTCACTGGTATGCTAATCGCGCGTTTCTTCGTGGGCGTCGGCGGTAGCGTCTTCAGCACGTTGGTTGCGGGCGTTATTTCAGACGTCTTCCGCAAGGAAGATCGCAACACGCCCATGGCTCTGTTCAGCGGATTTGTACTCTTGGGTACGGGGTTGGGGCCCCTGTTGAACTCGTTCATTGTAAGCCATGCGCCGAACCAATGGAAGTGGGTGTTTTGGCATCAGGTTAAGATAACCACCCCCCTCACGGGCCACACCCTCGCGGGCCACCTAGCCCCAAAACCACCCTCTTCAATCTAAAGCCTTTAAAATAGCTAATAATCTATATAATTCAATTTTAATTAGTATTTTTAACTGTTATACAGTTTTTTTTTTTACTAATATTTTTAATTAAACTTTTTTTTGTAGTATTAAGTTTTTTAAAAATGTTGTAATTAATTGTTTTATTTTTATAAATTATTTTTAATTTAAGCTTTTTTTTAGCTTTTTAAATATTAGCTATTTATATAAATTGTAATTTTAATATAAATTTAATTAATTAATAATATTTAATAATAAATTTAATAATTTTAGCTTTTAAAAAGTTGATTTTTAATTATAAATTAATAATATTATTAGTTTATTTATTTAAAACTTTTAAAGCTTTTTTAAAAAGTAGCTTTTATAATAAATTAATTGTTTTAAAGTTTTTAATTTTTAGTTTTTATATTAAGATTTAAAAGCTAAAACTTAAAAAAGTATTAATATATTTATATATATTTATTTTATATATATTTTAAAAAAGATTTTTTTTTTTTTAAATTTTAATTTTATATAATATATATTATTAATTATATATTATTTATTATATTATATTTAATTTATAGTTTTTTTTATTTTATAATAATTTTAAAGCTTTTATTTAAAGTTATTTATAATATAAAATAATATTTTAATATTTTAAAAGGTTTATTATATTTATAAATATAATAAAATTAAATATTATTTAAAATAATAATAAAAATATTTTAAATTAATTTTAATTTTAAATTTTTTTTAAAAAAGCTTAATTTTTTATTTTTGCTATTATTTTTAAACTATTAATTAATATATTAGCTTTATAAAAAGCTTTTACAAAAATATAAATAAAAAATTATTAATTAAAACTTAAATAAAATAAATAAAATTAATATATTATTAAATTATATAATTTTCGATTTAAAATTATACTAAAAACAATTTTTTTTTAAAAAAAAAAAAAACTAATAATTTTATTAACTGCAAAAAACAGCAAAACTTTAAACAATCGGTTTTTTTTTATTAATGCTTGATTTTTAAAATATATTAATAATATAATTATAATATTATTTTTATATTTTTTAATAATAATAACATAATTAAATTTTTTATATATATAAATTATTAATAAAAATATAACAAATTTAAATTAAATTATAACAATAATATAAATTTTAATTAATTAATTAAATTTAAATATAAATTATTAATTTTAAATTTTATATATAATAAATAAATTAAATAAATTAAAAAATTAAAGTTTATATTTAATAGTTTTAAATATAAATTTAGTTATTTAATAAATAAAATTGTATATATAATTAATAAAATAAATTAAAATTATAAAAACAAATATTAAAACTTATTTAAAAAATTTTTAAAAATAAAATAACTTTAATATTAATATAATTAAAATATATTTTTAAAATAAATAAAAACTTTTATATAATAGTTAATATATTTAAAAATAAATATAAATATATAATTAAAATATATTTATTAATTTTTAAATTAATATTTTAAATAATTTAATTATTATTTAATTTAAATCGAAAAGTAAAAATTAAAAAAAATTAATAATAAAAAAGTTATACTTTTTTATTAAAAATTATTTAATTTTTTTAAAAAAAAAAATAATAAATTTTTATAACTTTTTATTTATTATTTAAAAAAATATAGTTAATATAATAATATATTAATAAAAATTAATAAATAAAAATTAAAAAAAAAAATATAATAATAATTAAATTTATATATAAATTATAATTGAAATTATTATAAATTTTATATAAAACTTTTATAATATTATTATTTTTATTATAATTTTTTATAATTGTAAAATTTATATATAATTAATAAAAATTATTATAAAAATTATTATTTTAAAAAGTTATAAAATTTTTAATATTAAAATTTTTAATTTAAATTAATAAGTTATTAAATTTTAAAATATTAAATATATCGATTTAATAAACTAAAAAATAAATATAAAGTTAAAAAATTATAAAAACTTTTAAAAAATAAATTTAAATATTATTTAAATTTAAATTAATAATTATTAAAAAATTAAAACTTTATAATTTGTTTTTTTTATAATAAAATAAAATATTATATTAATTAATATTTTAATAAATAGTTTTAAAAATAAATTATTTAAAAAATTTAAACTATTAAAAAAAAATTTAATAATTTTTATTATTTAAAATAAACTGTTTTTTTTTATTGATTTATTTTAAAAAATTATAATAATTTTAATTTAAAAAACAAAAAATAAATTTAAGTTTTATAATAAAATTTAAAAATAAATATTAATTATTTATTTTATTTTTTCGATATTTTTATATTTTTTATTTAATATATATATTTAGTTTAAATAAATTATTTTTAAAAATATATATTAATTTAAACTTTTATATTAAATATAATTATATTAATTATATTTTTATTTTATATTATAAATTATAAAAAACTTTTTATAAATTTTATAAATTATAAATTATAAATTAAAAAAGTTTAAATATATATAAAATTTATTAAATTTTTTATAAATTAATTAATTAATAAAAAGTTATTTATATAATTTAATATATATATATTATAATATTATATAATAATTAATTAAAAAAAAGTTTAATATTATTATTTTAATTAATTTTAAAAAGTAAAAAAGTTATATTAAATTTAAACTTAAATTAATAATTTTTTAGTTTTAAATAAAAATATTTTAAATTGTTATTATTTTAAAAGTTTATATAAACTTATTAAAATAAAAAATATTATTAAATAATTATTATTTTATTTAAGTTTTTATTTTTTAAAAAAATAAAAACAAAATTAATTTTTATAAATTTTAATTTAATTTAAAAAAAGTTTTAAAACTTATTTAAATTTTTTAATATTTTTAATTTTAATATATTTTTTTATATTTATTAAAACAACTTATTAATTAATTTATAAAAAAATATAACAATATTTTATTATTTTATTTATTTTTTAGTTTAAAATAAATTATAAAAACTAAAAAATTAGTTATAAAAAATAATAAAAAATAAAAAAATAAAAAAATTAAAAAGTTTTATAAAAACATTAATATTTTTTATATTTAAAAAAAATAAAACTTTATATTTTTATATTAATTATAAAAAATTTAACAAAGTTTTATATAAAAATCGCTTTATTTTTTTATTTATTTTAAAAATATTAAATAAAATTACATATATAAAAATATTTTTAAACATTAATTTTAAAAATATTTATTATTATATATAAATTTAAAAAAAAAATAAATAAAAAATAATATTTTATATATATTATAAATATTATAAATTTTTAATTATATTTATAAATTTATATAATATTTTTATTACTTTTTAAAATTATATATAAAAAATATTTAATAATATTTTAAATATTTTTTATATAATATATTTTAATAATATATTTATTTATTTTTTAAATAAAAATTTATATATAAATTATATTTAAAATATTATTATAAAATTTTAAAAAGCTAAATTATATATTAAACTTTTTAAATATTAATTTTATTAATATAAATTAAAATTTTTAAGTTATATTATTTTAAATAAAAAAATTAAAATAAACTTTTTATAAATTAATAATATTAAAAAATAACTTTTTTTTAGTTTTTATTATAAGCTATAATAATTTTTAAAATTTTATAATTTTTATTGCTGTTTTATTAAAAAATACTTTTTAGTTATTATTTTATTATATTAATATTTAAAAAAAAATATAATTAAAATAAAAAAAAGTCAAATTTTTTTAAATAATTTAAAAAAATATATTTTTAAACAATTATAAAATTTATTTAAATAAACTATTTTTTTTATATATTTTAACTTTAAAAAATAAATATTAATAAAAATTAATATATTTAAAGCTATATTTATAAATAGTTTATTATAAAATAATAATTAAAAATAATAATAACTAGTTTTATTTTATTTTTAAAAGTTTTTTTAATTAAAAATTAAACTAAAATATATTAAATAAAAAAATATTAATTATTATTAAAAGCTTTAAATATTAATATTATTATTTATAAAAAAAACAAATTATTTATTAAAATATTAATTAATTATAATAATTTTTAAACTTTTATAAAAATATTAAAACTAAATAAAAAATAAACTTAATAATATATTTATTTAGTTTTTTTTAATTTTATTATTAAATATAAAAAAAAAAAACAAAATAAAACTAAGTTTTTTTTATGCTATTTTAATTATATAAATAATATATTTTTTAATATAAATCTTTTTTTTATATTAAAAAAAAAATTATTATATAGTATATAATTATTAAAAATTAATATTTAAAAATATTAGTTAAAAAAATTTATATTAAATATTATTTTTTTAAACAATTAATTTTTATTTAATTAATTATATATATATAAATATAAATAATAATTATAAAAAAAAATATTTAAAATTTAAAAGTTAATTAAAGTTTTAAATTATTAATTTAAAACATTTAAAAAAAAAAATTTAAATATTAATAAATTTTAAAACAAATTAAAAACAATTTAGCTATAAAAAGTTAATAGTTAATTTAAAATTTTTTAATTTTTTATAATAAAAAAGTTTATATATTTTTTAAAAAATTAATTTATTTTTAATTAATTAAATTATATTATAATAATTTTTTTATAAATTATTTTAATTAAAAATATATTTTAAAACTTTTTTAAAAAAAGTTTTATTAATAAAACTTAAAATATAATATATAAAACTATATAAAAAATTATATTATTTGTTTTAAATTTAAAATAAAATATTATTAAAAATATAATAAATTAAATAATTTATTAATATTTATTAAATTTATATAAAAACTATTTATAAACTTTATAATTAATTTATTAAAAACTTTTTATAAAAGCAGTTATATAAATTTTATATTAGTAATTATAAATTAATTTATTAAATTAATATATTTATTATTTATTTATATTATTATAACAATTATATAATTAGCTATTTTATTTTATTAAAAAATAATATATAAATTTAAAAGTTTTATTAAAATAATTATTAATTAAAACTTTATATTTATTAATAATTTTTAATTTAATTTATGTTATT
The DNA here is from genome assembly GCA_038501195.1 of Nemania diffusa. NCBI lineage: Eukaryota > Fungi > Ascomycota > Sordariomycetes > Xylariales > Xylariaceae > Nemania > Nemania diffusa. Next base: position 1,189,494 of record JBBPUQ010000010.1, on the reverse strand, counting down.
ATATTAAAGTTAAAAAATATTATTTAATTATATTTTATTTTAAAACTAACAATTAAACAAAATATATAAATTAAACAATTAAATATTATTTAAAATATTTTATTTTTAATAAATAAATTAATTAGCTTTAATTATTATTTTAAACTTTTTTTATTATAAATTTAATAATTAATTTAATTATTAATATTTTATTTTTTAAAACTTTATATAACTATATATTAAAATTTAAATTATTTATTAAAAATAATTTTATTTTAAAAAAAATATTAATAATATAAAATTAATTAAATAAATTAAAAACTATTAAAAATAAATTAATAAAACAATAATAAAATATAATTAAAAACTAAATAAAATATTATAATAATAAATATAAATTAATAAATTATAAAATAAATTAATTAATTGTTTTATTAATTAAATATTTTAAGTTTAAAAAATATTATTATAAATTAATTTTTAAATATATTAAATTATTTAAAATTATTAATAAAATTAGTTTATAAATTTATTATTTTGTTTTTTTATATAATATATTTATTTTTATAATATATTTTTTATTTAATTATTAAAACTTTAAAAAGCTAATAATATAAATAAATTATTTATATTTAATTTAAAAAATAATAATATAAAATAAAAAATAAAAAATATAATAAAAAAATATATTTATAAAATTAAATAAAAAAGTTAGCTAATTAAATATAATTAATAAATATTAATTATTAATATATTTATTACTAAAATTATTATAAACTTTAAAAAAAAAAAATATAAAAAAAATAAACTAGTAAAATTATAAAAAAAACTACTTATTATATTATAATAAAAATATATTAAAACTATTAAAAAAACTTTTTAATTAATTGTTTAAAATTATTAAAAAAGCTAATAAAATAAAATAAATTAAAACTTTTATAAAAAAGTTTATATAATAAAAATCGAACTTATTTTTTTAAATAATAATTTATATTTTATTAATAAACTATATATAAAATTTTGTTAAAAAATTTAAAAAATAAATTTAAAAACATTTTAAAATATTATAAATTTTTTATAAACTTTAAAATATTTTATATTACTATTATTTTTATAATAAATTATTTTTATTTTTTTTATAAAATAATATATAATTAAAAATTAAACTATATAATTAATATTAAAAAGTTATAAATAAAATATAATAATATAGCAATATTAAATATATTAATTAATGTTTTATTTAAATTAAAAATAAAAGTAAAAAATAAATAAAATAATTTATTTATAATATTAACAATAAAAAAAGTAATAATTTATTAAATTAAAGTTTTATATTAATAAATTAAAAATTAATATTTAATAATAGCATTTTAAAATTAGCAATTAATATTAAAATTAATAATAAATATAAACAAAACAGTTTATTTTTATAACAAAAACTTTATTAATAAAGCAAAAAATAATATAATATAAAAAAAAAACATAGTAAAAAAACTTTAAAAAATAAAACTATGTTTTAATAATTTTATAATAAAATTAAACTAAAATATATTAAATATAGTCTTTTTTTTATTATAAATAATAATATTATTTAAATTGTTGTTATTTTTTTATTTTAAATTAAATAAATTAATATTAAATTTTAAAATTTTATATAAATAAACTATATTAAAAACTATTATAATAAACAATTAATTTTTTAATAATAAAATAAAATTAAAACAAAAATAAAACTATTTATAAATTTGTAAATATTATAGTTTTTTTAATAGTTACTATATATAAAACTTTTTAAATTTTTAAAAAAGCAGCAGATTTTTAAAAATTTAATATTTTTAAATTAAAAAAAATTATAAAAATATTTAAAACAAAAATAATATATTAATAAAACAATTATAATTTAAAACATATTTTAACATTTAAATTAATAGTTGTAAATATAAATAGTTTAACAATAAAAAAATATATTAAAAGCAATAATAATAAATAAAATATAAAAAAAAAAAAAAAAATATATAAAAATGATTTAAAAATAAGTACAAATAATAAAAAAAAATTTATTAAGCAAAAGTTAATAAAATAAACAATATTTAAAAAGAAAAAAAAAAAAAAAAAAAAAAAAAAAAAAAAAAAAAAGTTAATAAATTTATAGTTTTATATACTTTTGTTTATATATAAAGCTATATTAGCAAAAATATAAATTATTTTTAAAAATTAATAATTTATAAAATATTTAAATATTTATATATAACTATATATTGTTTATATTTTTAATTAATTAAATTAATAAATTAATTAATTAATTTATAATTAATTTTTATAATTAAATTAAAAATAATTTAAATTAAAAAAAAATAATTATTAAGATTTAAAAACTAAAATTTAAAAAAGTATTAATATATTTATATATATTTATTTTATATATATTTTAAAAAAAATTCTTTTTTTTTTTAAGCTTTAATTTTATATAATATATATTATTAGTTATATATTATTTATTATATTATATTTAATTTATAGTTTTTTTTATTTTATAATATTTTAATTAATATTTTAAAAATTTTAATTTATAAAAAATATTTTAAAATTTATAAAACAAACTTTTTTAAAAAAATTTAAAATTTAAAACTATTTAAAAATTTAAAAAATATATTTTTTAGTTTTAAACTTATTTTTTTTTTTAATATAATATGTTTTAAAAATAAAAGTTTTAAATAATTTTTTAAATAAATTTTAACTGTTTTTTAAATATTTTTAATTATTTTAATATTTATTATTTTTATTTTAATTAATTTGTAAATTTTTAAAACTTTTTATTTTAAAAGTTTTTTTTTTTAAAAAATATTAAAAGTTTTTTTAATTAATATTTTTAACTTTTTTTTTAATAAATTAAATATATTAATATTTAAAGCTTAAATAATATAACTATAATAAAACTTATAAAAAACAAATTAAATTTTATTAATTATATAAAGTGAAAAAAATTTATTATTAATATATAAATTATAACTATTATATATTAAAATTATTTATTAATTGCTATAATAAATTTTTATATATAAAATAAATATTTTTTTAATTTAAATTAAAACTATAAAATTATTAATTTATTTTTTAAAACTTAAATAAAACTATTAATTGTTTTATAAATTTATATTTTAATAAAAAAACTATTAATTTTATATATAAATATTTTTAAAAATTATAAATAGTAAAAATATTTTATTATTAGTTAAAATATATTTAAAAGTAATAATTTATTTATTTTAATTAATGTTTTTTTTAAAAAATTTTTTAATAATTTTATTAATTATAACTTAATAATTAAAACTAATATTTTAATTAATTTTAATTTTATTAATGTTATAATAATATTTTTTAAAAATATTAATTAATTTTAAAACTTTTAATTAATTAAAAAAAAAGTTAATATTAACTATTATTATTTTATTAACTTTATTATAATTAATTATATTAATTTTAAAAATTTTTATAAAATTATTTTAAATTAAAAATTTAATATATTAATTAAATTTTAAATAGTAAAAAAAATTTAAACTATTAAATATTTATTAAATTATAGTTTTAAATTTAAAACAACTAAATATATAGTTTAATTTAATTTAATTAATTATTTAAATAATTAATTTAGTTTTAAAAAATAAAAATAAAACTTATAAATTTTTATTAAATTATTTTTTAATAAAAATATTAATAAAATAATACTATATATAAAATTATAAAACTTTTTATTTTTTAAAAGCTATATAAACTAATATTTTAAATTTAATATTATAAATTGTTATATATATAGCAATTTTTTGCTTTGTAGCTAGTATAAATAAATAAAAAAAAAAAAACAATTAAAATAAATATAAAAAAAAAATAATTGATAAAAAATTAAAAAAGCAATTAAAAAGTGTTAAAGAGAGATTATATAAGCGTTTTGGGGTGGTTGCGGTGGCCCGTGAGGGTGTGGCCCGTGAGGGGGGTGGTTATCTTATTGCAGACTTTGCTTTGCTGGTCATCATCCTCACCACTTTCAACGAAAGCCGTGGCTCGGTCATCTTGTCAAGCAAGGCTGCAGCACTTAATAAGTGGTACGACGAGCTGGAAAAACAAGGAATATTCGGTGTGTGGATTCAACGGTAGTCACTATGGACTTAGCCACCTACCCGAGATGATGAAAAGGGGCCGAAGCCGCCGTTGGGAAAGCCTGGGGCCAAACTGAAGCGCGTGCGGTGGTTGGTGAAGGAGGACGAGGAGCGAGCATCCATCGCCACAATGGTGCGGATGTCGCTCTCCCGGCCATTTTTCTTCCTTAGCACGGAGCCTATCGTATTTTTCTTCTCTCTCTGGGTCGCTTTCGCATGGGGTTTACTTTACCTAACGTTCGGATCTAGTCCCCTTGTATTCCAACGACAATAAATTTCGACATTGAGGAGTCCGGGCTTGTCTTCTTGGCTATCGTTGCTGGAGCCATCATCGGAACGACCATTGGCATCCTTCAGGAATGTCTATTAAGACACCCACAATGGCGCGCATCGGCAAGTTCCAGGGCCGACTCTACGGCCTAGGACTACATTCGTCAAAAGTTTCCCGCCACTTCCCTAGAATCCCGGCTTTACTTGACTTGCTTTACTGCTGTATTGGTTCCTCTCGGGCAGTATCTCTTTGGCTTCCTAGCTCATCCTTCTACGCCCTGGATCCAACCTGCTATTGCAATCGGTATTGCTACCGTAGGCATTTACTCCGTTTACCTTGCCACTTTTAATTACCTTACCGATGTTTACCAAACTTACGCATCGTCGGCGCTCGCGGCGCAGTCATTTTGCCGCAACCTTCTCGGCGGATTGTTTCCACTCGCTAGTGCCGCCCTAATTACAAACCTAGGGGAAAATGCCTCCGGCGGACTCCTCGGAGGTATAGCAACAGTACTCACGTTTGTCCCTTTAGTTTTGGTACTCTTCGGCGAAAATATCAGGGGGAAGAGCAAATTCGCTGTGGTAAGCATACCCATTTCTAAGTACGATTTTGAATATATATCCAACTAACTTCTGACGCACTAGTCCCTGCAAACCACTGAGGGGTAAATTGTCTCGTGGGTGAGTGCGGTTGTGCTCTCCCATCGCACATTATTAGCTGGGCAACTAGCCCCAGAGGCCCTTTCTGAGGGGTTGAGACAGTGTGGGTGATACGGTCACAGGGGGGATAGGTTGATTAGCTCAGCCAGACCTAGTTCGTCTTCTTCTTTTATATTTAGCTAGCCTCGGAGGGTAGATTTTAAAAAGAAGGGTGGCCAGATAGATGGCACATACAGGTTGTTGTGCCGGCCCTTAGGGGATCAGCCACAACACGAATATACGATTGCTTTAACAAAATACTGGTTTTTCTCCCCTCAAATCTCTAGAAGTGATTAAGATGGCCATGGCCAGTTATGTAGAGTGCGGTGTACTTTTTGCACGCTCCGTTCCAGTATCCAGTGTCGAATGTAATAAAATATATATAGCATCCTTTGGTAACTTGACTTCAGATGAACGGTTTAGCTCTGTAATTACATCGTCAATAAGTAGCTGCTCTGTAATATCTAAGCACTTTTTATAACTACGTACAACTTCAAGAGTTTTTCAAACATGAATACATGAACAGTTATAAATAAGCTTACTATTAAAATTGCTGATAAGAGATCTCATACTGTGTAGCGCCCAGAGAATATTTAAAAGTGATAGGGTAACAATGGAAAAAGAAAAAACGCAATTTCAGCAGTAATTCATAGGAGGATAAGTTTATCGGTTTAGCATGATAAAAGGCTGCAAGTAAATCCCCTCTAGCCTTTATTTGATCTTAACTTTGGTGAATATAACTGTTACATTAATACAAAGACTTAACAAGCATGCTGCTAGGAAAGCACAGAACCAAGCAATCTTTGCAAGTACTGAAACAAAGTATATAACACATACTACACACTTTAAAGAATTAACCACAGTTATATAAATTACTTCTAAAGATTTAAAGCTTAAAAAAATAATAAATAAATAATATAAATATATATTTAAATATAGTAAACTTTTAAAAAAAGCTATATAAAAAGCATATTTATTATTTTTAATTAATATAAATTAACTATTTTAAATAAAAAAAAAAAAAAACTAAGTTTTAATAATTTAATTAATTTAACTTTTATATAATTAAATTATTTATATTGTTTTAATTTTTTTTAATTAAAATATAACTGTTTTTAATATATTTTTAATTTAATACAAATTAAAATAAAAAAAAATATAACATAAATTTTTTAATAAATTAAAAATATAGTAATAAATATAAAAGTTAATATATAAATTAATTTAATTTTTTTAATTTTAAAGCTTAATTTAATAAATTTACGTTTTTAATTTGTTTAATTTAATAAATAATTTAGTTTTATATTATTATTTTTATTTTTTAATTTTATAAAAAATTTTATTAGCTTTTTTAATAGTTTATATATTAATTTTATATTAGCTTTAATTTTATTATTTTATAAATATAATAAATTAAAATTATTTTATTAAATTAATTTATTTTTTTTATAATTAACAATATAAGCTTTTAATATTTTTTAAAATTAAATTTTTTATTTTTTTAATATTAAAATTATTATTAAAATAATTTATAGCTATAATATAATTATATTTAATATTAGTTTTATATTTAAATATATTATATTTAAATAATAGCAATTTGTAATAACTAAATTAAAAAAAAAAAAAAAACCAGTTAATAAATATAGCTAATTAATTAAAAAATAAAAAAAACAATAAAAATAATTAAAAATAAAAGTTATATAAAGTTTTTATTAATTTAATTTATATAAATTTATTAAAAAATATAACTTTTAAATTATAATAAAATAAACTAAATATTAAGTTTAAACTATTATTTAAAAATAAAAAATTAAATATAAATATAAAAAATATAAAAAAAACTAATCAATATTTATTATTAAAGTTTTTTAATTTAATAAAATTAAGCTTTTTTTTAATTTTGTTTTTTTTAATAGCTTTTTTAGCTATTTATATTTTTTTTTTAATTTTTAAAGCAATAAACTATATTTTTTAGTTTTTTTTTTTAAAAAAAAAAAAAAAACATTTAAATTTATTTATAATATATATACTAGTAATTTTTTTTAATTTATTATAAAACTATTAAATTATAAAATATTTAATTAATATTTAATTTTTTATATTTAAAATTGCTAGCTTTTTAAAATCTATTAATAATATAGCAATATAAAAAATATTTATAAAATTATATTTTTAATTGCTTTATTAATAAAAAAAAAATAAATAAACAAAATAAATAAAAAAAAAATATTAAATAAATATATAAAATAAACTATTTATAACTAATTTATATTAGCTTTTATAATTATTTTATTATATTATATTAAATTAAAAATATATATAAGTTTTATTTAAAAGTTAATAAAAATAATATATTAATAATTATATTTTTTAATATTAAATATTATAATTTTAAAAATAATTTATTAAATTTATATATTTTATTTTTTAATAAAAAATTTATTAAAATTATTTAGTTTAGTTATATAATATAAACTATAGCATTTTTTAATTTTAACTTTAAATAATATATTAAAGTTATAGCAAGCTTTATTAATAAATAACTTTATATAAATTTAAATTTTTATATTAACTATTTAATTATATTTTTTTATTTTTTATATAATAATAAATAAATAATGTTTTTATTAATTAATTTATTTTTTATTATAGCTATATAAAAATATAAAGCTTTTAAAAAAAAACAATGTTTTAATTTAAAAAAAATATAAAATATTTATAAAAATATATTTTTAAAAAAATTATAGCTATTAAAACAATTTAAATAGTTAAAATTTTTTTAAATAAAACAAATTAATAAAATATAAAAAACTGTCGATTTTATTTTTTTATAGCTTTTTTATATTATAGCATTTATTAGTTTATAAGTTTTTTATTATTATAAATATAATTAATAAACTAAGTAATTTTATAAAAATTTTTTTAATTTATTTAGTTAATTTTTAAAAAAATTTAAAATAAGCTTTATTTTTTAAAATAATTTATTTTTTATTAATTTTAAATTATATTATTTATAAAATATATATTATAAAATTATTAATTTTTTTAATGTTTATATTTTTTTTTTTTTATAATATTAGCTATTTTAAAACAGTATTAAAAAAAATAAAGTTAAATTTGCTAAATAAATAAAGCTACAATATTAGTTATTATTTTATTTTAACAAAAAAAAATAAACTATATAATTTAAAAATAAAAAATTAAAAAAATAAACAATAATATTTTTATATTAAATAGTTTAAAAATAGCAAAATGTTTTTTTATATTTTATAATAAAAAAAATAAATATAAAAAAATCAATAAAAAAAACAAGTTTTTATAAAATATTATAAATTATAAAGTATTAATAAAAACTATTATAATTAATATTGTAGATATTTTTAAAAACAACTTGTTAAATTTTTTTTTTTATATTTATTTTAATAATTTTATATAAATATATATAATTTAAAAGTTTTAAAAAAATATTATTAAAAATAAAATTATATATAAACTTTTTTATATTATAAAAAATAAAATATATTGCTATTATTAATTTTAATAAAATAAATTATAATTATATTTAATATTTAAAAATTATATTAATTAAAAACTTTAATTTTTTAATTTATTATATTATAATTTATTTATAATTGTTTAAAAAATTATAATTTGTTATATATTTAAAATTTAAAAATAAAAATAAATAAAAGCTATAATATTTAATATAATAATTAAAAGTTTTAATATAAATATTAAATATTTAATAATTTTTTTTAGTTTTTTTTTTAATTAAATTTTTATTATAATAAAAAGTTAAAAAAATTATTAAGTTATTTTTAATAATTATAAATTAAATTATATTTTTATTATTTTTAAAGTTTAAATATATTTTTTGTTTTAATAATATTATTATAATATAAATATAAAAATAAAATAAAAAATAAAATTAAAAAATATATTAATTTAATAATTATTTATATATAATTTTAATATTTTTATTATAAATATAATAGTAAATAAATAAAAATATTAAAATTATAAATAAGTAAAAATATAAAAATATAAATAAAAAAAGTAAAAAATAAAAAAATTTTTTAAAAAATAAAAACTAATATAATAAACTTAAATAAAAAAAAAAAATAAAAGCTAATAATATATTTAAATTTAATATTTTTATTTAATAATTTTTTTTTATAACTTTTTTAATATAAAATAAATTATAAAAAAAATATTATTTTTTTAAATTATTAAAAAACTTTATATAATTAATTAAACTTTTTAAATATTTTTAAAAAATTGTTTATATTATATAAAGTTTTATAATTTAATAAATAAATAAATAGTTTTTTTTAAATTTTTTAAACAATTTGTAATTTTTAAATAATAACTTTATAACAACTATTAATATTTTAATTTATAAATTTTTTAATTTATATATAAACTATTATTTAATTAATTATTTAATTTAACTTTTTTAAATTAAATAAAACTTTTAAAAATAATTATATTTATTTATTTATTAATATATAAAATTTATTATTTTTATTAATTGTTTTTTTTTTTTATTAAAATTTTAATTATTTTTAATAAATTTTAACTATAATATAATATTTTTTTAATTTATATTTTTTTTATTTATATAATTTTTTTTTTTAAATTAATAAAATTTTTAAGTTTTTAGTAATTTTTTTTTAATACTTTTTTTTTAATAATTTTTATAATTTATTTATATTTTTTTTATAAAATTAAAAATATATAATATTATTATATTTATTAAAAATTATTGTTTTTATATTTAAAACTAACACTTTGTTTTTTTATTAAATTAAAAAGTTTTTAATTTTTACTGTTTTAATTATTAATTTAAATTATAAAAGTTTAATAGTTTAAATATAATTAATATAATATAATTTATTAATAAAAAAATCTATAAAATAAAATTTTTTAATATTTAATATATTATAAATATTTAAAAAATTTATTAATTTTTAGTTTTTTTAGTTAATTATATTATATTATAAATTTTAATATATTTTTAATTTAAAATTTTATATAATATTATTAAAAGTTGTTATATTTATTAAAAAATATATTTTAATATTTTTAAAAATTTTAATATTTTTTAATTTATTTTTATAACTATTAATAAAGTTTTTAATTAAAATGTTATTTTTTATATTTTTTATATTAAAATAAATTAAATTAATTTTTAAAATAAATATATTTTTAGTTTTATATATAACTGTTATAAAACTAAAAGTTTTTATATTTAACAATTTAATATTTTTAATATAATATTTTATAAATTTTATAAATATTATTTTATTTATTTTAAAATATATAATAAAATTAATATATAGCTATTTTTTAAATATATTTTAATTTTTAATTTTATTAATAATATTTATAATAATTATAAATTTACTATTTAAAAAATTTATTATATTTAATATTATAACAATTTAATAATTAATTAATTTAAAACAAATAAATAAATTGTGAAATTTAAATTATATATTTGTTTTAATAATAACGCTATTAAATTTATTATTTTTTTTTTATAACTTATAAATTAATTTAAATATAAATTAAAAGTTTAGCTAATAAAAAAAAATAATTAAATTAATAAAAAACTATTTTATTTATATATATTAAAAATTTTTAATTTTTTATATTTATAATGCTTTAAATATTTTTATAAATATAATATATATTAACTTTTAAATTAAAAACTTTGTTTTTTATTATTAATATTAAACTGTTAAATTAATAAAAATTAAATTTAATATATAAAATATAAAAAAAAAAATCGCAAAATAATTAAATATTAGCTTTATATATTGTTAAAAAATCTATTAATTTTATTATAATTGTTGGTAAAACTTTTTATATATACGTATATAAAAAGATTTGGAGTAATTTATAGAGTTTGGAGTTTGTTTTTAAGTTTTAAAGTTCTGTATTAATTTATGTATATTTTACAAAAAAAAGTACAACTAAAAAAGTTATACACAAATTATTTACATATATATATATATAAAACTTATAAGTTTTGTAAATTTTAGTAAGTTTTTATATTTTTTATTTATTTAGTTATTTAATAAAAGTTTTAATTTAAGTTTTAGTTATATATATTTAGTACATATATACAAGTTTTGTTAAATTATTAATTTAATATTAAAGATTTTTTTTTTTGTATAGTAATTTTAGTTTTAATATTAACTAATTTTTTGTTATTTTTTTTGCTATTTAATTAATTTATATATGTTTTTATTTATACAATTAGTTTATTTGTATTAACTAGTTTTTTTAGTGTTTAATTAAGTGCTTTTTTTGTATAAATGTTTATTAAGTTGTTTTTACTATTAATTTAATATATTTTTATAATTTTATAATTTTTATATATTTTTTAAAATAATATAATGTTAATTATAAGTTGTTTTTTTTATATAGTTTTTAGTTTAATTAAACATTTATATAAAAACTTAAAATTAATATATATAACTAGTAATATTATTAATAGTTTTATTATATAAATAACTTTTTAAAAAGTTATACTAAATATAATAGCATAATTAAATTTATTAATTATATTATATAACTTATTTGCTAATATATTATATATAACTTGTTTATATTTAATTAAATTTTAATAAACAATATTGTTTTTAATTATAAAAATGTTTTTTGTATAGCTTTTATTAGTTAATATAATTATAAATTTAATTTAAAAACTTAAATTTTTGTTATTTGCAAATACTTTGTTAATAAAAATAAAAATTTTTATATAATTAAAATTTAAAAATATATAGTATAGTTTTTACTATATATTGTTAATTTGCTATTATATTTATATGTTTAATGTTTTAATGTTATTTTTTAATAACTTTTAAACTTATATAACAATTAACAAGTTATACAATATTTTTAGTTAATATATAAATATAATATATACTTTTTAAACTTGCTAAATAATATATTGCTAAAAATAATTTTTTATACAAAAGTTAATAATATATAATTGTTTAATTTATTTTTGTTAAATAAAAAAAAAATTTTGTTTATTTATTTAAATTTTGCTTTTGTTAAATTTAACAAAGTGTTTAAACGTTAATTTTACTTTTAGTTTTATATAAAATAATAGCTTAGTTTTTTTTTTATACAAAAACTTTTTAAACATAATATTAAAAATATTATTTATTTAAAGTTTTATAATTGCAAATTTATTAAGTTTTTTTTTAGTATATAATAAATATAAGTTATATATAAATATTTTTATACTTAATTTTTAGCAGTAATATTTATAATAAGTTTTGTACTAGTATAATTTTAATTTAGTTAATTTATATAATAGTTATATAATTTAAAATATAGTATTTGTTAAATAATAGTTTTTTAGTTTTTTTAACAAATAAATATAAATTTTTTAGTTTAATTTGTTGTACAACTATATATATATTTAAAAAATGTTTTGTAGTTTTATATATATACTATAGTTTTAAATTAACAACAGTTTTAAAGCTATAATAAACTGTTAATTTATACACTAAATTATTAGTGCTTGTATAAAAATTCAAACTTTGTTGTTGTTTTTATAACTTTGTATAACTAATTTAAACTTTTTATACAGTTTAGTTGTTTTATTTTTAATTTTTTATACAAGCTTAATTCAAATTATATTATATAAACTAAAATATACCCTAGGTTGTTAACACGTTTATTTTAGCTGCGTTTAATTGTTCAAAAAATGCACTAGATATAATAATTACACCGTTTTGTTTTAGTTGTATAGCTAAAGCATAATTGTTAACTTTTTTTAGTACAAAGTATTAATTGCTAGTAAGTATAAATAACTTTTTTAGTTTGTTTTTGTGTTAAAGTTGCAGCTGTTTAACAGTTTAAAAAAAGTTGTACAAAAAGTTATTTTTTTTATATAATAAATTAAATATAGCTTTTTGTTAATAATATAGCTTAATTTATATATAACAAAATTTAGCTAGTTTATTTGTTATATCGACTGTAATATTACAATTTTTGATCGTAGAAATTTTATATAGTTTTATTTAGTTTTTTTGTTTTTTTTATATTATAACTTTATTTTAAAAAAGTAAAAAAAGTACTTTATATAATAATACTAATTTGTTTTTAGTTTATATAGCTTAATTAATATTAACTTTTATATAAATACTTTTTAATATTTTTATAGCTTTTTATACAACTTTTGCTTTTTAAGTAATTTTTAGCAAAAAAAGTAAATTACTGTTAATTTTAAAATAAATTTTAAAAACTAGTAAAATAAATATAAAACTGTTTGATTTAGCTATATTATTTAAAACTTTTATAACTATTTATAATATTGTTTTTTTGTTTATATAATAATTGATTTTTTTATATAAAATATTAAATATATAATAAAGTAATATATATGTTTGTTTAATTTTTCTAATAGTTTAATATGTTTTAACAAATATTTTTTTATACAAAGTTTTAACTAGTTATATATTATTACAAAATTTTTCGAACAAAAAATTTATACTGAAATTGTGTACAATATAATTAAACAGCTTTTAATATATTAAAATTTAATATTAATATAATATGTTTTAAATATTATATATATTTAAAAACTTTAAAAATTTAGCTACTTAAAACAAAATATTTATATTAATTATATATAAAGTTAATTGTTTGTTAATTTATATAATATTAATAACAATTTTATAATTAAAATTATATTTATTTTTTAATAAAAACTTAAATTTTTTTAAAGCTTAATTATATAATTAATAATAGTAACAAAACTTTTTAATTTTTTAAAATATTAAAACATTAATGTTGTTATATTTAGTTTTTTGTAATAATTTTATAAGTTTTTTTATATAAAAATATTTAAATCAATAATATAACTTTTAAAGTTTTTGTTTTATAAAATAACTTATAGCTTTTAATTAGTTAATATTAAAAAATAAGTGTTTTTATTTTTATATAATTAGTACTGTTATATTATTTTATTATATAATTATATTTTATATGTTGTTAAAATAAATATATAATTAATTTATATTTTGTAATAATAATAAAAATAAAGTTGATATATTTAAAATATAAAATTTAATTAGTTTAATTAATGTTAAAATTGTTATAGTATTTATAGTTTTAAAGTTTTTAATACTATTGAATTAAATTGTTATATTATTTAAAGTTTAGTTTATTTATATAAAAAGGTTTTTTTATATAAAAATTTTAATTTAAGCTTTTTTAATAGTTAAAACTTTAGTTATATTAATATTTTATAAAATACTTTAGTATTTTATATTATATTAACTATTTAAATAAAAATTGTTTAATATTAATGTTTAGTTTTAAATATATATATTTTTTTCTATTATATAATAAAAATATACTAAATTTATTAAAAATTAAACTGTTTTGTTTTTAGTTTTAAAATTTAAATTGTTATTAAATTTATTATTATATAAAAAGTTTTTATTATTTTTATAATTTAATATAAATATATTATACTTTTTGTATAATAAAACTTTTTGTTTTAAAATATTATATATAGCAAAATATTGCTTTTTTGTTTTCGATTTTTTTTATTAGCTATAGTTAATAAACTAACAACTAAGCTTTTTATAAATAAAGCACTTTTTGTTACTTTTATTATTTTTATTGTATAATTGCTGTAATTTTTAATAAAAATTTTTTTTAAAGCTATAATTATACAATTGTTTTAAATATTTAATATTATACTACTTGTTAACAAAATAAACATTTATTATATAATAATAGTTTATTTTTTAATTAAAAAAAACTTATAGTACTGTTTATAAGTTAAAAAACAAAACTTTATATATAAATTTTTAATTAATTAAAACAAATTTAAACTTAAATATACTAAAATATGCTTATATAACTGTTATATAAAGTAATATTTTTTTATAGTAGCTAAATTTTAAAGTATATTATATAAGTTAAAGCTTATTAATTATAGTTTTTAATATTTTAAATATTGTTTTTGTTAAATTGTTTTGTTTTATTTGTATAAAAGTAGTAATAGTTTAGTTAATTTAATATTAACTATAATTAATTATTATATTAAAGTAATTATTAAATATTGTATAAATTTTGTTTTATTTATATATTAAACTAATATAATTAAAATAATACTGTTTAGCTTTTTTTTTTAATATAAAAAAAAATACTGTATAATATTGTTTTTTAGTAATTTTAAGTTAACAATATATTGAAATAAAAATTTAAGCTTTGTTATATAATATATTATATAACTTATTGCTATAGTTTTAGTTAAATTGTTATATTTTAGTAAATATAGTAAATTAAGCTGTTTTAATCAAACTATTGTAAATAATTCAAATAAAAAAAAATTTGTACAATTGATTTTTGTATATAAATAAAAGTACAAAATATGCAGTAAAAATTTTAAAAGTAAATATAAGTTTTTAAGTTTTTGTTTATATAAAAAAAATAAATATTTAATTATTTGTATTAAGTATTATATAGTATATTAATATTATTAATTTTAGTATAACTAGTTATAATATTAAAAAATCTGTTTATATAACAAAAAGTTTTAATATATTTGCTAATATAAATGTTAAAACTAGTACTATTTATACAAACATATTATTGTTTAATTTATTATTATTATTGTTTTTATATTTTTTAAAAATATAAATAAACTTGTTATTATATATTATATTATATAATTAAATATTTAAATTATGTTTAATTATAATGTTAAATTTTTGTTTAAATATATAATTAATATTTATAAACATAAATTTTGTTTATTTGTTAAAGTTTATTACAAATGTTTATATAAACTGTTTACTTTTAACTTTTAGTTGTATATAATTATATAAACATTGTATAAAATATGTTGTTAATTTTATAAGTTTCGAAAAAATATTAAAATTAATAGTTGTATTTTAATACTTTAAATCTGTTTTTTTTTTTCAAATTTTTATTTAAATACTACTGCTTTTAGCTATATTTTTGTATATAAAATTATTTTTATTATACAAAGTTACTAAATTGTTATTTTGAACTTGTTTAATTGTTACAGCTGTTATTACTACTGCTACTTTTGTTATTAGTATTAATATAATTATAAAAAGTAAAAAAATAAAAGTTATAAAATAAATAAAGTAGTTAAAAAAATAAATATATAAAATAGTTTATAGTTTTGTTAATTTTTATATAAAAGTTAACTAAACTATTATAAAAAAAACTTCAATTTTATAATAGTTAAACTTTATTTGTTTAACAGTTAATTTAATATATTTTTAGCTAATTAATAAAAATAATAATCTATTTTTTATACAAAAAAAAAAAAAATGTAGCATAAAAGTTATTTTTAACAATAACTAGTTTTTGCTTTTTTATTTTACTAATTTATAATCACATTTTGTAATTATTAATTAATATTAATAAAACTTTTTATATATATATACATAAAAAGATTCGGAGTAATTTATAAAATTTGAAGTTTGTTTTTAAGTTTTAAAGTTCTATATTAATTCATATATGTTTTACAAAAGAAAGTATAACTAAAAAAGTTGTACACAAGTTATTTACATATATGTGTGCGTAGGACTTATAAGTTCTGTAGATTTTAGTAAGTTTTTGTATTTTTTATTTATTTGGTTACTTAATAAAGGTCCTAGTCCAAGTCCTAGTTGTACGTACCTAGTGCGTATATACAGGTCCTGTTAAATCATTGGTTTAACAATAATAATATTTTATATAAAATTTTTATTATTTAAATTTTTTTTTTTTTTTTAAATATTTAAAAGCTTTTAATTATTTTATAATTTAATAATTATAGCTTTAAATTTTTTAGCTTTTAATTAAACTATTATATATTTAACAATTAGTTTTTTTTTTTTTTTATTATTTATATTTAAAGCTTTATTTAAATTATTTATTAATTTAAAATTATTAATAACTTTTTTTATAGTTTATATATTTTTATATATATTTATAAACTTTTAATAACTTTTGTTATTTTTAATAAATTTTTTAAATTTATTTATATAAAAAATATTTTTAAATTTAATATTATTTAAATTTTTAAATTTATATTAATTTTTTTTAAAAACTTTATTAATTTAATAAAAGTTATATTATTTATATAATAGCTTTTTATTATTATTTATATTAATTTTAAACTTTTTATTATATAAAAATATTAATATATTTATTTATAAACAGTTTTTAATTTTATAAATATTATATTAATTTTTAACTTTTATTTACTTTTGTTTTTTTTAAATAATAATTTAATAAACTTTATTAATATTTTTTTATTAATACTTTAATTAACAAATTTATATAATAATTATATTTTTAATATTTTTAACTTTGTTTTAATTTAAAACTTTTTATAAAAAAATAATATTTTTAATAAATATAATAAATAGTTTTTTATAAATTAACTTATATATATTATATTTATAATATTTAATAAAAATATAATTAAATTAAATAATTATATTTAAATAATTTGTTTAGTTTTTTTTAATATTTTATATTAACTTTATTAAATTTATTTTTAAAAAAATATATTTTTTTTTAATAAGTTTTTACAATTGTAAATAATATATTAAACTAAAAGTTAATTTATATTTTATTTTTATAACAGCTTTTTTAATTTTTTTTTTAAATTTTAAGCTATTATTATATTTTAATTTAATTAAAATATTATATTGTTTAAAAATTTTACAGTTTAAAAACTTATAAATATTTTTAATAGTTTAATTTTTTAAAATTTTAATTTTAATATATTTTAAAAACTTATAACAAACTTTAATAATATATTTTTTTTTATTTTACAAAAATATTATTTAAATATTTATAACTTAAAAAACTAAAAAATTTATAAATATATTTTAATAGTATTTTTTTTTAAATTTATTTTTTTAAAATTTTTAATATATAATATATAATTTAATTATTTTATAAATATTACTATAAAGTTTTTTTTAATAATATTATTAAATAATTTATTAAATAGTTTTTTTTTTTTTTTTAATATATAAAGCTATTATAATAAACTTATATTGTTTACTTTTAAAACTTTTTAATATTTAACATTTAATAAAATAAATATTTTAAAATTGCTTTTTTTTATAGTTTGTTATTTTAAAAAAAATATTTTATAATTTGTTTTTTAAAACTAGCTTTATATTAAACATTAGTTATTTTTAAAAAATATTATAAACTAGTTAAAAAATAAACTATAATAAAACTTTATTAATTTTATTTTTTTGTAAATTTAAATATTACTTTATATAATTTTACACTTTTTAATAAATAATATTTATGTTATTTTATATTTTTTATATTAATTAAAACTACATTTATAAATTAAGCTTTTTTTTTATTTGCTATTAAAGTTAAATTATAACTTTTTTAAAAGTTTTATTAATTTAATAATATAAAGTTATTAATATAAATTTATATAATATTAAATTAAATATTAATAAAATTATTAATATTGCTTTTTTATTTGTTGTTTTTTTTATTTAAAAGTTTTAATAACTTTTTTAAAAAGCTATTTGTTATAATATACTTTTTTTTAACAATATAATATATTTTAAAATCAAATATTTTAATATAAACAATTTATTATATTAAAGTTATATTAAATAAAACAAAAAAGCTATTATTAAATTAAGTTATTAATACTTTAGCATTAGTTTTTAAATAAAAACAAACTTTATAAAAATAATTATATAAATGTTTTAATATTTTTATTATAATTAAACATTTTTTTTTAATAATATTATAATTTAATTTTAAACTTTTTTAATATTTTAATTTATATTAAGCTAGCTTAATTATATTATTAATTAATTAAACTAAAATAAATTTTTATTTTTTATTAAAAATATTTATTTTAATTTATATAAAGCTATTTTTATAATTAATTATAATAAAAATAAAAGTATTAATTAAAACATTTTTAAAAATTTATATAGTTTTGTTTTAAATTAATTTTTATATAAAAGCAACATTTTTTTAAGTTAATATAGTTAAAAATAAAGCAATAATTAAATAATTTTTAATTTAAATATAATAATATATTATAACATTTAAAAAAAACTTTATATATAAAAAAATAATATATTTAAGTTATTTTATAATTTTAATTATTTTAACTTTTATTAATTTTTAACTATAAATGTTATATATATAACTTATAACTTTTGCTAAAAATTAATACTATTTGTTTTTAGTACTGCTAATAGTTAAACTAATTAATTTAAAATTAAATAATATAATATTAATATTTTTAATATATTTTATTATAAATTGCTAA
Source organism: Nemania diffusa (assembly GCA_038501195.1). Taxonomy (NCBI): domain Eukaryota; kingdom Fungi; phylum Ascomycota; class Sordariomycetes; order Xylariales; family Xylariaceae; genus Nemania; species Nemania diffusa. The sequence continues at coordinate 1,170,057 of JBBPUQ010000010.1, read as the reverse complement.
ATATTTAAAACAACTTTTTAATTTTTATAGCAAATAATAAAACTTTTAATAACAATATTATTAAAAAAAAGTTTGTATTTATAAAATAAAACATTATATAAAACTTTTAATAAAACTTTTAAAAAATAAGCAATAAAATTAATATAACTTTAAAACAAAATAATTATTTATAAAGTTTTTAAAAATATAAAAAAAGCAATATATATTTAATTATATTTATTTAAAAATATTTAATTATAATTAAAAAATAAATTAACAATTAATAAAATTTTATATATAACAAAATTTTTAATAAATTTATTATAATTTTTAAAAAAACTAATATTTTTTATAAAAACACTGTTTAATTTAATAATTAAATTAATTAATTAAAACTTTTTATTTATTTTTTTAATAATAAATTAAATATTATAATAAAAAAAATAAAACTTTTTTAATATTTTATTTTTTAGTTATATTTTAAACACTTTAATAATTTTTTTTTTTAATAAAACAAAAATTAAAATTTTTTTTATTTATTAAGCTTTATAAAAAACTATTTTAATTATATATAAAAATATAACTTTATTTTTAAGTTTATTTATTTTTAAAAAGTTTTAAATTAATGTTATTTTTTATTTAAACAAAATTTTTAATAATACTGCTTTTTTTAGTTTTATAAACTTTATACTTTTTAAATTTTTTATAAACTTTTGTACTTTTTTTAATATTAATTTAATATTTTTTATTGTTTTAATAAATTTAAATTAAATTTAAATAAATATTTTTAAAAATAAAAACTAAATAAATAAATTATAATTTAAAAATTTTAGTTTTTTTAGTGTTAATATAAATATTAATTAGTTAATATAATTGCTGCTTTTTTATAAAACATTAAAATTAATTTTTTAAAAATATATATTACTAATATATAATTTTTAATTATATATATATTTATTTAAATTAAATAATTTGTTTTTTTTTTAATTAATTAACATTTTTTTTTTAGTATTAATTTTTTTCAATTATAAAATTTTAGTAATATAAATTTATTAAACAAAACATTATTTTAAAAATTTATTTTTTTTACTTTATTTTTATATATTATATTAATATTAAAAATATTATTTTTTAAAATATTAATACTATAGTTAATAAATTTATTTTATATAGCTTGTAGTTTTGCTATTTTAACTTTTTATAAAATTGTTTAAATTGTTACTTTTATAATATTAATAAAATCTTTGTTTAAAAAACTTATTAAAACTTTTTTATTATTATTAAAACTAAAATTTTTAAAATATATAAAGTTATTAAAATTAACATTTTTTTTATTTAAATTTTTATTTAAAATTATATAAAAACTTTTTAAAATTAATAATAAAAAATTAAATAATATATAATTTTTTAACAATAGTTATTATTTATTTATTTAATAAAATAATATTTTATATTTATTTATATAAAAATTTAGTTAATTTTTATAAAAATTAATAATAAATTAATTTATAACTTATAAAAAGCTTTTTTTATTATTTATTTAACTTTTTAATAAACAAATAATATTTAATTTTTTAATATATTAACAATATTAGCAATATTAATACAAAAGTTTTTTTTTAGCAAAAAAACAAAAATAAAAATATAAATATTACTAAATTACATATTATATATATAATATTTTTTATTATAATATAAAAATATTTATATATATATAATAAAGTTTATATTTAATAAAAATAAAAAAGTTGTATTTTTTAATTTAATAATATATAAAACTAAATTAATATTTTTTTTTATTAAATAAACTTAAGTTTTAACAATTTCTTTATAAATAATATAAAATAACTTTTTAATAAACTTTTTTTAAACTAAGTTAATTTTTTATATTAATAATTAATATTTAATAATATATTTATTTATTAAAATATTTAATTAAATTTTAATATTAATAATTGCAGTAATAAATTTGCTAATATTATTATAATTTATAATTATTATAAATTTAAAATAAAACTTAATAAAATTTTTAATTGTTTTTAAAAATATAAATATTAAATAAACTATAATAACTAATATTTTTTAAAAAAACTTTTAATTTATATATAATTAATTTAATTTTATTATTATAACTATAATATATAAATAATTAAATTTATTAATATTATTATTAAAATTTAATGTTTTAATTTTTAAAGTAATTTTAGTTATATTTAACTTTTAGTTTTAATAATTTATTTATATAAATATAAAAAAACTTTATTAATTTAAATTAAATAAAACTATTACTATTATATTTATAAAAAGTTTTTTATTAAATTATAAATTAATAAAATATAAAATTTTATTTAATAAAATATTAATTATTTTAATTTTTAAATCTTTTAAATTTTAATATAATTATTTAATTTTTTATAATAAAATTTTAACAAATTTAAAAGTTTTTATAACTATATTTTTAATTATAAAGTTTACTTTTTGATTAAATATATTTTTAATTTTTTTAAACTAAATATATTTAGTTAATTTTTATACATTTTTAATAAAAAAAATAAATATTGTACTAAATATTTTAAAGTTTTTTTAATTAAATTTTATATTTATTTTAATAAAGTTTTAAATTTAATTAATACTAATAGTATTATTATTATTGCTTTTTTATTATTTAAATAATTTTATATATTTAGTAATAACTATATTAATTTATAAAATATTAATATTTAAAAAGTTTTTATTAAAAATATATTTAATATATTTTTTAATATTATTTTTATTATAATATATAATTTAAAAATATTTATTTAATAAATTTTTATTTATAAAATATTTAACTGTTATAAAACTTTTTTTAATTATATATATAATAATATTTGCTATATTAACTTTTTTTGCTTTTAATAAATTAAGTTTTATATTTATAACATTAATTATTTAAAAGTTATATAAAATTATAACTGTTAATAAAACTTAATTAATTTTTTTAGCTTAATAGTTACAATATTTTTATTTAAACTTTTTGTTAAATTTAATAATTTTTTTAAATATAAACTAATAATATATTTTTTAAACTAAATAAATATTTTTATTAAAATAAAAAATATTTATTTATTTAAAAGCTTTTTTAATAATATTTTTGTTGTTTTTTTTAACTTTTTATATTATATTTAAAAAAAACATTAAAATTTGTTATAAAACTAAAAAAACTTTATTTTTTAAATGCTACTTTTAATTATAGTAAAAAATATTTTTTTTATTTATTATTTATGCTTATTTATAATTTTTAAAGTAATATTTTAACTTGTTATAAATATAACAATTAATATTATTTAAGTTTTAATTTATTTTATATTTTTTTTAACTTAATTGTTTTTTGTTATTTTTTAATTTAAAGCTAGTTATAATAAAAACATTTAAAATTAAATTAATAAATAAAACTTTTTATAATTAAAAATTTAACTATTAAAATAAAAAACTTAGTTAATATAAATAATAAAAAAACTATTTATATAATTATATAATAAAAATATTTAAAAAAAATATTTAGTTATTTTAATTTTAAAAAATAATAAACTAAAAAAAAGCTAGTTTATTTTTAATTTTAGCTTTTTTTTTTTTTATTAGTTTTATTTTTTAAATTGCAATTTTTATTTTTTTTAATTGCTTTATAATAAAATCGACTTTATTATTAAACTAGTTTTTAAATATAACAGTAGGTTTTTTTTATTACAAAATTATAAATTTGCTATTTATTACAACTTATTATTAAAATTAAATAATTTAAAATAATATTTAAATTATAAAAAATACTAAAATATAATAGTTTTGTTAAAAAAACTATTAATTATATAAATTTTTATTATATATATACTATATAGTTTTTATATTTTTAGTTTTAATGTTGTAATAATTTAATTTAAATGTTATAACAACTTATTTTATTAGTTTAAGCTATAACTAGTTATAAACTATAATATATAAAAAATTATAATTTATTTAAAAATTAGTTATAATATATTTTAATATAAGTTTTTTAATATTTTTAAACAGTTTATAAATAAAAATTTTGTTATTAAAAAATTTTTTTATTTTTTTTACTTTTTTTATAAAAATATAATATTTTTTAAAATATAATTTTATATTTTTAATAATATTTTTTTTTAGTTTTAACTTATATTTTTTTAATAAAATTAATAAAAAATATTACTGTTTAAAATTGCTATAATTAAATATTAATTTAAACTTTTGTTTAACTTTTAATTAAATATTAATATTTTTAATATATTTATAAATAATTTTTATTTATTGTTTTAATTATATATAAATAAATAATTGTTTAATTAAAAATTAAATAAAAATTTTTTAAATTATAAATAATATTTTAAGCTATTTTAGCTAATTAATAATAGCATTTTTTTTAAATAATAAATAAAAAAATATTTTTAAATTAAAAAAATTTAATAAAATTATATAAATAATATTTTTTATATTTTTAATAATTAAAGCTATAGTAATTATAACAATAATATTATTATTATTAAATATTTTTATATTAAAATTTTAAATAATAAAACTAAAACTAATATTATTATTAAAGCTAAATTAGCAAAATATTTTAATAAATTTGTTTAAATTTAATAATATAAATATAATAAAAATATAAATTTATAAAATAATAAATAAAAAAATGTTTGATTTAAATAAATATAACAATATTACTAAAATAATAAACAATTATTTAAATATATATAAAACTATAAAATTAAAAAGTAATAAAAATATTTAAATATAATAATAGTTTTAAATAATTTAATAATTATAATTTAATAAACTATTAAAAAATAATAAACTTTTTATATTTTAATAAATTAATTTAATTTTTTTATTATTTTATTAAATAATATAATTAATATTAATTTATTAGTAATTAATTTATATTTTTACTTATTAATATATTTTTTTAAATTTAAAATATATTTATATTTTAAAGCTATTATTTTATACTAATAGTTTATTATTGCTATTTATTTATTTAATTAATTATAATTTTTATTTTTAATTTATATATTTATAATTATAATATAGTTTTTATAGTTTAATATAATAAAACTATATTTTAATTTAATATATTAAAATATAATTAACTTTTTTTTATTTTAATTTTAAAAATATTACTTTTTATATTAAGTTTTATATTTAATAATAATTTAATATTAATTATAATTTTTGTAATAATAAAAATAGCTTTAAAAACTTAAACTAAAATATTTAATTTTTAATATAACTGAAATAAAAATATTAAATATTTTCTAATTTTTATAAATATGTTTTTAAAGCTATTATTTTTATTAAAAATTTTATTAATTTAAACTTTAAAAAACTAAATATAATAAAAAAAATAATATTAGTTTTATTATTTATAATATTTTATTTTTGTTTTTTTTTTTTTGTTAACTAAAGCTTTAGTTTTAAAATTTAATAGTTAATATAATATAAAACTTTATTAAAAATATTAATAAAACAAAATATATAATATATATTATATATTTTAAAAAATTAACTATAGTTATATAAATTATTTTTAAAAATTTAAAGCTTAAAAAAATAGTAAATAAATAATGCAAATATATATTTAAATATAGCAAACTTCTAAAAAAAGCTGCATAAAAGGCGTATTTACTATTTTTAACTAGTATGGGCTAACTATTTTAAATAAAAGAAAAGAAAAACTAAGTCTTGATGACCTAATCAACCTAACCCCCATGTGGTCAGGCTATCCATACCGTCTTAGTATTCGATTGCTCTGCTCGCGCTTTGATGCAATAAAGATAGTTACGTAGCACCGGGATAAATCCTGCTCAGGGGCCATCATGCAAGATACCCTGTAGACTATTACCTTATCTGTGAATTTAAAAGTGAGGGCACATATACCATGATAGCCCAAAAAACATGCAGTGCGGATACGGAGCATCCAAGGCACTACCAATCCCCTACTGTCTCCAGGGCTTTCCCTATACGGCGTAGTCCTTCTCTAAGCGCATCTTCTGCCAACGTGAAAGTAATTCTAAACCATCCATATTCAGAAGCTGCATAAAGAGCGCCTGGAGAAACGAAAACCTTGTTCTCCATACAGATAGCTGCGACTCTTGCTTCACGCGCTCGATACGTGTCAGCTTTAGGGGACGTTACTTTTAAGTCGTCGTATTCTGCCTTGTCCCGAAGCGACTTAGGCAACAGGAAACGGCGAAGGTCGATCCACATGAAAAGACCGGCATTACTACGTTTGTTCACGTCAGTCCTGCACTCCAGAGTGGATGCAGATATATGCAAGGCAAAGGCACCTACGATTCAGAGTACTCGATCTGGTGTTCCCGGAAGAACGACGCAGCTATGGCGTAGTTGCGAGCCATGAGCTCGTGGTTCTTAGCAAAGAAGGCTTCAAGCCACTCCCGATCCTCGAGCATCGCAGCCCACACGTCCTGCATAACGTGTGGAGACCATGCAAACTGGCTTCTCGTCTGTCAATAAGACGGCGGCGCGATTAGTTAGTCTTTAGATCAGACGTACCCGTTGCTTGATATGGCCCCTAGCACCCCTTTATTCTTCGTATAGAGCATGCCGAGACGTAGCCCGTTTGCGCAAAAGTCCTTGCTCGCCCCCCACATCACGTGGACCATCACGGGGTCGATGACACCTTGCCAGTCAAGGGACAGAACAGAGGTGAAGGGTGTGGCGTTGGGCATATCTGGGTTTTGATAAACTGACTGTGCGTAGATCTCGTCCGAAATGAGGTGTATTTGATGTCGACTGCAAAAAGCGAGGAATGCTTTCATGGTCTCAGGTGGCTAGGGTGATGATTAGCAGTCCCGGAAGCTCGAAACACTATGTTCTGGCTAGGTAGTTTGGGAGACTCACATAACATCGACCAAGAGGATTGTTTGGTCTTTACATGTAATATGTTAGCATGCATAATAAAAAATAGAGGTTTATTCTGCAGGGGCAAAAAAAAAGAAGAAAGAAAGAAGGAGGAGAGCGCCTACTGTGTGATCATGAGAGCACCGACGGTGAGGCCATTTTGCTTGGCTTTTTTAACAGCAGCCTCTAGCGCCTTCATGTTGATTTCAGGCAGGAAGAGATCGTCGAGGCCTGAGTAGCCGGGGATGTCTGAATAATCAACCCCTACCAGTTTCACACCCGACCTATGCGTGACATGGACGGTAAACCCGCTGTAGTAAGGCGTCGGGACCAAGATGATATCGTTAGGATTGCAAGTAGCCCACGCCACTGAATCTATGCAACTTGCCAGACCAGGGGTGACACAGAGATCGTTAGGAGTAACCGTGACGCGAGCGTGGAATTTATCATTTAAGATGGCAGCCAGAGCGCCACGTAGTCTTAGAGACCCCCGCGGACCAATACTATAAGTAAGATGGTCAGCAGGCAGGAGTTGAATCTACATTTGCGACAAGGCCTATTAGTCTCTAGTACCTATCAGAAGAATGGTGCTCTAATCACCTGCTTGTGAAAGAACTCGGCAATCTGTTCGTGCATGAGACTGTTTTCTGCTAGCCGAAGCAATACCCTATTATTACATCTGTCAGGATTCGAACGGAAAGGTCGAGCTAGCCACCTCGAAAGCCTTACACTCCGTCAGGATTGTTAGAGGACCATGGATTTGCCATCGACTTCTCTCTGCTACCCCATTCATCTCTGTACAGGCAGTTGAAGCCGCCTCTTCTTGAGACATGATACCGATTTATGACATCTTCAACGGGATCAACAGATGGCGGCGGCGCCTCCATGATAGGGGATCGTGATTAATACTAGCGGTAATCCGAAGTAAATTGTAATGCTCAAGATATCGGGGGCAGTGTCAAGGGCGCAGACGTTAACTTTCTGAGTACCAAACTAGGAATCTTGTTGTTACGATATAGGTATTATATGCTTGGTAAGAGAGATTGTATGTAAAACTCGATATTATCCTTACGTAACCACGCAGACCCGCGCGCCAGCATTTGACCTTAGAATGTAGCATTCCATCACAAGTTAGAACGCTTGGTGATGAGTCAGAGCGAGCTACTATGACAAGTCGGAGTCGAACTAAAACAACACCACGCATAGCCCATAGTACAGGACTAGGCCCAACCCCTTTTTTACACGGTAGCGAAAATCCAAAGAAAATACAAAAGAACAGTCATCGACTGCGTCGTCTTCGGCCCTGTCTGCTAAGCGCCTAATCCCTGAAAAAAAGGGGCCGCTGACGGACTCCGGTGCGGACCGCTGAGTCATCATCAACAAGCCGCCTCGGGATAATATGCATAGTCTCGTTGTACGCGCAGGAAGTATTAGTTGGGATATGCTTGTCGTTATAACAGATGCAAATCGGTTCTTTTTTAGCCTGACCCGTCGATATCAACGCAAATTCGCCAGGTTAAACAGTAAGCGCATTACCGGGCAGTCTCCTGTCATTGTCGAAATATGGCCAACTAATAATAATACTTAGTTATTCGACGGGTAAATGTTTTCTCGAGGTTTAGGTGCGCAAATATACCCCTATGATCTCTCGTGGATCCTTACGCAATTATTCGATCGGTTGAGGTCTTTGTAAAAATGGGGCAGCGGAGTCAAGTCACAGAGCGATCGGCTATGACTACTTCTCGAATCTAATTTAACAGTTTAGTAGTTTAGTTCGACTCTAATATGCTGTGCGTAGCTTCTCCGCGGAGATAAATGTTCTTATCATCATAATCGATGCTAGGGTGTGGAAATAGTATAGGATAGTGGTGCCAGGTTTATTCGTGAAGCTAGGTTCAATTATTCCCCGGAGAAGTGAATTATGTGCTGCGGGGTAATTAACTGTTGTTAGCTATTTGATAGGTTTAGTTGATATTATAGATGTTTACTGGTGATGCAGCAACCGTCGCGATTATCTAACATAACATCAACATCTTTCTCGTTATATAGATTCCATGTACGCGGCCGGCTTCGGCGAACAGGTTAGTTTTCCTTTGAACTACAACCTTCCTTCATTTTCAAAGTTTATTTAAGTTTTGTTTCCTCTAGATGCGAGTTTTATTCTCTCGAGTTGTCAGATTTTATTCTTCAGTTGTTCTAGTATTACGGATAGGAAACTCTCTTTTGTAAATCGGAAACTCGAACTACTCCCCTTTCTACCAGTATGTCCTTGCCGTCGCCAGTCAAAGCTCCAGAGAATGTGCTCCTGCTTCTTTCCCAGCTGCACAAGGTCTCTCTGGAACAAGAAGCCGCTATTGCCGCTAACGGCAAGGTCTTTTCCTCTACTGTCCTTGGTGACTTAGAGGATAGGATGAAAGGCAGCGATCCCAGAGTAGAGTTTGACAAACTCATGCTTGACAAATTCATCGCACTCGACGAGGACAAGTGCCACTTCCTTTACCAACTGGCCACAGCTACCGGGGCTACGAATATCGTTGAGGCAGGGACCAGTTTCGGTGTCAGCACCATCTACCTCGCTCTTGCTGTTGCCCAGAATAAAGCCGCCAGCGGAAAACCAGGAGTTGTCATTGCGACAGAAAAGGAGACACAAAAGGCGGAGACTGCAAAGAAGTACTGGAAGCAGTGTGGCGAGTCAGTCGAGCGAGAAATAGACTTGCGAGTCGGTGATCTACTCGAGACTCTGAAGCAGGATCTGCCAGAAGTTGACATTTTGCTCCTTGATAGTGAGTCTATTCTTCTACGGCTCCTCGTCACCCATGTTTCATCTTCACAATGCAGTTCCATGCGTTTTGATGTCCAATACTTTTAAGAGGTTACTTACCAACGAGTTGTATCTAGTATGGTCGGCGCTTGCCCTTCCAACACTTAAGATAGTACAATCTAAGTTGAAATACGGTGCTGTCGTCCTTACGGACAACACAATTTCAGGGGCGACAGGATACGCTGACTTATTAGCATACCTTCGCGCGCCGGGGAGCGGCTTTTACAACGTGACACTGCCATATACAAATGGCTTAGAGATGAGCGTATACCGGCCCGCTTCAAAAACTGGAAACACTGCTACTTAGATGGTACTAGCAGAAATTCTATGCCATTGCAAACTTGCTGAGGCCGCATAGTAGTAGTACGCAGTATACGGAGGAATCCTAGCGGGACTGACTCGAGGGCGACGATAATATAGCTATGTTGAAGCTTGAGACCGGTCGTTTAGAAATACATAGTTGATTTAGACCTATACCCACAGACCCGTTCGGTAACTGGATATAGATTGGTAAATCAATGACTATTCTACATTAGCCCCTATTATAAGCTATATTCTGTCGAGCTTAATGGGCGGAGTAGTGACGTGAGTAAACCCAAGTTCTTATGTCGTATTGCAGCCAAATACACTGCGGAAATAAGTAAATAAATATTCTTATTTCGGCTACAGATTTTAAGATCAAACTCAGATTTAAGTAGCCGCCCATGCTTAGTTGATATGATTACACCGGAGCTAAGGTCAAATACAGTTTTTTTTTTTTGTTTACTGTTAACTAGCATGAGGCTGCAGCTTAACTTTTCTGCGAAATGGAAAATAAAATTGAATTAAAAGAAATACCTATTAAGAAATTTATTATTAAATAAGTTAATTATATTGAAAACATTTATAAATTAATAAGTGCTTTAAAAAGAAAATTACTAAAGAAATATGAATAATTTCTATTTTTAATCTTTTAAAACTAGTTAAATGGGCATCATTGAACTTGTTTTTCTTGTAGGGAGCGCCATATTCAATTAGCATTGTATTTCACGCTTGGGGGACAAGACAGGGCGGGTAGTCAAGTTACCTCTCAAACTATAGGCTTGTGGCTATGCCATAAGTTATAAAACTAGACTTCTTTTTAACACAAGAAGGGTGGTAAACATTCCGATATATTGAGACAGTGCGTGCGACACTGCTGCAGGGTCGTGTTTGTTAGGTCATCAGGACCCTAGTTTTCTCATTTTTCTATTTATTAGCTAGAAAGAAGACAGTTTTCTATTAAAAGGCCATGCGAGGCATCGATACCTTCGGCATCGACCAACTAGGTCGCTGAGCAGCCCATATAGGGGCTTGCTACACCAATATTACTCGATTCCTTTACTATACTACTCGTTTTATTACCTTAAATCTCTAGAAGTGATTAAGATGGCCGTCGCCAGTTCTCTAGAGTGCGTTGTGTGTATATTGCACGCTTCGTTTCACTATGCACTCGTTTTGTTTTAGTACACCGGCGGCGATAGTACAAAATAAGCATAGTATATCAATCATGTATGTTGCTCGTTTACAATTCATATTCTAGGCTCTTCACACAGTAGAACAAATTTCTGAGACAATTGCGCAACTTTAATATCGACGTCACAGGTATCGCCATGACTGATATTGCGGGGCTTTACTGGATACACTTCTAATTACATGATAACTATTCTCTCCATGACAGTAACTCTTGAAACATCTAGTTTTGCTTGATCCACTCGTGAATAGCCAATCCTCACAAAAGATCCTGGGTCAACTCCAGATTGAGCCAGCAGGAGGGTGAATATAGTGGCGTCTCGTTGTTGCAAAAGCACACAAAGAACTTCGCCTTGAATAGAAGCTCGCTGGCCTCCCTCAGTGAGGCCTGCTCGACAGAGGATGCCTCCTTCATTTGAGTTTCCTTCTGAATTACGTACATCAAGAATTGTATCTGCTAGACATTCCGGGATATGCTGCCTGCTCTCCGTGTGGAAGAGGTGGTAGCCAAAATATTTCGTCGGTATCACAGCGGACAGATGGGCCCGTAATGCAGGTGCACTAAGCACAATATAGCCGCCACGGCATTGTCCGAATTCATTATGTTTAGATGTTTCGATGTGAAAATCCTGGACAGCAGCAAGCCTTCGAGATGTAGAACATGACTCATCGCTAAACTGATAGCTAATACGCCCATTAAGAGAAGCCCAAGACCAGGATGGCGAGCCATTATTCAGGGGAGTTGGTGGAGGTTGTGTAAATGCTCCGCTCTTCTCAACTCCCCAGGTATCGGAATGCCAGAGGAGATCATTTAGAAGATTCTTCCCCCAAAGCCCAGCTAAGTAATTTGAGTTCAAAATCTTACTCATCTCAGCTGCCGCTCCTCCCATGGCAGGAAGCTTGTCTGCGTGGAAAGTCAAGTCGCGGCTTGAGTAGGTCTTCACAAGTTCGTGCCATTGCTTATATGTATCGTCTGCGTGTGCGAAAGAGTGAGGGAGACTTTGAATCCAGTCAAGCGGAAGAGGAACAGGCATTTCTTCACCATATACCCCGTTGTCCCCCTTGCACTCGAAGACAAGCCCATGAGAAGTATAGTGAACGATGCGAGTAGCAAGAGCATTTTCTTGCCACACCCATGCCCGCTTATTTAGAGGACCGAAATCATGCTCGTGCGCCTTATCTTTGTTATGATCTAGTGCCGTATAGGTCATGTATCTCAAACGGCGTAGTCTTTGGATCTTTAGGTTGTGAGAGGCCCCACCCTTGTCAATGAATTTGATGTCAACGGGAAGCCAGTAAGGATCTCGCGGCGCCAGGAATGGCACCGTTGGATTTGGAGATGTGGAGCAGGCAATAACGAGGTAGGCTTGCGAGTAGTACTCGGCCATTCTGGAGGCTTCAATCTCCCAGTCTTCTTTGTTGTCTTGTACAATGCAAAGTGAGTCGATCCAGACATAGTAAACATCGAGCATCCGGGCCACTCTAATAACGTCTTTAAATACCCCGGGCAGGTCATCCCAGGGAATTCTGTTCTTCATTTCCAAGATATTCGACATGGTTGACTTCAATGGTAAATGACCGCCCCAGCAATAGCTAAGGGCAATGTATCGCTGACCTCGCTCTTTGCAATTTTCAAGAATTTTGACAGTTTCGCTACCGGCAGCTCCTATGTCCAAGACTCGATGAGGCAGCAGGAAGGATGACGTCTTGTTACATTCTGGGTGGTTTTCACAGTCACGGATCTTCTTCCTGATAAATTCGAAGCACTGCCGATCACCAGAATGGCGTGCAATGGTACCTGAATTTCGAAGCTGTGGCCAAGAAGGTATCTGTATTTCTGGAAATAGGTTGGCAATATGTCAAAAAAGTCTCGCGGTCTTCCTCACAACACGGTATTTCAGACTCTAGGGTGACATAAACAAAACTCTCTTTCAGTTGATGGCTACGGGCTTACCTGGAGGGAGGAATATCTCAAACTTTAATTTCTCGTCGTATCCAAGCGCCACTTCAAAGAAGCCATTGTCATGATACTGTAGCATTACTTTGAAATCCTTCTTAGCGCCAGGGAGGAGATGCTCTATGCAACTGAGGATCAAGGTACAGTAGGGGCATCCAGAGGAAGCGGTGGATCGAACATCCATGTAGCCCAGATGAAGTATACCAATCGGGTGCGTTTCATCATGATCTCGGAGGTTCAAGTTGTTACAAACCCGGCAGGCATTGGTCAGGCGTAGTCGATACTGTCGCTTTAAGATATTGCTGATCTTTCTGCTAGCCCCCTTCGCCGCTTCGGTTAAATCTTCTTTGAGGTCTGCAACGTCTGGCATTTCACAACTTCCGCAGAATGAGCTTGGTGCAGCTTGATTATGGTGTGCTGCGCGGAAACCAGTTCAGATCCTGCCTGGTAATTTTAGATTGAAAGTCAGAGATGGCTGTATCAGCCGCCAGGATTCGGCCTCTAAGCCACCAGCCATTAAACCCTCGGTTTTGACAAGTCTAGACTAGGCACCGATAAGAAACAGGACGCCAAGGTCCAACAGTCGAGGGCGGTCATGAGCAGCAGAATCATCGCCTCCGCATCACTAGACCACAATGGGTCAGCCGGCAGACGCCTTCGTCCTGAGCGTTTATTTAATTTAATAGCTATTATTATGGAACTCAGCCCCGGGCTATAACTAACAGACCTTAGCTTAACTTATATCCAACAGCAAACTAAATTTCGCCAGCCTAAAAACAACATCTCTCTTTATGTAACAACAAGCTGTTACTAACATTACTCGCAATGAAAAATATGACAGTCTTAATCTCCCCGCTCCACCGTGGCTAGTGAGACGTGAACTACAGATACCCCTTTTATGCCCGCAGTCCTCTGGAGCCCAGAGATGCTCTTTTGAAACCCCTCTGTAGCACGGTACCGCATGTGATCCTCGACGGTCTCCCATCCAATCACGAGAACCAAAGCATTACACATCTCTCCCTTAAAGTCGATCTTTTCGATGACCCACCCCATGGCCGTCTCGCCCGTACAGCCTTTTGGTAGGGGAACACACGCAGCCACAAATTGCTCGGCATTTGCTGTGGCCGTTTCCTTCATGTCCGGGGTGAAGCCATCATCTCCCTGGAAGTATAGGTAGAGCACCTCAGCGACTGGCGTATTTTCCAAGACGGACGGTGGCATGGGGCTGAATTTGACATGGTGAAAGCCAGACGACGACGGATGGACGAGGGTTCCCAGCTTTTGGAGAAGCGCCGGGTATGAGGGCCCAGCCATGAATTTCTCGTGTTGTGAGATATTATCCCAGTCAATAAAACATCGAGCTTTGTTCTTATCCTCGTGGGTGAGGCCCCAACGGACACGCAAGCATCCGGGTTGCTGAAGAAGAGTGGTTTTGAGCAAGTCCGAAAGCGGTTCACTAGCGTCGGCCGATTTGAGGACGAACTCGATTACTTCTGTGACTGAATCCATCTCTTTGAAGCACAATTTTGATTATGGAAAAGATAGCTGTTTTAATATGTCATAGTTACTGTGAAACTTGAAGAACCTTGATGCACGGAAAAACAAGGAGATATTATTAGGATATTAGGGGCCATTTATGTATTCACGCATTTCTATCTGAGTTGAACCTGACGCCGGAGATATGAGAAAATTCAGGTGACCAGATGATTGCGTATCGAGGGAAAGCAGATGCGGCCATGATGCTCGAATAGATCGGGCAAGGCGGGAATATGAAAGACACCGAACTACAGATTAACGCCGTTACTAGAATGGCATAAACGAGGCTTCCTCGCTCTAGTAAGTATCGTGAGCTGGAGATGTCGCTCGGCTTGTCACTTGATTCATGAGTCCAAAGATCCTTGCAACATATTTCGGGTTATCAATCAGACCGTGTTGTGTACGTGAGGCCTTGCCGCTGACGTTAGCCGGGGATATCTCAGCGGAAATTTTGGATTGCGTTATCGCCGTGTATAGGAATACTATAGACTATTAGATCTAGGATTTGACGACATAGCTAGTCTCGTAAGCCGGGGATATCGGCCGCCTTATCGATCCAGGGGCCGGAGATACTCGTATAAGTGTCTACTGCGTACCTACTTCAGGAACTTCAGCCTAGAATGACCCCTACGCTTGTACCCACCCCAACCAATACAAATTAGGGTAATCTTCTTATTTAATAATTATTATTATTTCTAGACTGTCACAATCTGCGTCGATTTTAGGGAGGGTGTTGTGGTTGTTGATGAACTTAACGAACGATAGTGCGACCCGCGTGGTATTGCGGGGAGTGAGTATCGCTAACACGGAAACTAGTGCTGCAGGGTGAGTCGTGAATCGCAGGCAAGCTGCAAGCGGCCGCGCATCTAAAATATGAAAGGTAAAAACAAATACCTTTTCATATCACATCTAGTCCTGATTCAAGAAGAGAAAGAGGTTAGATGGCTGACTGGCTAGTATGGCCAGCTGCGCCGCTCTACTTGAAACGTAGGCACCAACATGCAAGTTCGTTTAGTCTACAGTGAAAATACAGCATGCCAAGCCTATAACTCACTTAGGTACTTAGATCTGCTCCTCTGAGAGTTTGTTCTTTTTCCCCAGCTTCTCTTCTCGAATCGCATCGTCCGCGAGAATGCCGCTAGATATAGGTACCTACGATATGAACCTCTTCCAGCTTCCACCAGAGGTTGTCCACCTCATATTTGACCACATTGTCACGTCGCGTATTCTCGAGCGCGTAATGCGAATCCGAATTGTCAGTCGTATGTCCTCACCTTCACTCATCCCGCTATGTGCATTAGCCTATCAGTGAGCTACAGTTTACACTCCTTGTAGGCCTATTCAAAACCTATATCGACCATTCCGTCTTTCGTCTTGGTCTCCTAATCCCTCTCATCAACCAGCTGCGGCCTATGTACCCCAGGCCTCTTCCGCCATACCCCAGGCCTCTTCCGCCTACATACCCCAGGCCTCTTCCGCCTATATTACCCACACCTCTTCCTCGTATATACCCCAGGCCTATGTACTCCTGGCCTCGTCCTCTTCTTTCTTACATCCACTCATATATAATATATCGGGTGTTACGGGAACGTTCAACTACGTCTTCGCTTGGTCGGATTCGTCGGGCGGCAACCGCCCTCTGTGAGAAAGATGGCGATGCGGGAAATGAGGCTGTCTCAGCGTGCATCCACTCCCTCGTCCACCTAGCCATGTCTACCTATCTTGACTCGCTGCTCGAAGAACGTAGAGCCGATGAGTTGGACAAATGCTCCGACGAAGAACTAAAGGCAGATATCTACGTTGCCGCTATCTACCTCAACAAGCATTCTTACGTCGAAAGTCTAATCGACGACGACGGCGTCGAGTTTTGTTCGGTGGCCCCTCGTCGTGACGTCCACAGCACCATCTTCGGCGACGCTTTTCGTGTAGCCACGATGCAAGGAAACCTGGAAATGATCAAATTACTGCTTTCATGCATTGCCCAGTATCGCGAAGCAGGTGTTCTGCCACAATGTCAGCAACACGACATTATGGAAAGTGCCAGTATGCACGGGCACCAAGCTGCTTTCGATTTTGCTCTTGATATGAGGCCAATTAGCCTGCCCAAGGAAGAAATGAGTCGCAGAGGGAACCGAGACGCCAGGGCTCTGTATAACGCAATTGATTGCATCCCGTTTCCCAGCAGCTACGAGCGAATGGCTGCCATTCTAGGACCGGACAGTCGTGTTTTTACTCAAGTGCACAGGGAGGGCCCAACTTCCTGGCTTCGACGAAGCGCTCATCTGGGCAACGTAGAGATGGTGCGCTATTTCCTCCACCAGGGCGCGAAGCCTGACTTCGAGAGACGTGCGCCCGGCCATAGCCCTCTTCTTCGGGCCGTCCAATCCCAGCACGAAACAATTATCAGGCTCCTGCTTGAGGCTGGCGCAGATCCCAACAGGCCGCCGCCACCTAATACCCCTCTAGCATTTGCCGTGTTGTAAGTTCTATGTAGTCCTTCACTCCCCAGTTCGGCTAGGCTCTTCCTCCCCTTCGCGTGACTTTACCTGCTGCCTACCCCTTCGATAAGTGATATTCTTGCTATTCGTTCTAATTTCTACATTCTGATTGCCGGCAGGAAGGGAAACATCTCCGTCGCCAGGCTGTTATTAAGCCATGCTGCGAATGTCAACGAAGGTAGTCCACCTCCAATCGTCATTGCCGTGTTTAGAGAAAACATGGTCATGTTTCGTTTACTTCGAGAGCACGGTGCTAGGCTCGATACCCCCGAGACAGGTGGGTGGGCCATGGCAGTCGCGAAGCTACACGGATTATCTTCCATGGTAGATGTCTTAGTGCGCGAGGGCGTGGGACAAGATGTCGTGCTACACCGAGCTGCACTATCTTCTGAGCAGCATTGGAGTTATAGGCGTTTATGGCCAAGATAGTAGCGCTTACAACTTGTTACAGCCCGTCGTAGTCTGTCGTTTCGGTGCTCATAGTAGAAGATTCCAAACCCAGATATCAATCGGGTCTCATCGGTGTTATGATTCCACCATGCGCACCTCGCGCCTCGCATCTTTATCTTGTATTGGGTGTTCATACAAGGACACAGCAGAGTCATAGAGTCTTGGTCAATTCAAAACTACTACAAATGGCTTTCAAATGAACATTTCTTTTCATACTTAAACTAAGGTAAAACTTAGCTGTCACGGACTCACGGTCCAGTTCTCCACCTCGACGACTTTTTCTTTGGGTAGTGTCGTGATATTATAGTATTGCTGTTCTGTTCCGTGACATCTTCCACATAGAAGCAATATTGAACTCTCAGTATGAAGGTGTCTGCTGGCTCATCGTAGCGGTCCGGCCCATTCGTAGCCGCCGGACCTCTATTTTGCCATCTCGTGCTAACCCTACATAGCGACTTCGACAATAACTTACACATCCTTCTCCCCCTCCGCCCCCTACTGTAGGATTCGCATTTTATTTAGAGGTGGTAGTTTTAGAAGTACTAGTTTTCTTGGAAGTGCTGGTACTCTTCGACGTTGATGTCGTAGTGGTCGGCTTCTTTGTGGTTGTCGCTGTAGTCTTGCTTGTGCTTGTTATTGTTGTTGCTGTGGTTTTCTTGCTTGTACTTGTCGTTGTCGATTTCTTACTTGTGGTTGTTGATGTAGATTTCGTGGTCGTGCTCGTGCTCGAGGTGCTCGTGTGCGTGGTGAAATCATAAATATCAACCAGTGTATAGGGCGAAGAGAAATTAACGGATATTTTAGCTAAGGCGAGTGTCGCATAACAAGTGATGACATTGAAACCGTTCACTTTCGTCCATATCTCCCAGTGAGCTCCGGAGGATGGACAATCCGCCAATGCTTTCTGGCCCGGATCGATGGTTAATGGATAGCATGCTCCATAGAAACTTCCCTGTTGGCCAACATAGTTACGGTAAGCCCCTGCTGGGCAGGTAAAGACGCCCCAGTCCACTGCCGCAGGCGGACCGTAAGTATTTCCAGTTTCGTAGAAGTCAAGAAAAGTAGCGTTCTCTGACGCCGCTGTAGCAGCGGAAGGACTCGTGTTGATGTCGCCATACGTCCAGCATTGGCAGGTTGAGTTCGGATAGTACACTCCGGCATTCAAGCCGTTCGTGTACCAACCAGAACAATAATTGGCGCAATTAGTTGCGTTTGTTTGCTTTGTGGCACTCCAGAGAGTGTTCTGCCCTGATTCGTAGAGAGATCGATATCCCGGATCAATGCCGGAACACGTCCAAATAAGGCCGTCGAAGCCACCCTTGGTAACGTTGACAACGCCGAGTGTGCCACCACAGCCGTACGGTAGAGCAAAAACACAGTTGGGCAAGAGAGATAGGCCTATGGCCCCGAGGAACCCGAGTATCTGCATCTTAAGAAGTGTTGTAGTAAGATAGGTATAGGATGTAACCATTAACCGCAATATAGCGAGCTTTGGTGAGGGTCAGCTACGATGTGCAAGAGAAGTATCGAGCTAGCAAAGCATGATGACAAGACAGACAGACCTGAATAGAGAAGCTATCTATTTGATCTATAAGCCCTGTACTCCATGGCTAGTTAGCAGTATGATGATGATATACCTAGAAGAGAGGAAGGACTGTCGTAGATATCTTATAATTCATAGCAATGCTAAATCCAGAGTTAAGCCAATAACCAAACCTGTAGTTCTTAGTTGTTCTAGCGCTATCATACGATAGATCAGCCATTATTTGGTCACTTTCAAGGCAACGATGCGAATTTTAACGCTGAGTGTAATTAGCCAGCGTACCAAGTAGCGTATTCACTTGATCCCTTAGTGGTTCAACTATGCCTCAGCTGAATATCAGCTGATAGTAGTTAGGAACTAGAGATTTAGCATTTCTCATAGTGAGGGCACTAAAGAAAGCTGAAGTAGATTCCAAAGAAAGCTTAACGAGGTCTAGATCAAGTGCAACAAGGATCAGAGCAGCTAAAAAAAAATAGCTGAAATATACTAAAATAGGTGCAGTTCACTACTCCCTACAACAAAGATACTCAACATGGGCGGTTTTTATTGGTGATATGTGAGTAGGGTTCTATTTTCTGATCCTAAAACTTGTAGTCCTGGAGGCTTCTATACCAACTCTTCAACATTTATATGCATAAGGCAGTTCGTAGATTTTCGTTACCTGGGTTCTCCTACATAATTGTACGGCCCCTGACCTCGCGCGCTTGGTCACTCAACTTGTCTTGCATGTTCATTGACCTCTTGAGTCCTGGCTCTTTACGCAACGTAATCCGCTGTGCTGCGGAAGCAACGCGGAACGGGTTCCCGGAGGCTCGAGACTTCTCCGTGTTCGGCAGCCCGACATATAATTCCGTTTACCGGCAGGATCTACCACATACGACCATAGGATCTGGAGAACGCGGGGTCCCGTCCGCTCCCCCATAGCTAAGCCAGTTACCGCCAGATCAGTAGTTGGGTCGGTGACGACCAGCGAATCCCTGGTGTTGTATGTTTTTGCACTTTTGCCATTCTTTTGGTTGGTGGATGTAATGTTCAACAACAAATTAAGTTTGACCTGCCAGGCGTGCACACACCGAACTCAATTAAACACAACTCTATTTCTTGCAATTATCTATATATTGAGTTCTCCTGAAGGGGTGGCAAGAGCAAACTTGAATACTTGTGAGTTTACATCTTAAGAAAAGGTAGACCGTTAAGTCTAAAGAAGCATAACACATACTCTAAAACGTTGCATAAATTCTTATCTGCATACTTCGCGCCGCCTGCCATGAGCAGTTAGATATATCATATTTAAGTTGTAGCGACAAGGCGACCTGCATTATCATCAGTGCGCTTGCCGCTGCTGTTAAGCCGAAGTTCCCCACCCCTGCCCGTCGTCCATCCCCGGATGCACCAAAAATGGCCCACCTCAAACACAGGTAGGACCGAGGTACCTAGGTACCTACTTACCTCCTACCTGGTAGCTAACAAGCCGGCGTCCCCTCTCTCAATAACCTCACATTCGGGGAGGACAGTCCTCAATCGACAATGGACAACGCGAAGGCCTCTACAATGCTGAAACCCCCGCCCGCGCAGGCGCAGGCGCAGGCGCCTCCCAATCACTCACGGCGCCCACCGTCGTTTCAGTGGCTTCTAATATGCGCTACATCCACCCTCGCCCTTATTCTCTTGCTCTTCTCCGGCGCCATCGACGACGCGCTCGATATCTTCTTCTTCCCTAATCCCGTTCCACCCACCAACCAAGTTGCACCCTCCGTCTCTCCCTCGGCCTCCGTCCTCGAAACATGCGCATGGCAAACCCTCGAGCCGCACGTCTCCCTCCTCGACGTCCCGCCCATCAGCCGCGCCGACTTCCTCACGCGCCAAAGCGTCCTCGCAAGCGCCCTGCGCGCCGCCGGCGTCGATGCCTTCGTCGCCGAGCCATCGGCCTCGTCCACATACTACGCCAACATCTCGTCGCGGTTCGGTCTCTCAGAGCGCCCGTATCTCATGATCCTCGACAGCGCCGCGCGCTTCTCCTACCTCGTCCCGCAGTTCGAGACGGGCCGCCTCAACCCGGAGTCGCAGCACATGGTCTTTGAGGGCGACGTTGCTGCTGCTGCTATCCCCTGGCGCGAGGAGCTGGACCCTTACACCGTGCTTCTCAAGAGCGGACGCTTAGGGAGTAGAGAGGGAGAGGGAAAGAGAAAGGTCATGATTGACGAGCACACGCGCCACATGATTGCCGCCGGGCTACAGGCCGTCGGCGTTGAGGTCATCCCCATGAGCGACGACGTCAAGCAGCTGCGCGCCGTCAAGACCGAGGCCGAGATCGCCATCATGAAGGGCATCAACGCCTTCACGCGGCAGCTCCTGCGCGCCCTGCAGGGGTGCCTGCTCCTCGGCATCACGCAGGAGGACGTGGTCGCCGCCGGGCGGGCGCTGTTCACGCGCGCCGGCGTCGGCGAGGGATACTGGGCCCTCGCGCTGTTCGGCTCGCAAGCGGCGTATCCGCACGGAGGAAAGAGCGGCGCCACCCTACAGGACGGCGAGTTCGTCCTAGTGGATATCGGGAGCACGCTGCACGGGTACGGGAGCGACGTCACGCGCACCATGCTCCCGCCTGGCGGCGCCGCGAGCGACGAGCTGATGGCCGTTTGGCAGACTGTGCGGCGCTCCCAGACCGCCGCCTTCGATAAAATGCGGCCCAACGAGACCTGTCGTGAGGCGGACGCCGCGTCGAGAGTCCCTGTCGAGGAGGCGGGGTACGGCCCGTATTATACGCATCGTCTGGGACATGGATTGGGGCTGGAGACGCACGAGCACCCTTATTTGAACGGAGCTAATGGCGAAAAGTTGCGGGCTGGCGTGGTTGTCACGAATGAACCGGTACGTTGGTCTTTGGACCCCCATTACTATTCTGTGCCTAAAACTTGGTGACTTACACGATCACGATGATGATCTAGGGAATTTATGTGACCAACGAGCAGGCGACACGCCTTGGGAAGAGTAATGGCTTCGGTTTCAGGTTAGAGGATCCCATCCTGGTAACCGAGGATGGGGGTGTTCCCTTGACTGGTCGACGAGCAGAGTCTCCCTGGGACTTATAAATGCCTCTTTGTGTTTCTGATCCGCCGCTACCCAAGACCAGGCAGCCTAGGCCTGCCAATCACCGGATGAGTAAACGCTAGTGTCCCGTTACTGTGCATATTCGCCATGGAAGTGTTCTAACTATCGATATGGTATTACGCCTATAACTTCAACCTTAGTATATGAATGATACATCATAAGGTAAGTAAACGCATACATATTGCTCATGTTCCCCTTTGGCTCCTTACAGTATACTGTGCTTCCATTGCTTCGGCTCTACGTCCATTCAATCACAAGTATCGAGAGGAGCAATACCCCTATTTCGGTACGAAATCCTTGAAAATAGCAAGTTCTCAACTAAATCCATCTGTGCCTTCATTCAAGCAGCCGGCTTCAAGTGTACTTGGACCTCTTTAGACAGGTATCTTATTTGATCCGCATCAAAGTAACCGCATGAAGTATTGTGGCTCATTTGCCCACCATGTTTGAATTTGGGTGAATGTGTTATAGTGCTCCGAAGGAGAGATAAGTACTTTGCCAGCACGCACATAACTATCTGCTCCCCATTGGTCTCGTAGTAGTATAAGGCCATGTACCTCCCGGATCTGCGGTTTCCAGGTTAATGGCAACAAGAATATCTCACAGTTCCGGGGGATGCTTGGTGGAAACGACCTCGTCCGTTGCGGTGGGTAATAAGTCCTAAGTATGTATGAGAGATACGACGGGTCGTCGGCGTATATTTTGATCCTGGTCGGATACTTATTGAAGAGTCGGATATAATAGTATCCTAAGTCATCTTCTTCGTCAACGACGAAGTTGGACACAGGACCACGTATAACAATGTAACCATCTCTTACGGCCCCTAGTCGATTCGAGGTAGTAGCCGTGACCGAAACATCGACCACGTCAGAGACAGGGCTATATGCTCGATGTTGCGCTGGCTCCAAAAAGGGAAAGTCCAACTTGGATGTCGAATTAAGTTTCCTGGACGCCCAGGACCATGTAGGCGCGACATAGGAACGGGTATCTTGACTCTGTTCCGGATTCGTCGGCAAGTCTAACCCCATGTTCGGGCTCCCATCCCTATTCATATGCCATAACAAGGACTCCAAGAGGCCGCTCTCCCAGTGGCCGGCATAATAGCGACAGCCAAGCTTCCTCTGGAAAATAGTAGCCATGCCCGACAGAGCAGGCAACACATCGCCTGATTTTGTAAGTTGTGTGGCCGTGTAAGGACCGGCAATATGCCAATACCAGCTCAAGATATACCACCCTATCTGATTAGGGTCGAATAGATTAGGGTATAATTGCAGCTCTCGAGGCTCTCGGCGGCAGGGAGAGCCCCATTGCACCACCTTGTCTAGCGACGGCTCAGGGATGGAGATTGTCCTTTTATCATCGAAGGCAAGTAATCTTCGAACAATGTTCTTCCCATTCCTATGGGCCCAGTCTATCCACCCTTCAGGGACTCCTAAAGGCCACAGCTCAGTTCCATAGAATTGCGAACACACCCAGGCAAGCTTATCTTCCATGAAATGGAGAGATCTCGGTGCCATCACTTGCTCTTGGACGATCCACCCGCGCTGGAACAGTGGAGGTTCGTATATCTGCTTCGAATGCATCTGGGATGATTGTGTGTCTCCTGGAATGTGGACAACATATCGAGGCCCCACACCCGGCACCGTATTAATGAGCGCTGGAGTATGAATAATTGGATCTCTATCACACAAGATGGCGTTCTTAGTCCCCAGCACACCATTAGCGGAAAGATTGCAGTCACCGTTGAGGTAAATGAATCCCATCCTAGGACATTCAGCCTCCCAGTCCGCATTGTCGTTCTGAATTATACAGAGGCTGTCGATCCAAATATATTCATATTTAAGGTCCGCAGTTATTTTCATGGCATCGATAAAGGTTCGGTTGAATTCTGGGTCATCGAGCGGGATCCCTTTCAAGAACTGTTCTAGGTTTCTTGAGTTAAGAAGAACGAACTTATTATCACCCCAGCGGTGGCTCAAGGTGAGATATCGGACTGTTGGAAGTAATTCTGAGGTTTTCTTCAAGCATGCGCGCACTGCGCCATGCTTAATATCTATCCGAATCAGCCGAGCGGGTAGTTCTCGCGGGGCCGTAGATTTGGCCTCCCGTGTACATTCTGGGTGCTTGATGAGACAGGTCTGCAGCCATCGGCGAGCAAGGACAATATTAGTGGGTGTCCAAAACCTTTCGGACACAGCATCTACTGTGAAACGGAGCCGCTGGTCTGATAAAGTGAAATCTAGGTGGTGACTTGTCAACCAGGTCCAGCAATATGAGAGGTTTAAAGCGTGTGGTTACAAACCTGGAGACTTCTGCAAAGCGAAACAAAAACCCCGACTGATATGTGATTGATATACCCTAATAGAGCGTTGCGTAATAGAGTATTCAAACATCATGCCAAAACCGCGAACAAGGCCCCGCGTCCTGGTGCAGATGTAGCAGCTACCCCCTGAAAATGGATCTCCTGGGTATCGAATTGGCTTTGGGTCGTCTACCGGAGGGCCATCCCGGATAATACGCGCTACCCACGCTAGCAAGTTGTCTTGCTTCGAGGCCTTTTGCAATAGTTGGGTAACCGTCAGGCGGCATGAGTCGCAAAGGTGAGACCGCCTGGTCTTGTTGTCCGTACTTTTAGGCATATTGGCAAAAATGTAGTCTAATAGTCTCAGATAACCAATGAGTCCAAGTGGCTTAGTGCTCCAACGTATCAGAACTAGTTGCATCTGCATATAGCATTGGTTCCCCCCAGTTTCCCACATAACCTGGTCGTGATGGGATTTGAACCCATAGTTTTCGAGTTATGACACAGCTGTTCATACTCTTAGACCATTAGACTACGTTGGTTAAGGAAACGGCACACTAGTTTGCTATAAGTACCTAGGGAATGCAAGGTCCTTGGCCGCTAGGTAACTGTGGCAACATTACCTACATTACCTGCCTAGGTAGGTAATGGTTGAGCTATATGCAGGTAGGGAGGTTCAATGGCTGCCGAAGTATTTTACTGAGGATATTGGAATAATAGTAAACAGTGATATTCTGTAGTTAATGGAAACATTTTACTTTCTCTTCTCGGACGACTAGGTAGACATAATAGTCGTTGTCTGGCCCCTTCGTTTTTGCTCACGGATATGTGGCTTCCTATGATTTGCTAGATGGCATTTTACAATATCCACAATGTATTGACATATCCGAAGACGAATGTCTTCTATTGGATCCCTATAGGATCGATCACTGGAGGCCTAGTCGGATAAAAGTCTGCCTAAACCTGGAGTGTTGCCGGTCAGGTGACCAAAACCTCAGGGGGGCCGCGGTATGTAATATGTATGTGGATATCACTCTCAATGCAGTATACGTGTGCCGGCAGAGGGGTTGGTTGAAGTCTTGTTGCTAGTCTTGAAGGCAACAAGGGGATACTCCCCGTCCAAGTTCAACTCGGACAGCCGTTATCGAGGGTTGGTAGTATACATTGCGATATATCCCTACGACTTAGCGTAATTTTTTCTCTCCCCGATAAAGAAACTAACTTGCATTCAAATCCTAATGTGTTATGTCTAAACAGCTCTAAGACTTATAGAGTGTTCCCCTTTTCTCATAAAATACTTTAATCAATATAATGTCTCTTGTCGCCACTCACCTCCCCCTTTTCGAGGCAGCCAGGAGTTAGTACTACAATTACCCCCAATGACAGCTTCAAGCAATAGTTCTTACGATGGGACATCTGTATGGTTGCGTATACGCCCTGCTATATCTGAAGTGGCCTCGGTAAAGAGCCCGATGTCCGGATGTAATGCCATAGCATAATAAAGGAGAGCATAAGCTGAAGCTAAGCCTGGAATACCGCCGAGAGTAGTACAGGAATTCACGACCTTCATTGGTGATCTGAAGGTTCTTGAAATCGCTACGCTGCTCAAGAAATTTGCAATCTAGTAAACTTAATAACATAAAGGTTTGTATAAGCGTAGAGGCGGTAGGTTAAAGTGCTTAGGCGCTACGATACATGCGCGCGGACCTGGGCGACTTTAAAGTAGCTATGGCTATTTCAACAACCTCTGTAGGTGCAAAAAGCTGAACGACACTTCTTTGCTAATATTAAATAGCTTGGGCTTACACAACCTCAGGTAACAAACTTGCGCAATCAAGTCAGTTGTTGACTAACAGGAATAGGAGTGACTTGTTTTACGAGGGCCTCACACATTCGACTGATAGCTCCATGTACGAATGCGACATAGAGAGAAGCCTGTTTCTATACCCGCTATTTAGAAGTTTAGGGGCTGCGTGAGGAATCGGTGGCGTGGTTCAAGAAGGGTCTCGACATACATGCAAGAAGAGGACAGAAGAGATCAAGACATGGGAGACTCTAACTAAGGCTGATAGAGTTGCGCTTATTCCTTGTGGTTTCCTATAGAAAATAAATAAACCTACAATACAGTAGGCCGTCCAGGGACAGGACCTTATTGTTTCATTACACAACAATTCTTAAAGTTTACGGCTTCGTGCTCTTAATTGTATTACTACTATAAAAAGGGAATCTGTACCATAAATCAAAATATAACCATTCATGTAGGATATTTTATATCAAGATAAAACTTGAAGAAAGAGGTATAGTCCATGTCCGTAGAGCCTTTGTCAAGCTCAATCATTATCCAATTGAAAGACTAATACAGGACTACATCGCTGTTATATCCATCAATTGCATTTCCAACCGTAAGCTATCTCAGTAATTACGAAGCCCCGCGAGTTGATGGAATTCCACCCTTTTAGACCGTTATAATATAGACCTATACTTATCACCGTTTAATGAACTTTCATTCCGTTCCTCAATTATTAGTCTTATGTGACTGCCATCATTGAAACCATTGTAGTCCATCACTTTCAAGACCATAAGCGCGTATAGCCAACCACATACAGTCAAGTACCTTACCTGACAGCATTAAACTCTTAGAAGTTTGTCAGACTAACTGCCGTAGTTCTTTTCTATGACATAATTGTACTTAACTCTAAAAATCGTCTGGTCGTAACATTCCCCCTAATAAGCTGATTTCGGCCCTATCAACAGTACGTTATCATAAGCTTTAATGAGCCACCTCACCGCCTCGCCCTTAACTATGGTACGCTATTTACAGTATTCCTAGCAATGTTTTACTACGTAGCTTCAGGTTATCTTAGAGTTGTTTTAGCGGTGTTACAACCCTGCCCGCGCGTATAATACGTACAGTATTCGTTACATGGTTCAATGATGGCAATATCAAGAGTACTACTACTGGCCGAGGTTGTTTTGACCTCGGAGTCAAGGGCACGCCGATGCTCCCCGGCGCGAGGCAGACAGACGCTGACTGCAGCGAAATAAGCCGTATATTGATAATCCTCGTCCGTTATTAGTTGCGGATCTCACATACCTGCCCGTTTCCAAGCTCTTCAAACCGGCGGCATTGATCAGATTAGCCTAGTCGGTGTCAAGGCTGAGGCAAACGGCGTGTGTGAGGACAGGATATTGAATCTGTTGGGTAACGAAGATCTCAATATCACGCAAGTATTGGACAAATTACCTGCCTCATCGGACGCGCTTGGAGAAGTGTTGAAGCGCCGCTAGTGTCAGAAGCTCCCCGTAGTCGACTATAGGCATGGGTTGTGATTACTACTACTACGCGCAAAGGGTTATAAGCGCCGTCGTGGGCTAGCCCTATCTGTGTATATTATGCCGTCTGCCAACTTTGCCCTATCTAGGGATGTGGCATTACCTACACTACATAGCGTAACGGCTAGCCTTTCGCGCCAAATAGCCATAGCCACAAGATGCAATTTATTATTTGGCATTACAGCGCAAACACGGTCGCTATCCTGGGACAGATCCCGGTGCTAGCCAAGCGCAGGCGCGCTCCCCGTACCTATCGCCGGATTATCTATAATTATATGGCTTGCTAGAGCATACAGAAGCAGGCGATGTCAATGCCGGGCCGGAGTTGCGGAGGTCATCGCTCGGGGTTGATCTTAGTACTATGTATGTATGTGTAGTGAGCATTGTTAACGTTGCTTTGGCCACGGTGCGGTTACTTTTCGTCTGTCAGGCCACATTCGCCGCTATTTGCTTCAATACAATGCCGAGGGCAACTGGTCTGCTGTTGTTCACCGCCTGTACGCATAGTAAATACTATGTTAGGTACCGTCGACATGGCCTACATAGGTGCGCCTGATTACCGTGCGTTGTCGTTGCAGGGTTTATAGTGTAAGTAAAGCACTTGAGATAGGTATGTAATACACTCGGTAGAGAAATCATGCGAAGGGACATACATACGTACAAGAACCTCTCGCTACACGTAGAGTCTAGGTACCAATTAGTACTGTAGATAGTTACTTGCAGAGAAGAAAAAGAGGCGCTAATCTTAGAGCGGCACTCATAATGACGCCTATCGGAACTCTCGGTACAATAATAGCCCTAGGGATACAGTATATGACGCACGGTGCTATTTTTCTCCTTTTTTCCCTTTCTCCCTTTCTCCTTTGTTTCTTAATATTTGGTTTTATTATTCTTGACCCCGACGGGGCGGCTGTGCTCTTGTTGGGTTGGCAGATCCAAGTCACGTAACATGCGCTACGGGAAGTTCGTTACAGACAGATTGTTCAGGGCTGGCTGAAGCTGGGGCGTGCGTGCATTGAGACCCCCGACCGTAATTCTGACCGCGAGATCGATCCCCATGGTCCTTCGGTCTTATTTGCCGCCCCATTGACACGCCAATCAAATCCCGTTATACCACTCCGCGGGCGTGTCTTGGGTAGGGACTGGTAGGGAGCAAGACCATGTCGCCCGCTTACGCGAACAGCCGCTGAACAGCCACCTATGCTATGCGTAAGTACGTATAGGAGGTAGGTACCTAGCTAAGGTACCTACCCAGTGTACTGTAGATAGGGCCTGTTGGGTACATTAGGTAGGTTAGGTACTATGTAGGGAGGGAGTCTAGCGACAACTAGCATGCATGCATAATGAAATGGCAGTCTAAGTATTGTACTTATAGGTGTCAGTCAATGCGATGGGTCAACCATTCGATCCGCCGCAGCCGCCCAACGCGATAATTCGGCTGATGGGTGATCACTGATGGGTGATGGGATGGCACCGACCCCCCTGGTCGATTTTCTTGAAAAATACTACCGCTTTGGGGCTGTCGCTACAGAATACAGTTGGACTAAAACCGCCGTTCTCCAGTGTTAGCCGCCTCCCTACAGGGGGGCCCTAGCGCTGGACCCATGAGGTCATCAATCGCCCTGCCAAACGCCGGCGCGTTTAAAATTCCTCGGGGGAAAGCCTCGGTACGTGCAAAATCTATCGCGTTTGTGGATAGGTCGTAGACTAGCGTACCAAGCGGCGGGCTAGATACTGAAGATAGGGTCTCAGATGCTTCCGCGCCCCTTCCAGAAAGCTACCCGATTTGTCCAGGCAGCAAATCAAATCTGTCGGGGATGCCGGTCCCCCGTTGCGGGTCGCCGGCGCTGCAGGATGGCTCCGGATCTGCCAAGGCCTTGCACCAAAGTAGGTAGTGTGCCGAGGCCATTGCACCATGGAAACCGTTCGGTCCTTCGAGCTGGTAGGCTACATTTCTTTTCTTCATGGCTAAAGCTCTACACTACCACAACTAGTTCATTAACTACCGAGTGTGTCTATGCGTAACCACAGATTCCTATCTCTGGGGTCTGCGATTTACCGTTGGTGCTACTGTGGATGACGCGAATAGTCTGCGTCGCGGTGGTTAGAACTCTAATAGGTCGTTAAACGGGTGCTTATTTTCAGGTGGGGTAGCTCAATACTACTTTGATATTCCAGGGGGTCAATAACAAACGTTGTCACAACAGTAGATGATGGTCGCCTTACACTAAGAACATCGCGGAGTGCTGATCTGCGGCATTACAGCTGATCCATCCATAGCCTCAGTAATAAGAAAACTATGAAACAATCTAAAGAGGGGGGGCAGTATGCACGGATATCTCGAACTCGGACGCTACTGCATACAACCCGAAGTCTCTTGTCTTAAACCGGACCCTTCTTTTCAAGGATAGACATGAATAAAAAATTCTCTACTATTAGTTCTTCCCGACACGTGCTGCTAAGCAGTTTTTAGACCGTGAATCAAACAACTAACCTGTGGGACTATATCCGCCGCTAATCGCACAGGAAAAACAACTTGAGTCAGGGCTAGTAGGTACTTGGAAAAAACATACCATGTCTTGCCTAGAATTAGGGTTTTCTAGGCGGTAACACTTCGGCGGGAAGTAAGGCTGGCCTGGATGGGGTTCGGCACTCTAGAGACATCTAATAATAACCCCCACTTGACTCGCGATACACTCGAATCCGAGAATTGAGTGGTACGCTGTTCGTGTTAGTAAATACGCAATTACAAGAGAACACGCTGGATTCTAAAATAGTGTTTGGTCCTGCTGATCTATTCTGCGTAAGTATATTCAAGTGCTTACTAGAAACGTGGAGGAAAGACATAGGGTAGAAATTCTCGACACGCTTTCTAGTCTACTTGTGCTCCTCTGTTGACTCGACTACTGTGAATGACACGGGTAAAATGCACCGTGTGACTATCGTTCTGCGAGTTTCTACGAGTCTCATGAAGGTTATTATTATAGCTGCCTAGAGAGTAGACAGGTTAATCCAGTTATACCATACTATGAATACCCCTGCCTCGGAGGTTGTAGCGTACCTATATGCAGAAAGGCGTTTATCTTGATGCACAATCGTACATGAAGTCACGTGTTTATGATTCTCTTATGGGCTGGTAATACCGATATTTGTATAGTTGAATAGGTATCTATTATAAGGTTCTTCCTGCATTCGGAGCGGAAATCATTTTCTTACCGGTCATGTGAGAAACGCATCTCCGTCGGACACCGGAGTACAGAACGGCATGTAATAGGGCCGAGATCATTGTCGGGACCCTCGGCGCCGTGTCGGCGGCTCTCTTTGTCAGAGTGATATCCATAATGCTCTGAGATGACGGAAGAGGTTACAGCACCTAGTCTCTGGCCAATTAGAATAGAAAGGCCCTGTGAGAGGTGGTGGCTATGCTTCTGTGCGGCGTAGGCGCTGCCGCTACTGGCTGGATAATGCAGCGCCACCCTCAAAGCACGATGCATTAATTGATGGTTGTTGGAAGGCAAGGGGTTGGTTTAGGTGGCTAGGAACCAATTGTCAGACGTTGCATAAATCTTTCCGGTTTTCACACTGGTAGGATAGGAGATTATGGTATTCTAGGCCGCCAAGAATGCGTAGTCTCACTTCCGTTCGAGGGCAGGAATGCAGAAAGCACCTGGGGTGTTATGCAAACCATGCCTAAAATTTCAAATATGTAATGCATGGTCGAGTGTTCGCATAGAGGCTTAGTAGGTAGCGAACGAATCTTCTTCTCGTGACTAGAATGATGTCGAACGAGCCAATCACAGAATCCATATTGGGGAAATATAACCCCGAGTTCGGAGTCTGGCCGCCAATATTTGAACGCTGCTTGACGACTTTGGCGTACAAAATCAGCCCATTCGAAAGCAACAGGTTCTATAACAGAGTCAACGTTACTTATCTTTAATCAGTACCACAACGATAGACTATAACATCCTGCATGGAAGAGCAGCCGGCTTATCCCATCGGTTCTTTTAGGGACCATTTGTGTTCCGGCGAGGTCGGGACCCTCAAGAAGAGCGGATAACCGGGGGTGCTTAGGCAAGTACCGAGGGCTAGTGGCACGATGTGGAATGTGATGAGATGGGTACGCATAGTAGAATATTCCACATCAAGTTCCTTCGCCTTACACAACGTAGGGTACAGTGCTATTGGGGTATACGCTGTGGCTTCGCTGTCGGGTTTCGCGAGGAATCCCACCCCGCTTCAAGGCCATGTGACTTTTGCTGTTTGGCTTTCCATAGTAATAATTTTGAGCATGGATTGTGTACACCGACTCCTAGCATTAATAAGAGCATACTTACTTACTGTAGTAGGTGGTGTCTTGATATCAAGTATCGAGTGAAGGGGAAACGCACGTGACGGTTAGATCTGGATTCGAAATTCTCACATCTTGAAATCAATCACTTGTGGTTTTTATGCGACGCCAGCCGGATCTTTTGTTCCTATGCTCTGCTCTGTATACAACACACCTTGAACCGACCAACCAACCACCTGAGTGATATGCATGTATGTCTCTGCACCTCCGTCACTTGCACGTGGTGTTTAGAGAGGTTGGGCAAGATTGGGTTCTTGGGTCCTCGCTTACCAGGGACTCGGTCAGGGATGATTAAGTAATCTCTAATTTTAGGACTCACGACTAGCTTTTCCAGCAAATCGGCTGCTCGCATTCTTTAGCTTCAGAGAGAAAAACATTCCATGGATCGTCATGGTTCTCTAGGGCTTGACCCCAGTAGGCACTAGGCCGAACTTGGTAGGATTTTTCGAGAAACCTGCATGGGTCCCTTGTGAGAATCATTCGCTAGGGCCACCCTCGGCTCCTCGGCCTTTGCCGTTCTTTGCCGTCCTGCTCGATGCTGCTGGTTCTTTCGCGCCACCTGATCGTTACAGAGCTGCTGTGATATGGGGAAAAGGAAGGCAAAATGAAGAATATCTGGGGATATGGTACGACATCAAAAATAGCAATGTTGTAGTCGGGTTGAAGAGGGAATAGCATCATGCCACGAAGCCTAATAGTGAAGCCAAAATCTATACTGCGTGGAAACGGAAACCAAGATGGCCAACAGAACCAGCAGAAGAACCCTTGACACCATCTTTCAACGCAGTAGCGTGCCTAAACTACACTAGCATAGTTGCTAGCGCAGTGCGGTGCTCTACAGAATGCCTCAATGCATGTCTTGCAGAAGCCCAGGATCTATCACCAATGAACCGTTCAGGAACCCCTCCACCACCTGAGCTTTGGCTCGATGTAGCCCACAACTGCTTTGCAGCTTATTCGTTCACCGCTCCCTCATGCAGAGCTCACAAAGAGCTCATGCAGACTTGTGACTGGCGGCACGCAGCAGCATCGACCAATCCCTTGGGAAGGAGCCTATTGTGCATCATACTAGTACTCATACGTGGCAGAGGAGCTGATAGAGAAAGAGGGCAAAATAGCCCGGGCCCCGGGCCGAGTCAGATATAAACGGCTAAGTCGGTGCAATAGGATGGGATGATGCGCGACATTTGCGAGTGTAGAATGACAACTCTCTACTGTACAAGTGGGAAAGGATGCTGTAAGTGCAGATGGATTATGCGGAGGTAGGTCCACTGTTGCAAAACGGCAGGAGAGGGCTTGTTCAGTATGCGGTCACAGTTTTGCCAAGAAGAAAATTATGAAGAGATATAACCACGGAGGGTTGATAATTAGCAAACGTCATTATTATTTGATGGTGTGGGGGAGGATTGAACCACGGATCGATTTCATCCATGCAGGTATACATGGTACTAGATGAGCTAAAAGGCGAAGACCACTTAGCGCTGTTAGGAATCGAACCTAACCCCGATTAGTAGTCACATCATCCACACTGCACAACTGTACTTACATTAGGCAGTTGTCCTGCAGCATGCGGGTGGCTCGGTTACGGCGTATATGCATATGCATGGCATAAAGACGTATACGAGCATATATCTACCTAGTGAATATTAATGAGAAAAGGGGGTCAAGTGGGGCTTATGTTGAAGATCATGGAACGTTGTATTTCGAGCTCTTAGATGTTTTGCTGGGCGCATGTAATACAGATTGGGTACGCTACACCACTGCACCTGCAGCGCAGATTATCGACATACGCAGTACCTGGACTTAATAGGTATACCTAATTCCCTGTGCTCTTCTGCTTAACTTGATACCCACTGCGGTAAGCACGGCTTAACCGCTCTAGCGACAGAGCAAACCAGGATGCTAGTCAGGGTTCTGTTGTCGGAGTTTTGTCCCGACTGAACTAGGTAGTCCGCCTACATACTAAGTAACTAGATAACACTCTGTACTCTGTATGTGGCTTGGGTATCTACAGTAGGTAGTTAGGGTACAAAAACTTTTCCATGTCTATAGCATAGTTTCCATCATCTGATGAGGTTGGTCGAGATTTTGGAGCATTACAAGTAGTTGTGGTCTGGGCGCGTAATAAGCTTTGCATGCCAGCACTGCCACACCTTATTCATGAGACTCGCCGTCCCTGTTTTGTCTGGCACGTTTTTGTGTCAAATTGAGCACGAGTAGAGTTTATATTGACGCGTTGTCTCGTGTTGGTCGCCTCAAAATGTTTAAATTTTGTGGATAGTGAGGTTTTGATGAATACCATGCATGCAACAATGGGCAAGGTGACCCGAAGGCAGAGGCTGATCTACATACACTATAGTCTTCACATTGATCAGTGTATCAGCTTCTTGCATCCTACCAGCTACCTGATCTGACCTAGGTAGTCTGCCGAGGCAGTTATCCCTTTTCGTGTTATACTGTAGGTTATCCTCAGTAAGGCCTAAGCAAGGAGGCATAGGGACCTTGTTTTGGTATAACACAGGGATAGCGGCTACTAGCTTAGTGTGCTCAACAACTGTAGGTAGTGGTATCGATGAATTGAACGGCTTTCACTTTACTTACTTACAGTCAATGTCTCGGGGCCGGGGCCTTTGGGGCTGTGCTGGCCTGTACACTACCATACCACCATTTCTCGCCGTCGAGGTAGTAGCTTAGATACCTACACTAGGCGAGCAATGGCTTTGTAAAAGTCCGAAGCTGTGGACCCAAGATGGTCAGATCCGTGGCCCACTCGAACCAGACGCCAAAAATGGACACGAGAAACTGTTGTTTCAGCCAACCACATGGACGATCCGCCCCGAGCACCAGTGCATTTAGCAGAATATCCCTGCATGGAGGCCACGCTACGCTATGCCTGCTATGTGCACTAATGGAATTCAACTCCTAGTCAAAAACCTGATGGTCACAGCTCCAGGCTCTAGCTCATAGAGGAAAGCAAACCGCGATAGAAAGAGAAGGAGGGAAGAATGCTTCTTTATCGTCTTGTTCCGCATCCTCGTGGAAGCTATAGTATGTGTTGCTGAATAGCGGTGGCTAGACCAGTGCTTGAGCAAATAAGGAATGTGTAACCCAAGCTGCACCACCGTGGATTCTTCCATGGGAACGGGAATTAACAATGCCCACTGTTTTGCTGTTGACCATGAAGTAGAAGCATGTTCTTGAAAAGTCTCTTTGTTGCGACCATGCAACGTTATCGGTAGAGGTTTTCTGTCGTCTGCGAATGCACCTCCTATGCTGTACATACTATATGTTTGTAAGCTGACCGAGTAGATACTGACGACTCTGGGATAGTAGTTGTAGCGATAATATGGAAGAAAAAAAGGAACAAGAGGAAGAAGCGGAATGAAGAGTTCAGAAAAGCGGTGCCTGTCGCCTGCCGGGTGCGATGTGGAGGTGTTAGGTCGGAACACAAGCTGAACTAGGGAGGTTTTTTAGGAATCTGACATTGGCGATGACTTCAGATATGACATCAACCCTGGACATGGCATGACCCCGGGTGGCCGCTAGATCGATTTGGTCAGGCGCCTGATGACCCGCCGACCACTCACCTGTGCACGTACTTATCTAGCCCCCCTACATAAGCTCTTTATGATAGGTACTTATTCTCAAAGATCTGACCTAATACGCTACTGTAGGTATTATTCCGCGGATATTCTACACGCTAGTAAGTTTGCAGTGTACATAGGGTTAGCTAGAGTTCTGCACCGAATCTGAGATCGAGTTTTACAGCGTCTAATAACTTGGCAGTCAACACTACCTACTTTCCTACCTACTTTTGTACTAACTTTGACGACCGGTGCACGCACCATGACTCTATCGGGTCTCTCTGAGAAACTACTTAAGGCCCTATATCGATAAATAATAATAATAAAAATCCCTGCGGCGCATCACCTGAAACCTGAAGGTATGCAGACCACTGCCGTTGGCAATAAACAGTTTGATACAACCTTTATGGCTACCTACCCCTACCCAGGTAGGTAACGATCGGCAAAGTTCAGTGCTGCCGTAGCGTGTTGCACAAATGCATATATAAGGCTGTGCCTAGGTAGTTGAAAGATGTCTGACTCGGAGGTAAAAAGGTAGAACGGTATATGCATGCATACATAATCAAGTAGGTCTCTTTTCCTGGTGCGCATAAACTTCGGGTGCACGACCTGAACTAAATACAGCAACACTATTTTGTTCGCATAAGACATCTAGGTATTTAGACTGTAGTGTAGTAACGGGCACTACGCTAACCTCGGTAGGAGCTACTCTTTAGGCCTTGACCAATGTCAGGTAAGTACATACTATAGTTTGCCATTATATTATACATACCCTTAGGCTCGGGTGGCTGTATATGGATATTCTTTGGGGGTTGGATGCAGATTCAACTACCTACCTACTGTAGCAGGTAACAGCGGCTAGTGTTCTTGTCGGCCTAAGTTACGGTAGGGTCCTTGCTGGACAACTTACGCAGTATAGCCCCTGTAATGCCGGACACGTCAAACGATCCAAAGAGGTAGTGACAACACGATCGCCTGTTGTTTGGTACGGGTTAACTACCTATGAATAAAAATGAATACCCAGCTCCTAGATAGTGTCTAGCTTCATGCCATACATCAGGCCGTAATGGATTATGACTGATTCGAAGTATTCTGTACTGCGTGTTGCTCTACAGGATTTGTTATAGATTTCGCCAATTAGACCCAAGAAACAAGGCACTAATAAGATTCAACCCTACCTGATACTTGGCACTGTCTGAACCATAGAGAAATGTACCCCTATGGAAGTGATGGGGATTTGACGTGGAGGAGGAGAAAGTAAGGGACTTGGGGGAGGGGAGCAAGGATGTTGTGCACAAAGAGGATCCAAGCCGACGGAGCTGCTTCGCCTCGTTGGAACTGTACTAAACCTATGTAGAAAAGACCGAGGTGCTCCCTAGGGATTCTATAAACTGTATAACTGCTTATATCATTCTAACTATCCCGCAGAAGAAGAATCTAGAGCTTACCCTGCTCTGAGAATCTGTACTGTTGATAAATAAACCACGCTATAGGTCTCCCAAGGATCTCGTGACGGCTTACATGTTATGTCTCATAAGGTTGCTTACTGAGAATGCCTACATATGTTGTAGCCTAGGAGACCTAAACTGAATAATCTAGGACTACTAGAAAATTATGAGGTAGTATATTATAAACCTAGTACGGAATAATTAATATCACAAGAAACCAGCAACTATGCCTCATCCTCAGTAATAACTTGAAGCATCTTGGAACCCAGAGTTTATAAGTGATATATGTACTTAGCAAACAGATGATGGGGCAATACCAGCTTAACTACATAACATATCGATATTGGTATAGCCGTGGCGACGTTGGGTATCCGATCGGTTACATAGATGTAACAATGCATGGGTCGATCGCCGGTAGGTATAAAGGCGCCTCCGCTAGTGTGGCTACCTATATACACTGTATTCCTTACCTAATACACTGTAGGTATTCAGGCTCTTCGCACAATCACACGCCGTCTGCGCATGACAGCACTCGGTACCATACTGGTCTACAGGGGTACAAGACACTA
This sequence comes from Nemania diffusa, assembly GCA_038501195.1. Taxonomy (NCBI): domain Eukaryota; kingdom Fungi; phylum Ascomycota; class Sordariomycetes; order Xylariales; family Xylariaceae; genus Nemania; species Nemania diffusa. The sequence continues at coordinate 1,132,175 of JBBPUQ010000010.1, read as the reverse complement.
TACATAGGTACTTATTTGACAAGGCTTTGGAGTGTTCTTCGTGGGTGCCTGGCTTCTACTAGGTATGTAGATGTACCCATCTACTCCACTAGTTAAAACCACAACATCATGTCAGGGCTTAAGTGTGTATGTATGTATAGACTTGTAATCAACGTTATATATAGGAACTTTCGTTGCTTGTCTCTCTATCCCCCCTTAGGTACTTAGTATTTACCCTTTGTCTACCAGGCCACCGACAAGTAACTAAGGAAGTAAGATCGAAAAGGTTAGCGATCAAAGAAGGCCAATGAATCATCACTACATGTGGTTGACCTACAGTAGGTACTGTAGGTACTGTAGGTACTACCCCTAGCGGGCCAGTTCCACAGTACAAATGAAATACTGTGCATGGTGTTGGTAGTGTACCGGCGTACCGCTATACAGTACCACTATAGTGGGTAGTATGTAGTATGTAGATACCAAAACGGGACCTAAAATGGCCCTAGCTGCACTGCATGCACGGGTTGTACATACTGGCCTCCTCTGTGCCATTTGGCTTTGGCTTGCTGCACTGGGTGTGTGTGCTGGCTGCATGGAGCGGCGTGTTCCTGGTTTGCTGCCCACACAGCCTCTTCCCCTTGTCTCCCTGCCAGGCATTACCTATTATAACAACCCTCTTGCCCCCCCGACTGCCTCTAAACTTTGCTTAATCAATCCCCATCATCTATCAACACTCACATCGGCGTTGCAGCTGCTGCACCAACTCTCACCACCACACTCGCTTTACCGCAACTTTTAGGAAGTCCTCGTGACTCCTGTCATTCGCTTGTTCCTTTTTTTGTGTTTTGGAGATTTGGAAACTCGAGAGTCTCTCAAAAATCCTACCGCCACCTCCGACTCGCGCCCGCTTTGTCATATCGCTAGCATCACCTCACCTCACTATCGCTTACACTGACTGATATCACGAGTTGCCCCTGGTATATAACCCAACTCAAGCAGGCAGTCCAGCTGTCTAGTCCGCGCATCGGATCCAAGACCATCAGTTAATTATCATCGACGTTCGCATTTTATATGACATTGCACTCTCGCCGCTAGAGTTGGCTCATCTCCGTTGACCCTGTGCTCTCCCGCCTGCAACGAGATATTCAATCGCTCAAACACCTTGAAAGGGAATAATCAGCTCGACAAATTATCAGATCGGGCAACGAATATCTCGTGTCAGCAGTTGTTGGCGCATCTTCTCCTGCCGTCTCAGCAATTATTATTGGAACCTTCTCGACCGATATATGTATTGGTAACTCGTTATTGCTAGCCAGCTCGATTCACCCGAAGTTACGAAACAAGGGAATAGCAACTTGCTACCGATTTTGCGTTGTCTGAAAGAATCTGCTTTTAAAGCTCCCTCAACCTTATTACGAAATTTTCGCTCGCTTTGTATTTTTGGCACGACCTTTTTTCGTGCCCTGTTTTACGTATGTAATTCTGTATAAACTTGGTCTATTCCTAAGTCCTCCGACCCGTTCCTCACTTCAAGTCGAATATAAGGGTCGTTACTTAATTGTCTCGCTAATAAGTCTTGATTTAGGTTTTCTTCGCTTTATATTCAATTTTTCTTTTGCAATGGCTGGTCCTGGCGGCGGTCCCCCGCGACGCAGGTTTGTAGCATCTCACAAAGCTCTAGCATCAAGGGATACTAACGTCTTTTCTCAGCCACACTAAGTCGCGTAAAGGCTGCGACAACTGGTACGAGACATATGTAATTCAACTGGTATTTACATTATCACTGACTTGAATATTAGCAAACGTCGACACATCCGCTGTGATGAGAACTTCCCGCAATGGTAAGGTCACCCACATTAATAATCTACTAAATAATCTCAGTCTAATCATTGCAATAGCCGAAACTGCACGAAGCATAAGGTCCGATGTCCTTACAATGACGTGTCTGTCCCTGATGAGAGAGCTACCACGCCAGACAAACCTGATCTTTTGTGGACGGCGGAGATTGAGGCAACAATTGCAGAATGGCAGCGCTCCGGTATCTTTCCGTTTCCAAACCTAGTATTCTCAGCACCAGCACCGCAATGCTTTTCTGTCGAAGAGCTGCGTCTCATCTATCATGTTGCTGCAATCTGCCACGAACTCAATGTAATGGATGCCAACAATTTCACCTTGTGGACTCGTCAGATTCCGACGTAAGTGTTAAAAACCAATGTGTAACAATGCAGTGGCTAATTATTGGCAGTATCCTCGCAATTGCTGCTACCCAACGATACGTCATGCATGCGTTGCTCGCTTTTTCCGCTGAGCATATCGCTTTTCTTACTAGTTGTCCGTTGGTTGGCAACATGGCGTATGAGCATCGTGGTATTGCCCTTAAAGGACTACAAGAAGCCATCGGAACCTTCTCACCTCAGAACTCTGACGCGGTCTTGGCTGCATCGCTCGTGCTTTCGTGGCAGGCCACAGATTGGTAAGCAATAAATGCTGCACATACCCGAGTGTCGGTGACTGACTTGACCATTTAATAGGCGAAGCTGGACCCAACTAATGCAAGGAACCTCATCGGTAAGGAAATATATGTGTCTGTATGTAGTCGGCCGAACTAACAAACTGAAAAGGTCATTGACGCCATGGAACCGTGGAAACATGAATCTCAGTTTGGAGAGTTCATCGCGGAAAGCAGCACATTTCCCACTGCTCCCCCATCGCCACAGCCAGACCGCAAGCCGAATCAGCCACATAAAGAGGACCTCGATGCATTCCAACGCAACATCAACCAGCTAGCTAAAGTCGAGGCACATTTGAAGCAGAACAAGGAGGACCCCCAGCTCATTCAACAGTTAGCATCGTTCCTAAAGGGTGCTCGCAAGGTCAGCCCTATTCAGTCCATTGAGGACCAATTCGATCGATTGCGACCACTGCGAACCTGGCTTTTCTGGCTCCCCGTTGGATGTCTGAAAGAGAACGGAGCTTCGCCAAGCGCCTTGTTAGTAATTGCTCATTATTACACAGCCGCCATGATGATGGAACGCCTCTTCCCTGAGATTGGTGCGGCCTACTTCGGCAGCCTAGCAATTGGACCGGTGGAGGAGATTGCACGACGCCTGCTTTCAATCAATGTTTCGGGCGGCCTTGACGGAGATGTTCAGACGCCCTTGTCATTAATGGAATTCCCCATCGACACGATTGGCGAATTTCGTTCGCGACTGGGCTGGCATCAACCGACTCGTACCCCGTCATTTCCTCAATTCGACCCTCCCAACTTCTACATGAGCGAGCATAGCACACCGCCTACCACAACGTCATACATGCCTTATGGTGAAAGTCCAACATTCAGCTGGAGTACTGAAGACCTCTCGATGCTTGCACCTGAGCCTGAATGTGGTACCGCAGCCAGCCCTCTAGGGCTTTCGTCACCATACCACAACGGGCAGTATCTCAACATCCCGTCTCCGTCTTATGGTGGCTACAGTCCGGCATCGTCTACATTCGGTGAAGGGTCGATTGTGTACAGCGACCACGAGGAATTTGGCTTTGACTCGGGTATGACAGAGTATCCCCATCTTGGCGCATCAGGGCATGGGAATTTTGGTGTCGGGTTCGTCTCTCCAATCCAGCCCATATGGATCTAAGTGGCAACACTCTTTCAAGGGCATCCACCAATCTAGGAAGAGCGCACAAATGATTGACCTTCGAACTCAGGACTGCTAGCGCTCAGCGAATTTCTTCCTCCGGCTGCCCTCCGCTTGAGATCCCCTTCCACCGCCAAGATGTTGCTGATTCTACCGCTTGGCCACCAGCTGCTTATCAGGCCATGCCCTCGCCATTTCTAAAACCCGAACCGTGGTCGGCTACTAGTTACAGTAGATCTACTACGCCACTCTCAGTCTCGGCGCCATCACCAGTGTTCATGCCTTCACCGCACTATATGCATCATCGACATACTTCCTCCGTCTCTTCAGCCCCCTTTCAGGTGAAGAGCGAGGAGGAATGACGTCAGAAAACCGCACTGTTTTAGTCGCCTGCCCCGGACCATTTCCAGCCTTTTTGACTACATATTTTTAATACTTTTTACCATCACAGACGCCATTGTACACCACGTTCCTTTGACAGGAGTCGCTATACCAACATGTCTGTATCGACACAATGATCACCACATTCCCTATTTATCACATACCTATCCTTAATCACTATTACATAATGACCAAGCTTACGACACTCCTTACGACGATACCCGGAAGATACCCGATAGACACTCCTTACGCATGTATTGCATTAGAGACCGACCTTTCACGCTCCTTACGATTTACGACGATTTCTATACTTAGCAAATAGAATCTCATCCGCTCCTTTCAAGACGGCATTATCTGGAATTATCAGGATACCCACATCAGACCAAGTTTCCAAATTGCATAGCGACTGTTTACACCTTTTCAACTGGCGAAAGAAGGGAAAAATGACGACAAGCGCAGGCTGTCTGTCTTTGCATGGATTGGCGTTTTGGTTTATTTTTGATTTGATTGTTTTTTTTTTTTTTTGGTAGTTGGCACAAATTGGGTATAGAGCCATGACAGGTTCCAATGCCATCTAGAGCCGACCCTTGCTTTGGGGGAAACCTTCGATTGACACTGGGGTCAATTCGGCAAAATACTGGGAGTTTTCGGCGCCTTTGTTGTAATTTGTTGGAGGAATAGTAGGCCCAGAGGAACAGATGTGCTGGTCATGGAAGGACAAACTATGAAGGATATAGCTGTAACCTGCTGTTCCAATGTTCAGAGGACAGGAAAGCTGATGCCCGCAAGGCAAAACTGCTTCATAGCACATCAGCTTGCGGTACCTAATATTAATAATACATCGCGCTAGTTTTATTTCCGATCGCTATCAGATCGCTCAGTTGCTACTTGGCATGATTCCCAGTGATATTGATTAAGAGCCCCAAATCCTTAAACACTGGACATATAACATCCCAATATGAACACGCAGGTAGCAATTTCCCAATCTTCCCCAGTCTTACCTAGTATAACCACCTTTGATCTCCTTAATTTCTCCAACTACAACCTCATAGCGGAGGCAGTTGCAGCAACTCAAAAGTCCTTCGCAAAACATATCCTAGGCCTACTAAATAAGATTTATTTCGGAACTGCTCATCACGGCCTTAGCCTGCCACCCGAGGGCGGATTTAGGTGTAGTGAAGCTGGAAAGAAGCTGAGGATCATGCGGGTGTCGCACGCTATGCGTCCGGGCTTGGCGGGGAAGGGGACAGGGTACAGCCTACCCTACAGCTAGGCCGGCAGCATGATCTCGCTAGCGAATACGAGATTTCCCCATGGTCCAGAGTCACTCGTCCTTCTGAGCCAGAGCTATTTATTTCCTCGGAATTCCCGCAGGTCTCTCAGCTCTAAGTCAGGCACGATAGAGACAGATGAATAGATAGGCAGTCTACAGCGCGCTTTCGGCACAGTTGGGATAAGTACGCGTGATAAGCGGCAGGACGGAAGGGTACTTTTTTAGAACCGCGGCAAGGGCCCGTCCGTTACACAACTGCTCATGTCGGGTGCCATGCGGTGATGGTGTGTTGTCGTGTCACCGAATTACCTGGACACCCGCGAGCTGGCCCGCGGTAGAGCCGTGAGAACACCTGCCTCCCAGGAGCTATTCTTCCTGCCATCGCGTCGTGCAGAATGAGCGGTGAAAACCCAGCAGCTCATACACACTGGTCGCCTCCCCCTCAAGTTCCTCCAGTTCGTTTGTATGGCCCGGGAACACCCCCTTGTTCTCATCGTATGCTCGCTGTTTAGACTAGGTATCTAGATGACCCAAGATCTATTCACGGCTCCATACTTGTCTAACTTAAAAAAGTACCACACCGTTCTTGTTTCTTTGTGTAGCTCATTCCGCGCTCTCGTAAAACCCCAGGGCCCGAGGTGCAAAGAACTAACGAGCACTAATTCCTTGTTCGGTATTGATATATACAGTGCTTGCGCATATTTGTCCTACCCTATGTTCCTTGCCACCCCGAGGGACATATTCTGTTTGTCTCGCGTCCCTGCAGAGCGCGAGAGCGCGAGGGCAAACATGCACTTGCTAGTTATTGTCATACATTACTGTGATATTACAGGCACTGCAAAGCGCGCAACAGCGAAAGAACGCGCGAGGTGAGGTAGGTACCTTGTCGTGGTTATCTACTTTGCAAAGGGAAAAAATGCGACAAGCTTCTAACAAGAGGTGCGCCTTTCCCACGATATCTAGAGCAGCGTTTCATATCAGTACTTCACTAGCGATTTGTAGTATTATACTTGACGTACATCATCATGAAAAACAGCTGCAGCACTATCACAACACTGCTGCAAAAGTAGTAGAATGTCGTCAAGTTGGGAACTTAGCTACCTGCAGTCACTTATATATTGGGCCGTAACATGTATTATAAATACTAATAAGATTCAGTACCGCAATTTTGTATCCCTGGTAGCCACATCGCTACGGACTTTAGCTGGATAGTCCTACAAAATGGACCGGTTGGGAAATGTTGGAGTGATTTGGTAAGTCGCCACTTCGATGGCCCCTTTTCACTCCCACAAAACAGAACTGCAACATTGGATTACAATACTACTATAATACTAGAAATTTTCCAAGTGAGGCACTTGACCATATGCAGTCACTCATATATTAGCTTGCGAGCAAGACTATAACATTCATGGCTCGAAAGGGGGAAATCAGGCCTCCTTATATGATTCGAGCACGCAATGGTGTGAAGTGTGTTAGTTGAAAATGAACTCCTTCTTTCACCAATACAAGAATTTAGATCAGCTGTAAGACTTAGTAGAGTATTAAAAGTTTATTCTCTATTAATATGACCAATTTTATGTCTCTATAAGTTGAGATCTCCAGTATGAGCTAGGAAAATACGTGAATTAGGATACAGTAGTATTGTACCAGCAATTTGACACTATAGTTGCCACCAGCTGCCAGATATACTCTCACCCCCCTTATAGATGAGATCCCTATATATAACTGGCCTTGCATTATAGTTTGACCCGTGGTTTCTTTGGCCTTTATTAGTGTTAACTATTAGTATGGTATTAACATCTCCTTTGAAGTGTTTATGCATCTTAAGCCTATTCGCCTGACAATCTCATACCAACCCGTCTCAGTTGTGAGATAGCTCAATGGCTTGACTTGTATCACATAAATTTCACCAAACCCTCGCCCGCCGATTCAGAATATCTAAACAAACGTTTGTTTGACCTGTAGTTTCTAAGTCAATAACCCTTATATGTTGACCGCTCGCCAGATACTCGGAGCGCGATATGTCTAAAATTTCATAGAAATCCCTCCCATATCGTAGCTTTCTAATAGCACGGTATATATTACCAAAAGAACGGCCATCAGGCTATACCTTTAAACTCATATGTATCAATCAATACCAACTAAAAACATAAATTCCTTCGCCATCACCTAGGAATGTAACTCATGCCCTTGAGAACTATGAGTCAATATACATAAGATATAATTCTGAGCCTAGTAATATAGGTAATTGTGAGAGAATAAGGCTTTTAATAGAGTGAGGACAGGATCATAGATGCATCGCTGGTACGTGGAGGCGTAACAGTTAGGGCGGGCTCTGGGCCTTAGCTCAGCCCTACTCAGGTTTCGCTATTTGAACCAGAATAGGGAAGCTGTAACAGATTTTGATAAACCTAGTGCAGTGTTTCGTTTAGAAGGTCAGCTGGGGGTTTGTGCTTATCATCAACATCAATTGCTACAACAACCCCTGCTATCCTGTAGGATTAATTCAATGGGAAATGTCGATCTTTGCATACCCCAGTCTTGAAGTTAAGGTTGTGTATTTTCTCTAACATGTACGATGCGGTTAAAGCAAAGGTGCATGGAAGTTACCTAGGCAGTGATGCCTCTTTTTCTCTTGCCTCGCGAAAGCGTATTAACATCAAGGACAGCAGACATGGGCAAGGAGCTTTTCTCCCGAACTTGGTCGTAAAGATTACGTTCAGAGTGGTATTTTCGGAATTTCTTTTCCCGAAACCAAACACCGCCCCCTTGCATATGTAGGACTGCTAGGAGGATTGTTGCAGCATCTACACCGAAATGTATCAAGTCCTTCTAAGTGGTTATTATATATCCATATCCTTGTAAAGCGTCGATCATCACTAGCGGCCACTTCGACCACTGCCTTTTCTTTCCTTTTCGTCTTACCTGTTTCTGACCCACCTACTCACCCTTAACCTAATCATTCATCTCTTCCCTATGTCGTCCCATTCGAGCTATAGAATCATTCACGCGTATATACATACACTCATACCGAGCGCATGGCGACTCCGGTAATATCAGGCACGACACGTACGAATCTAGGGCCGTTAACAACCAATTCGTGGACGTATACATGCACCGAAGTTATTCAGGAGTGTAGCGATTGCGACAATGGTTGGGCTGCCCAGACTTGTATAGACGGCGTGGTAACGGATAACCAAGAGTGCTGGCCACCACGAGCTACCAACGTACCGAAGACGAGCGGCGCACTCGATGCCTGGGGCGTCTATTCGCCTGGAATCGTTTGTCCTGGAGGCTACACGTCTGTAGCTACAGCAATACAGTACATAAACTACCACTACCTACATGGGGTTTCTCCCTGTTTTCCAAGCGAGATTCAAGGCATAATATTTAGCATGCGCCTAAGACACGTGCTAGATAGTATGTTGCTTGTTTATATTGCTAACTGTTGCTGTTAAACCGCAGAAGCTCGTCTGATTTCGAATTCCAATATCCATTAAAAGCTAAAGAGACCGCGATCGGGTGTTGTCCGACGTAAGTACGCCCCATTCTCATATACCCATATTCTTATTTCCCAATACAACGAACGGGAATATCGTGGGCGCGGGAATGAGGATAGACATGTTTCTCAAGTTGCTAGTACTTTCGTGAGAGAATAGCAGGACGAGCCTCTGCAACGGTCGACCAATGTAACATCAACTGAGCAGTAATTATAAGCAACTAACCGAGCAACCCCCGAACACAGAGGTGGTTTCTCCGCAGTCCGAGACGTGTTCAACACTCAAACATGTCTGCAATTCAGACCGACGACATCGTTCCTCGTCGGCAGCTGCGGCACCGCCGGGCCAACGTTCACGCCCTTCTCGGTCGGCGGGACGTTGAACTCGACGAGATACCCCAACTTCTCCGTCAATGCGCCCTTCCTGATGCTGGTCTACCAAGCATCTGATTTGCCAGCAACGTCAACATCCAGTTCTACAAGTAGCAGCAGCAGCAGTAGTAGTAATAACAACGGCACTCCATCTGCCACATCTAGCTCCGATGAGCAGCATTCCCGAAGCGGTAAAGGCTCCGGCCTTTCGCCGGGCGCTGCGGCGGGTATAGCCGTCGGCGTGACGCTCGGCGCGATATTGATCGCCGCTGCGGTCTTCCGGCTCTGGCGGGGACGGCGGAAGCGACACGCGGGCGCGTCCCCGCGTCAAGGTGCCGAATTCTTGTCCCCTGAGTTCAAACCACTCGGGCCCGCTCAGCTTGATGCAGATAACCAGAATACCGTCAATACGAATGCTGTACCGCAGTGGCGGTATGATGGTGCCGTGCCATCGAGCATAGTGGGCGTTATTAATCCGAACCACCCTGCTGAACTTGGGGGTTCTGCCCGACCCGCTGAGCTTGGATCGCCGCCTAGCTTGAGGTAGGAAGGGATTGACAATTATAGTTGGGTGAAGGGCTGATGCGAGTGTGTTTGTTATACCCAGGGATAGGGGCTAAAGCTCAAGGATCCATACCCCGCCTATTTTGTTGCCCGACTGGCAAGGCATTATGATAGGATATTTTATACGTCTACAAGCGCTTGGAAAGGTCTTTTTAGTGAGAAGAGTGGTCGATCTGCATGCGTACGCCCTGGTGGCCAGTATGTGTGCTGTCTGATCTCTTGCTCTCTCCGACTAGTTCGCGCGGTACTGCGATCTCTAAGGTTCAATCTCTCACTCGAAGTCCTTAGCATAGCCAAAATCTAGGGCTAAATACTAAATAAACAAATATAGTCTTTACTTCATGTTGATGTTCTCAGTGTGCGGATATTGGTAGTGCACTGTTGTTTATGCCTAGAGGGTCGCTAGCAACTCATTTTGGAGACATTTATCGATATTGATGCCGATTAAGGCTTCCGACGCAAATCATAATTTTGTGGTTCTTTATTTTGACGAGTAATGCATGTAAGACTGTTCTTGATTTGTAGGGACTCTAGATTGGAGGAAGAATGTAGCAAAAAACAATAATAGAACTTTTCTGCCAATGCCTATTAAGGGAGATGAAATGCTCTACAATCTTTCCCATCACTATCCTCTCCATTAGCAATCGCCTGATCGTTCAAAGAACCCACTACGGACCCTGATGCCCATCCTCAGCAAATTCGTGGGCTCACTACAAGTTATTGGCAAGCTGTCGCCTGATCCAAAGCACTCTTACATTTTGATGGCCTCCGTATTCCTATGGTTCCCAAAAATATGTAAATTCTGCATGATGGCCTTTAGTTTCTAGGGCTCGAGTTCCACTAGTTCAGTGAATTCTGCAGAACTTTCACTGAGGCCGCAACGACGCTGCCCTATTCTGTATTCCCGAAGAACTACGAGGATATAAGTATGCTCTCCAATGTCCTCATCCCAACGGGATATAAATTACCGGGATACTTAAAATCCCTAGCTATATGTAGTTTACATTACGCGTTGTTTTCTTCGATGGGTACAGTAAGAAGGCGAAGAAAGGAACTGATCAGCATCCTCCACCCAGACATGTCAGGATCGACGCAGCAATACGAGATATACCCCTCTTCAGCTCACTAGGGTTAGTATGTAGAGCGCTTAGCCATTGACAGTTATTGCAATAATTATTTTATCGCGGCTCTAGTCGCGTCATTCAGGTGTACGGAGTCTGTCTAAAGGTACAGAATCTTTTCGATAGATATGTCCTTTTTGAGCTATATGGACATAATCTTAGATCTGTATTATAATGAAACTCGGAGTCTTCTCCTCGTAATTTAAATCAAACCATCTATTGCTTTGCCAGTCTTACCGAAAACTACACGGTTGCTGATAGGGCTGAACAGGGGGCTGGAAGATATTACCATCTGGCAACTCACCGCGAGCTAAGGTTCGAATTCGATCTTCTGTAATATATCACCTAACGATGGGATGCCACAACAGACCGTGCAAAACTCATACACATACCGCACTTCGGGAGCTTGACTGCGGTCACCATAGCACTTCCAAATATTTCCAGCTTCAAATCACTAGAAAAACAATAGGTGGAATCTCGACCTCGAGGGCCTACAGAGTACCTAGCTAGCTAACTAAGGAAGTCCCTAGAGAGGACTGTCGAAAATAAATACAAATGTTCGTCGTAGAAGTATTGGGCTAAGTCTAATCGACAATTCCACCCTACTCCCAGGTGCCTGTTCACCCGCAACATCACAATACTCGATTCCAATGTCAAGCGTAGGAATAATTTGTTTAATTCAATCTACATAATATGTATACGGAATTTCTGGGAGGGTGACGTAATGTTTGCTTTGTTTTGTTTTGTTTGTTTGTTTGCTTAAAAAATAGGGGAAAATTTTGCCTGGATCGGTAAATTTTGTCAAAAAAAAAGAAAAAGAAAAAAGGATATGACACTCGAACTGACGCCGCCTTCCCCTCTTACCAGACCCGAATTCTCCCACCAGTCTGTAAGTTGTGAGGCTTAAGCCGCCCTATCATTAATTATAAGGCCCCGTAGTTCTGTTCCATAGCATAGGGAAAGGCAACTGTATCTATTCCTACCTTGACTCGCATTTTGAAATACCTATCTATATATTACAGTCCACAACCAAGTGTGTATTGTGGTGGTGCTGAGGTACGCAACTCATCCTACCGCTACAACTGAAACCATGATCCAAGGTACATATTCTCATTTCGGTACGGACGGTAGCGGCCCTTTGGCCACATTGCTGCTTACGCCATATTGCCGATTGTATAGCTGCGTGTGAGAAGCCTGCCTCATCTCAGACGACGAGGAGTTGCATCTTGTATCATTTAAACTTTAGCCACCCATGTCAAATCCCAGGACTCGTATTCCCAACTTTCGTAATTTTAACTTTGAGACCTCGTATAGCGTAGTTTTGTTATAGTATAAGAGCTCTAGGACTCTCTAACTGCTTTCGGTATCGTGACTATGGAACATACAGAGACAAGATAACATCATCATCGGCTCATCATTGCTAATCTACTACAGAACCGGTTACTAGAGCAGCTGGACTGTCCCCTCGATGACTTCTCCTTGGGCCTAACCTGCATAGCTTGGCCAGTGGCCGGGTGTCCAAAGTGATGCAATAGATATCTGACCAAAGGAAGCGGTGTGTGTATAGACGGGGCTAACTAACGAAAGAGTTTCTAGACTCATGGCGCGACCGTGAAGCCGATTTCTACATGCATAGTTAAAGGATTAATAAGATCTAGACAGATCTAGAAGTACTTCCTTAAGAGATATTAATATTATAAAATACTTCGTGGTAAGGTCCAAGTTCGGTCTCCTATATCGTTCGTAGGCTAAAACGTGATGCTTCATATTGGATCCATCAGATCTTTGAAAGAGTGTAACATGGCTGAGACTGAGGGATAGACAATATTCTAAACCAGTGGTTTCATTATGAATTTGTAGATCAGCATATTAATCTATGGTGCCCACCTATACAACTACGTTTCACGTTTAAATACAATCCCTGAGATCCTTTTTTAGAAAGAAAAACAGCCTAAAATTCTAGTTCAATCGCTACGCAATCAAGTCGACCACATTTTCAACATCATTTTCGTAGTATGCAGAGCCATGTACCGAACGTGAGGTGATACAGCGTAGATTTCTTTGTTTGTCCAGAGGTTTCTATATAAGCTCGTCTTCTCCGTCTTCTTTCGCGTGCTTGAATCATACCCCGGCCCGTTTTGTACACGTTATGATACAGCTTAACTTTCGAAGATTGGGATATATATACATCACTTAGCGGCGCCTGTTCATGCCATGGATCCTCTTGGTATACTTCCACAAGCTCTTGTACTTGGGCTTGGTCCTCTTGGCCTCCCAGCCACGGGCCTTCCTGGGGGGCTTGAGCGAGTAGACGCGCTTGTGCTTGAATTGGATGTCGGCGCCCGGCACGCCGGCACGCTCCATGACACCTGCGGTACCCTCGTCCCAGACGGTTCGGAAAATGTTGACACCAACGGCGGTGAGGGGGAACTTGTCTTGGTAACTCTTTAGACTGAATCCATCGCGGCCGCTGTAGAGCTCACGTAGCTTTGCGATGTCTAAAATGGCACCGTCATTCTGCTCTAGGACGAAGACGACCAACCGATGGTAGGGCGCACCCATTTGGGAGAAGGCGGGGAGCCAGGGGACGGCTAATTGGGTCTCCTTATCTACCTTCCCGAGAGGTAGAGAGGGCTGATCAGGGGAAAGGGGTATATTAGCTGCAAGGTAGTGGCAACGGCGATCGAAAGAATCTGTCTCGGCGTTGGGAACATCCAAGTCCACTACTGCGACGGATACGAGACGTTTGCCCCCATTAAAGACTTGAACCTTCAGACGCGGCGAGACCTCGGATACCCTCGAGTCTAAGATCTCACCGGGCTCAACCTTCTTGCGACGGAAGTGGAGCTGCACGTCAGCAACAGGCTCAAATTTTGGCAGCACATCAGGGACAATATGTAGCGTTTCTATGCGCTGGGCGATGATCCGGTAGGGTAAACCGCGCCATTTCTTTTCAGCTAGGTGCCGATAGATGGGCTTGTTCATATCGCCTAAGATTTATATTAGCATTTCGCCCTCACAGATGCAAAAAAAAAAAAAAAAAATTAAAAAATTAGGAGGGCATCGAAACTCCATTGCCATGCCGACTATAATAGCAGAATAGCGCGAGAACAAACGATGAAAAAAAGCGGTAGCACTCACCCAGTCCATCCTCAAATCGGCGTTTCACGATGGGATCGTTGATATCGACCAGGATCTTGAGTTCCTCGACGTATTTCCTTAAGCTCTTCAGACGCAAGTCCTTCTTTCGTTGGCCACCGGTGACCTGGTCGGCGGGGGTCTCCTCGAGGCGCTTAATCTTGACCAATTCCTTAGCCAGGGCCTGCAGCTTCTCCTGGCGATCCTCCTGTAAAATCTTGCGAGCCTCTTGGAAGCACTGGTAAGGCAGCTGTTCGAAGGGCACATCCTCCGAAGTACGGAGAGCGGCACGTCGACGACGCGATCCGACAGGGTGTATGCCGGTCCGCATCAGCTTCCGCTCAGCCCAGTGTGCGGTAGTGGTATTAGGGTCCAGCAACCGCTCCTGCATACGCGACATGGTAGATTCGGCAGCAGCGGCGATGGCGGCGGCGTCGAGCTCTTTGAGGGATTTTGCTGACGGGCTCAGTGGCGGGGCTGGTGTCGCGCTCGTGGTTGAGGGCGGAACCACGTCCTCGCGGCGGGCTGGTGTGTTCGAGAACGAGCGAGCAGCGAAGCATGTCGATGTCTGTAATATCAGGCCATGCTGGTGTATCGATTGTATGAGGGGTCGGGCGACCCTCTGGCAACTCGACATGGTGCCAATTGGTTGGGGCCGAGGAGAGAGGGCAGTATGATGGTGGACCGAGACGCCGGTTTGTATATCTAAATCCGCATTTTCTCTATGGACTGCAGTTGCGAATCGACATTTTTCCTAGGCACTCTATAAAAAAAAAGCTCCATCACAGGGCGGGCTCACTGGGGGGTCCCTCCATATAAAAGTGGACCTCAGAGGACTAAGACCTTGAATCCTAGCTCTCCCATTCGCTGATGTGGATTGGGTTGTTCCGTATTGGGCAAGCTTAAGCTTCTCCATCTAGATACGTACCTCTCGAGCCTCATCGATAATTTTTCCGGGGTTCGTTTAACATACAATTCGATCAAATCAATCAATTGATACCCATCCTATTTAGAACACCAGATCGACACTCTCCGACGTCGATAACCCACAACAACGGACCTCAGCCTCCCGCACCGCTCACCACGATATCGTCTCCGCTTGGTTAGCGGTGGTTGTAGCGTCCATCGCACACACAATGGCGGGCAGAGGGGTCAGAGGTCTCCATGAGGCCATGAGAAGCCTCAGTATAGCCTCGCATACGTGCAGAGAAGCAGCATCTGTACGCTAGCACTCTTATACCCCTCACCACATGAAGCGAAACTATTTCGCTAACGTGCATCACCAGACCCGGATACCTTCGAGCATGTTTGCGCGCTCAATGGCCACCGAGGCTTCTCTGCCGACCATCACCACCAACACAGTCCCCTCCAGCGGTCTCTGGAGACCAGGTTCGTCCAGCATATCCTCCAACCTATAAAACACATGCGTTACGATTGGAAGAAGCCACCCTAACATTACATTCCCCCCTATAGCAACCACCGTCCCCGTTACCGTCTTCAATTTCCCCTCCTACGAGCCGCAGCGCCTGGAATCCTGGTCCTCGGAACACCTCCACCTGCCCCTGCGCCGCGACATCCTCCATCTGGCCGTGGTCTACGAGGGCGATAACACGCGGCAGGGCACCGCCTCCTCGAAGACGCGGTGGGAGGTGCACGGCTCGCACCGCAAGCTGCACGCGCAGAAGGGCCTGGGCCGCGCCCGTGTCGGCAGCAAGCAGTCGCCCCTGCGCCGCGGCGGAGGCAAGTCCTTCGGCCCCAAGCCGCGCGACTTCGGCACCAAGATCACGCGCAAGGTGTACGACCTCGCCTGGCGGACCGCGCTCTCGTACCGCTACCGCCGCGGCGAGCTGGTCGTGTGCCAGAACGGCATGGAGCTGCCCCTGCCGGCCGACTTCGCGGCCCTGCTCGAGCGCGCCGACGGCTTCCGCGACAGCAGCGGCCGCGCCGGCGCCGCCGAGCTCGAGCAGGCCTTCCGCGCCCGCTGGGTCAAGCAGGTCCTCGACTTCAACGGCTGGGGCCGCCGCGCCGGCCGCAGCACCTTCATCACCACCGACCGCCGCGACGCCCTGTTCGACGCCCTCGACCTCGTGCCCAACTGGGGCCGCGCCCTCGACGTGAGCGACGTCGACGTCAAAGATCTACTCGAGACGGGCCGCATCGTCATCGAGCGCGACGCGCTCCTGCAGATAGTGGAGAGCCACCAGAGCGACCTCTTCCCAAGTGTGTTCGTCCCCAACTTGCCGCACAGGGCGGTGAGCGGGGAGATCATTGTCGAGTAAGGACAAGGGGCGAGGAAGAAATAAATATTTAAACCATGGCGGCTAGTCTAGTGGGCTCTACTTATTAGATGGCTAGCTGTACGCTGAAATAACTTGGTACATAGCGAGTGGCAGATGTACGTTTATGTAAATACAAGTCGAAAGTGTACAATACAAAATGTAACACCTGAAGAAAGCACGTCAAATTTAAGACGTGACAACACCATGTTGCATGTGTCATTCTGTGGCCAGGCTCGCAGTCTGTACAGGTTCTGAATATAATATTGATCTCGACCAACCCCATCATTTCTTTATTCGAGGGAATAACGACGAGTTGCAGTTCAAAACTTCTTACACGCCCTACTCGCAGGTTTTCTCGAACTTCGTGTCGAGTGGTATATTACCAGCGCCACTATCATGCGACTCGCCATCACAAATAGAGCATTGCTCAGATATCTATCTACATACGCAAGCCGTAGATACACAGACACGAGAATTCATCTATACGAACCCGCGCTTCGCTTCCTCTGTCTTTGACGTACTTATTCCGTAGATAAACGCGTATGACGGGGGTGCCGTTTTCTAACCGCGTTGAGGATTATACGGGCGCGGCCAGGGGTACACCATGTCTCTTATTCCCCCCTGCGGACTGGCGGGGAGCGGGTTCAATCTATGGAAATCCTTGGACTCACTACGCCTCGCCTTGGTGCGGTAGAGTAGAGATCAGACTTTTTACCGCCTGGGGATATTAGGCTTCGTATGGCCTGTGAGTCCGGAGGTTCGAAGATAGGAGAGTAGCTAGCTAGATCACTCAGCGGGGGGGGGGGTCATCCCTCGAGACCAAAGGGGGATCAAGACCATCATCTTGTTGTTCCATTTCCCCATTGTATATCGGATTGCTAGGAGTCTATAGCAATTGTCTTTTGTAGCTCCGCGTAAGTTGGAAAATAGAGAGGTAGGACGGTTTGGCTACTTGCTATTCTTGGATTTGAAATCCCACCGTCCTACCCAAAGCGCTTATCGGTATTACAATTTCGCGATCGTATCACCAGGGCAATCTAGGGATAATACAAACCGGAAATGCCATTTGCTTGACATGTTGTGTTACGGTTCTTTATCCCCTTCATCTGCTTGTGTATTTTTCTGTTTTCCACCCCTCTAGGTACGCGTAGAGAATGTTAGATTTGGAATTCTTTTCTCTTGCAGAGCTACAGCAACGGTTCTATGATAGCCGAGTAAAAGACTCTCGGATGTAGCATCTTGTTAGCGCATTGCTAGAGTCTATAGAATGACGATTTATTAGTACCACAGCGTGCATTGTTTCTGAATGCTAGATGTCTTATTAACATACTGTTAATATACATAAACACCCTAATTTATACATTATATTTAGGCGGATCTCCCCAATGTTAGTGTTAATGTCCATCCTGCTTCCGCCTCGAAGGTAGGGTTTTGGTGTTTGTATAATAAATGTTACAAATATGTATTCCATCTGATGTCGTGTTCTCTTTGATGTAAGTCCAATAATAAGAGAAGGGCGGGAGTATCATCCCATCATGCCCCCAACTCCAAGCTTTCCATAGGGGATTAAAAGAGAGATATAAGGATAAAAGATAAAAGTTGCTATAGGGTATAAGGCGGGGATTGGCTTAGTCGGTCGCCAGCAAGAATCGAAGGGGACGAAAAAGAGGGGGAAACAAAAAAACCACTCCTGTTGGTGTTACATGCAATTTAATTATTACGGAGCGTGAGCAAGTTTGTTCTAGTGAGTTGTAACATGCCGATTGACGCCAGGAAATCGGGTTCATTGTGGACGGCTTTCGAGCAGCCCTGACAGGCTTAGTTAACTGGATGATCATATAGGGATATAGGCATGCCATCATAGTCGGGTTCTTCGTCAACACCCGCGGCCTGATCAAGCCCCTGTGCAAAATGAGCTGCTTCCTGCGGTGGAACGTTGTAGCAGCCTGGAGTATGCATCGGTGGCGCATTGGGAGTAAAGAATGCCGGCGAGGACGGAACTTGGCCCGTGTGGGGAGTAGGAGGCAACTGGGACGGAGTTGCTAGTGGACTGATTAGGCTCGGTCCGCCAGTGGTATATTCGGATGTCGACGATGACTGAATGGCCTCCTGTTGGTTACTCATACCCTGCGTCGGGCTGAAGTGGGCCAAGATCTGATCATACCGCTCGCTGGTCCCGATCACGAACCGTTTGGCCTCGTTTTCAATCCACTTGTCGATATTCGCGTCATTGCAGTTCGCGTGGACCATCAACTGCGCCCTGATACGGCTTGCTTCGTCAACTAGGCCGTCTAGCTCCATATGAAGGTGAGTGTTCTGGCTTTCTAGACCAGTCTTCGTCTCTTCCAGGTCGCTGACCCATTCCTTCTTCTTCTTGCGACACTTCATTGCGGCGACCCGATTCCTCTGCAGAAAGTGTCTGCGCTTGCCGTCATTTCCTTTGTACTCCACGTTCTCCTTTGCTTTGTTTTTTCCTGGCTTCTTTCGCGCCGAGCTCATAACAGGAAAGGGGTGATCGTCGAAGTCTTCCATATCATCGTCGTCATCTGCAACTTGCCTTACGGTAGTCGCGTTCTTTGGCGTAACTAACTGTTGAGATTCGTTGGTCTCTGGTGTTGACGACGACCCGCTTGACAGCCCCGAGGACTCAAATTTGGTGTGTGGTGGGTAGGGAGCTGTTGACCGCGCGTGCTCATCGTAAGCGATGAGGCTCCGAGGGATGAAGTCAAGCTGGTGGCTTTGAGATGAGAGATGGCCGGAGGGGGGGTGTTGGGCATGAAGTGAGAAGTTGTCAGTATAATGGTCTTGCTGCATGCTCTGGTGAAACCCGGGATGATTCGTGGCGTTTGGAAGATCGAACATCCCAAAACCGAGGTCCTCCTCATTCTGGAAGCTAAAATGGGGGTAGGTTGGCGTCTCATTCATGTTGTCGACGATACTCATAGCTTTTCGGCGACCACGCGAAGTAAAGGGGATCCAGAAAATTCGAATAATTTAAACCGCCTGCCCATCAACAAGAAAGAGGCTCAATTTGTAACAACTTCTTCCAGTAGAAGATCAAATTTGAAGAGATGAGACTGCGCCTCCGTCGTGGCCAAGTAGTCCGATCGAGTGGCTGTGGCGCAGGTTATTCGATCTAGCAGAACAACGGACATCAACACGAGGCTCAGTTTGTAATTAACAAGCAGTGATGAGGCTGTAAGTATCTACCAGTCATTGGTAAGCAAATGAAGGAATCCAGTAAGGATAGGATCGTCAAGGACTTGGCCGGAAGAGCACGGAGACGCTGAGAGAGAAGTATGATCTGTATCTAGAAAGGGTTTCGAGGTCAAGGCGATAGCAAACGAAAAGTCCTTGGTAACATACCTAAGCAAGCCCAATTTAGAGGCTCACATGGCCTAACTGGATGCAGAGCACACAGACATGGATGAGCTAGGTATGGTACCAATAAAGACTTGACACTAGACACGTCAAACTCGGAACGAAACTCTCTTTGCTTGACCCCTCAATTCTAGACCCTCCCTCGTGCTTTTTAACACAGTACTGTTATTGAGCGGAAAGCATGGGGGCCACGCTCATAAATACTATCTTCACAGATAGAACAGAGTTATACCGAAAGAACGAACTATCAAATTTGTTGCTGCTGGTAGGATTATGATGAAGAAGCACTAAGCAGCAAGAGCTTAGCCAAAGATATCTGGTTAGGGTGCTTTAACTTTTAACTTGAGGGATAAGCAAAGTATAGGTGTCAGCCCTGTCACGGGGCACTCTGACACTTTTGTCTGGGCTTCTGTAGGCTGTACTGTGCAAAGCTACTAACTGTGGCGAGGGAGGATTGCCCCAAGGTGGGGAGCTTAGAAAGCGGCAACTGGAGACCGGCTTTGCTCCAAGTCTTGGAGCTGGTGTCTAGTGACAATATAGCTAGATACGTACTCTAGCTGCTTAGCTTAGAGGGTGTTTGTCATCATATTCACCGATGCGATGGGGTTTTAGGATGTTCCTTGCCTTGTCTCAAGGACTTGCGTCTGAACTAGACAGTTGGCGCAGTTAAGCCGGGATGTAGGATTCATCACCGGGGTCAGGATTAGACAGCCCGGGGAGACATCGGATGGCACCTGTCAGGCGAAAGCAAAGTTTGTTTTCGAGGTGATGGACATCAATTGGCTGTGCTCTACCCCTGAGCCTGTCACAGCACAGTAGTTGTTTATCAAAGTTTTTTTTTGGTGGATAGGGGTTAAGAAACAAAGTAGCCGAGAGTGTGACAGACTAGAGACACGACATGAACTCAAAAGAATGACAGAACTGATGCTATTGGGCAACCCTGCCGCGACATGCAGACCAACCTCATGTGTTTGTTCAACTAGTAAAAGAGAATTGGCCGATGAGATTTTGCAATCGAGTGTAAAAATAGACCTACACGGGCTCTAAGAGTTCCAAGTTGGCGAATAGCATCGAGGCGATGGGGCGACGATGATATTGGGTTTACTAGCATATGACGGCGGAAGTCTGATTGGTATATGAACCTGGTGTTGAAATATCTGTAAGTTGAAAGTTTATTACAAGACCGGGATGGGATCGGATGTAGTGTTGATGCATACACATGACCTAAACGCAGACGTTGGCCGAGTCTCCCCCCCTACAGCTCTCATAACGAGCTTAGACATATGACTGCGGCCCCGTCTCAGTGTATGCTAATTACCCACAACTAAGCCGCAGAGTTTATAGTATTGCGGCTACGGCCTCCGTAATCGGTACTAGAGTTCGGTAACAGTCGGTTTGACAGGAGCCCATTTAGAACATCATTCATAATACCAAAAGGCCGCAGGAATGTAGTGAGAGGCTAAACAGTAGCAAACTATCACACACACAATTTTTGCATGTAGGAACTCGGACTTTCCCAAGATAACACCGATAGTAGACAAGCGTTTTCACCTTATGGACTCGCGTGGCTATGCGGTTGTGGTCGGGCCGTAAGAACTCCCCTAATATAGGTAAAACAACACTATATGCAAAGTCGTAAGCTATTATCAGTAATCTTAGATGATCAAATGGCTGATGGCCAAAATCAGCAGGGCAGGATATACTCAGGAACGGGGGGTCTCACTTACGGGCTAGATGGGGGAAAGCGACTTGAAGTTGTTCGCTTTGACCTCGTATACTCGATCGGTATGTACTTGGATACACACGTATATAGTCGGTAGGGTGTGTTTCTTGGTTTTTCTCTACTACATAGTGGGTTTTGTCACTCACTCGTTCCCAAGCGAAAACTGGTGGTCTATTCTGTAGCACGTATTCCAGGCGCGGACACAGGGGGTGGGACTATGTCAACACAGAGGCGATGATAGTAACACGGGAAAGGCTTTGCCGAGCGTTTGTGTCGCTGCTATCATGTCCATATACTTTGCAACCTAGTGTCAGAGGGGAGGCTTCCAGGAAACTGGTCACGAGCCCAGCTAGCAAGCTCCTCTCACCCTCATCCTTTCGCCGTGTAAGTGCACGTGAGCATTAGTCCATCGAGCTGCGCATGAGGCATGAAGTTCTGCCGAGTGATGGGTGTCCTTGCTTCTAGATTCAGCCTTATGTGTATGTAGCCCCTGCGATTGCGCGTTTGCAGGTCATTCGAAACCAAGTGAGATGTAAGATGTAAGATGCTGTGGAAACTTGTGGGGAAACCTGAAAGGTTTTCCTCCCAAAGAGTGCTGAAGCCCTCCTTCGAGTTGATTGGATCGCAGGATTAAGCCTCAATACTAGAAAGCCCGAATGGCTGCTGACTGTCACACACGCATTCACACATAGTGAACTGGCTCAGGCACGAGATAGCCGATTTGCAGTCATGTGAGACCTACATGTGTCGGCGTCCACTCAGGAGGCACAGTTTGACAAGCATGGTAGGCAGTCTGGCTGGCTGGTTCTCACCTACTATGGAGATAGACACATGTAGGTAGTCGTTTGATAGTCGAAAGAAGGAGCTCGAAATACGAGGAGCCGTATGTGTATTAGAGAGTAGATGTATGCATGTATGTTACAGAATACTGCGTACCTACATATGTAGGTGAGGTAGGGACAACTTACTACCTAGGCACTAGTCAGCTGATGACAGCTGTAACGATCGGCTCAAATATTAGTAGGTAAGTACGTACATGAGGTCCTAGAATCAGTGGGGCGCGGTTCCATTTAGGTACTTTCCCCCGGCATCACAGAGCATTTTGTCCATTCAGCTTCGTTAGGCACCAACCATGAACCCCGCCCACTCTGCTACTCTGGGTCTTACAACAACAATTAACTCAACTTAGTTTTTGTCCTTTAGCTTCGGAAGCTCATTTGCCTACCTGCCTGTCTTCTTCTCTCGGTAGCGTCTCTCTTGTCTGCACTCAATTCTTCCACGCCCCGGCATCCGACATCCGGCATCCACCGTCACATTCTCTCACGATGGAGTCCGTATCGACGCCCCGCATTTCCGCTGATATGCTCGACTCCTATGTTGGCCAGAATGTCATCGTCGTCGGCAAGGTCATGCAGCTCCGAGGCGAGTCTGCTTTTCTCGATGCCAACGGCCAGGTCAATGCCATTCTCAACCGTGTATGAAGCTCCAAGGCACACAGAATGCCAACGTGCTGATCTGTCATCATGGACGAACGTCTGCTAACATACGAGATGGTCTTGTAGGAGTCTCATCTCATGGCTGGGAACGCTGCTCAGATTATTGGGAGGGTGAACCCGGATTTGTCTGTCAAGGTCTATAATGCATTGGACCTGGGCAACGATGTCGGTATGTTGCTTAGCTATATTTCTGTCTATCGCAAGGCCCTGTTGTACATCTGTGTCACGAATCCGGAATTCCGGCCCTGAACTATATGCATTGATTAGACGGTCTATGCTGCTAACTAACAAAACACGGGCAATTTCTTACACTGTCATACAATGTCTCTCCCTCATTCATGCTGCCCTACATTATCCTGTCGTGGGAATCAGCTCATATTAATCAGTGGGCCTTACCAGATTTCCAAGTCGCCCAGTGTGTCGTGGAGATCACTCACCAGCACAAGGGCTTGTTTGTGTATGACAACACCGGGGGCATGAACTGACGGTTCGTGCGCGGACGTGTATCTCTGGGGTGGTCAGCAGTTGAGCCTGAGTCGCAACAACACCCTCGTTCCCCCTCCCCCCTTCAGCCATCTCACCATTATCATGATCACCAGTATTCTTCCCAGACTCCGCCTCGGCCGGCAAGACCTGCGAGTTATTGTTCATCTTCGAGCGAGGTCTATAGTTCATCGTCATCTCTAGATGGCAATGAGCGCTCCCCCCAGCTTGCTATAGAGCCTAATTTATCGCTATCCTCGCAACCATCGCAACCAATCACCATCCAGGGCACGCAGTTGTCGCGCCTAAATTATGAAACCACATCACAAGATCGCCCAATTATAGCTGAGAGCCGTTACTCATCTTCGAGTGAGGTTTTCAGTTCTACGTCCTCTTTAGATCGCGAACTCTCTCAGCTCGTTATCAGACATTCTGAGCCTTCATCCCCTCAATATCCCGAGGCTGCAAGTTATCACTCATCTTCAAGTGATGAAAATTTTAGTTCTACATCGTCTTTAGATCGCGAACTTTCTCAACTCGCCATTGAACATGACCAACCCACCTTTTCGCAACTGAGCTTAGCTGAGACTCACCATCGGTGGCAGCTAAATGTCCCGCAGACACCACCTCGTCCTAGTACGGCAGCAAGTTATTGTTCGTCATCTAGTGAAGTTCTTAGTTCAATCGCGGACTCCCTAGATGACCTCTTATCCTCCCAGCCCGTTATCGAGGAAGAAACGCCTCTGTCATCGCAGTCGACCGACCAGAGAATGCAGCTCTCTCAACCAAGTTTTCCGAAGACAGAATACCTAGAATCCCCTGAGTCTTCGCCCCCCACCACTCCTGTGCGCGAGCGCGAAGCACCGTCTCCTGTCTTTGGCTCTCCATCTTCTACTGGGAAGCTGAGTCCCGATTTTCCCTCTCCAATTTTGTCACCCACGCGTTCAACCCCCTCCTCATCGACGCGGTCGCCGCGCCTGTATCGCACTCGCTCAGGAAACCTAGCGACGGTCGCGGAACTCAGAGAACGTAGAGAACGCGAAGAGGAGTTTCTAGATATCGTACTGAGAGGCGTTGTGGTTAGCGAGGAGGCCCGCCTGACGTCGCGGCCCTCCGTCACTATGCGATTAAATGAGAGCGGACGGTGGAGAATTGAATCAATCCAGGAACCTTGGGGCGTCTGACTTTTCCGTGTGTTTAAAATACCCTGCTATGTTACTTGTTGTCTCCAGGCTACAATGGAATACACTTCCAGCGTGATTTCGTGATTTCCAGTAAACCCCCGCTAGAGCAAAATTAGACGTAAAGTCGTATTCTCCCATTGAATCTTAGCCGGAACAACAGGAGAGTACATACATGAAGCCAAAATAAGACTATCTAGTACTAAAAACGATACTGAAAGACAGGTGAGGGTTGATAGGGCTATCGAACAAGAGCTCTAGGGTTAGAGAAGATAATAAAGACATAGATCACAAGTAGTTGCAAGCATTTAGTTACGATAATCATGTTGTGATTATTGTTAAATAGTAGGGGTAAGCTATAGAAGGAAGCACTTGCATCTGCTTTCTAGCCGCAAGGTTGTAAGTGCTTTTGAACATCATGTGTGTAATCTTTGGCGCTTATATCAAACGCCGTTTCCCTCAACCTTGAGATGGCTGGGGCAAAAAGTGAAAATAAAACGGGTATCCGAAACACCATTTTTGACCCTCGGGGTATGCCCACCATCTCCCATAAACTCCTGTAATTCAGCTGCACAAAACTGACTATAGCCCGCTATTATGTGTTACAAAGGTCTAGCAACGCGCAGAAGTAGAAAGAAACATTTATAGGGCGCCTAATTATGACGAGTTTGCAGTCGCATCACTGCCGAATCTGCGATCTCGAGTTTTCAGTGCGCGGCTACTTTTCGTCAGATTGAACACCTCATCAGAAACATTTGCGAAGCTACTATGCGTGGTCGCCATCGTTAGGGAATTGATTCACATCACCCTTCCGACGGGGACTTAGGTGAAAGTCCAAGCTCTGCGCATCAATATCGAACTCGAGACCGCCGCCAAAGGCGAGCATATGTCCACTCCGATGTGTGGGTGGTGAGCTTGGCATGAGTGCATCGGTAGCTAATAGTGTCGCAAAATCGAAGTGAGGCATCTCGCTGTGCTGATCGATATTATCGAGATTCGGGAGGGCGCTAAAGTCGATTTCATAGCCACGCGATGGACTTGGCATAACCAGATGGTCGGTATGTGAAAACATCTGAGTAATGGAATTAGTCATAGGTGTGCCTAAACCACCATCTCCCATAGCTTCGGATGGAAGGAGATGACGGGGTGAGCGCCGGAGCATTGCGCTAGAGAACCCTGACCGAGGTGTTCTTCGGGGAGTACGAGTTGGGGTTCGCTCTAGAAGTCCCTGGCTAGGTGAAGCAATGGACCTTGTGGATTGCAAACTCTTGGACACACTTCTAGTTATTGGGCGATGGCTAGGAGTTGGCCGAGTTGGTGTTTTGAAAGGCCCACTATTAACCCCCTTCGGAGGGGGGGTTGAGGGCCGTGGAGTTTCACCAAAGAGATCAACAAAATCATTACTAGGTGGTTCTGGGGTTTGGCCTCGGAGACGGCTGTTCTTTTTTTCGATCGCCTCTGTATCTGCGATTTCGATCACCTTGGGGCCGGTCTGCACGATGTTAACGGCGACTTCGCCAAGGATCTTTTGCTCTCCGTTCTTCCTAGGAGAGGGAAATAGTAAACGCCGTGTTACACCAAGCTCTTGATCAAGCTCGATAGGGCTCCCTGCTGTACCACTAGCTCGAGAATCGCGAGAGTGAGTTGAGCCTTGATCCTTAGGTTCGGTGGCAATTCTCTTACGATTCCGCCCAGAACCCTTTTCAGACACATTCTCAGCCTTTTCGGCATCCAGTGTCATCGCAGCTGATTCTCCGGGTGACTGGGGAGCGTCCGAAGGCCCAACTGGATCGGTAGGCAAACATGCTTCTGAAGTAAGATTCATTTGGCCCTCACTTTTCGCCCTGGCTTTTCTTGACCGTGAAGATCCGCCACCAGCCGCTCTCTTCTTCCTCGTCTGCGTGAGCCTCTGCTCATCCTTCTCCCACTTTTCTGGAGGACGATGTGCCTTCCATTTAGAAAACCATATGCCGCATGCTACTGAACCGTTAGAAAGCAAGATATACTCAGCTCACAGTTACCAGACTTACGATTGCATAATATCGTCTCAGTCCACTTGCTTTTCTCATCCATAGGACCCAGAGACTTCTTAATGACCTCATATAAGGTGGGCGTACCATTATCATCTTTCTCGAGCACGTTGATAGCCGTTACATGACCGGGCTTCTCAGAATATTCATGATATGCTGGGACGCCTGAGCGCTCTTGTTTCCAGATCTTACGCCATGTCGGTGTTTGAAGGGCCCCACAATTGCTACAAAAAGACGGCATTTCGCCCAGCGCCACTGCCTCTTCTAGTTTCTGCTTTATTGCTTGTCGTTTGACATAATTCTTATTCATTCTTGACTCCATACCATCCACAGCATCCGTTTGAGGATGCGGTCCTCCGGACATTGCTATGGATTGCGATAATTGCGGTAAACCTGGATCACTAGCAGGAACTGCTGGAAGTTCCGGCTCAACAGACGGCTCAGAGGCGGGTGTAGGTACAGCAGGCGGCTCCATCCTGTTCTCATGTACGTTACCGAGGTGTGGCATTTCTGGTCCTTGACTTATATCAGCCGGGCTGAAAGAGTTCACGTCGATGTCAAGCGGGTCGAGAAATTGGTGATCGTCTGGATATTCATTGATAGCTGCCTGCAGAGCCTCAAAGTCAATCCGAGGGGGCATGATAGCCTGCATTGAATTCGTATTCTGTACTGCCTGTTCCTCCGTGCTTCCTGTCTCAGCAGCTTCTCTCGCAGCTGATACTATCGTATTTGTTGAGTCGATGACCGGGGTCTCAGTTAGAACAGGTGTGCCTACGGCTGATCGCTTTCTAGATCCCTGGGGCCGAGGTGGGTTGTAAATTGATGTTTGAGGCAGCAATTCAGGAGGTCCAGGAGTTTCTGTATGAATATGGAGGGTTTGCTGAGACTTCGGTTCCAGCTTCTTAGCACGACTTCGGCGTGGTTTCGGTTTTGCGACTACCGGGACAGGGTTATTGGGCAAAACGGGAGCTTTGCTGGCAGCGTCCTCTTCTATTCGGCTATCTTCTAGGCCGCCACTCATAAATCCAGAATCAGGCTGTTGAACAGGCGCTCGCATGGGTGGTAGGATTGGGCTTGAAGGAGCGGGACTAGACTGCATGCTAAACATTGCTGATCTCGGCACAGGTGGTGATGAGCTGATGTCAGGAGGGCTAGGCTCGTCACTGAAGGGCGATGGGGCAACTGAATCCATAGGTGATCGAGCGTCCTGACTCACTGAGCGAGTGAGGTCGGGAAAAGACTGATTTTGTAAACTCTCGACTGGCTGAAATGTCATAGATTGTCGTCTCAAGTTGCTCTGCGGCATGGGCCTAGAATGGGTAGGTCCCTGGAAACGTGGTTCTGGGACGGGGGTTGGTGCCCTTGGACCCTCCTCTTGTAGATGGTTTCTTGTAGAGGCATCTCCAGCAGGGGCAACTGGCCTAAAATTGCGGATAGATCCTGCGGTACTCGCGGTAACGCGGAGCGAGTCTGGTGCAGATCCGAAGGTTGCTGCATTGCTTCGCTCGACCATTGTCGTCGTAGCTCTTTTTTTATTCCGCGCCGGCCCGTCGTCTCCATCGGTCCCATCTTCGTACCCTGAGGTATTACCTTCGCTTGCCAGAGGCCGTTTTCGAGGGCGACCCCTAGGTCTACCCGTGGGCGGCCGGCTTGACGCGCGAGAATTTGGTCGAGATCGCGGTTGCGATTTGACTGGTTTTATGATGGGCTGGTTTGATGTATTCTCTTCGATTGCGGGGCTCTGCCTCGCCGGGGCTAAGGGGGGAGTTTGTCTAAACGTCGGCATGTTTCGTTCCTTAGAATTTGGATCCACTGAGCCAGGTCGACTGCTCGGCGCGGGCTGTAGAGGGGGATACTGATAAGGGGCCTCATTCCTAGCCTCAAAACTTGACGTATATGGTCGCAAAGGCGCTGGTGCAAGTGTAGGTAGATTCATCAATGGTGTCGGTTGCTTCTGTCCTAGACCAGGATGAGAGTGAACGAATGAACCCCACTCGCCACTATCTGACAGAGTAGACGAAGATGCTACCAAATTAGGTGGTGGTGCTACGGTCGAGTGTGGGCGTGGGATAGGGGGGTTGCGAGGGATTTTCGATACTGCAGTTAGTTTAAGTTTGACCTCTAGAGTTTCTTTAGTGCCATTGTTGAAGATGGCAAGCAGGTTTTTGGTAATTCGTCCCGTAATTAATTTCGACTCTCGCTGTTCGGGCCCCTTGCTGAGTTCTTGAGACAGTAAACCTTGGCCGGCCAGTGGTGTATCCGGCTCTAAGTAATCGATGGCGTATATGGCGTAATCCTTCTCTTCATCCCCGGCTAGCTCTGGGCTGCATTGCGAAACAGCCTGTAAACATAATCCTAGGTCGATCACTCCAATTGTCTGACCATCCATCGGAATCGTTTGTACGTGAAGAACGTGAGGCCATCGAGCAAGGCAGCGTTCTTGGTTATCCTTGTCAAAGGTGTAGTGGACTTTTACTAGAGGCATAGTTAGCGATTGTAGACGTCAAAAGAATCACGTTCTTCTCGTACAGCCCACTGGTCTGACTTGGGGCGCGCATTCCTCTGCCGCTGTAGGCACGCCGCCCCAAGAGCTGTTATTTTGGGCCATGGTGGTGATCAGGTCGGCCCTGATAGCCTGATAAAAACCAGTTGTTACAAGTAGCCTTTCAGACTCGATCGTATTTGGAAGCCACGGTGTTGCTTGTATCAATTATCGAGAAGGATCAATTCTTTGGCATTGAGAATAGTTCGAACAGTCGTATCTTTGTGCCGGTTACCTGATGCCTGCAGAGAAATACTATCGCAAAGATGCGTGTTTGCAAGACTAGCCAAGATCTGTACCATCCACGGAGAAGATTGGGAAATTGCGCAAAAGAGACAGGAGTCATAGATCGTAATAGAGAAAGAAGGGATTCGACATTCAATCAACAGAAGCACTCGCAAACCCGCACAAGACGCTGAATGCAAGTGCTATTGTCAATGCTAGAAGGGAGGTTGTAGTAGAGAGGGAGCGGAATTGGAATGTCCACTATTGATGGTTGGCTGAGGTACAAGATGGATCACTATGTTTAATGAGTGGATCCAGGTACCGGTCGTGTAGTTACGCGTGTGGGATGGCGCGCTAGCAGTGCTTGTAGGCGCGTCGATGGTTGATGTCCCACATGCAGTAGGACCAAGGTACCTAAGCATGCACCACCCAACCCCACGTCACTTCTCGGTCGGTCGGGTGGCTGGGGGCACGATAGGTAGGCACCTGCTCTGTAGCAGTTCGGCAATAGATAGAGTGGTGGGGCACCTATATACCGTGCACGGACCACTTTTCGGATATTATCCACCACCTAAGTTAGGTAAGTGTTTACTGGGGCAATGCCTTTCGATGACTGCCGCTTGATCACTTGAAAGCCGAAACCCAGGGCCGAAGGTCATCTCTTCACACCACAACAGCAAGACCAAACTTGGTGAGATTCTCCCATCTTCTTTTCTTTCAACCCCGGGTGCCTCCGTTGTATTTATACTGCCGATTTTCCGGCTGGGCCCCACAATTTACCTATCCCTGGTACCTATGACTCAACCCACTCAATTCAGGCTTTGGTCATCTATCTTCAGCCATCCCCTTATCTCAGGCATAAAATGCACAATCAATCATTGTGTCGAGATAAGATGCGGTATATGGGCCCACTTGTTGGCATACTCAAAACCGCCAGGCTCTAAGAGGGAGAAGCGACACCGTACATGGTCACCATGTACATAGTCCAATTTGCAATACATATGATATATAATTTTATACTATTCAGAGTCCCACACGGCCCCGCCGTCCGCATCTATTGCGGTTTTCCGCTTCAGGATTTCCTCGACAATTGTGCTTATGCCTTGCCTCCCACCATGGCTCGCGACGAAGTGTTCAATCACTTCTTGACGACTCCTCTTGGCCTCACGCACGACCTGTTCCACATCCCGTTCTGTAGGTACACCAAAGGACCTGTATGGATACTCATCGTAGTCCCGATCCGTCAGCAGTTGAAGTATGGGAAGATCTGCATCCACCTTGAAAAATGGGGCTTCAATGTTGTCTTCGGGGTTTATAGCTTCTAGACTGGCTGGCTGCCATTTTGGTGTTGGCCTTGGTCGCTCTTTGGATAGTAAGCGAGCCGACACGCCCTCGGTAAAGTCGGGGTGCTTCATGAACTTGGCAGCAATCTGGTGTTCCCTCTGGAAAGTCTCTGATATAGTCCAGTCGCGTCCGACCTGCATCTGCTTGAGGGCCACGTGTACCGCTGTTGGCGATCGTTGGTGTAAGGTGTCCAGGGTCTTCTCTGCCCATGCCTGAGTAGGTCCCTGCTCCTCTTTCAAGGCGAGTATCACGTCATTTACAGTGCTCTTGCTAAAGCAACGGTCAATGGCTCGCCGAAGTTCGCCACCGAGAAGTATGGGTTCTTTTGGTGGCAGCCCCGTTGCATACTCCTCGATAGTCATGTTAATGATGCGCAAGCGTTTCTCAATGCTATCGTAATCTTTGAATCGTAATTCAGCTAGACGAGACTCTAGATTCGGTAAACTCGTTGAATGCAGGTAGTGGGTGGCAATGCCCGAGTAGAAGACGTTGGCTCCCTTTAACTGTTCGCTTGTGAGAGCTAGGTAGGTCCCTATTGCCCCATTCATTCGAGGTAGGAAGAATGATGCGCCGACGTCAGGGAAGAAACCTATGGTTGTCTCAGGCATAGCAAAGATTGTCCTCTCGGTGGCAATTCGGAAGGGCGCATGTATGCTCAGCCCTACACCACCGCCCATCGTGATACCGTCCATAAAAGAAATGTACGGTTTCTTATATGTCGCAATGTAGTGGTTCAGTTTATATTCGAGGGCGAAGAAGTCGGCAGATGCTTTCTGGCCGTCGGATCCTTCCATGTTTTGCAGTGCAAGAGCAGCGACGTCGCCGCCGGCGCAGAGGGTTTTGTCCGCGGCGTCTTTCATGACGATGACATTAGCCAAATCTGACTGCTCCCACTCAACCAGGCGCGGCACTATTTTTCGTATCATCGAGGCATTGAGGGAGTTCAATTTCTGCGGCCGGTTAAGCTCAATGGTCCGCAAACCGAAGAGATTGTTGAACACAACATCTCGAGGCTCGTCACCAGGTAGCTCCCTAATCGTCTCGTTGACGGGGCTTGTCGACATCTAAGCAAAACGTGATGGTCAGTCAAGCGACGGCAAGGAATTGAGTGCCCATTTATTGCCGTACCTGGGCTCGTGATCCTAGTCTAGGGTCTAACACCTTCGCTCTGAGAGGCATGTTGAAACTAGCTCTGCGTAATGGGGAGGCAGCATAAGCTGCTGTGCCACCACGAGTTACGAACAGCCTGAAAGACATCTAGATACCTGGTGATCTACCTCAATGCGCATATAAATAGGGATTTGCGCATCGAGTGGCATGTAAGAAACGCAAGGTACGTGGGGGAGAAAGAACCACCGCCACCAGCTCAAAGTTTCGCATTCAACAACTGCGACAATGATTTTCCACGATGCGAGTAGTCTTAGAGATTGATGGGTGGAGCTACCATGTAGCTTATGTACCTAATCTATCCCGACGGTACGTATCGCAAATCCTCGGTCTTCAATTTTTTGGAGCTCTACAGAATAGCAGTGTGGCTACATAGCCGTGGCTAAAACCCATTTAAAAGCGGGGTACGTGTGCTTACCCAATACACACTGTATGTGGCAGTCGGAGACTTTCTCCACTCTTACTTCAGTTTTCAGACCACTCACAGACTAGTACGCAATCTACCTACCTGATACAGCCCGTTAGCTATTTCAGCCTTGTCATTTCCATCATCACCAGCCGCAGTTCACATTCAGCGGACACCACACAAAAACAAATACACCATGGCGGACGCGAAAGTTCAGTCAGTAGCCCACCAAATCTTCATAACAATATTTACTAATGATTCATCATAGAGAGCTTCTCACCAAGCCCAGAAACGAGTTAACGTACGTCGCTACCGCGATTGCATCTATCTCCCCCCCGGCTCCAACGACTACACACGACACATTGGCTAACGAGATGAGCTTTATAGCGAGTACGAGGTCCAACTTCTAGAAGAATATGAATTCGGATCCGGGCCCCTATCCATCCTCCAGACCGCTGTGCGCAGCCACACACAAGTGCTGATCTCGATCCGCAACAACCGCAAGTTGTTGGCCCGCGTCAAGGCATTCGACCGCCACTGCAACATGGTGCTCGAA
This sequence comes from Nemania diffusa, assembly GCA_038501195.1. Classification (NCBI taxonomy): domain Eukaryota; kingdom Fungi; phylum Ascomycota; class Sordariomycetes; order Xylariales; family Xylariaceae; genus Nemania; species Nemania diffusa. The sequence goes on along the minus strand of JBBPUQ010000010.1, from coordinate 1,099,400 downwards.
AATGTCAAAGAGATGTGGACCGAGACGCCCCGCCTAGCTAACGGCAAGAAGGGCCGTCCCGTGAATAAGGATCGTTTCGTCAGTAAAATGTACGTCGTTCTTTTTATATCGCAAGAGAGCATTTCCTCTTCTTGTTATGGCATGATTTCCTTATATAGGCTCGGGCTTGCTAATGCCTCTTCCGGTCACAGGTTTTTGAGAGGCGATTCGGTCATTATTGTACTACTCAGTTAATGCGGAAATGAAGAGTTTGGGAACTTGGCAAAATATTACATCGTATCTCAAGGGTTCTATTGTAATGCCCTAAAAGATGCTAGGTCATGAAAATCGACGGTGTCTGCTACGACGGACTACTATAAACGCCTGTAATGCTCGGGATTTACTCACAAACCATAGATTAAGTGGGTGAGACTGCTATGAAGGTTAAAAGTTGAATTTCCCCATTAATGGGCCTCGCGTCGGCGTCAGGAAGAGATACCACGAATATATGAATTAAGGAAATTAGCAGCCATTGTTATCCTCCAAATGATATACACAGTGTCCGAATAATTTTCACATTACAATATCTCCCATTCTTTCTCACCAGACTTTAGTCCAGCCAAGCCTTGAAAGAAGCTCGCTAAGCCAAATGCTCCTGGATCTGGGACTGTCTCGAATCCAGAGCCACCCACGTACACTGCTCTACCCAGGCTTGGCCGCATTCCTTTTGTCCCCTCTGCGGCTCTTTTCGCGGCCACGGCTGCCTCCTTAACATTACCTGATTCGCCAAGAGTGTCAACAAATGGGTACAGTGCATCTACAATTGTCCGATCGCCTGGCCTCGCTGGGGTGTATTTAGATAGAGCTTCACAGCTTTGCTTGAGAGCATTCGACCAAAGGTGTGGAGTGGCTTCCCCTGGAGAGAGCGCACGTAGCGAGTGAACGAGTGCGTTAAGAAATATAGCAAAGAGCGCCCCGGACTGCCACGGCATGTCAGTTTCTGTGCATTTACAGCTATATCTTCAAGTTACGAGCAGGTAGGTACTTACTGTGCCGTCCATCGAAGTTTCTATCACAGGCACAATATTCGCAACATCAACTACGAGATCGCCTGTTGCCTGCGTTTCTTTTAGGTGCTTTAAGACCGCTGCTTCCGTTAGAATGGAGCACCTTTTAAAGTACGAGAGGAATCATACCTTCAGCGCCTCTCTTCAGGCCTATTCCGCAGTCGCCATCCCCAACAACGGTATCAAATCGGGTGACTTCAGGTTCCACCGAAATCAACACTTCAAGCCCGGATGTTAACGAGTTGGTGAACGCCTTAGCATCTGCCTTGAGACCACTTTGTCTGACATTTTGGTCAAGTGTGACAGTATCTTCCCGCGTGTTTGTGTTCTTCGCTTCCCAAGTAGTTGTCGCAACGGGCGCTGACCATCCAGTTGCTTCACAGGGGTAATCGAGAAGTTGGATCATGCTAGGGCCACCAATATCAGTATTCACTACGTTCAGTAGGGATATACTGAATCCAAGCCCATTTAAACTCGTCATGTAGGTTCCACTGAGGATCCTCACTGGCTGTATGCCCCAGTTCCCAAGTTGCCTGACGACCTCCGTAGTGATGCCTCCCAGTTCGAGAACACTAACACCACCCAAGTTGTTCACCAATAGTACGACTTCGTTCGAGTTGATATTAAGAAACGCTCTATCCTTGTCGTCCTTATCAAGTAGTTGAGATAGCATCGTCTTCACTAGCTCAGGGAGTTCGATTTTGGCTCTTCCGGACCCTGCCTCATTATGGATCCCCATACCTATCTCAATTTCATCGGGACCCAGGCTTCCCTCCGCTTGGGGGTCGAGAGGCGCTCTGCCAGGGACATGGACGTGCTCAAGACTTGCTCCAACACTGACCAAATTGTCTGCCGTAAGCTTAGCGACTTTGCTTACTTGCTCTAAGGGCGCGCCTTGAGCAGCCAAGGCGCCAGCAATCTTGTGCACAAGCACTGTTCCAGCAATGCCCCGTCGACCTACTTTACCTCCCTTTTCCCGGCCAACGCCAACGTCATCTCCAACTACAAGCATGTCGACTTTCAAGCCAGCCGCCTTCGCCTTCTCGACAGCCATGCCAAAATTGAGTACGTCTCCTGTGTAATTCATGACTGTCACCAATACACCTTTATCGGTATCGACTCGAGACGTGATAGCCTTCCGGACCTGCTCTGCGCTAGGGGATGCGAATATAGTTCCAGCTACGGCGGCGGATAGCAAGCCCGAGCCAACGAAAGCCCCGAAGCTGGGTTCATGGCCGCTACCACCGCCACTGATGATGGAGACCTGTGACGCATGGCCGGGTCTTCGATAGATGATCTTGTTTGCAGCGTCCAATGCCACAGATGGATTAGTCAGAGTTAGGCTCTGAAGGGCACTGTCTACCAAAACTGCAGGGTCATTGATGAAATGTTTAGCCGACATGGTGCAAGTGGTGAAGGCTATCACATGAATTCCTCGTTACGTAAAGCTGTAGCGACTTGGATATGGGTATTTGGTTAAAAAGAAATAGCAAAGGTCTTCGATGGTTTTGATCTAGGTATAAATAATTATATAACCAACCTCTTAAGATATAAGTTGTAGAATTGCGTGAAGCTGTCTGAGCTGAGAGGCGGGGTTCGTCAATCTAGCACCAGACAATGCTACATCGGTAACACGGATTTGATTATCCTGGATATATTGCCAGTTCACCTCTGAAGGAACTTAGCCTGCCCACATGCACTCGATTTTGGACGATTTATTTGGCGCGCGATCTTGATGATGGATAGGTAAAGCATGGCGCCCCGTACCGGGTAGGTACATCTGAGGTACCCCAGGTACAATGAGGGGCTAAGAGAGTGACGACACTGAGGGCGAGGGGCACTGAGGTTAGGTAGCTCAAAGGTGGAGTATTCCGCCTCGGTTACCTATTAGGAAACAGGAAACCATGCTAAACCCTTTTGGGAGGTAACCGGGAGGGATTGTGGCTTGTGAGCCCCGCGTTGCTCGGTGATGTGGCTTGGCAGGTGCTAGAATTCCTTGGACCCCACGTTCGATCATCAGAAACTGGCAAATTGGATTTAGGATTTTGCTTGTGACTCAACATGTAAACATATCTAGTTCAAACCTACCACCGACCCCCTACCAAGCATGATAGTTTCCTATCTGTTGGGGAAATAACCTACTGTCAACACAGGACTAATTATTCACTAGTCCGCATTTCATCTCTGTATACACCAGATCTAGAAGACTGTGCCGCGACATCCCACCTCGCTCAAAAATAATCTTCTTCTTAACGATATACTAGACTGGTTCTTGTCGCGCATTATCTAAGATCAAGCAAATCGATTATGTCGACCACAACAGCTCCCCTTCCGGTGGAGATAAAACCGAATATTCTAGAAAAGCCTCAAACTCTCCCGGAAAACACACAAACCCCTTCAAATGGCGAATCGCAGACCAAAGGCGAGCCGGAAACTAAAGCCGAGTCGCAAACCAAAAGCGAGAATGCGGCCCCATCCACGGCTCCCAAACTCTCTGGCGCAGAACTGAAGGCCAAAGCAAAGGCGGAAAAGCAGGCACGGCGAGCCCAAGTGAAAGCAACTAAAGAAACGGCACCAGGAGGTGCACCAGCCCCCCCATCCGCTTCACAATCCGGTCATCCCGCCACAGAGTCGAAAGGGAACAAGGCAAAGGGTAAACCAGACGGAGCTCCACCCGCCAGCTCGGGCGCGGCTGCAAGAGCTACGGGATCTAGGGGTTCTGTACCAACCATCCCCCCCAAACCAGAGAGTTCGATCCCAGAATGTTTCAGTCATCTATCCATGGCCAAGCGGCTACCAATCACCCAGGCCGACAAGGATGTCCACCCTACGGTCCTGGCCCTTGGCCAACAAATGGCGACTTTTGCCATTGACGAGAGCATCACCAGGTTAAACGCCACGCTACTAGCCTTCAAAAAGGTAAAATCCGTATATGTAGCGTCTATCTGCCCAAACAGCACTAACCCCCTCGGTAGGTGATCGATTCATACACCACGCCACCTGGAAACACACTGGCGAGGCATCTCACGCCTCATGTTCTAAATCCACAAATCGAGTACTTAAGCGCTTGCCGTCCGATGTGCTTTTCTATGGGAAATGCCATCCGCTGGCTGAAGTTACAAGTTAGTAAGATTGATCCAGACGTCCCGGATGCCGAGGCCAAAAAGGAGCTTTGTGCAAGCATAGACGCATTCATACAGGAGCGCATTAATTTTGCGGATGTCGTAATTACTCAAAAGGCTGCCGAATACATTGGAGACGATGACGTGGTCTTGGTATATGGCCGGAATACTCTTGTCGAGAAAACCTTGCTTCACGCCCACCTAGTAGTTGGCAAAAAGTTCAATGTTATCGTAATTGACGATCCATACGAACGACAGGGTCAGGTTCTAGCAAAGACATTAACTGCAAAAGGAGTGAAGGTGTCGTATAGCGGCGATTTCGGCGCGCTTCGGTTCCACGTCAAGCGTGCCGACATAATCTTCCTAGGTACTGAAGGGATGTTCAACAACGGTGCGTTGTATGGCCGCTGCGGCACTTCTGACCTAGCGATAGCCGGCCATGATTTTGGGAAGAAGGTCTACGCACTTTGCGAGACCATTAACATCACCGACAGAGTATCGACAGACTCACTCACATACAACGAGATTGACCCAGAGAGATGCTCTGGCTCTTCATTTAGATTGCTCTACGACACTACGCTCAGCCATTATCTATCCACGGTGGTGACCGAAATATCAAGTGCTCAGCCAACATCAGTCTCATATCTGCTGCGGAAACTCGAAGACTCCAACTAGAAGATGGATCGTTCTTAGAGGTTATGAGTAGGGGGCAGTAGGTAGTATCTATGCAATGAGCATTTGAAATGGCGATTGTGTATAATATAAGATCTAGGGGGGAGCCGGTTTGCATACAACAGAATATGCGGCGGACCCTCTCACGAGGGCAGGCAGCGAAACTGGAGATCGGAGTACACAAAGATAATAGCGAAATCCAATGTGTTTGCAAGATGAAAGTTTGCTTCGGTTCGCATATAATAGTCGAGGTATTTGGTTTGTAGTGATGCCAGAATCTCCCCGATCTTTCGTACAATGTAGACCAACGGGATATCGACTTATTACAAGGCTTCCGCTTCAGCATCGCGAGCTGCCTTCCTTGCCCTCTTTTCTATAATCAATTGCTTGCGCTCTTCTAGTACTGCTGTTTGTCGCTCATCGACGCCTTGTAGCCAGTATCCGAAGCTCGCGCCCACGCCTGCAAAGACCGGCCATGCCCATAATGAGCCTCTATTGAAGAAAGGCCGCATTTCAAGCCCGAGCTGCCAGAAGCGAACGGCGACACCTGGAACAAGTAGTCAGCCACATTATACAGGCCTAGGAAAATAACTCATAGTTGTTGACCAGGTGAATTGTAGGTGAATTGTAGGTCTGGGGAAGCTAAGCTATCATACCGAAGCCGGTCCAGAAGACGACTCTATGCACCATTGTGATTGATTAGAGTAGAGATTTGCCTCGATGGCCGATTCCAGTATGTCCCGTCCGTTGCAGCTGGGCGTTCGACGCTGTCTCGGTCTGCGGTTGGCTTTGTCGGTGGTGATTGCGCTGATTGATTGATCGTGATTTAGCTGTACTATGGAATTATCTCGAGTTGGGGGATGGTACCGGAATTGAAGGCTCAAGCAGGTGGCAGGGGTGGTAGGTTTGCGCACGGACCATTTTGTACCTAGGTACCTAGCCTACACACCACTACCTGCCTACCTGGGGAGGTACCTACCTCTAAGAAGTAGGTACTGTACAAAACGCGCCTTTCAGCGTGCAGGGTTCCTTTACCTTTAGGTACCTAAGAATCTACCTAAATTCAATTTCTCCAGGCGTCATCTTCTATCATCCTATGCGACGGCGAGACCTCACAAGCCTTTTTTTCCCTCTTTCGTCCCTTCATATTACTCGGCGTCTTCTTCACGACAAATTCGTTATACTCCCACAACTAAAGGCAGCGGTCGCTATCCCTGCGCGTGACAACTGTTGGACCCTTATCTGAAGTAACATCAAGACCTGAGGCCCGATGGCCTCTTCGGTCGTCGCCATGGCGTCTACTGAGCAAACGCCCGGTTCATTAAATGCCATCACAATTGCGCCTCTGCCTCCGCGAAAATTCAAGGCCTCGGACCTCCCTTTGCCATCAGCCACCCGATCAGCAATCGAGGGTTTAGCTCACAGCTTCAAAAAGAAGGGCGGTTACGACGCAATTCGCAAGCAAGTCTGGGAGAAGTTTGAACAGAGTGTACAGTCCACCACAACCCTTGCCCCTGTCATACCATTCAATGAGACCAACCTCTAACTCCAGTGCTCATCTAGGATTACGAGGCGCAAGTTACGAAGTCTATCCTCGAAGTGGCTGAACAAGAAGTCGAGCGAAATCCAGGCCAGCTCCTCACCCTCGAACGCCGCAAAGCTGCGGCCCTGATTGACGGCGCACTCGACCGCTCTGGCGTCTACCAGAAAGCTGAAGCCGTCCTTGACCAACTTATCGATGTGAAGGCTATAGAAGAGCGCATGCGCGAGCTGCGCCAGCTTGAGATCGGGGCTGAAAAGGCAGAAGAGGAGCGAGTCCGCGGCTCCAAGACAGATGAGGAATATGCTGCCGAATCAACCGCGAAACTAGCCGCTCGGGAACAGCTTCGCCAAGAAATTCGCCTTAAAGAAAAGCAAATACAAGAAGAGAAACTCAAGATCGAGCGCGAAGAAAGGAAACAGCGAGAACGTGAACGAGAACGCGAGCTTGAGGCCGTCGAGGCGAAACGCAAGGAAGAGCGCGATGCCCGTCGGCGAGAAAGAGAAAAGAAGGAGGAAGAACGCCAGCGAGACAGGGAAAAGGAACGAGACGAGCGCCGTCGAGCCCGTGAGCGCGACCGCGATCATGACAGAGACCTCGATCGAGATTCCCGGCGCAGGTCTAGATCAAGGTCAAGGTCGCATCATCGAGATCGGGACCGTGATAGAAGCCGGCGGCGCGACAGCCGCGAGAGGCGACGACGGGAGCGATCTGCTGGCGAGGGGCATGATCGCGGTAAGACTGAGGACATCAAGAAGCAGCTTACCAAGGAAGACCATGAAAGACTTGAACAAGAAGCACTTGCAGATCTTTTACGTGAAAGCAACAAGGACAACTCCAAACCACTCGAGATGGAGATTGATCAAGCCCTAGTACCGCCCCCTCGGAGAACAAAGCCCGCCTCTGCAATACAACCCATACGTCGTGATTCTACGAAGACCTTAGATCTAAAGAAAGGTCCAGAGTTGGTTAAGAGCGAGCCTAGAGATTCGATAAAAGATGCGAAGAGCACTAAAGAAACAAAAGATGTCCAATCCAGTGAGTCGAAGGGTGTCTTAGAGGCTAGGGAAATCAAAGACCCCAAAGATTCCAAGGATTCGAAGATCAAGAACGAACGAAAGTCCAGTCCCAACCCATCACGACATCATCGGGATCAATCACATAGCGCGGTAGATGACCGTAAACATCGCGAGCGAGCTCGAGAACGTAGTCACTCACGTGGCAAGGCCGATAAGCGAGATAGGAGCAGATCACGACATCGTATAGACCGTAGAGAGCGAAGCAGATCAAGGAACCACATAAGGGAAAGAACCCCCGAAAAAGATACGTACCGACCTGGAGACCGCTATAGAAGCCGGTCGCGAGTACGAGAGAGGGATGCGAGAAGCCGCTCCAGGACGAGAACTGAAAGGAGAGACCGCAGCCGCTCACCGAACTGTTACAGACCTGATCGTAGAGCGCGAAGCCGTTCTCGTGCGAAAGATGATCGCGAGAAACGGGCTCGAAGCCGCTCAAAAATTCGCAGTGATCGACGAGAAACCCACCGAGATCGTTCTCGTTCGCCTCGTGATCGTACAGAGAGACGTGACAGAAGTCGCTCCAAGTTGGTTTCTGACCGCCGGGAACCTAGCCGATCTACAAGGCGCGCACGTAGCCGGGACAGAGACAAAAATAAGGATCACGATAGTGAGAAGACACGAGAACGGGCAGGCGAACGGGACAGGGAACATAAAGATCGTGATCGTGATCGTGACCAAGCTGTTGATCGTGACCACGATCGTAGAAGCCGTTCTAGATCTCGACCAACCACATCTAAAGGGCCCGTCTTAAATGACGCCGAGACATGGAAGCAAAGCGAAATCAAAAGGCGGGAGCAAGAAGCCAAGGCATATCTCAAGGCACAAAAGGAAGCTCGCGAAAAGGGTCTCCCCATCCCAGGTCTTGACGACAGACGGAGTACCGGAGACCGCTCTCCCGAGGTCAAAAGGTCGCGCGTCCCTGATGAGATCGATCGTTATCGACCTCCGGAACGTGATCGTGACCGGGACAGGGATCGCGACCGCGATAGAGAGCCTGACAAGCGAGTAGACAAGTATCCTGAACGAGAACGAGACCGAGACCGAGGTGATCGTGATCGGGAGGAACGGCGCGACAGGGACCATGACAGAGACCGGGATCGAGATCGTGATAGCCGTCGTGAACGACGCCGAAGCAGAAGCAGAAGTCGAAGTCGACGCCGAGAGCGGGAGCGGGAGCGCGAACGCAGCCGAGACAGGGATCGAAGCCGTGAACGTGACAAGGCCCGCTCCCGTTCCCGAGATAGATATCGTGACAGAGACCGGGATAGAGACCGGGACCGGGACCGGGACAGGGACAGGGACCGAGATAGGCGCAGCCGGCGTGAAAGAAGCACGTCCCGCAGGGATAGGCGCAGACGCAGTCGAAGCCCCTAAGCCACGTATGCCATGTGGGACTATTTGAGTCCAGTACTCAGTGTATAGAACGACATGATCATGGCCTTATTATTACAGTGTACAACTATGTAAAATCGGAGGGTTAAGCTATGATCTTATGTTTAAGTAGGTACCTCAAACTGAGCTGTGTAGCCGACAGGCTTGGAAGTAAAGCATTTTTCCACGGCTCTATGGTTTTGAGAAGGAACATATACCTTGGTAACTAGCGCAGTGGTTCAGCTTACAGAGGACATCATTTCATAGTACGCAATAGTACGTGGATATCAACAGCATAATCTGAAACAGGCTTCGTTTATTCCGTGACCCATTTCCACAATACTATGGCTTAGGTAGCTAATAATTAAAGCGAATTTATAGTAAAAAGCAAAATAAAAAATAAAACTTACCCCGGCTAATCACCCCTTCTCCCGTTACAAAGTTCAGAGGATGGGATGGCATAAGGGTTACAGATGTCGAGTTCGTATCGCTAGGTATCGATCGTGACTCGAAGTAATACCGCATGTATTATCATACTGCACAGCCCTGTTGGGTGACGCCTGCAAGCCCTAAGCTCCTGACCTAAAATTACAATGTAAGACCTGAGGCTAAACCACCTGAAAACTAGGCTGTCAGAGTACTACATAGGTAACTCAGCCGAAAGAGAAGGACATTTCAATCGTGGCCAGAGAGTCAACAGCTCAACAGCCAGGACTCATCGAGCGCGCCTGATGAAACAGCTCGAGACTTCTTGGCAGTAGCTTATCATTATGGGAGACCCCACGTTAACCAAGCTCGGCCATCATGCTCATGCATGCTAAATAAAGCGCATATCTGGTGAAGAGGTGAAGCTGGATGCTACCTACCTACCCTGAGGTAGCTCTAGATTAATTGCGACAGAAGGGTCAATTATTGAGGTGTCTTGGATTTCTTATTCTCAGCCTAGATAAGAACTATTGTCAGGTGTGTAAGTATTGCATCATTCTCCCTACTCATGGGGCTTTTTGGTGGGTTTAATACAAATCACACACGGGTTGCCACCAGACATCCAGAGCTACATATGTACCTATACGTATGTACTTTAAGTAAGTACCTACAGTATAGAATACCTTATGTAGGTATGTAAGATGGGACGATCTGATCAACGCCCTGTTCTATGTAGGCACCCATTATACTGTCCTGGGCCTGGACGAGTATTTACCTTCTACAAGATGCACTACTATCTACCTACTTGGTATTCTCCCTAAATATGTGTAGAGTCTAGATACATAGATAGAGTCTAAACAGATAGACAGCGGCAACGAGCCCAACTCCATCCCCGCTTCCTGTTAAGGTTAAAAGCTGGGACGACGTAACGGTAAACCGCTATCTATCTAACAAACTATTTTGGGTCGGTGTACAGTACCTGCGCTAGGTACCTACAATCCATAGCAGATGCCTACCTGCTGTACAGAATAGGCGTTGACCCACACCCATTACGCATAGACCCAGCAGACAACTACCAATCCGGAAAGTACCCACAGCATTACGACTCTTCCCGCGCAACCCGAAGTTAATTCGCTGTACATGTACAGTCCGACACAGAAGCCAGTGGGAAATACCTAACTTATCTACAACGTGAGGCAGTTAGGTTTCGAAGGGCCAGACCAAGACCGTGCATGTGGTTGGCGGTCTACGTATCGTCCACCTGCATCCCCCATTATCTACCTAAATTCTACAGCGTACAGCGTACATTACTGTAGGTACCTAGGCTAGTATTGAGTATTGAGTATTACGGGCTACCCCAATCCTTCTCTGTAGCAGGTCACATCGGGTACCGACCGACCGACCGACCTACCTACTCGGTACCCTCTTCACTATCGACTATTATTCTCCCTACCATTCGAACCATTGACACACACTTCTATCTATCTACCATTCCTCTTCCAAGCTGGCTTGCTATTGTCCCTCACCTAAACCCGGTCGTTTCAACAGCAGAGAGCGAAATCCTTGGCTTTCTTTCCTCATTGCTTTCTTTACGTATTGTTTTTATTTCTGTTTCTGTCATCTTCATCGCCAACATCGCCTCGAGTGCAGTCGATCGGATCGAATCCCCACACCGACAACAAGCGGTTCCGTAGTGTCTTCTCGCCTTATCGCCACCACATTCCACCCACCGTCGAATCCGTCGGGCAATTGAGTGTGCCAGCACCGACGACTGAGACGACCACCGGCACTACGATTACTTCGATCATCTGCATTATCCCACGACCCGCCTAAACCTGTGCAACGGTCTGATCACGCCCGACTTCGAAGCTTCTATATAGTACTCGTGTTCCATTTTTCTTTCGATACAGCGTCGGGGTTCGTCTCCTGGGCAAGTGCGCGACCGGATGAGTGTGGCGATTCGGTGACGGAAACGTCCCAGGCTTGGATCTCGCTGGTTTCACCCTCGATACGCGAGCACCACAAGCCCAACATGACGACCCCTCTAGATGGCATCGTCATTGGACTCCTGTCGTCCTTTGGCTCTGCCATCATAGTCGCCCTCATCTTTCTCGTCATCTATTTCTTCCGCAACACCGCCTCTGGTCGCATCTTCCTCGACCGGATCGGCCGGCCTGGCGAATATGATGATGAGCAGGCGTTTGCCAAAGAGGAGGCGGAGGCTCTGGAAACGATGGATGATATGCAGAGAACCGAATATCTTAGAGCCAAAGGTAGAGTCCCCTTATTCTCTATGTGGAGGACATGAGATGAAAATACTTCAATGCTATGTTGTGATCCGAGCTAACTAGCTCTCAGCCTTTATACAAGCAAACCCACCCGAGTCGGTCCAGACGGATATTTCATTATCGCAATACTTAGCCATTCAAGAGAAGGGCGTGTCAGCATGGGAGTTTGAGCCAGAGTTGGAGATCGCCAACTGTTTTGTCGAAGGCAGGACCGAGATCGAATTCTTCGACTCAGAGTGCACAGTCATGAGCAATCTACCTGTGCCAAAACAAAACGAAGTTTATTATTGGGAGGCAAAGATATATGAAAAGTCCGAAGCCACATTATTGAGCATCGGAATGTCTACGAAACCCTACCCCCTGTTTAGGCTTCCAGGTACGTGCGCCCTATATCCCCCGGCAAGCGTCTTTGCCACTAACCAATACTTTTAGGATATCACAAATACTCCGTTGCCTACACATCAACGGGCGCACGTAGATACAACCAACCCTTCATGCCAACGCCTTATGGGCCCCCGATCGTTCAGGGCGATGTTATCGGCGTAGGATATCGCCCTCGGACTGGTACTATCTTCTTCACTCGCAATGGTAGACGGTTAGATGACGTTGTGCATGGGCTAAAAGCACAGAACTTCTTTCCTTCAGTTGGTGCCAATGGTCCCTGCATCATTCATGTCAACTTCGGACAGGCTGGCTTCGTCTTCATCGAGGCCAACGTGAAGAAATGGGGGCTTGCGCCGATGACTGGCAGCCTGGCACCACCACCCCCCTACGGAAGCGAACAAGGTAGCATCCTACTGGAATCCGGCCGTAGGAAGGACGAGACTCCAGGATCACCATCGCAGCCCCATTTTCACTCACAACCATTCCAGCCCTATAGCAACCGGGGTCCGATACTAGATTCTGGCCACGCACGAACGCGCAGCGGCAGTTACCGAGTCCTTCCACCTACCAGTCCAGGGCCACAGAGAAGTCCTACCGATATTTCTCTAGCGCAGTTGGTTCCCACGGACGAAGTTGGTGAAGGTAGTAGCAGCAGCCATGGCTTCGCGCCCTCGGGAGACCATGTAGTCAACATTACTGGCCTAGGTCTGCACGAAGCTTCACACCCACCACCTGAGTATAGCAGCCCTCAGCAATCCGATGAAGATAGCGCAGGCAGCGGCTCCGACAGCGACAATACTCCGCTCATTAGGACCCCGGTAAGGAGTCGCGGAGCTTCCGTGGCTACTTTTCGCCCGAGCAACCCCCCAATTCCCAGTTATAGCGATGCTGTACGCCAAGGCGCTGGTAGGGACAGGAGCCGGAGCGATACGACAGCTATGTTAAGACGAACTGGCTATTGAAATTAACTGACTTTTTTTCTATGCAAATTTGGTCAGGAGTTTGTAGGCGTAAAGGGATTTAGCATAAACCATATTGTGAGGGGGATCCGCACTTTCCAGCAGGCAACCCACACAAGTGAATTGTGAGGCGAGGGAATACCACCAGTCTGCTGTTAGAAATACCCGGCTAGCAAAGCGTATTGTAGCCATGAACATGAAAGACGGAGTTTCGGGTGTCATTTGAGATGAGTAGCTTTAGCCAACCACGGTGTTTGTTCATAGTGGCAGGCATTCTTCCACTGCCCCTAGGGTTTACGACAGTACTACATAGATAACATTGCATTGGGAGCTCCTGGCTTGGCTGGCTGGCTGGGCTGGTTTGTTAGTTGGTGTTAGGGCAAGTGGGTGATGGAGCAGGCACACAGTTCTCGTATCATACCTCGAATCCGAAAATATTGTCATTCTGTTTACTTTGCAGTTTTGATTAGGTACCTGTCTAACTTATTGTGTAAGAGAACTAAGGCTCTGAAGACTAAGAGATTCTTGTTTGTTACGTAAGCTAACGCTCAGTTTCGATTCTCATAGAGTTCGTTTACCTTGATTACTCTTTTATTGGATATTAGTCATAATAAAAGCGAGGGTTAATTATATAGTTGTGTATATTTTGGTAAAATAGAAGGCATACCTAATACCCTGTTAAGCCACGTCTGATGGTTGAATGCGAATATTCTGTATACCAACCAGTAAAATCCTGTTATGAAGAACGCTGGTGCCTAGGGTGAATTACGAGGGTGTGCCTGCCTATATATCGTCACACATACAAGGAGGAGGTGAGGGTTGCAAGAAGCGAAGTATTCTATTTTGACTACCTAGGCTTGTTGGCGCTAGTGCGAAGCTGTCTCCCGGGATTCGACTTTCTTGCGAGGTTGAGCATTTTCTTGATGTTGGCAGTCGCCGTCGCAAAACCCAGGGATACCACAAGGGGTATTTATTTATTTGTTGGGCGTACAGGCATCGTTGTGTATGTGACGGACCATCTTGTGGCATGTCACACTGCTTTATGCCGGCCACTCGGTAACTTTGTTGTACCATGACTCGGTATGCAAACGCATGCTCCGGGACGGGCTTCCTTCCCTCATGCAATGCAGGGGATCTTATGTCCGTAGGATTGTGGGATGTTGAGCTATTTGAACGTTTGCCCTATTATTTCCGGGCCGTACCGTTTGTTTTGTGTACCTATTATATACAAGTTGAGGTATAATCATATAAAGGATTAGGCTGCGCAGCTAGATAATAAATAGTTAATTGTATCAATACTGATCAAAAAATTCTATAGACAGTTACAGGCTTACACAAAGGCTAAACTTATCCTATGCCATAAACTTATAATACTATCCTAGTTTACTTTGTACATGTCAACACTGGTTACAATGAATAAACTTTAACTATATGTCCTATGAACTTTCTAGACGTCCGTTTTGATACCTGCCGTGTACGCGGCCCACGAGGAGTGTACTCCTTGTAGCACGTGAGTAATTAACAGCTGACCCGGGCGTCATGCAGGTCCCTTGTTTGGTGCAGCCTTTGCATATAACTACTACTACTTGCTCGTGATAGGCTGAGGTCAATGACGGTGATGATCCTAAACACCTGAAGGATCTTTTTGTCACTTTAGGTTTTATTCCCCTATCCTAGTATGAGTCCTTGTATCGATGCATATTACCATGAATGTTAGGCAGCATAGCACTCACTTTTCGATAGATATGACAAATAGTCTTCTTTTCTTCCCTTATTGGGACATAACAGACCTCCTTCCATATTAATCAAAGCACGTGCTTTTAAAGTTTGCAGGATATGTGCTATGTACAGTAGTATAAGTTCATCAGTGCAGCAAACAGCAACTTTGCAACTTTTGCTTAGGTTTTAGCTTTAATTCTAGGCTACTCTCTGTGAATAAACGTAGATGAAAGTTAAAATTAAAAAGGAGAACTGCTTAGCTCTAACAATGACTACTGCTTTACTATCATAAAATTATAAAAAGTTAGCTATAGTTTTATATATGGCACAGTTAATTCTCTCCCATAGACATACCTAGATTGTAGGTAGTTAATAACAGTCCCCCATTATTACATAATCCACCAAGCTAAAGCTCCAATCGCAAGCCGTGCTTGACAAAGCGCACTAACAACCACGGCTCTCCATCGTCGATTTGGCGCAATGGTAGCGTACAGACCTCCTAAGCAGGGTCAGTCTGGGGTTGCGGGTTCGAGTCCCGTGATCGATGGGTTCAACTTTCCCGAGTTGTCTGAACATTTGGGCGAATGGTCTAGGGGTATGATATTCGCTTTGCATTTCTGAGAGGGTTAGCTACCTACCTGCTCAGAGTCAAGTGCCTGCGAAGGGTCCGGGGTTCAAATCCCCGTTCGTCCATCATTTTTGTAAAATACTGGGTTGGTAATTGCCTATTTGTATGCATATTGAATTGATAGGGTAATCTTACTACCTGATTGTTCATCTACTTGGTTACGTTTAGTGTAATAAAGGGATAATCCGAGGAACGGTTCGTGCGAGGTTGCCAAATACAATTGCTCCCTTTAGCAGAAAGAAAACATACTCGTAATACGGCGGTGGATAACAAAAACATATCCCTTCTCTAGGTATGCTTGATCGTTTTGTTTTGGGTTGTAGCTCGCTGTATTTATATCGCCTAGGGGTATCTATCTCTCACTGTCTCCACACCAGCCGACCTGACAAGGTTGTCCATAGAATCTTTCTGCTCTGTCCACCCAGTGACACTAAAAGGACAGATATTCAAGTCTAGGGCTAAGAGACGAGGTGTCAATTGGCCACTCTATCTACCCAGACCTTCCAGACAGTAAAAACCTTAACTCATAGCGTCTCTCCAGTATCCAGATAATTAGATTGCAAACATGGTAAAATCGTCTCAGAAAATCGTATAGTTCTGTGTCCTATCGATTCCTCGAATAGGCCAAAAGAAGTGTATAAAGGGCATCGACATCATGTCGTAAGCTGGGAATCGTAAAAGAAGACACACCGTGCCGTTTAATGTCGCGTAACGCTGGGCCGGAAGTGGATTATCGTAAAGTCATACATAAGAGGCCAAAGGGCCGAGTCGTAATTAATACAGTCGGGGGATTCCTAGTAAAACGTCGAGGAGTCCGATCAAAATTCGTTCAAAAAAAAAAAAGCGAGGGTGGTGGCGTTAAATCATAAAAATCCGCCTTCGTTACCAAATACTCCGATACTGCCACGCCATCGGCAGCGCTCATCTGCAGTCTGGGCAGTTCCTCGAGGACTTAAAGACCCACGAGGTGTATGCTGGGCGTCGTAGTCACCGCTCCCACGGCGACTACCAGAGCTAGCGTTTGATTGTACAAGGAGTAGGCTGCTTGTACCGCTCAATCGCTTGGTAAAATCGTTAAAGTTGTTGAAATTTTTCACTTCAGAGGTAGAATGCCGTTTCTCGTGAGATCGTCGCATTGCCACCCCTTCTGGATGTCTCGCAGACGCGGCAACTTGCAACGGCGGAGCAGACACATAAGGATGGCTACTCATCCGTTGGGCTGTCGGCCGGCTACGTGAGTGTGCCGTCTGCGGCCGCGACACTGATGGTGGTGGCACGTTGCTCGGCGGCGGGGGCTCATTATAAATCGAATTGTGGCGGCTAGTGATGAATCGGAGCGCTTTGAACGTTGAGGCATCCATCTCATCGTGGTCGACATTTTGTTCAAAGGCATAGTTATCACTGTCGTCATCTTCCCCGTCATCGTACCCCTTCCCATATCCATCCTCGTCACTTTCGTCATGCTCCCAAGTGCTCTTCAAAGGCTGTGGCACCGCTGCTCCTCTTCCACCAGTGGTTCTCTGGCGATTTTCTGCTTCACACATCAGCGCCTCAAATCTTGCAAGCGACGTCAGCTTCTCTTCCCCTGCAATTTCCCGATCAGAGCCAGGTATACAGCGCATCTGGAAAGCCCGGTCTAGAATGGTTTCACGGTGTATCATAGGTGGGCTAGAGCCCAGACTGGGTTGTTTGGGGTCAATAGAAGAGCTGATGCTGCCCCTACCCCTGATCGGAGAGCTCAGAGCCGAAGAACGCCCTTGTGCCGTTGTCCATCCTTCTATGAACTGCTCTGAATGTTCCTCCAAGGTAGAGGCGGGAGAAGGCAGATCAGATTGCTGCAAATTAGCATAATGCTGCTGCACAAAAGTCATAGCAGCCGGCACCATGGAGCTTGCGTGAGAAGAGAGGTCGCTCTTGCGAGAGCGAAGGCTAGGGGACCCAGAGGTGTATACTGAGCTTTGGTCGCGAGTCGAAGGAAGGGTCCTGCCGGACGACTTTGATTGCAACTTGGACCTTAGCTTTCCCTTCGCATTGGACATCGGGGAAGACTTTTCGGCAACATCTTGCTTCGGGAGAAACGGGCTAGTAAACACTGGCGCCGTCGGGCTGATTGGACTCATAGGCATGGATTGCTGCTGGTCCATCATCAACCGAACACATCTCATCCATTCGCCCAAGCCGTACCGCGCCCCCTCAGGGGACACGAAACATAACGTTGTCGGGCCCGAGTCCTTACTCGAGATTAACCCAGTAGTCCGGCTCGATCGGCGTTTGCGCAGTTTGTCTGTTGCCGGGTCGGGGGCAATTTGAATCGTAAGAGTGGGTAGAACATGACCTTGCTTTCGGTGGGAAACGTTTTGTATCTGGCAATCGGTTATAGACGCAAATGAATACTGAAGGCTAGGTTCGGTGTCCTCCTGTTATTCTGTTAGTAAGCGCAAGCTGGGGATTCAAATCATGTAGGGCGCACCTTGGACTTGTACACTGATAAGTAGACGGCGGTGTCTATGGGAACTTTCTGCAGTGACTTCGAAGAGCGGCCTCCATCTCTTGAACGGGCATTAGATAGGACCTGGGAGAGCGAGAGGTTCGGTTGGTAGCCATCTTTCTGGTTCAAGGGGCCAATGATAACATAACGTGGCTAGAGAAAATATCTATTAGCGTTCTGACAACACAGGAGAAGAGTGCAGTAGTTTGAATGGCTACCTTCCAGACAGCCCTTCCAAGAATTGTACCCCGATCAGGGGGTACAAGAAGAGTGCCCTCCATGAGAGTTACAGCTGCTTCTGAGCGTGATAACTAGTCGATAGTGATGCCGCGCGAGTTTCGCAGGGTGTTCTGATCCCGCCCTCGGTGTATAAATCGAGAATTGCGCAACAGCTGACCCCAATCCACGAACAAAGAGGCTAGACTCCTCAACTGCTGTCAAAATACCATACCAGGTAGATTAATTGAAGGAAGAGGGGTAGGCGGTAGTTGGCCTTTGTTCAACCAGAACAAAAGGTTTCAAAGCCACAATGGGAAGCGATAGGAGAGACAGTCCAGGATAGGTAGTCGGTTGATCGTGGAAATTACATAGAGTTTAAGAACTCAATTCATCATAACCAGTCCCCCCGTAAAGTCGTAAGAATAGAAAGGAAGAGAGGTATTCAACCGCCCGCCAGCAAGGAAGGAGTGGTATGAAGAGGAAAAAAATGAGAACGAGGCGCAAAGTAGGTGGTGGTAGGTGGTAGTAGTACCAATTGCACACCCACCCTACCGCAAGGCTTGCTCGATGATGGGCATTGACAGGCCGTCCATCCTTGCACTTGTACTATGAAATTAAATAACCTTTAGCGCAGTAGGTATAATGTACTATAAGTGCGCATCAACCTACCCACCAGAAAGCGCGCAACAGAGAGGAAAAAGAGGCCAACGGGTGTGTATAGGTAGGTAGGTACTGTACAGAGTAGAGTAGGGAGTGAGTGAGGGAGTCGATGTAACTCCTGAGAGCACCGTCTTGATCGTGATAAAATGTGGGAACGATGTTGTGAATAATCATAAATAATAATATCTAGATTGGCCAGCTAGACCTAGAATGGAATAAGTCGAGGAATTTGAAGAGCGGCTTGACCATACTCGGCCAGAGACAGAGATTACTCTAAACTTAAAGTAGAGCGATTCCGACAACTTGTGTTAGGGACATCTATGCGTAACTAGCGTAGATACCTGGCTATACTATTTTGGCTACCCTGTAGCTTACGAGCCCAGGGTATTGACAGGGTAAATTGGGGGCTTGCAGCTACGTATGTATGTAAGTATATACATAGAATCTCGAGCCGGGTTCAGGGGCTGATGCTTGGAGATACCTACTATCTCTACGCAGTACAGAGTACACTAATGGGTTTCGAGCCTACATACATACTGCGTACAGTACAGAACACAGCATGCAGATGTACAATACCCAAATAGCCAATGCTCCACTCCGCTTGGGTGCCCGCAGCCAAACAGGATCCTTAAGTCTTGTGACTGGCCCTCCTGAGCCTGTTACCGGACAAGCCGTGTCGTGTTGGCCCCTATAAGTATAAGTATACAAATTCAATGGTGTAAGCGCAATAGGTGGATAGTACGATTAATACAAGCACTCGATTGCTTGCGAATGCAAATGCTCTTATTTAAAACTTTGTGTAGGTAGATAAAGAATCTGTGGCGAATTGGACTTTTGTCGAGGCTTATTTTATCTGCTTAGTATCTAAGTCTAGATGATTTAGTTCTATACAGTCCACCTCAGCTGTTACTTTTACTTTTCTTCGGGAAGAATGCCAAAAAAAAAAAAAAACCCTTCAAAAATTCGTCTTAGTAAGCAGCTGAGAGCTATGCGTACTACTGTAAATAACCATTTATCTAGCGTATACACTATGTTATCCTCTCGTCCTCTTCCCGCCCTGAACCGTCTATTACTCTCCGCAATGCGCGTCTTGCCAGCCCGCTGATACATAAACTTGCAGTAGTTTTCGCACCAGTGAACCGGTGCTCTGGGAGCGGGCGATATTGAGATGAGCATGTGTGTGGACTATGTGCGCGTAGGTGCGTAGTCTGATGTCTGTGCGAGCTGTCTGATTTAGTGAGAGCCAAGTGAAAACCGAGCCGCACGCCGGAAATAACTAGTCATTCGCTCTGCTTTCTCCCTACTTATCTAGTGTTTTCAAAAAGCGAGCAGGCAGGCAGGCAGGCAAGCAAGCGAGGGAGACGGGAATGCCATCACATTACGCATTCGCCTCCGCAACGCAACGCAACGCTCTCGTCTCGGCAATACACTGCCGACTTAACATCCCGACGCCGACGACCCTACTCTTTCCATCCCAACGGGTCACACTATTGGGCTGGACTAACCTGATGCATTCTTTTAGAGCGGGCAGAGAGACGATCGATGGTCGGCGATGGATGTTGCGAGGACACTACTAGTTACGCCGTTGCTGCTAGCTGATGACGATGTGTTTTGCGTCAAATAGACTGAATATGTAGCGTCATACGGGCCAGCTTACCTGAGACCGAGCGCGCTCGTTGGCGTTATCGCGATCGCCGCGTCCCGAGGCACGCTCGCTGCAAGTACTCACACGTGCGATGGTACTGTAGGTTATCAGAGAAGAAACGCTAGACGTCTTGATAGAACAGGTACCAGGTAGGTAGTGTATGGCGTAGGTATGTATGCATTCTCTACACCCTGCCTTCTAGAATATTCAAGACCTAGAGATCCTAGCTTGGCATTTGGAGATTGAC
The DNA here is from genome assembly GCA_038501195.1 of Nemania diffusa. Lineage (NCBI taxonomy): Eukaryota > Fungi > Ascomycota > Sordariomycetes > Xylariales > Xylariaceae > Nemania > Nemania diffusa. The sequence goes on along the minus strand of JBBPUQ010000010.1, from coordinate 1,078,907 downwards.
CGCCCATAGCTACAGTATGTATAGGTATACCTAGTAAACAGGCATAACTTTAAATGATAGATCCAGATTATACGGTATATACAGTATCTATTTACAGTAGATTGTTGAGGGGAATCTGGGCTTATCCGCCCACTACATACGTTTGTAATTCTCAGAAGCAACAGTACACTGTTTAAATTACCTGAGGTACATAGTTAGCCCGCCGAGGAGAAAGGGGAAAATGGGTATACTTATAAGTGGATAGATGTGAAGATCAAACCCAGGATCAGGGTTCAAAAAATGCGCGTTACAACAGTTAGGTAACGTAACTAGCGTATTACGTATAAGTCGCCCACCACTGTACAAGTATACCGAGTATACTGCAAGAGGTATGTAGGTATTCGCGGGGCCAATGCCATGGCATCTATTCACATCGGCGAAGTTAACTTCGTGGCACCATTTGTTCGTCGTTTCGAATTAGAAAAGCAGCTGAACAGCTAAGGAATGCAGCGTGCTTCTAGCTCAGTACAGAATACACTACGCATGTACGCACGTACATAGCACCTATCATTATTGATGGAACCTCTCTTGGCCGTCTCCCTAGCAGCCAGCTACACTACATAGGGACTACTTTATGTGCTTGGTCATGTACAAGTCAAGTACGCAGTAGGCGCATGCAGCCAGAACCCAGATCATCTTTGCCTCATACACTATGTACGCAGTAGGCGCGGGAGGGGAAGCAGAGGGGAGGTATCCAGCGTGGCTGACGCCACTGCGAGTTCTGTCGCGTGGGGAGACACAGGATCTACTCAGGAGGATTCTCGGATTGGCAAATACCTATGTAGCAGGGTTGGTGCTGTGGGTTTGCGAACCCGTTACGCTTCACCGGTTCTCAACTGAGTGTCCATCCATGCCTCAGATCCGTGCCGATTGACCATCGGTCAGAGGTGTGTCTCACAAGTAGAAGTAGGTAAATTGTTGCGGTGAACCTACTACGGCAACAACCGCATCGCCGTTTCGCCAGCCGTACCTATACTCTAGAGAGTCTAGCGAGTAGGGAGTAGGGAGTATGTAAAAGGGTGCTACGATGGAGACGGTATGGAGGCGATTGTGTGGTTTGAAATGACCCTGAAATTCCCACGCTCGTGGATCGAAGTTCCCGGCTCCCGCTGTGCATATCCAGAACTTGGTTGGAACGCCCGGACGAAAGCGGTGTTGAGGTTGTAATCCGCGAGATCGACGGTTCGTTCATTCGTTGCGTGTGGCCTGCGCATGCCAGGGATATGGGTCGTCCAATAATGGCAACCCGCAAAAAAGACCGGGCATAATTAAGACGCATAACAATAATGCCAAGTTTTAATCGGATCTGAGACGAGATCCCGGAATTTCTGTCAAATTCCTGTCAACAAACTGGTTTGGTCATATTGATTGAAACACCCACTCATCTCTTCTATCCAACGTTCCAGTATACTAATACCTAGTGACTGGCCAGTTCCCGAGCAGGTTAGATTAGCTAGGTTCAGAATATGTACAACAGACAAACATATGAAAGTAGGTAATATTACGAGCTTCGTTCTACTAGCCTACAGTACAGTACAGCGTATGGGCCGTAGTAGGAGTAGTTTGCGATTGGAGCCCTCAACCCCTAAGCTGAGTTATTCAACAGCAGTCAGCAACTAGTATACCTACTGCATAAATAACTTTCCATTTAGACGTTACAAGATGCCCCTAATTTGGGAACCTCTGCGAACAACCTACTGCAAGTTTATGATTGAACTAAACTATCTCATGTCAAACTCGAGGCCCTCTGACATCGCTACGTGGCGATCTAAGATGAGCCCTGCGTATACAAAGGCGAGCTGGTTTGATGTGCCTTGCATCATGCAGTCGCTATGTTCCTACTACTACTAACCTGGCCAAGACGCGTGGGCAGCAACACTTCGCCATGTCATTACGTACAGCGGGCCGCCCCTACCGGCTCACCTACATACCCAAGTAATACATAGAACTAATTTTCGTCGAGAGAAGACCCTGAATACCATACGTACAGTACAAATCTATCTGCAGTAAATAAGCTAAAGTCCCCTTTTAGCCCACAATCCCCTCATGAAACAAGTTAAGTCTGCCATATTAGCAAATTCGACTCAATCTATCTACCTACATGGTGCTGTAACATGTGTATGCACGCAGAGTAAGTATATGACAATGTAATACAATGAAAAGAGGTTATGTGCACTGCTTATACATACTTAGTCAGTAAGCAAGTAGTAAATAAATTAATCTGCAACACTCTTCTGGTGTTTAATCTTTTGCAATATCTATTATCTAATATCATCAGTCTTACGCTAGATTAAACATCGCGAAGGATATATTACCTACCTACATATAGATCAATTAGGCACCCGCCTTACTGTAGTTTTACAGAGTACTCAACAACAATACCGGTATACACCTAATCTAGACGCACCCCACCAAACGACATTAATTGCTTCCTAATTGGCATGAGAGAATGTATGTGCACCATGTACCTAAGTAGTAAAATCGAAGGATATATGTGCAAATTATTAAGAAGATTCGATCTGCTAGTCTGTTTTCTAGAAATGAATACCCTCCACTAGCACCATCGAATTAACGGCCCGCACACAAGAAAAACAGGAGCACGTGTCCGATCCAGGTACGCACGGCGCAGTCTGTGGCCATCGATGCTTGAAGTGGCTCACCAAGACAGGGCCAAGGTTCTGACCACGTTGACTAGTATTGCAGGGGTTACCTGGATAAGGGTCGGGAAGAAAATTGGAGGAAGGAAAAAACGTTTGCGCATCCCAGGTTGTCAAACAAACATCAACCACTTAAATCTCTCCATCCACTTAATACCGAACACGAATAATGGTTCTCCCGGAAAATATCTGGTAACCAGCGAAGCCGATCTCAGACAAATCAAGAAAGCGACAAGATATTAATGGAGCGCTGTATCTATATATGGGTGAAATGACGTTAACCAAGCACCCTACGTACATACATAGTATGTACATAGCCACGTAAAGACGAACCCCCGACAGCAAGAGTTCGCCACCCTTAATTGATGCTTCTTCACCGACTGTTTATCCATGCACCATCGTGTCAGCAAACACAACGGCTCGCCAGTCTTGGCACCCAATTGATGGGACCGCTTGAGAGTGATCAAGACAGGCTCTCACATATGTAGTCCTTCACGCGTGGTGATATATCTATGCGTACTACCCTGCTTCTCGAGTCTAGTGCCTAGAGCCGCATCCAATGGGCTTACGGATTCGCCGAATTCACCATGATTGGCCGTTGTAGTGTGGTGAATGGTCCCGTACGTGGCAATTTTATGAGAAAAAGACACATCAAAACCGTTACCTATGTACTAAACTAGTGTATGTAGATACTGATCACGCTCTAGTTGGGCTGATCGTGGCACTCGGATCGGGAGGGAGGGCAAAAAAAAAAGGATTGAAGAGAAGAGAAAACTTGGCGCCGTGTTCGGCGAGTGGCGAGGTGGGATCCGTACACATGGCGATCTGCTCTATTCTCGCCGCCGCTGCTAAAAAGGTCTCTTGCCTCGATTCTCATTGTCCAGGCGGAATCCCGAGCCTAAGCGGTAAGGGGCGGCCGTTCAGTGACCCAGCTGAACTTCAGTTATCCAACGTGACCATCCACATATCTACCACCCCGCTGATACCGAGATGAAGCCGCCGTCATTGCGATAAGTCGCCGACATGCCTACCGAGAAATGGACCCCTGAAAGTTTAGAGGTGCCCCAAGGCTCCTTTCTTCCTCCGAGAATACCTCATGTAACCAAATTGACATGCAGACTTGTATCCATGTTAGGACAGACGAGGGGTTCACAGCTAAACTAGCACCCGAGGCTCTCTGCTTCAAGAAGCGACCTCGCAGCTGGGGTGATATTCACTAGGGTATCTTACCGCTCCTTTTCTTGTCCATAAGCTGATCTAAACAGCCTGAAGTATGTGTAGTGTCAGCGTTGGTTGAGGGCTGGTGGAAATATAGGACTCCTAGAACACTAAGGATACATACATTCCTATTCCTAATTACGAAGCAAGTGTCCCTCTAAGCGTGGTATTGTAGAATTGCCCGTCTGACTATTCAATATTAGACACGATCTTTAACCTATTGTGTTCTAAGTCAAGTACCAAATTTACAACAGATGTGACGTCTCTTCAAACGAAAGCTCGCGATTTGCGAGGTCATGCGTCCTTCCTGTTTTTGGTCCTATAAAGCCATATCTGTAATTACAGATGGCCAAGTCCCTGATTTAACAGTATTCTACTCCCATAGTAGTGCTACGTATAATACAGTCATACCCCTTAACGTTTCTATACTTGCGTAGATGATGTCCAATGCGACTGGTGTACCTTGCACCTTGCACCTTGCTGTAACCGGGTTGAATCTCAATATACCTCCTCTATAGCGAGTTCTAGCAGGGTATCTCTATAGAGGGTCTCGTGATTTCCTGACCTCATATTTTTCTCCTTTCCAACGTTTATATTGCCCTCATATTCGGAGCATACTACTCTAATCCAAACCCGTCGTTCTCATCACTATAGTGCTCTCTAAAAAGCGGGTTACCGCACCTCACTTGCCCCCCTACCCATTCGAGAAAGTTCTTGAAAACCACTTCGAGATATTCAAGTATACTAGTTGAATGTCGTGGCATTCCCCTTCCCTCATTTACGCACAGCGGATATGTTATTGGCGGTACCATACATTACTTATTTGCCCAGATATGGGATGACTATGCGTTGACACTACTAGTACGAACAAATTGAGCTTTTCTAATCGAGCATCGCTGCCCGCACCCTCATATTCTCTCATGCCACTGACTCCAATCTAGATGTAAGAAATAAACATCACAAATTACTCTTTTCGGTCTTAACCCACTAACCGCATTTTAAATCTAGTAGGATATTTGTGACCTTGCAACTTACACATATACCAGTAACATCTTATCAGAAAGATATAAAAGTAATACATTTAGCGAATGCGTGAAAGTCAGCACATAGTCAGTCTATAGGGCCTTTTCACTCAAATCTTTTGAGCTTTGTTGTTGAGGTCAACTGTGTCGTGGCGTTACGATAGGGTAAACCCAGTTCAAGTACCAACGAGTCGAGTAGTAAAATCCTAATATCTTGCGATTCTCGGGTTATAATATCAGTCAGTGTAGCCTAGGTCGGACGAGCCTCCCAGCAAGGGCGCCAGCCCAGGGGAAGATGGCTGCATGTCTAAATCCTGCCATGGGCACGTGTATTTCGACGAATTTCCTAAGTTTGTGGAGTATATAGCATGTACGCCAAGCTATCGGGTATATTATTATCTTTTAAAAAGAAAAATATATGCATATAGTCTAAATATTATAAGCGTATCTTCAACCATGTATTTCATAGATAGAAGGTAAACGACAACCGCATTGTCAGCATTAAGGAGATCACCAGGGTCGCGAGTTGTTGCTGATACCTAACCTAACGGTTTGACGTGTGGCTTAACACACCATCCCAAGAATAGGATTCCCTGTTCGGCGTATGCATAGGGAATGGAGCCAATCAGAAGAATCCCATGTGCCACCCAATGACGTATAAGACTAGCACCGCCACACACCCCCCTCAGAGCCTACTCATAGGCTAAGTATGTAAGTTTGCACTACTAGGCACTGGAAGAGGAAGAAAACCTGATACGACTGACTCCGAAGGTGTGAGATCATAGGTAGTTATTAGATATCGGACGTGGCACAACATGCGTAATCTACATCGAGATCGGGAGACACCAGATTTCAACCCCCTCGATATCTCGTCATCGTCCCCTGGTTGTACCTACTTCTACTCTACAAACAGCTTCATCATTTAAAACAGCAGCAACACTCTTCAACAGAAATCAAAATCCCATCACAACCCCAGTCAGACTATTAGTCCTCCCAACGTAGATCCCGGTAACAAGAAAGCCCATCATCGATATAGACCCTAACCATGGCCGACACGAACCGCAACAGCGAGAGCGAGCAGCAGCAGCAGCAGAGCCAGTCGACAGTGGAGTGGGCCAAACAAAAATACAACGAGCAGTACGATGCCTGGATGCCGTGGATCGAGGATATGTTCTTGAAGTATTTTACCAAGGACAACAGGACTAGCTATGTCGCGCGAGGTAACCTACCGCCTTTATTTCTGTCTATTCTCGCTATCGTGACGTCTTCACACACACACATCATCGCTGACCGTTTCATCCTTTCAACCCCTCCCTCTTTTCTTGATGACAGTTACTAACACGCACAACGAACAACAGACCAACTTGAACAGACGAAAGTGACCGGCATCAAGCAAGTCGACGCGCTCCAAGACGGCGCAAACGACCTCGCAGCTAGCCAGCTAGGCCAAGGCGGGCTCCTCCAGCCTGTTGGAGACTTGGCATCGGAGGGTATGAAGCTCGCCGACCCTCGCGGAAAGGGTGGTGAAAAGAGCGGGGATAGCAAGGAGGGCTCCAAGATCCCTATCGTCTCTGGCCTGGGCTTGTAAACTATTGTCTAGAGCACACCACGTTCTGTCTACGACTAGGGGCAACCGAAGCTCACGCGCCTCATCGGAATTAATAATTATAAAACAAATGGGAGGGAGGATAGGCATCGAAAGGCGATCGGGAAATACGGATATTTGAATGGCGTACCGGGGTGGTACTTTGGTCATCTAGTGATTTACACGAATATTACGATGCAATGCCTTCTTGGTTGCAATTATTTGCTTTATACTTCTGAGAAATGTGGAAAGAAGTGATACAGACTGTAGCTCGACTTCATATTATAGACTAACGGAGGTAAATTTTGATGTTCAAAAAGTCCTATTGTCTGGTTTGGCACAGTTGTCATGAACAACATGTTTTCATTGCATCATCTAAGTCGTTTCGTTTCGTTCTAGCTATGTAAAACAGCCAAATATGCGGGTAATGCAACCAGGAATTTATCATGCTATCGCAGGCTTCAACATCACAGCCCACCCCGCCGGCAATACTAAACGAATCAGCTTCCAGATACACCTTCGCAAAAATTGCATTCGCTCAAAGATCGAGGAGGGGAATGCGAAATAAATCAATAAAAGATTGACGATCAGAGAGATCTACTGTAGACTAGGCGACTGTATGGGTCCTCTAGAATCGAAAAACTCTAGCCTGAAAGTGAATGGTACCGAATGCAAACAGTGTTCTAGTCTAGAGATCTATTAATTGCGAGACTCGACTGCAGATTTAATGGCTGTGGTAAAAGTGGTTAGTATCTATTGTCAGATTGCCCGTGTAGTAGGTAGTTGGGATACTAACCATCACAAGTAACTTTAGCATCGCCGAACAGCATCTTAGTTCCAGGCATGTAGAACATTGGGTTTGGTACATCGGCTAGAGATATATTTTCATCAGCATCCTTCAGAATGTAAAGACCAGGCTAGAGATATCTTACCGTAACCCGAGGCCATTCCTCTCTTCATGACAATCACTTGCTTGCTCTTCCATGCATGGAGCACAGGCATGCCAGCAATGGGGCTTCCAGGTTCAAGAGCAATGGGATTCACAGTATCGTTTGCGCCAATGACGAGTGTAACATCGGTATCGCCAAAATCGTCGTTGATTTCGTCCATTTCCAGCACGATATCATAAGGGACACTCGCTTCTGCAAGAAGTACGTTGCATTGCCCTGGCATACGACCGGCAACTGGGTGAATAGCAAAGCGCACATTGATCCCCTTGGATCGTAACATCGTGGTAATTTCACTGATGGCGTATTGCGCTTTGGCCACTGCCATGCCGTATCCCACCACGATAATGACGTTCTCGGCATTAACAAGCGCCTCTGCCGCCTCATCAACGTTGGTCTGTACTATTGTACCCTCAACTTTGTACTCTGATGCCGTCGGCGCTGATATACCACCGAATAATACATTCGTAAGAGACCGATTCATCGCAACACACATTATGTATGAAAGAATGGATCCAGACACGCCGATCAAGGCGCCAACGGACGTTAGTAACGGGTTTTCTAACATGAAACCTTCGGCTACTAGAGCAAAACCACTATATGCATTGAGAACGGTGATGACAACGGGCATGTCCGCTCCGCCTATAGCGGCTGTCGTAGTATATCCCTTAGCGAAAGAGAGAATTGTATTAGCTCCAAGTGCACAAGCAGCTATCATTGGCGATCCGGGTGCCATTGTGACAAAAGCACCCATGGTTGCGACATTCGTGGCTAGCATGCCGGAGTTGAGAGCATGTCTGCCTCGGAAAATCAGGGGTTTTGATGACATCTTCCCAGCCAATTTCATAAAGGCAACGATAGACCCAGTGAAAGTGATGCCGCCTATCAATACACCCAAGTAAGCTGTTACTAGATGTAGAGTAGTGATATCATCAAGACTGCCCATGACACTACCAATGCTTGTCAAAACTGCCGCTAGACCAACAACAGAGTGAAGCGCAGCAACCGTTTGAGGCAGGTCTGTGGGGGTAATGCGCTTCCCAATGACGAATCCGAGAATGCTACCAACCATAGCGAGAGTTCCGAATTGAGTAAGAACCTCGGGGCTGAAACCAACAGCCAGCAGCGAAGCTAGTACACCAGAACCTACACCAAGAATACCAAGCAGGTTACCTATCCGGGCAGTAGACTGGGCAGCTAAACCAGAGAGAGAGCTGATGCATAGTACTGAGCTCACTAGATAACCGGCTTGCACCAGTCCAGCAGCACCAGTTGTGGCAGCAGCAAGAAAGCCACCGCCAAATAGGACACCAGGTATAGCCCACATCCAAGGGTACTCAGGAGGGTCGGTTGGTCCTAAGACGTAGGTCAGCTTGGATCACCACGAGTTCTGGGCCATGTGAAAACTTTACATACTCTTGAACATGTCTAGCATTCTCTTCGTGATAACAAAGCCGCCGGACACGTTGACGAAGGCTAGAAGCACAGATGCAGCACCGAGGGCTTGAGGGATAGTTCCGGGTAGATATCCACCTCCCATGACGAAGAAACCACCAATACCAACCATTCCTATGCTCTGTTAGCTTTGTTAAAACCCAGCCGAAGTCGTACCCACCAGATATAGCATTCGTGACACTCATCAATGGCGAATGAAGAGCGGGTGTGACACCCCAAACAACACGATATCCGATGAGGGAGGCGAGTGCAAAAGTGAAAGCATTTCCCATAAACAGCGGCCCAGTCAATTTACCTAGGGCCAGAGCGGTACCCATTCCAGCAGTGACACCTGCGACTTCTCGCGATGTCTTCTGGAAAGGTGTTAGGGCAACTACTGCTTCCTCAGGTTTAGGGGCGGCTTTAGGTGCTGGAGTAGGAGGCGGGGCTGGACGGGGTGCCGTAGGTAAAATGTTGCCATTAAGGGTAACGATAGAGCCCCTGACAACCTCATCACTTAAGTCAATTCCGAAGGATTTATCCTGAGGGGCCATCGACAGTAGCAACTTCACAATGTTGTTCGAGTATAGCGTTGAGGATTGAGTGGGCAACCTCGACGGCAGATCAGTGTAGCCTATGGGGTCATAAGTAATAGGTAGTTTTGCGCAGCGAATGTCCCTTACCAATGATTTTCACCTCATTGTATGTGATCAATTTGCCAGGTTCCGTTTTCTCACAATTTCCACCTGCTTCAGCCGCTAAATCCACAATCACAGAGCCGGGTTTCATAACGTCTACCATGTCCTTAGTAATCAGTTTCGGTGCAGGTCGCCCTGGAATTAAGGCAGTGGTGATGATTATGTCGACATCTTGAGCCTGCTCCTTGAATAGCTTCATCTCAGCTGCAATGAACTCCGGAGACATTTCTTTAGCGTAGCCACCCGCACCAGAACCGTCTTCCTCGATTTCAACTTCGATGAATTCAGCACCGAGTGACTGGACCTGCTCACGAGCTGCGGAACGGGTGTCGAAGCCTCGCACGATAGCACCCATTCTCCTAGCGGTAGCGATAGCACTCAATCCAGCAACGCCAGCACCGATCACCAAAACCTTGCATGGCGGAATCTTTCCAGCAGCAGTAACCTGACCTGTAAGAAAGCGACCGAAGTTGTTTGACGCTTCGAGCACAGCTTTATAACCCGCAATGTTGGCCATAGAGCTTAGAGCATCAAAGACCTGAGCACGTGAGATACGTGGAACCATATCCATGGCGAACGAGGTCACCTTGCGTGCTGCAAGGCGTTCGACAATATCCTTGTTCTGGGCGGGCTGCAGGAACGAGATAATGGTTGCTCCCTCCTTCATGCGGTCAATCTCTGCCAAGTTTGGGCCACGAACTTTCAATACGATATCAGCTGCACCCCAGACAGCACCGGGCTGCACAATGAAAGCTCCCGCCTTCTTGTATGCGTCATCAAGGAAACCGGCTTCAACACCGGCACCTTGTTCCACAATGACCTTCCCAAAGCCCTTCTTCTTCAGGAGAGCTACATTTTGAGGCGAAATGGCTACGCGGCGTTCCTTGGCGAACGTCTCGCGCGGAACACCGATAGTGAGGTTAGCATAGGGTACTGACGAGGGTTCGACAATAGTTGAGAACGAAGTGATCGGAATCGTTCTGCTTGTAGGAGTCGGGTTGGGAACGAATCGCTGTTTCGGCACCGCAGGAAGCACGATTGGCTGCTTTGCATAGGTGCTGTTCCATCGACAGCGGATGCTAACAGCAGCGGCGGCAGCGTGAGGCGTCAAATCTAGGCATGGCGTTGTCTTAGCACCAATGATGACCAAGCACCATAGTATATGCAAGGGGATTACGCATACCCGACGAGCCCAGGAAACGCGAGACAGCTCTGCGCGTCAGATGCTGCGTCGCACAGGGAGAGGCATGATTAGCGACCAGCGCCGGGCGGGAAAAAGCAACGGGAATCATGTTGGCGATAGCGAACAACGAAGGCCGGGGGCCATGCAGTCAGCGACAGAGCCTATACGATCTCCCACACCTCTCTATGTGAACTGTTACATCCCAAAACTAGGAAGCATAGCAGAGAGGCAAATGTTAGGATAGGAAGAACAAATGCAAGTAAAATCAAGAGCGATAATTCACACACTATCCTGGAGGACAGAGAAAGAGGGGAGAAAAGGCGACGTTCACTTAGATCATGAGAAATTGGAGAGGGTAAGAGGAAGAGAACGGCAAATGAGACGTTATCCTGTCCATACCAACCATCTGAGTACATACCTCCCTCCTTCCCAGTCCACTGTACGAACACAATAAACAGTAAGTGCGAGTCCGCATAGCCCACGCGAGCCGTGAGCGTCGCCACTACCTCCTAGGTAGCTCTGGCACTTGCTACGAGTCTTTGCTTCTGTCCCGCCCGTCCAATGGCCCCAACACCAATAAGCGATCCCTGTTAATCCCCCACAAGTACCCTGCCCCCGCTTTCCTAGATCAGCCGGCTGCTGCGCGGGTGCGGAGTGGTGGATTTGGCAGGTCCAGTGCGATCCCGGCTACTCGCTTGGCTCAACTGGGGACTGTAACACCAATAGATGCGACAGAGGGGTTTCATTCCCGTGCATCTACGGGTGTTTTCGGCCCTTACAATATAGCCGTACTCGATTGCGAGACGCTGTCGCCGTCCCTTTCTTTAGGCAGGTGATTATTCTGCACGCATACGCATACTGTAGGTACTGTTTAAGTGATAGGATTAGCTGTCTCGAAGCCCTGATACTGTACTGTATTACGTAGAATAGGTGCCAGAATAGTGCAAGCTACCCACGCTAGCGCTACACTAAGGCGCTAACTGGGTCTCTCCGCGTGTTCTGGGAACGCGGGGAAGTGGGCAGCGGGGTCATTCCAGACTTCCACCCTCACCTGATCGTCGGACCAGTGCAGATCAAGTCAGACGAGTAATGTTAAGTATGTGGCTACAAGTACTACATAATTTAACAGTGCCTTCCACAGCACTATATGTATACAGGCGCCGTCTAAACAAGCCGTTGATAAATATCGAATAAGGAATAGCGTAGCGAAGACCACAGAGAGTGCCCCTTAAATTCCTATCATAGCCATGGGGGCAGCTTTGCGCTATGCCTCTAAAGCTCCATAAACCAGTCAATCATGGGAAGTTCTACCTCCGTGCGATTCGAGTAAATTTAGCGACTTACATGGAAACTATATGTATTCGCTCTCTGTACAGCAATAGCTTTAAATAGCTCCAGTTCGCTACTTTAAGTGTTAGTCTTAATATTGGCAAGCAACAAGAACATGAGAATTCCGTATTGCTGATTACTAGCAGACAACTTAGCTTTTCACAGCTCTCATATGTACTAGAAATACTGATGAAGAGGATATACACGTTGGCGTGCTCTTAAATACCTGAAGTTTGCGTCGCATTGAGGATAATTATTATAAGATACGCGGCGCCTCTATGCAGACTGTAAAGGAGAAATCGGAGGACTCGGAAGCCGGATGTTAAAGCTGGTTATTTCGAGCTGACATACTTAGCAAATGATTGCCGAAAGATCAGCAATAGATGTGCCCAAGGCGAGGGCTGTGCCAATATTCACAGGTATGTATATTCAATGAACCAATACTATCGCGACCGCATCTGTCTTAGATGCATGTCTTTACCACCTGATAGGTAAAGGGGGTGAAAATGCAATTATTATTCCATTAAGCTTTAGACAAGAAGGTATCAGCCCCACTAGAGCTCTCATCCTCCCTCACGGCCTCGGTTGCACACTATGGCGTCACTACCACCTCTCGTACCTTAATTTACACTCGTGAATGCGCGCTCTCTCTCTCCCTACCTAATCCAACCTATTCCCCGAGCCAGCCCTCGGCCAACTTCATACTTTATCCCTCCCAACCCCAATTGTCGGAAGTATTAGCTTCGGAACATCCGCATCTAACATTACTCCTCGCCTATAATCTGTTTGGAGTGTAATTGACGAATTCTATACCTACCTAGTAGCCGCAAAGCCCCTGTAATCCATCCCCCCTTGTAAGTGAGGTATTAGTCTCCTAACAGACGAACGAAGACAACATAGTGAGACAAAAAAACACTCAGCTGATATTCAGCCCAGCAATTTCCCTAGCAGTTCTTCTCTCTAAACCCTACTTAGATTCCAAAAACCCAGCATCATGTCGTCCGCGACTCGAATCTTCGCCCAGCGATCTTCCACGCTCTGGAGCCCAATCAGAAGGAAAACCGCGTCGGCGGGCTTAGCGTACATTGCACCCGCAGCAGCGAGGAGAGGCTACGCGAGCGCGCATGGCGCCGCGCAGAAGACAAGTGAAATGCCCTTGTAAGTAAGCACAGAAACGCTCCCAGTCTCGTCGTGTCAGATATCCCTTCCTCTCTTCCCCTCGGCAAACAGACCGGATCTCACCGGGACACCTCGGCACACAGGCTCGAGGGGGAGACCCTCCCTACGGCTAAACCCGAGTAACACACCAGGAAATAAAACATGAACACCACTACGGCGGGAGCTAACGCCGTCTTAAAACTAGGCTCGTGAGCTCAGTAGGCGTCACGGTAGCCGGCCTCGCCTACCTATTATCCGGCAACTCCAAGTCATCCGGTGGCCACGGGTCCAAGTCAGCCGGGGTAACCACCGGGCACCACCCCGAGAAGGAGAAGGAGAAAAAGGCGGCCGAGCCAAAGGAGGAGGAGCCACCGAAGGAGGAACCCGAAAGTGCCGGGTCTGAAGACGCGGCGGACAAGGCCTCAGAGAGCAAGTCGGACGCGCCGTCGCCATCAGACGACAAAGACAAAGCTGATCAAGCGACGAAGCCGGACGAGAAGAAGCAGGGCAAGGAGGAGTCGAAGGATACTGTATGAATTCTCCCAGCCCCTTATCTCCCAGCGTATCTCCTTAAGCTGCTATCGATCATCTGCGTAGTCTGAGACTAACCTCTCGATAGACTAAAGAAGCCAAAGAAGGGGACAAGAAGGCATCCACTACAACACCTAGCAAAGAGACTCCTACCAAGGACGCGCAGCAGGATTCTAAACAGGGCGAGGGTGAGGCTGTTAAAAAGGATAGCCCCAAAAGGGACAGTTCTAAGAAGGACACTACCAAGAAGTGAATTGCGTCGTGAATGGTGTCGTGTAACTGTTAAGACCTTGCTTGGAATGAGAGTTGAAAGAGCTGGGCTTTAGGGCCGTGATTTGTTTTTGGTTAATGTAGTGGTTGTACAATCTGGAACCTGTAAGAATAAACTGAGACCCGGACATGGGATACAGTACAGCATGTTCATACCATGCTTGTAATAATACCGCTCAATCTATGCACTTATTGTTATCTTGAATTCCCGTTTGTCATTCACTTGGGCTAGATCACCTAGCGTGGACAATTTCCCATTACTAGCTTTATTGCTGCATTCTATCGACCTACACGAGACATGCTCTGGCCTATGTGACAGTTAGTTATTACAATAAGAATCTTGCGAAGATTCTGGATCTTGCATGTCTTCTGGGAGTCCCTGAAAATCACATCGAAGTAATCCATTCTAGGCAGGCCAAATAGCCGCAGCTGTCCATACAGCGCATCTGCAAGTTCCATGCTGTTATCTTGCTCCCCCCATCGACGCCTGAACCTCCGTATACCATCCGATACTATGCAAATGTAGTGAGAGCGCACAGGCTCTAACAGCTACTTAGAGGGGATACAAAGGAAAGATGTATGTTTTGTACGCCAGGGTGAAATTTATGTGGCGCCTGCTAGGTCAATGTCATTCTACCAACATCTAGCATTAAACATTGTTGATGAAACCGGTTTCTAGTTGAATTACAGGGGTTGTAGGATGACTTGAACGAGACGTTCTAGTCGTGTGGGGGAAGACCCCTGCAGTTTTTGGCAGATAGGTATTCGTAGGTGACCGTTCAATTCGTAAGGGCATGGCAATGGCTTGTGCTCATCATGTTTTGTTATGAGCGTGTGGTAGGTGGGATACCATCGGGTACTTGCGTAGGTGTTATCATGTCCTCAAGCCAGTGAAGAGCAGGTAGCGCTAGCAGGACTGGTAAAGTAGTAAAGGTTCGCCGACATTCTCGATCTCAGGTATAGTGCATTTCAAGTCGAATGCTTTAGATAGGACAATCTTGAATATCTGTGTGAAAAGTTAGCACAAGAAACAACCTAAACCTGAGCCTTTAACATCGATTGCTTGTTATACCTTTTGAACGTTAATACTATGGCTGGTGCTGCTGAAAATCAGGGAAGCACGCATGGCTTTAGCAAATCGCCGTGCCTAGATAGGCTGGTTAGTAGAGGACGGGGATGTACTTCGATGAGCTAGCATACCTGATTGGAAATTTCCTCCTGCTCTTCCCGCGAGAAGTTAACGAAATGATCGTATTTGGTACCAACCAAAACCGGGATTGCCGTCTTGTTGAACCCCCGTCCTTGGCGGTACCACTCCTTGATGCTGTTCAGTGTGCTCTTTCTTGTCAGGTCGAACATGAACAGAATCGCTACGGCGTCGTTGCAGACGAGAGGTAACATATTGACGAATTCTCTCTGCCCCCCCAGATCCCATATGCTGAATGTAATTTCGGTGTTGCGGATGCTGATTGTCTTCTCCATGAAGTTGACGCCAAGCGTCTGGATGTAATCTTCATCCCAGCTTCCCTCCACGTATTTTACCATCAGGGACGTTTTGCCGATTTGAGCGTCACCTACCATCCCAACCTTGATGACAACTTGGTTACGTGTGCTAGCCTGGTCGGCGCCATTGCTGCCCCGGTCGCTGTACGCCGTATGTCGGTCACCACCGGCACCACCGGAGAGACCAGACGGAGGTCTTGATATTGACTGTGGATGAGCCGTGGCCGGAGGTGTCTCGTATCGCGCGTTGAGATCTACCTCTTCGGTGTGCGGGCTGTTCGCTAATCCCTGATCGAGAGACTGGGACTGTTGGTGATATATCTCATGACCATTCTGAATGGGGGAAGCCTCGAGAGCTCCTTCAGCCCCGCCGTGTGCATCGTCGATGTGTTCGTGGGGTCCGGGAATGGGGGCGGTATGGAATTCTGGCTCCATGGTATCCATAGTGTCGTGGAATTGGCCCGGAGACCCAACAGTGGGAGTAGATGAATCCACAATGAAAGACTACGTGGGGTATATGGGGAGATTTTAGGCGAAGTCGTCGAGAGGTTCGGATATCCTCGTGTAGTCGGGAGGGTACGTCGAGGCCTTCGGTTTGGGGTTGCACCCAGGGGGTTCGTAGAGTAGGTGGCAGCGGAATTCGTGACGGGGCCTCCTACGAATGCCGAGGAATGTTCCACGTGTGGCCTTAGCTGTGGGCGATGCTGCGTGTCAATGGCGTTGATGTATGGAGTGGGAGTTCATGCAGTAAGGGGCGTCAATCAGGCCATGGACCAGAGCTACGCTTCGCTCCAAGCTGAGCCTTCTAAGACCTCCCTAGAAGATTGGGAGAACGTTGACAGGACAAGACTTAAGGGACGAGATGCAGAAGCAGGAGGGAGGCAGAAGGCTCGAAGCGCGGTAGTGCTTCAGGAGATGACCTTGTTCCATCCCAGAACTCAGAGCAGAGTCGGTGTATGGTAGTGAATGTGGAGTGGACGTACCTTGAAGAACGAGGCAGGAAAAGCAGAAGGGAGTGCCGGTAGTGAATGAAATGGGATTGTGACGCGGGCACCCGTTTTTGGCCTGAAGGCTAGACTAGACAGGTAGGTACCTCACTGTATCTTAGGTACAGTAGCGTGCTATATGCGCCTAGAGAAGTATGTACCGTAGGTACATAGAAGGAGGTACCTAAGGTAGGTTCCAGGTGCCGCTTTTGCTCAGGCTCCACTCTAGACATTATATACGCAGTATATAAAATATGTTTTAAAACAGGTTACTGTACAGGTTTTACCGTATAACATAGGTAGCTAAGCCTTTTTGTTTTTTTATTACTTGCCATAACGTATACTACACCAACAGCTGTAAGCACGTGTTATTTTATAAATTGTATTAATGAAAATAAAAAAAACTCGAACGTTGCAAGATATGAGGTTTATTTAGAAATAATAGAGGGCTAGGACCGACTTCCTAGAAAATCGATTGCGAGTAACAAAAACGTTTAATTGGCGGCTACTCTTCGTCTTTTACGGGTTGTATGCAAAAAGCGGGGCCATCTCAGGCTCAAAGCGGCGTATCCCGTTTGGGAACATCATACGCATAGGTACTTAATTATTCACCAGGACCAACCAGAACGTGGGCGTTGGCTGATCGGGGCCGTTGTAGGGGTAGAAACACCGCCAGAAAGAAAACAGCATATAAGGCCACGGAACTGCCACTAACTACCTAGGTACTCTACCTACTACCTATGCGTACCTATGTTTGTAGATATGTAAATATCGTTGACTGCCTACCCGCTTTGTAGATTATGATTCCGGGTCAGATCATTTGCGGGTGAGATGGGAAGTGGACCAATGTTGCTAGGTGTGTTATCGTTGTGTCCATGTCGATGCCGTCTCGCGTCATTGATTAGTCCAGTGCACTGCTTACGGACGGATACAATACAGTACCTACTATGCCTGCCAATGAGACCAGAGAATGACAAACCACTACGACGACTTACAGTCAGCTAGATGGAGTCGATTTGGGCGACCAATTCATGTCTCGCCTTCGAATTGGTGTTGTAGAGTGGTGTTGTTGTTATTATTGGTTGTGTTGTCTTGGAACCGGGCGAGTCATGATTTAGCGCCAATTCTGGAGGAGCGAATAGAAACTCACAAGACAACCGATTCGAGCTGCACTGCAGACGCGACACGCGAAGTGCGACGTGTAACGACCGACTTAGTTACTACCTACCTACATACCTCCTACCTCTCCTGATGTATGAGAACCACAGCACCAACAGGAGGGGTTACTTAATTCGATACAAACAATCTAACAAAAACAGAAACCCCCTTGACCTACATGGTCGGTGTTGGAACACAGAATATAACCAGGCATCTGAGCGGGTATTGGGTGAGTATACCTTAGGTAGCTCGGCTGGTGTTTATTTGTTGTTTTAGCCTAGGTGCATTCTCAATCAGTTACCAGGGGCCCCACCCGTTTCCCAACTACCTAGTACGTATCTAAATATACACGCTGTATGCTCTGTATATCTATATATATCTTGGATAGGTACTCGGTAATAATTAATTTTGATTCAAGCGAGACAACGTGATGTGATGCTAATCTGCAATAAACGGCAACCTGCAACATATGCACTCAACAAGGGAAAGCGGTACATGAGTATTTGAGACACAATTACGTGATGTGTCCAAGCCACAGAGAGATAGCCACAGCAGCTCGGCCACACAAACCCCACCAGTACAGAGTAAACATGAGGACAATGAGGGGTAGAATTCACGAGATCTGATTGGCTTACTTCTATCTTGTCAGTATGTCACTGTGCCATTAGTTACATCCACACTGTAACTGCACCAGCTGGTCTCAATGGCCAACACAGTCAAGAGTTCTTATCCGGGACAACTCGGCTTAGTATCCCTGTCGCCCGGCGAGTGGTGCTATCAATGATATCAATTTCCAGCATTTCTCTATCTAGCTAGGTATTTAGATAACTCGAAGCTGTGAAATCATACCACTGCGCTCACCGATACACGATTCACCAGCCATTACCGCCCGCTCATCCCCCATTATGGCCTCAATTGCGCGGTGCCTGCGGGCAGTGCGACCCTCGACTCTGTCTCGTCTCTCTCAGGCCCCCCGGGTGCAGTCCAATTGGCGAGCGACGTCCGTCCGGGCCTTCTCTGCCTCTCCGATAAGTAAGCTCTCCGATGTCGCCCATTTCCCAAGCCTCCTGCACGCACCCAACCGTTTCGGTCCTCAGCGTGAGACAAGAGGGCACTCCCGAGGAATGGGTAGCGTGTGAAAGAAAAAAACGTAGAGGAAGCTTCAACGCTCAGTTGCAGCTTTGCTGGTTTTATATCATCGTTGAGTGTGCGCATCGTGAGCTAACCACACCGGCGGTGGAAACAGGAGATATCCGCAAATACACAAAGGACCACGAGTGGATCGACCTGAACGCCGACCAGACGGCGGGCGTGATCGGCATCTCCGAGTACGCGGCCGAGGAGCTCGGCGACGTCGTGTACGTCGAGCTGCCCGAGGAGGGCAAGGAGCTCACGGCGGGCGACACGCTCGGCGCCGTCGAGTCGGTCAAGAGCGCCGCCGACATCAACAGCCCCATCGCCTGCACCGTCACCGCCTCCAACATGGCCCTCGAGGAGAAGCCCGGCACCATCAACCAGGTCCCCGAGGACGACTCGCACGGCGGCGGCTGGATCGCCAAGGTCACCGTCGGCGAGCAGGGCCGCAAGGACTTCGAGGCCTTGATGGACCTCGAGGAATACAAGACCTTCACGGGCTCGGAGGAGCACTAGGTGCGCGGCGTTTTACCATATCTAAGGGGCATCCCATACAAATCTCCAGCACGCCCCCATATACAACTCGATAAGGAGAAAGAGTACAACGGAGAATAGTGACGTAACGGCGGTGGATGCACGCATGCATCTAATGGTTGGTTTCAAATTATACATGGGGCCAGCACGGGGGCAAGGCAAAGGCGGTGTTCAACAGAAAGAGAAAAAGAACGGGCTCAACCTTGTATCATAGGCATTGCGTAGGTAATCTTTTGTTTGTTTTCGGACTATGGCGGAAAGCCTCGCAATAGCAAGGGTATCTGCAGAGATGGCCAGCCATATACTATCTATCAAAATACTCACATCATCATCATCATCATCACCAGATAGCTCCTACCTGCCATGCAAATTGTATAACGCCGTTCTTTCTATATCCCATCATAGTCGTCATTTGTGATACATGGTTTCTTCTCGCGTGGGTTTATGGGGTAATATGTATGCCTTACGCTGGCACCCACGGCTCCGCCTTGTCCCTGCTGGCCTCACGATCTGCGTTAATGACATCCAGGATCGCCTGCGCACCGTTATCCACTAGCATCTGCGCGACTTTCTTCCCGAATACGATGGCCTGCTCTCTGGTGGTGACCTCCTCGACGCTCTCCGCATCCGCGGCCTCCGTGCCCTCGATACTGACGACACACCCCGTGAGCCGCAGCCGATTTCCCTCCAGCCACTCCGTCTCGACACCGATCGGGATACTACAGCCGCCCTCGAGCGTGCGCATGACGCTGCGCTCCGTCTCGATGGCCAGCATCGTCTTCTCGTCCTCAAACGGCTTCAGCAGCGCCAGCATCTCCGCGTCGTCCGCGCGCGCCTCGATGACGAGCCCGCCCTGCCCGACCGCGTACAGCATGCCGCCGGCACCGCCGGCCGTGTCCTTCTCGAGGTACTGCGCGATGCGGGCGTGGCGGTCCGAGCGGTGCAGGCCGGCGGCGGCGAGGATGAGGACGGCGTACTCGCCGTCCGCGGCGTCGAGCTTCTGCAGGCGCGTGTCGATGTTGCCGCGCATGTCCTGGAAGCGCAGCTTCGGGTAGCGCCGCCGGATCTGCGCCATGCGGCGGACGCTGCTCGTGCCCACGACGGCGCCGTCGGGCAGGTCGGCGAGCGACTTGTACTTGCCCTCGAGCGCCTTCTTGACGACGACGACGTCGCGCGGGTCCTCGCGCGCCGTGAAGCAGGCGAGCGTGCAGCCCTCGGGCAGCGACGTGGGCATGTCCTTGGCGCAGTGCACGATGATGTCCAGCTGGCGGGCGACGAGCGCGGCCTCGAGCTCGTTCGTCCACAGGCCCTTGCCGCCGAACTTGTACAGCGCCGTGATCTTGTCCTTGTCCGCCGTCGAGAGCATGCCGCGGACCTCGAAGTCGACGCCGGGGTGCAGCTCCTTGAGCGACGCGGCCACCCACTCGGCCTGGATCATGGCCAATGCCGATTTCCGCGTGCCAATCCGTACGACCGGTCTCTGTGTCTCGCTGCCCGAGGGCGTTATGATAGGCTGGGTGGCTGAGGTAGACATGGTGGCTATAAGGCGGGAGTTAGAGAATTCGCAGCGAGCGTCGGGAAGACTCGGCAGGTTCCAATCGAGCAGAACACTGTTGCCAATAATGGTAATGTTCGGTGGTTCTAGATGGTCGTACTTATTTTCTGTAGTAGAAGTGAGACAAGAGGCAAGGGAATCAAACGAATGGGTGACAGATTACTAGAAGGAGACAAGATAGGTGACACGAGATGTCAAGCAGCGAACCCGGCCGACTCCAGAGCGAGCGAGCTGCGAACTTTTGGCGGGGCAGAAAATCATCGCGGGGCGCCATCTCATGCCCCACCTGCTCCTTCTATCCCTGATGGGGCCAGGCTACCCTGTAGACTCGCCCACAGCTTCCTCGAGTCTAGTAATCATATATCAACCTTCCTAAGATAAGAATAGGTAGGCTTCCCCGTTTAACTTCTATGAAGCGCTTTATATTTAAAAAGCTCCCAAATTTACATTTGAAATTGAGAAATAAAGTAACTCCGTCTTCGCGCGAGTGGGTCTAGATAAATGCTTCCCGGATCGGACTGATCGCTCATCAAGAGCATTAACGAAAATCGAGTCAAGCTCGAATACGCTCATCCCGTGGTCTCACCCAATCCTCAGAGTTCCCACCGACACTACCAAATATGGTTTGTGATCAGGTTTCTTGTTACGATTACGGCCTATTTGGGAGGTCCGAGATCACACTACCAGGGACATGGGCTTATCATACAATGGGTCATGCATTCTGCTGGCCAGATGGTGCTGATGTCGCTGCGCACTGAAAACGCCGGCACGGAAATCGAACACTATACTCGCGAAATTGGAGGTCAACTGATGTTCATTGGACTGTACCTAGGATCTTGATGGACAAGCGCGTAATCTGTGCTCATATAAACCCGATCTACAGAGTAGTCGTGTCGGTGGTGAAGCAGCTACCCGTATGCGATCACGTTGTACAATGCGGTCGAGTCTTCGGACTGATAATGAGTCGTCAGCAAGCGTGACGGTGTTGCCCAGCGGTGTACAGAACTCAACGTCGAAGCATACCGTTTTCTGTTTCACAGGCGCTGCTGACCCAATGAGTAGACTGCTTAACCTACTCAACACTAATCGCCAGATTCTCGTCAGCAGTTTGCGTGCCGCAAATTCCGGACAAGAGGTTTTGTTGGGAACACGATCTGTCCGAAGCTGCGACGAGAGATGTGATCTCGATTCATATTTCGGACGATACTTCCGTATGCGTCCATGGAACGATAGCACGAAGGCGAGCCAAACGCTGCTCAATATTGTCTGCGGACAACGTTTTATTTTTTTACATGAGCTTTAGGCAAGGGTGAGCATATACTGGCCTGGAGAGATGCCTTTCGGTCGTGAGTTATATAAAACGGCCGACAGAAACGGCCCGTAATCTACAGAACTTCTGTGTACACGACCTAAGCGTCAATTCAACCTTTATCCCCTCATACTTGAAAGTTTTGCTACATCAAGACAATCCACCATGCAGCTATACCTACTGCAAGCCGCGCTCATGACCGGCGCCATTGCGGGCTGGATAAATCATCGCCAGGTCATTGTCACCGTCACTGAGGGCGTTCCGCTCTCGTCGGTCGGAGCACCTACCGCGCCTTCTCCCGTACCCCTCTCTGCAGTGCCGGTGCCTTGGGAACAGTCTATTGGAGTGACTGAATCAGCCTCCGTTTCTATTGCGGTCCCCGGGTCGACCTCTCTTAGCTTCACCTCGGGCGCGCTCTCTCTACCGCCCTTGCAACCCGCTCCCGCGTCTGTCGCGCCAGCTCCCGTCGTATCTGGATCTGTCGGCGCCAAGTGCGGGAAGGGCTACACCTACTGTGGCTATATGTTGACTGGAGGTGGCCATAGTACGTTGAGTTCATACTAGTCCCCTCCCCTTGGCCTAGTATTATCTTTGCTTGTTTCCTGAAGACGTACTAACGGGCGATGTGTATAGATTTCGCACTAGCCGAAATCGAAAAGTCTTATTGTAGTGGGCTTCCAGAGCTTTGCGTCGGTGGTAAGGAAAAGACGAACGCTCAACAGGCCGTATTCGTCTGCATGGGCGAAGAGCCCTCGACCGTCCAGCTCTTGTGTGCTTGCAGTGGCACATGCCTAAATAATGCCACGACCAGCTACATTGCCCACTGCGATAAGCCTTGTATCAACGCTTAGGGTGAAGTTCACAAACCTAGTTTTACGGGAAATTGCTGTGGTAGTCAAGGTTATTGCGAGCTGTTGGGAGGTAAAGATTGAATACAAAATACGATTAAGAGCAAAGATTCAGCTAGCCATTCTTTTTTTCCTGTGGGGAGAATGGAAATTAGGATGTCGGGCCTTAGGATTCGGGAGAGGGTTAGGCAACACAAGCCACTCACTACCTAAGTTCACCATCAGGGTTTATTGGAAGCCCTCGGGATTTACCGCGCTGCTTCTTTAGCTAACAGTCATTATCGTGGGGCTTTCCTTAGTCATTAATCATATGCCAAATTTTCTACTGTCATAGTTTCCGTCCGGCCTAAATTAGTTCACGATTGACTATTATCTAGCTCATGCAGCTGCAAAACCGCATTACTTAGTTTCCAATTGCCCTTAGTTCATGGTAAAATTAAGCATTTGACACATAAGCGCCTGTTGACTCAAGGTAGCTTTATTTTACCTCAAACATGAAAACGGACCGAGTGCTAGGCACACACCGCACTTTGGAGACTGACAGGTAGTCACAGTAGCATTTTCATAGATTTTATTAGTCTTCAGAATAATACTGGTGTAACGGTATAAATGGGTCTAGTGGGGCAAGCCCAAAGGGTCGGATCATAAAATCTACCTAAGTAAGCTTACTTAATAAAAAAGCCTAAAAAAAAGCTTTTGTAAAAGCTTTTCTACTGCTTACAACATTATTTGTTAAAATTACTACTTATTACAAGCGCTTACTATTATAAACAAGCAAAAGTAATTATAAAATTAAAGCTTAAAAATAAAACACTAAGCTTAATTTTAATATTTATTAAAAGTATATATATATATATAAAACTTAAAAATTAAAAAGCTAAAATAATTAAAATATTTAATAAGTTTTATTTTAATATATTTTTTAAAATTGTTTTAGTTATATTAGTTTAATTTTATTTATTAAATTTAATTATATTTTTATATATAATAATTATAAGTTTAGTTTATTTATTAAATTAATGTTTTTTTAATAAATAATTTTAACTTTTATTGTTATAAAAGTTTTTATTTTATTTTTTTTTTATATTATTTTATAAATTACTATTTGTTTTTAATATATTATTTTTTTTATTTTTATTATATTTTTTAAAAAAATTTAAAAAAATATTAAAATATTTTTAAAAATTAGTTATAATTAATTAAAATAATATAACAAATTTAAATTTTAAGCTATAATATAAAACATTTAAAATTATATAAATTTAAATAATATTATATTTATATTTAAAATTAAAATTAAACTAAAGTTTTTTATTAATAAAAGTATTAAGTTAGTTATTTTATAAAATTAAGCTAATTAATATTAAAAAAATTTTAACAAATAAAATGTTTTAAAAAATAATAACTTTAAAAAAAATGTTTTATAGCTAATTTTTAAAAAAATATAATTAATAATAATTAAAGTTAATATAAAGTTTAAAAAGTTTGTTAAAATTTATTTTAATAAAATATTAAAATATATAGCTAATATTATTTAATATATTAATTTATATAATTAAATTTTAAGTTTAGTTAATTTTAAGCGCTTAAAAATAATATTAATATAAATATTTAATAAAAATAATTTTAATATTAAGTTAGTAATAAAATATTTAAAAAATAGTTTAGCTTTTATAAAATTAGCTATTATAAATATTTTATTAATTAAATATTAAATAATTTTAAATTAAATTTTATAATATATAAATTTTATTTATTAATATAAAAATTAAATAATTGTTTATAAAAAAACAAAAATATATTAAATATTTAATATAATAAAAATATTTGTAGCTAAAAATTTTTTTAAAGCTATAAATAAATATATTATTTTTAAATAAACTATTAAACAGCTTTTTATTTTATTTTAAAACAAGCTTTTTTATAAAAAGCAAATATTTATATTAAATTAACTAAAATAAATTTTTAAAAAGTTTATTTATAAAAATAAATTAAAAGCTTTTTAAAATGTTTTAAAAATTTATTATATTTTAAACAATAAAATTTAAAAACAGTTTAAAAAAAAAAAATATAAAAAATAGTTTAAAAGTTTTTAGTATTTTTATAAATATTAAATAAAATATATTTATTTTTAATATTTTAAAATATATAAACTTTTTTAATATATAGTTATAAAATTTATAAAAAAAGCATTAAAAAAAATACTTTTTGCAAAAAAAATAAAAAAAATCAAAAAGTAATAAAAGTATATTTAATAAAACAATTTTTAAAAAAAAATCAAAAAAAGCAAATAAAAAATAAAAAAAACTACTTTTAAAAAAAAAAAGTTAAACAATAAAAAAACTTAGTATAATAATAATATAATATATATAATAATTAATTTATTTTTTTTAAAATTATATTTAATTTTAAATATTTATATAATTAAAGTTTAAAAATTATATTTTTTATTTAATAATATACTATTAAACAATTGTAATATTTTTTATTTTATAAATAACAAATTGCTTTTAAAAATTTTTTTTTTTAAAATTGTTAAAAAAAAAGCAGTAATAAATATTAGTACTTTTTAATTTTTAATTTTAAAAATAAAAACTTAAATTATAAAAAATATACTTTTAAAAAAAAATAAAAAAAAAATCAGTTAATTTAATATTTATTAAAATAATATTTATAAAAAAATTTTATATAAATTTAATTTTTAAAGTTTATTTTTAAAAAATAAAAATATAATATTATAAATTAAATTATATATTAAAATTTAACAAACTTAAAAAAAGCAATATAATTACTAAGTTTTTAAAATATTATAACTTAATATTTTTTTAATATAATTTATTTTTTATTTATTTAAATTGATTTTTTATAATAAATATAGTATATATTTTAATAAAAATTTTTATAAATATAGCAAAACTTTTAATAATTTTAATATAAATAAAACAAGTTTTTTTATATTAACTTTTTAAAAATTTTTTAAAACTAAAAAAAAACTTTAAATATTTATAATATTTAAAATTAAAATATTTAAAACTTAAACTGTTTAAAATATTAATATATAATATAAAAAATGTAAAAATTAATAAAATTTTATAATTTAAATATAAAAATTATATAAAAATATATATTTTATAAAAAATTTTAAAACAAACTTTTAAAAAAATATTAATAAAACTTTTTTATAAAATTTTTTAAAATTTGTTTAATTATTTAAAAAAGTTTAATAAATTGTAATAAATATTAATATTTAAAAATAAATTTAATAATATAATTTAGTTTTATTTTTTTAAAAATAAAAAATAAAACTTTATATTTAAACAAATAAAAAAGTTCAAATATTAAATAATATAACAATTTAAGCTTTTTATAACAAAGCTTAAAAGTAATAACAAAAAAGCAGTTATTACTATTTAAAAAGTTATATATTATAAACTTTAAGTTAAAAAAAAAAAAATCGACTTAAAATTTTTATTAAACTATATTAAAAAGTTAATAAAAAGCAGTAAAAAAGCAAACAAAAAAATAATTAAAAAATTAATTAAAATATTTTTAAAAGTTAAATTTTTAAGCTTTTTTTAATTAAAAATAGTTTAAATAATAATTTAGCTATATAATATTAATTTTTTAAAAAAAAACAATTTTTATATACTTTATAAAATATTTAAATTATAGTTTAATTAATATTTTAAATAATATATATTTAAAATAAAAAAAAAGTTAAAAATTAATTTTAAATTAAATTAAAATTAAATTTTTATATATAAATATAAAGCTTATTTTTTAAATAAAAATAAAAAAGCTAGTTATAACTATTAAATTTTTAAAACAAAATTAAAAGTATATATTAAATATTTAATAAAATATATAGCAAATAATTTATATAAAATTTAAATTTTTTATTTATAAAAAGTAATTTTAATAAAAAATATTAAATTTAATAAAAAGATTTTTTATAACAAAAAACAAAAATGTTTTAAAATTAAAATCTTAAAAATATAAATAAACAAAATTAAACTAAACAAGTTTAAAAATATTACAATTTTAAAAACTTAAAATATATAAAAATTTATAGCAATAATAAATTAAAAAATAAATAAAAATATTTTAAATAGTTATAATAATAACATTTAATTTATTAATAAGTTTTTTAATATTTATTTAAAAAAGCAAAACTTAAAAATAAATATAGCTATAATAAAACTAGCTAAAAAATTTAATAAAAGCTATATGTTTTAGTTATAAAAACTTTTAATTTTTTAATAAATGTTTAAATTTAAAAAGCAATAAAACAGTATAAAAATAAAACTTAAAAAAATAATTTAAAATAAAATAATAATATTTTTAAAAAATAAAATATTTTAAATTTTTTAAATTAATATATAAAATATTAAAAACAAATTAAATAAAAACTTATAATAATATAAATATTAAATTATATTTAAAATATTAAATAAACTATTTTAAATAAAATATAAATATATATATAAAATAAACTTATTAATTTTATATATAAATAAATATATTTAAAAAATAATATTTAAAAAGCTAAAAAATAATAGTAAAAATTATATAATTTTTATAACTATATTTTATAAAAAAAACAGAATATATTTTTTAAAAAATAATTTTTAGTAATTTTTTTTAAAAACTTTTATATTTAATTAGCTAAAAACTTTATATTAAAAAAACTAAAAATATAAAATATTATATATAATATTTATAACAGTAATAAATTAAAAAAAAGTTATATATTTAAATATAATATTTTAAAAACTTTGTATTTATAAAAACAATTTTTTAAAACTATTACTTAAAAATTAAAATTTTTTTTTTAAATATTTAGTTAATAAACTATTTAAAACTAATGCTTATAAAAAATACAAATAGCTAAAAAACAACAAAATATTTAAAATTATTTTTATATAAAATATAAAAAATAATCTGTTTTTATTAAAATAAATGTTTATATATAAATTTAATAAAAATAAGTTTTTAAATATATATAAAGTATATTTAATTATTAAAAATAACTTTTAAAAAAAAAACATATTTTAATTAATTTATATAGCTACATTTATAGCTAAAATATTTAAGCTTATAATAATATTAATAATAGCTTTTAATTTTAAAATTAAACAGTTTAATATAATTAAAGCATTTTTTAATATATTAAAAACTAATAAAAGTTTTATAAATATATTATTTTTAAAAAACTTTAATTAAAACAATTTAATTAATAAATTTAATAAAGCATTATATAGTTTAAAAAATTTTTTATTGCTATAGTATAAAAAGTTTATTAAAATATTTAAAACTAATAAAATAGTAATTTTAAAAAAAAAACTTTATTTGTTTTATATTTTAAAGCATATAATATTTATTATATTTTATATAAACAACTTTTTAGTTTTATATTATAAAACTTATAAAAAAAAAATAAAAAAAATTATTTTAAATATTAAAAAAGTTTATAAATTTAAAAATCAAAGTAATATTATTTAATTTTTAAAAATTAAAATAATTTAAAACTGTTTTTAAAAAACAATTATATTAATATATAATAAATATATTAATAAAATTATAATATATTATAAATTTAATAACTAAAGTTAAATTTTTATAATATTGCTTTTAATAAAAAAGCTTAAAAAATATTTAAAAAATATAACAAAAGTAAAAATTAAATTATATTAAAAACTAATTAAATTAATTTTATATATAACAATATTTTTAAAACTAAATATTATATATATAATAATATAACTTTTAAAATTTTTAATTAATTTTAGCTTTATATATTATAAAGCTATTTATTAAATAATTTAATATTTATATATAATATATTTTTTTAAAATTATATATAAAATATAAAATTATAAAACTTAAGCTTTTTTAATAATAAAAAATACTTTATTTATAAATAACTATAAAACTTATTGTTTTTTATATAAATATATTATATTATTATTTAAAAGTATAATTTTATAAAAAACTATTTATTAAAACATTATATTTATTTTTATTATAAAAATAAAAGTAAATATAATTAAATTTATTATAAAAAAAACAATAGCTTTTAAAAAGCTATTTTATAATTTTATTTTAAAATTAAATAAAATATAAACGATTTATTTAAACAATATATAAATAATTAAGTTAATAATAAATAAAAACAAAAAAATAAATATTAAGTTTAAATATATAAACATATAAAATATATAGCTATATTAAAAACATTTTAAAAAAAGCTTTAAAATAGTATATTTTTTTATTAGTTAAATATTTATTAATAAATTAATTAAAAATTTGTTATAAGTTTAATTTAAATATTTTTAAATTTTTATTAATTTTAAAAATATAAGTTATATTTATAATATAAACTTAAAAAATAAATAAAAAAAACTTTTTAGTTATTTATTAATTTATAACAATTAAAATAATTAAAAGTAAAAAAAAAAAACAAAATTAAAATAAGTTATATTAATTTTTATTTATTATTTTTATTATTTTATTTTTTAAGTTTATTAAATATTAAAAATATTAATTTTTATTTATTAAAAGTTTTAAAAAAAATATATAAAATATAAAAAAAAAAAAATATAAAAATATATAATATAATTATATAATAAAATATTAATAATATTAATTATATAAATAAAAAAGTTATTAATAGTAAAAATATTAGTAATATTAAAAAAAAAAAAAATAAAACAGCTAAAAAAAATAATTAAAATATAAAAAGTAAATAAAAGTTTAAATATATAAATAACTTAGCTAAAAGTATAAAAAGCAAATATAAATATAAATAATAAAAAAGCAGCAATAATAAACTTTTTTTTGTTTATTTTAAAAACAATTTAAAAAATATTGCAAAAACAAAAAAGTTTTTATATAAAAACTATTAATTAAAAATTGCTATAATAATTTTAAAAAATATTAAAATAAAACTTATAGTTTAAAAAGTTTTAAATTAAATAGCTATTATTAAATAATAAATAAATAATATTATATAATTTAAACTATATTTATATTTATTAATATAATATTTTAAATATATATAAAAAATATAAAAAAAACTTATATAAATATATATATATGTTTTAAAAAATACTTGTAATAATATTAGCTATAGCTAGTTGTATTAAAATATATATTATTTTTATATTTAATAAAAATAATATTTATATAGCAGTAATAAAAAATTATATATTTTTTTTTTTAAATAAAATATAAACAATAATATTTATTAAAATATAAATATAAATAAGTATTTAATAAATTATAAAACTTAAAACATTAAACTAAAAAAAAAAAAGCAAAAAAGTTATTATTGTTATTATTATTAATAACAATAGCAAAAATATAAAAAGTATAAATAATAAAACAAATAATAATATTTGTAACAGTAGTACAAAAAATTTTAATAACTATTAGTTAAAACTAAAAGCAAAAAAAAAAAAAAGCGTTTAAGTATATTTTTTTTTTTTTTTTTTTTTTTTTAAAAAAAAAACTAAAAAAAAATTTTTTTAAAAACAAGCTAAAAACAGCAGTAAAAAAAAATAAAACTACTTTTTAAAAATATTAATATATAATTAATATTTTATAATATAAAACTAAAAAATTATTTATTATATTAAAATATTATAACAAAATAATATTGTTTAAAGCTTTAATTAATATAAAAACTTTTATAACTAATTAAAAAGTTTTATAAAATATATATTAATAATAATAATAGTATTTATAACTATAAATTAATTTTAAATTTATTTATACAAAAAAAAAGCTTAAAAATTATAATTTATAAATAAATAAAAATAAAAAAAAAAAAAAAAAAAAAAAAAATTAGCTATTTTATTAGTTAATTAAATATATAATAATTAAACGATTTTAAAAATATATTTATAAATTTAAAAAAATAATTTAAAAAAAAAAAAAAAAAAAAAAAAAAAAATTATAAAGCGATTAATTTATATTAAAAGTATTAAAATATTAAAAACAAACTTATTTTGTATACAAAAAAAAAGCGTACTTTTTTTGCAATTATTAATTTAAAATTATTAAATATATTATATATTTAATTAAACAATAAAATTACAATTAATAAATATATATAAATATAATTTTATTATTTAATAGTTTTATAATTAAAACATAAAAAATATATTAATATAACAGTATATTAAAAAAAATATATTTTTAGTTTTTTTTTTATAAAAATTAACTATTTAAAATATATAAAGTTATTAAAATTGTTTAAAATATATTTTTGTAAAAATTTTAAAATATAAAATTAAAAAAATTATTATTTATTTTTTTTGTTAATATATAAAAAAAAAATAGCTAAATAGTTTAAAATAATTTAACTAAAAAATATATAACAATATAAATAAGTTTAATAAAACAAACTTAAAAAATTAAATTATAAAATTTACTTAAATAAACTTATTTAATAAAAAAACTTAAAAAAAAGTTTTTATAAAAACTTTTTTATTATTTATAATATTATTTATTAAAATTACTATTTATTGCAAATATTTACTATTATAAACAAACAAAAGTAATTATAAAATTAAAGCTTAAAAACAAAACATTAAACTTAATTTTAATATTTATTAAAAATATATATATATATATAAAACTTAAAAATTAAAAAGTTAAAATAACTAAAATATTTAATAAGTTTTATTTTAATATACTTTTTAAAATTGTTTTAGTTATACTGGTTTAATTCTATTTACTAAGCTCGATTGTACTTTTGTACATAATAACTAGTAAATCAAAGCAATAAGTAAAATTAAATGTAAAAAACCTGCTTTTCTAACCAAGTCTAGCAGTTTTTTTTAAAATAAATAGAAAAATTCAAGCCTAATTAATAAAACCCCCTTACTTTTCAGTGGAGATTTACTCCCACTGCCACAATATCACTTCTAAAGGTTTTCTGACTTCAAATATTCTAGAAACAAACAATAGGTGGAATTTAGTCTCGAGCACCTGCCTGGCTAGCTAACTCAGGCAGCCCCCAGATGAACTGCCAGGAACAATTAAAAGAACTCATCGTAGATATGCTAGACTAAGCTCAATCAACAATTTCTCTCTGCCACTCAGTGCTTGACATTTTTTATGCCATCTGACCAGTGGCACTAGATGTATTGTTTGTAGATCTATTGTCGTATTGCCTCTTTCGTCTCCTTTAGAAACCACCATCCTCCGAGAATCTTTGCATTTGGTTGCCTCGATAATACAATTCATACCGACCAAAACGCCGAAATTCTGTAACAAGGTGGATGCGATTTACAGCTGAGAGATAGGATTTGGGTTGTAGGCAAACAGAGTTTTGAGGTGTGGTTGATGCGTGGGTAGTTTGACAACCATTCAACAGCCTCCAATATCTAACATGGCAACATGCAACTTCCGAATCCTACAATCCTAAACTCGGGTTCCCAGACGCCGTCAAGGAGGGTTACGATCTCGTGCTAAACTACGGCCGTTTCTCGGGCATATATTTCCCGGCATACACTAGACTATACCCCAGATCCCCCCAACCTAACCCAGGTCCATCGTCTCCGCCCTCGGACTAATACACTAGTCTGATTTGAGGCTCTTCCGCGGGGGTCTCCGCAAATGGGCTATGGCCAGAACAGGTTGACCGCTAGGGACGCTTTATATGTTTAAGGACGCCCAGAGATATAGTCGCTCTTTCTTGACGTTAGACGCATTATAATATTTCTATTAAGACGACTAGATGAGAGTTATCTTACAAGCATAACTAGACAACTAAGCTAAGCAACTACGCTCAGCTGCTAAATCAGGTATCCTGGGAAAGATTTTGCACACACATGGCTCGTGAATTATATGGAACTTTGTGTGGTCAATCAGTTCCATTCTCGTCAGGCCAAAATCCGTCACGGAAGTGAGTGCATCTACGGGTAAAATCAAAGCCCTGCATTGCATCAAAATACGACGGTACTTTTTCTAGTTGACGACTGCATTGCTGGTTTCGCCTCGCGAGATCCCACGATGTCGTGTGAATATTGGAGAGGGTGGTGCAGCTGCTCCGCAGCCAAGACTTCGACTCGGCGGCATCATCGTATACAACACGTGCCAGCCAACCCTATAACCTGGGGGCAAGATGCCGTTTTGGGGTAACCCCGTGCCGCCTGTCGCTTATGGGCTGGCCGACGAACGCCCGGAGCCAAGCAACGGAGCTGGGGGAGCTGGGCGCGCTGTCGACGAGATCGGCTGTGAGCTGGCCAGGGGACATTTCGGAGCATCCTCTTTGCCCAGACGCCTACGGTCTTGGCTGAGATAGTGGCAGAAGTCTACTATATACGACTCTGGGGATTCGACGTATCGGCGCCTCGATTATATTGGGTTCGCGGCTTTATTCGGCACCACTTCTTCGGGCCTTCTTAAGTGACTGTGGGCGACAACGACATGTGCTGTCAACGTAATCTGGGGAATTTGCGGGAGGGGAGAATACCATCCTTGGAGACGAGGATCAGAGCGTCGTCATGGGAGGCGAAGAGGAGGATGGGCCCTGGGTATATTAATGAGATCTTTCCAACCGCCCTTTGTCAGACAGGAAGTTTCAACACCAGTCAGACTTCAGGATCCCTTCTTTAGTCTCTCACGGACGTTCCCTTCCCGCCGCCCAGACAAACCAAGCTTTCAAGATCTTACTTGGCAACCAACCCGACAATGAGAACAGAAGCCTTCTTGATGGCCGCGGGCCTCGTCCCCACGGTCCTAGGCCACGGGTATCTCACCATCCCCAAGAGCCGAACCCGTCTCGGAAGCGAAGTAAGCCCTGCCACCACCCATCTCATCGTGCAGCCCGTCATCTATCTGTCCACGGCTAACATGCATGATCATCTGCGCAGGCTGGTAAGGACACCTGCCCAGAGTGCAGCATCCTCGAGCCCGTGAGCTCGTGGCCGGACCTCGACGTGGCGCCCGTCGGCCGCAGCGGGCCGTGCGGCTACAACGCGCGCGTGAGCGTCGACTACAACCAGCCGTCGACGCAGTACGGCTGGGGCGTGGGCACGGTGGCGACGTACAACGCGGGCGACACGATCGACGTGCAGTGGTGCGTGGACCACAACGGCGACCACGGCGGCATGTTCACGTACCGCCTGTGCCGCGACCAGTCCATCGTCGACAAGTTCCTGGACCCGACGTACCTGCCCACCGACGCCGAGAAGCAGGCCGCCGAGGACTGCTTCGACGCCGGCCTGCTCCCCTGCGGCGACGTCACGGGCCAGACCTGCGGCTTCAGCCCCGACTGCACGGCCGGCCAGGCCTGCTGGCGCAACGACTGGCACACCTGCAACGCCTTCAATGCCAACGACCGCCGCGGCTGCCAGGGCGTCGACAACGCCGCCCTCGGCTCCTGCTTCACCACCATCTCGGGCGGCTACACCGTCACCAAGAAAGTCCGCATCCCATCCGACTTCTCGAGCAACCACACCCTGCTGAGCTTCAAGTGGAACTCGTTCCAGACCGGCCAGATCTACCTCAGCTGCGCCGACATCGTCGTCAATGGCCCCGGCGGCGGCAGCGGAAGTGGTTCGACCACAACCACAGCGCCGACGACTACCCTCTCCACCGTCACCAAGACGAGCACGACGACAGCGGCGACCGGCACGAGCTCGTCTTGCGCTCTCAGCACTGTGGCGGTGACGTTTAACGAGGTCGTCACGACTGTCTAGTACGTATTGCGCGAATTCCTTTCACTGCTAGTGACTAGCCTGGGCAATTGCTAATATTTTGACTCTTACAGCGGCCAGACAATCAAGGTCGTGGGCTCGATCCCCGAGCTGGGTAACTGGGACGTAAACTCTGCACCGGCCATGTCGGCCTCGCAGTACACGAGCTCCAACCACCTGTGGACATACACCCTGAACATGGCGCCCGGCAAGTCCTTCGAGTACAAGTTCGTCAACGTGGCCGCATCGGGCGCCGTGACGTGGGAGAGCGACCCGAACCGCTCATACAGCGTTGCTGCCGGCGTTTGCTCGTCTACCCTTAGTGTCGCCACCACGTGGCGCTAGGAAGGTAGCTTGACGTTAAACGCCTCAAAGTCAATTTGAAGGGGCGGTACTGGATATTAATCGGGGACTGGGGCTTGGATGGTTTGCGATCAACAGCGCGACAATAGCCTAAAGGGGCACACACTCTCAGTAGGCAATAGAATATGAGATGGAGTTAGGGGGTGGCTTAATGCCGCTATTTCGTCAATTCGATTATAAATAACGAGGAACTCTTGGACATAAATAAGATGTATATTGAGAATTATCTGTGTTACTGATTGGTGCGCGGAATGAGTAAGCCATTAGCAGCTTACTCTTCTCTATAAATTATAAACTCGCTAGATTCAGCCATTCAGATTGCCTCTGTGTGGCCCCTACGACCTATTTGTCAACTTGCCCATCCTTAGGTATACTTGCGTCGTCGCGGTGAATGCTAGTGACGAAATACTCGATTTCTAATCTTGGACTGCTAGGCTCATATTCTTATTAGTCTCGGGTATTGTTCCTAGCTACGATTCCGGCGACGGCGTAGTTAGTGACAAGAAATAGATGTCTCTAGTTTAAATATATCAATGGAGGCTTGAGGGCTACTATATAACAATGTCTAGAGCAGGTACTGCAAAGTATGCTATCTGGAGTTGGTCGCAAAACTACTACACTCCTTTAAATTTTTCATGTTTGCGATGGGATATGAATAGTACAATTCAGAAATTAAAGCGATTGACATTGTTAATTTTTATTTATTCTCGTCTAGCACAGTAGGCGTGTCGCGTAGAACCCTTATATACCGTTAATTCAACCATCGATTAACGGCGTCGTTTTCCCGTGGCAGGGCGCTATAGCCTCTACCTACCTACCTAGATAGATAGTCGGACAAGAGCGCGTAGTCAAGTTCTGTTTGCTGCATTGAATGCCTGCTTATGAGCTTCCATAATTTTCTGGGTGGAATCTTGCTAAGTATAGCTCTTTATAGAGGCTGACAGTACAAAAATTTCGTGGCTTGGCATACTTTATTGTTAAGTGCACGGGACTGGTACAGACAGACCTATTTGCATCACTCAAATTACTAGCATGATCTAAGGCCCTCTAAATTAAGATCGAGGCATACTACGCCAGAGACAGACATGGGCAAATGCTAGGGGATTAGGTCACAGAGTGAATGGAAGACCTGTAGCAGCTAGGAAGAAGGGTGCAGGAGGGTATAGTATAGAGTTCAATAGAACTATTCATTGATTCCTAACCCTCTAGTTCCGTAAGGGGGACTGAAGGTCCTATATATTTAGCTAGATCTATAGGTATAACTACCCTATAGGATCTGGCCACTTTATCACCTTCTAGCAGAAGTGATACGTTCGTGGAGAAATCATGTTTCTTTGATTTCCTCGCGCAGGTTCTTAAGCTGGCGGTCGAAATCCTTATTGACCCAATCCCAATATTGCTGCCAAACAGGATTCTGCGACTGTATCTGGGCGCCGGCAGCACCCGCGGAGTTATTAGCGCTTTGTACCGTAGTCTTGGTTTTATCAGCGAGGAGAAGGGAGACTCGCAAAACGCTCTTATTGGCCTCTTCTTGCTTCTCGTGCTCTTGCTTAACGGCACCATCCTTGAGTTTGGTCGATAATGTTTTTCGGTAGCACTGAGCAATAGTGTCAAGCCGACGAGTGGTTTCATCGGTATCTATAACGATTAACTTGCCAAGCATGAGGTTGCATAACGCTCGGATATCGTTGTCATCATCAAGGCCTGCAATGATGCGATCATAAAATTCAGGTGAGCTAACGCGGGAGAATGACGTCTCCATTAGCGAGTATAGGGTTTCATATGCGCTCTGTAAAGGGCATATTAGTACACGCGCGGCACAAATTAGGAGAATTAAAAAGGCAACTGACCTTGCGAGCCTCAAGTCCGTCATCAACTATGTGCTTGAATGGCCCCATTTGTACTTCGCGGATGAGCTCCTTTTTGATCGTCGACTCGGCCATGACGAAAGGTATGAATTCACCCAAGTGTGGAAGGATTAATTCAGGCTTATTGTGAGTAGCCGAGTTAAGTGTTGTCATGCCAAGGCGTCGAATCTCCAAATTCTCATCTTTGAGCACCGTCAATATCATATTGAATAACACTGACTTCAGCTCCACGTCAAATGTCTCATCACTATCAGGTAAAGTATACCTGAGCGCTTGAACGGCAACAGCTCTGTATCCCTCGGACGAGCTCGTCAGTAGTTCCTGTGATAGTTAGAAATCGACCAATGTGGAAAAGAATTGAGAAAATGTACCTGTAGCTTGGTGATATATATCTTTGGCTTCAAGATTGCCAGGCGACCAATGCATTCTGCACAGAGTGCTTTGTTGTCTTCCACAAGTGACGAGCGAAAGAGGATCTCCCAAATATCATGTTCGTAAGCACTAATATCAGTTGATGAGGTAACAACTTGGTGAAGGACCTCTCGAATTGACTGTAAAAGCAGGTATTGATGACTTCCATGCCGCTTGGTCGCGTCTAAAATGATGGGAAGGTACTGGGGGACATTGCCAGCCCCAGCGCGACCCAAAGCAACGGCGGCCGAAACCGACACCTTGTCCGGCTCATCCCCAAACTGTCGCAAGAAGATATTCGGATCCAGAGGAGATTTAGGCCCTAAGCGTAGACCAATCTCTCCAAGTATGGCCAACGCAAGGCTCTGGCGCGCAGTATCCGGGGGCGACAACTTACTCGCCATATTGAGCTCGCCAATGAAACTTTCAATGGTGACGCCCGCATTACCATTACTTGCGACAAACAATGCACCCACGACTTTTCCGACAACAGCAGGATCACCACCCACACCCACGGTTAATACGCCCTTCATTAGCCGTTGGCCCATGCCAGACTGACCTACATTCGTCACAAGGACTACTAGAGAATCAAGGATACTACCAGAGAGGTTCTTCTTGATCAACTCGCAGAGCGCGACCACGAACTCTTGTGAGGCGGTCAACTTGGGGTTCTCGAGCTGTAGCTGCGCCATGGTGAGTAACGCCGGGCTCAAAAGCTGCGTGTCATTTGCAGCGACGACTGGTTGAATAGCCGATACAATGCCACTGATAGTGCTTGATGTAAGGTTTCCCTTAGTTGCTGGGCAAATGACCATGTGGTGAAGAGCCTGAACGCTGGAGCCCCTGAGGGCACGATTAGCTTTCCGTAGTTGACCACACAATTCCAAGGTCACGGCTTGGATCCAATTGGCATCGAGACTACCTGGAACGGAGGTAAATATCGCGACATTGTCAATTGCCCGCACAGCGTGTAGACGTGTCGTTTCATTGCGTATTCGATCGAGTAATAAATCTAGGCCAAGTTGTCGCTTCTCTAGCTGTAAGAGGGCAAGTCCATCTGGGGTTGAAGTCCTCGCAATTAATGTGCCAAGCGCTTGTATAGCTCGCTGCCGTACTTCTGTATCAGCATCGTTCGCAGAAGTACGATCAATAATAATGTCACAGAGTTTCAGTAACTCTGGCTTGTACTTCTGGGTGGTAAGCTTAGCTCGAGGAGGGGTTATTGCCTTAACGAGCTCTTCAGCCGTTCTGATGGCCTCGCTGGAGATTTTGTAAAACTTGTCATTTACTGCAGAAACAACACCGGCCACAATTTTAGCTAGGTATGGTTGGAATAGGCTGGAAGAATGGGTTTTAGCGATATCACTTATGAATCGGAGTACGGCCATGCGTAAAGTGGTAGCCGTGGCGGAGGCGGCACCGCCCGACAGAGCTGTGGATGTCGCACCCGCATTGCCGGTAACTCCCTTTGTAACATCGATGACTGGCTGCATGACCTGATCGAAAAACTCCGCAAGCCCGCCATTTTGGACTGCAATCAAGTCGTCTAGTAGGGTAATTACCGCCTGTTTGGTGGCAATCTGTTTGCCTCTGAGGAGTTTTGTTGATGATTTGACCAATTGCGGTGTCAGCTTTGCCAGGTCTGCCCGAGGTCCTGTCTGAGGGACGGACTCTTGGGTCGGCGACGCAAGGCCAGGTGTACCCATATAAGGAGCCTTGGAGCCTTGGCCAAGCCCACCACTGCTCTGCCTCCTTCGTTTCCTGCTGTCTGGGAGAGACTGCAAAAGTTCGTCGTCCATGGTCACCGAGTGGATCACGCCTTCGCCAGTTTTGCGAATGAGAAGTGCCATAGCAGAAATTATCTCTAGCCGAACGCTCTCCTCCCTTTCGTCGAAACGTCGGATCAGGGGAGTAGCCACATTCCGGTACAAGGTCCCATTGTCTAGTAGGTCGGTGCTGCGAGTTGAAATCAGGGTGTAGAGGGCCTTTGCGGCGCACCTACGGACTTTCCAGCTGGCATCATCATCATCATCAAAATCATTATCCTCTTCATACTCATCATCCTCGTCTAGCTCCTCGTCATCACTGTCCCCCTCACCTTCTTCCATATCTTCGTCATCGTCGTTTGCATAGTTAGGGTCGAATTTTAGATATCGCAGACAAGCCAAGATGACTTCGTCGGTATAGGGACGCATCTGGACCCCGCATGATGCAATAAATGATTCCAGTGCCACTAGGGCAACTTCTCGGATTTCACTAAATTCGGAGTCATAACCTTCACCGAGACTCACATCCTCAACATATTTGTCAAACTGTCCTTGACTTAGGGTAGAAAGGACGGAAGGGACGATTTCCGGAAGATGTGTACCGAATTGATGCGGTATAGCCCGAGCAACGGAGCCTAGGATGGTGATATATAAACGGAGCATGACAGGACTAATGTTTGGCTGCTTCATGCTCTTTTGTATCTTAGTAATAAAGGCGGCAAGAACACTATCTGTTAGAAAGGGTGCCAGGACAGCGAGTGCAACAACGGCTCTCTTCTTAACCGGCGAGGGTGTAGCCGGTCGCTCTAGAACTTTCACTACCACGTCTTGCAGTTTCTCGACCTCGAGTGCCTGAAGCAGCGGGCCAAAACAGCGAACGACCTCAATGAGAACATCGACGGCCTCGGGACTTGGATCGGACTTATCAAGAAGGCCACGAGAGTCTGGGTGCGACGACGTGCTCCCAGGAAGTGAGAATCCGAGGATACGTGGTATGAGAACGTGGCTAATGATGCCGTAGGTATCAAGGACTTCTCGGGATGGTGCTACTCCTGGGATGGGCTTCTGGAGTGAGGAAATGGCACTGCGTAGAGCGAGCGAAGGGAGAGAGTTGTCAACCGAGTTCTTAATCTCTACCAGTGTGAGTTTTTCCAGCATCGGGGTGATGACGGATGTAGAAATTTTGGCAGCCAGGGGGCCAATACTACGTAGTCGTAGTTAGCTAACGGGTGACCCGGGGGTGTGAGAGACGCCAGCAAGACGAAGCATGTTCATCCGCGTAGGTGCGCAGCTTACCATCTAACTGCAAGGTTCTGAACCTCGCCATTTTGATCATCGAGGGTCTTGATGACGGCATCAACGATCTTCGAGGACGTGTTGTAGTCGTGCACCAGAAAGTCCGTCTTTGGTTTAGTGAGGATTTGATGAAGGTCATTCAGCGACATGAACCGAAAGTCGGGATCGGGATCGCTTAGCCTAGATAAAAGCTGGCCGATGGTCTGAGGATTGGGGTTGTTGATCGCCGACGACGCCATGGTGGCGGTGGTCCTGCGGGGGACGATCTCGTGGAGGGTCGGTCGGCTTAATCGTGAGAGAGATGAAGATGCTTAAGGGCTGGAAAGGAGGGTGTGGCTGTGAGAAATCACGGTTAGTTTACTCAAGCTGCGATGTTGATAGGTACCTAGGTAGGTAATAATAAATAGCGCCTGAGAGGGTGAAGAATACAAGAGGAAGGAAGGGAAGGAGGGAACAAGAGAACTTTGTGCTGCTGTGTTGTGCTGTTGTGTTATGCTGTTGTGCGCTGCTCCTGCCGAGAGACGTCACACCTTTCGTTCGCTCGGAGCTGCAGGTAAGGAAGGAGGAAGGGAGAGCGAAGGGTCCAGGGTCCAGTAGAGTTCGGGGATACAGAATACGTGACAGGGCAGTTTGTCGAATAACACAAGTCAGAAACAGGACCATATATATACCTTCTTCTAGGTTGGAATTTCATGTGCGCCGCGCAAAGGTGCAGATTCAAGACAGCGTAGGAAAACAGACAGGCTGGCTTGTGCTAGGAAAGTGAAGGTTGCCAGCAACATAGACCGCAGTGAGCCTAACTTTTTCACACTTATATAGTGCTAGAACGACGGCCGAAAAGAGGCGCAGGCCAATGTACTATCACAGCACCAAAGTGATGTTCACTGGTTGAGGAATATGATGTCGGATGTTTTCTTGGAGTTCGGACTGCTTGCTCTCAACCTCGTTGGCAGCTCCCCCTCCATTCCACGCGCTAGACTAAATACGTTTGGCGGGGTCAGCCGGCGACCTACTCTTGGGCACTGTGCGTAGGGAAAATCTACTGTAAGGTATTCCTACAGCACCGCTTGCCTTGCAAATAGCCTTTTTACAGGTTTACCGAAGTCATCCCAATTATACGATCCAAGGTCTCCTTATTTTTATACAATTTACATACTGTCTCCGGCATCTACGATTACGAAGTCGGGCAAAAAGAATACAGCTATACAGCGTATATGAAGTTGACCAGCTCTTTGCAGCTCTATCAATTGAAAGATACTTCTATTTGCATACAAACTACCTAGATAGTACGAAACAAGGTATTGACTAGTTGGATTGGTTGAAGTGATCACGAAGCTCTCACTTTGTATGCAGAACAGGAATTTAGGGGGGTAGATGCAGGTTGCGTATTGGTGTGGTTCGGCTAGGCTAGAGCTGTAGATTAGATAAGGAGCTCGCAACAACTAACCAATCAACCAATCAATTAATCAGCCAGCCAACTAACCAACCAACTAACCAACCAACCAACCAATCATAACTTGAATTTCCCTCTCCGTCCCTTTTCACATGTCTCTCAATTTTGTTACCTGGGTCATGAGTATTGTAGTTGCACTTGTCGCATTGCTGTTCACTGGATTCGGGTGCATCGCAGTCCAAGTTTTCAGGTAGTGTGGGTTGTATCTCACGACATCTGGCAGTCGACGAAGTTGTGTTTGTCCTCGCCAGCGGGCTCTGCTGATCTGACATCGAGGCTTCTTGGTTGGTGTGCGGTGGGTACCATCTTCGCGCCATCTCCTTGTCAACGTCTGAGAGGACGTGGGTCTCTTTGATGTGCTTTCCCTCCCTGTTCCATCCTGGCGAAATTTCATACATCATGATGGATTTTTCATCAAAAGGGGATGCTTCAATTGACCCCCCTTCCTGAAGCTTCTCGATAATGTTTTGGTCAACCCATTGTTCAGCATAAACTCCTGGCAAGGACGGGCTTGTGAAGGCGTTTATGAGTTCATCGCGATGGAAATGAAGGGGGCAGTTGGGGGAAGATTGTTCGTGTGGGAATCCAAGGGCATGCCCAAACTCATGAAGTACGCTCTGTGTGATCTTCTGGCGGATACTTTGGGCGGAGTACGGTTCATCGGTGATACCTTTAAACCCAAGCATCATGGTAGGTTTACCAAATGGCACGGGTGTTGTACCAAGAACAGAGCAACAAGTCGATCCTTTCAAGGAAATCAGAATATCTGCTTTATTTCGATTGCAATCATTCTTGTCAAGGAACTTGAAAGAAAGCCTAGTGCCTTCTATCCATTCTTGGGCACCATTTTTAATCAACCCCAGAAGTTGCTTCTCGGTCAGGCCTGTGTTGTTACTAGTGTCGAGGAAAGACACAGTGATAACTGACTTTTGCCAAAG
Source organism: Nemania diffusa (assembly GCA_038501195.1). Taxonomy (NCBI): domain Eukaryota; kingdom Fungi; phylum Ascomycota; class Sordariomycetes; order Xylariales; family Xylariaceae; genus Nemania; species Nemania diffusa. The sequence goes on along the minus strand of JBBPUQ010000010.1, from coordinate 1,036,006 downwards.
ACAAGAGGTGTCAGCACACAGACCCAGAAATTTGGGACCATGCGCCTCCTTCTCGTTGTGCAAAACAGGGAGACTGGTCCTGGTCTTAACATGTTCTAGGGATTCTAGTACACTCATTGTAATAATAGAGGTCGATAAGCCTAGAAAACTGTCCAAAGAGATATTAGAAAAGAGATAATCATGGTGATAATACGAGAAATATTAGCGGGAAGAATAGACATTTATACCGAGCATTTTACACACATAGATACAGAATACAACCTCTTATTTTGACACCAAAAAGTCCGCGCTAGTGTCCGCAACGTCTTACCTGCAGGTACAAATGTTTGGAGGTAGTTTTTACCAGAAACAAAGTATCTGTAAGTCAAATAGGTCTTAAAACCACTAATATTTTCACGTTATCTAAGGCTGCAGCGTAGCAGCAGTTTAGGTTATTGTGGCTGTAGTGGCTTACGCATATATTATTGTGGCTTAGTAGTAAACTTGCTGCCTAGTTGGTAGGACCGACCGTATTTCTAGATGAAAATCTAGAATTTGCTGGGGTTAGCTCTACAACACGTAAAAATTAGGTATGGGTCAGAGCAGACCCAAGCTTCAGCGGGACACCTTTCCCAATGGGGTTTAAATTCCTCTACAGATAGTAAAACGTCCTCTATGAATAACTGAGGCGTGGTAACCCGTCCCCGAATTTTCTCCCATGCAATGAGATCCCTGCACCACGCCCCCAATTCCGCGCTAGTGTCAACGTCTTGACCCCGAATTCTCGAGATCCCTGCACTATGTGGTAATTGCGCAGCTCCCCCCAATTCCCCCCCTAAGCTACACCTTATACCTCAACTCAACCCCTGAAGATTATTCCTTGCGCCAAGCGAAGAAGCTTGGCAGGTAGCAAACAAGCTATGGTGGCGTGGCCATTTATGGAGGAAATATCTCCTATACCTATCTTGCTCTAACCAGCTAAGCCTTACCGGGTAATTTTGATACCGCGGGCAGATCGATCCTCAAAAAGAGACACCAATTGTAGCTTGCGTTATGCGCCGACATACTCAGCAACTACCTATCGAGACAAGTAAATAGTCGTAGATATCGTGCTCTCAAGGCTTGCCTATAGGAACCAATTCGATTAACTTATGAGTGAGGCGTAGAAGGGCCGGCCTTATAGGTAGGAAAAAGAGCCGTGTGGGTGTTAAATCCAAGTTGCAATCACGCTGGCCTCATTCAAAACAAACCCTATGAGATTTGGTCATGGCACTGCCTTATCACAGCTACCAAGTCGTAGAAGGGGGGAGGGGGTGGGGGGTTCTACGTCGGGGTGTGTCCAGATTCTTTTTGGCCGTATGGTACCGATCATGGTTTCATGGTTTGGCTCCTCGTCAGATGAGCTTTACTGTCGTCTTGGAGATAGAGACTTCGGCGCATGAGCAATTACCTCATTAATCAATTGAGGGATAGCTCTGCCGACCGGCTTTACATGATTTAAGTTAAATACATTGACACCTGGGACCTAATGTGCCCGACCAGAGATGGGCTATTAGTGAAGATAGAGTTTTTATCACTACAACGATACGCTCACACCCTCTTAGTTCTGGCCGAAGAGTGAACTTCCCGTGAGAACTGCCAATGGTCTCCCGCTTTCCTTCAACGCGCGCTCGGCAAAGTCCATGAGCGCGCAGTCCATGCCTATCTTGCCTTTAGAAGTTGACATACAATAAGTCTAGGAGGATGCACTGTACCTGGCGCTCCAACTATGGAGATCGATATTGGCTCTTCCACCATACCTCCCGTGACCTGGGATTGACGAGATACCACACCAACTTGTTCGAAAAGCCAGGGATTAGCCTCATGTCTCTCCTTATACTTGATAGAGTATATCATACTTGGGATAACGAGCTGAGGAAGTCCGCCGAGAAATGAGTACATGTCACGAAGAAAGCCGAAACCTTGAAGCGAATAGCCGCTTTGGCTAGGGGGCCTAGTGAAGTATTAACACAGGTAATAGTAAGTAGTTTGATCGCTGCGAGCTTACCCGTCGTACGCATCGCGATATCGCGACTTCGGGCTACCAGCGGGTAGAACTAGAATAGTGTTTTCGCTAAAGACATGATCACGAAGGAATTTTCGATAATGCTCTTGTTCCTCGCGTGCCCTTTCGTATTGGTCCAATGTAAGACGAGATCCAAGGTCCCTGATTTAACTCATAAGAGCTTGTAGCATTTAGGGTGATAAGGCGTTACTTTACCACTTGAAACGAACCATAGGGTTTATATAGGGTTCTCGGCCCTTATTCTTCCGGAAGTCTTCGCGGAACTTTAGATTGTTGTGATAGGAATCGAACAATTGAATGTGAGCAAGAGTCTAGAGGTAATAGAAGTGAGCAGTGTTAAAAAAAAGAGAAAAAAAAAGCGACGATAGAAAAACACAACGATACCGTGGAGAGGAATTCATTTATCGGCTTTTTCACTACTGGAGCTTCCTTTTCGTCCCAAAGCGTCGCAACGTCTAGGGGTATCTGAGGTTGTCCTATAACACGGGCGAGGTCGTTGACAAAAGAATCCATCGTACTTCGAATGTCGTTTGGGTATTGATCAAACTCGCTGCTTGCATAAAGCAAACGGCCAAACTCCTTCGTTACTCGAGTTTAGCTACCGGGACAGAGCATTAATCTTAAAGCAAAACAGTACCTGACTCCGAGTTGCGCCATTTCCATACCACAAATGCCCAAACAGTCGGAAATCGGTGATCGAGCGAGCGAAGAATCCAGCGGTATCTAAGGGCCTATAGCTTATCAGCCAAGTGTGCTCATATAGCGGGCGGTCACTTACGCAGAAACTGGGAGGACACCGTTGAGGTCGGAGATGCCGTGCGTTGGGCGAATGCCGAAGATACCCTGGCTTGCAGCTGGGCCGGTCATGCTACCGAGTGCTACGATCGATGAGATGTGCCAGCTTTGAGATTGGATAGAATTGCCTTACTATCAGACCCAACGCTATAGTCTAGCCATTCATACGCAGCGATGGCTGCAGCACTGCCAGTGCTGCTCAACTCGGGATCAAGGTAGCCATCACCGCGCGGATTGAATGGACATTGATAGTCAATCCAATCGCGAGGATGCTCTCCAGATGCAAATTGGGTCGTCTTTGTCTTGCCTATGATGATCGCTCCTGCGTCGATGAGTCGAGTTATCATATTTGCCGATCGCTTCGCGTTGCCTGAAAAGTCTTGATAATCCCGAGACGAGACGCCTGTTGGTACGCCGGCTAGGTCAAAGATATCCTTGATGGCAACACGCTTTCCTTCCAGAGGGCGGCTGGCACTAGCTGGCTCGGAGTATAACCGAGAGGGTACTGGAATCTGACCGCCTCTATATTTATGGAAACTGAATTGAATATTCAGTATTAACTAATGATACTCGTCGTTTAACAACGCTTACCTATGCGGGCTTGCATTGCTGTCTTCCATCACCCCAAACACGAAAGCCTGGTAAGGGTCATCGTATAGCCTGTATACTTGGTATAGGGCAGAATCCCTGAGGACATAAGGACCAGAGCGAACGCAAGAGCCGGTCTGAACTGGCTTCCACGCGTTACAGACATAGCAATTAATCAAGCTGTTAGAACCAATGCTGGGTTCTTGGGAAGGCAGTATGTCGCCGCCACTGTAGCAGATAATACAATGTTTGAAGAAAGAATCATTAAACACATCATCACATCTCAAAATCCGCTCCCTTTCCTTTTCCAACCAAGCGGAGTCAATCTTTTGTCCAGGCTCAACGAACAGCGCGGTAACAGGGAGGAGACCATAACCGCTCTGGGTCACTGAGGGACAGTCTAAATATGCAATAGGCTGTTTAAAAATCGAGAAATCGGAGTCTTCGCATGAAAATCGAAGATCTTCCATTGCGGGGATGGGATACTCTCAGAACAAGTGTAGAACTCTCTATATTTTGAGGCGTACACAGAGTGCGGAAGAGACGTCTGACAGAAAAATGAGTTTAATGAATTCAATTACCTAGGTAGTTTCGGTTCACTAGATTAGTGAGTCCAGCACTATACTTAGCGTTGGAGGCACGCTGAAGACGTGGAGATACAAGATCTCCAGCTGCGGATTACGCGCTACAACTTCCACTGCGATAGTTAGACATTAATACGTACGAGGTTTCGGAAGTCTATGAATACAGAACGCAAGAGCAACTCACTTATGGTAGAGAGCTCTGGTGATGCATACTCACACCCTTACCTCCTACCTAAACCCCCTGCTGGCCTGGCATTTATTATTTAGGTACATACCCCCTCCCACTCTCGATTACTACATCCAGCTTTCCAAATTATTTTACAGCACTATTAATAGCACAGAATGAACAGGTTATAAAACCTGTCCTTACGTCTACGGAAAGTAATCATTTACTTTCTGTTGCCTTCTCCCGAATCGCTCACGGTCTTAGGGTACACGCGAGTATAGGTCCGTGATAGCCTCTATGACACCGCGCGAGAGTTAATTCTAGTAGGTAAACAACCTGCAGTGTGATAGCCATGTTGTCATAGGCGAAGAACGACGGCGCCACTCATCACGCGACATATTTACATTATACACTACATAAGTATTGCTAAATGGGGAATTCTCAGATAGAGATTCCAAAAACCTGCCCACTGAACTGGTAAGTGCCAGTGCCAACAACACCGCCTCGCGTCGTGACATACGCCTTGCCAGGCCGCGGGATCGTGATCGAAGTCGGCCCAATCAACGTCGTGCTATTCGCCGAGCCCGCCGCAAAGCTCGCCACCCCACCCGGCGTGACACGCAGTATGGCGCCCGGGCTCTGCGCAATATACGCGTTGCCGTCGGCGGCGATCTCGAAGTCGTCCCAGTTGATGCCCGCCGCCACCGTGTGCAGCACCTCGACGTCGCCGGCCCGGTCGCCGGCCTCGGTGATGGCGATGCGCCCGAAGACGCCGGTGCCGGTGTTCGTGAAGTAGGCGTAGCCGCCGCGGATCTTGAGCCCGTTGATCCCGATGGGCGTCGTCGCACCCGCCGGGAACGCGAACGCCGCGTCCGTGATGGCTACGTCTGCTGCGCCCGTCTCTGTATCCACGCGCCAGAGGCAACCCAGGTTCGAGTCCGCAAGCAGCACCACGTGCGGCGACGCCGGGAGCGCCGATATGCCGTTTAGGAACACGGCGTCGGGCAGCGTGGCCACGATGGCGACGGTCGGGGCCCCGGTGCTGTTCGTCTGGCTGAAGTCTACCGTGTACAGCGTCTCGTTCGTGTACCTGAAGTTACCCCGGACGCCACCAGAAAATGCGAACTTGTCGGCACCGATCCTAACAATGCCGTTCAGCGCCGTTGCGCCTGGGGCCTTGAGGATGAGCTCTGCCTGGGGGTTCTCGGCGAGCGGGTTGATCTGGTATAGTTGGCCATCGTTGAATGTGGTCAGGAGAAGCTGGGTCTCTGAACGCAGGTAGCTATTTTCGATGTCGATATAGGACGAGAAGTTGAATAGCTGCACTCCTGACGATTCGATGAACACGGGGGTAGCTGAGATGCCCCCGGCAACCAGAATGGGCAGAAGAGTGTGGGACCGCATCATGAAGGTGTTGGACACGCGAAGCCACCAACGAGATCTATGAGTCACTGCTTAAGCATTGTTTCTAACCGCGTTATAAGGCGTCTTCTAATATTTAACTTTTTTTTTAAAATACGATCACAGGTAAATAGCAGTCCTGTTTAAGCAGCTTGCGTGGCCCTCGGTCAATGCGTTTTATTAAAGATCCACCAATCTCCGGCATTTGTCATTAAGAATGATGCATAGCTAACCGCCCGAACAGGTATTTAGATCTGCCTACTCTTACGTATTTAGTACACTTACCTACACGAGAGCACTAGTGTCATGTTTAACGTGTTTAACCTCGTACCATCATCGGCATATTAAGCACCCGGCCCACATGGAAAGTACGGGAAAATACCTATTGCGTAATTCTTGGCCGACGATTTCCCTGATTGTTCGACTAAATGGCCCACAATAGAGACTAAGGATAAAGAACTCAAGGATAAAAAGGTGAGAAGTATTTAACAGAAAAAGACGTATTTAAATAAGCAAAAGGCGAGATCTTGTCCTGCACCTGTAAAATAAACAGAAGTCGAGGAAAGGATTTCTTTATAACTCTAAAAGCCATGTTAGTAGTTCGCGCAGACTTATAAACATTAGTAACAACTAGTTTAAATGAAGGGATGGTTCGGTAAGCCGACAAGTTTAAGTAAGGTGTAAATAAAGGAGAGACAGCGTAGTGTAAAGCGGGACAAGTGGCGGGGACAGACTTAAAGCGTGCTCCATGCTGAATGGTTTTTCAGGCCGGATATGAGAGTCCGGATTGAGTTCCGTCAATGAAGGGACGCCGAAGGTCCGTATATTTATATGATACGGGGTCGGAGTAAAACGGAGAACCGGAGAACCGGTGCACCGCCGCGATAAGTCAGCAGGCAACTTATACCGAGCAGTTGATCAAAGCCTTTTGGAGGCAGGTCGGGGCTAGATATGGGACTTTCTATAGAAGATGTTTACACACCCTGTCTAAATGTTACTTGTAATACAGAGTAGATAACGCCTAGAAATGCCGTCGCGTTATAGGTTTATCCTCACACGGCGTCTGTATACGGTATCTTTAGACAACTATCCTTGCTTCTTTTAATTGAAGTTGTAATATATATATTTGTTAAAAAGGTGAATACATCCTATTTCAGTTCGCCTTCCATAATTAGCTTATTTCTGGGAGAGACTTTAAGTACCATTATCTGATTTATAAGCTGCATCTTTTATGTCTCCATTAGCGGAATTCCGGGCGGCGTGACTAACACCCCCCGGCTGCCATTTACCTAACCTTGTAATTTGTAGATCATAGTGCTCATAGACCTACTTAAGTCTTGAACCGACTAGTTTCCATCTACTGTATGACTCAAGTCTTTAGAAGTACTGTAAAAATATTTTAAGGCTGTGCAGCGCGATATGTATGTTTTTACGTCGCGTTTAAGAGTATAGACTGCATCCGAATAAATCTATACATGCCTACAAAGCTACTTCACAGTTTACTTTGTAAGCAAACCTTAAATCTCTCCGAGCAGGACGGGGGGTCATCCACAAAGGCACGGGACGACCATGTCGAACTGTCGTATAGACGGTCTAATCCAAACCCCGGTGCTTATCATCACACCAAGACCAGAATTGATTGTAGATTTAAGCCGGGGCGATCGGTATCATACCCCATGCGATGGGGTCGAAATAAGCTATCATGTCTCTGCTATAAGTAGGACAAGAGAAGGCCTATCTATTGCTGTTGATGCTCGCGTCCCAAATCCAATCTGATCATTCAACCAGCATCTTGATTATCATATATCAGCCATGGCTCCTACTATCCTCATCGCTGGTGCGACTGGCAACACAGGTCGCGGTGTTGTCGAGACTCTATCAAAGTTACGCGAGACGAGCAGCGTCTTATCCGGCCACCGCATCGTTGCCCTCACGCGTTCTGCAAATGGCGCCGTAGCGCAGGGGTTTGCCAAACTCCCCGGCGTCGAAGTGGTCGAGAAGAACTGGATCGAGGTCACTCCCGACTGGCTCCGCGAAAACGAGGTCGTCCGGGCGTTCGTCGCGTCGCAGCCCCAGCCGAGCCAGTTCACTGAAGAGTCGACGTTCCTCATCGCCGCCCTCGAGGCGGGCGTCAAGTATCTCGTGCGCATTTCCACGGCGGCCCGCAACGTCCGGCCGGATTGTGATGCGTTCTACGCTCGCACGCATTGGGCGCTTGAAGCTCTCTTGAGCACCCCCGAATTCGCTCGCCTGCAGTGGACGTCGCTTCAACCCAACTGTTTCTCCCAGCTCTACCTCGGTACTGCTGCTGGACTCATCAACCAATACCGAAAAACTGGAAAGCAAAGTCCGCTCGCTCTCATTGGACCGGCAGATACACCTATTGCCATTATCGACCCCTTCGAGATTGGTGTACTCGCAGCTGTCTTACTATCTCAGCAAGACCCTACCCCACATAACAAGGCCAAATATGTTATCAACGGACCAGTGGACGTGACTGGTGCCCAAGTTGTGAAGTTGGTTGAGCAGCACATTGGCGCTAAGGTCGAGGATGTTGTCTTCAGCGACACTAGTTTCGTTGATGCTTTCGCTGACGCCAGTCCGGTACCGAGGAACATCATGCTAAGCATTAGAAGCTCCTTGAAGCCATTGACTGAGGGGCTGTGCACTGTTTCCACAACTAGCAAACAGGTGCTAGAGCTTGCCGCGCCAAAGCGTACACCTGCTGAAACTTTAGAGAGTATGCTTGAAGGATAAATCAGTGGGACGCCACCTAGCGTCAGCGGTAGCCATCATGATTCATAGATAGGGAACCCCAAGTAACCAAGCAGACCATAATAGGAGCCGATGATTGTCTGTTTGTTATAGCTTGGGAGATAAAGGTACTTTCGGAATATTCAAAAGAGATGGAGGCTGTTTAAGAAAATGAGAAACAGCATTACATAAAATTTTGTTCACTAGTGCTCATTCCGAGTATTAAACTGATTATCTTTAGTTTTTCATTCGGTGTCCTGACAAATAAGCATTATGCAATATCGCGGAGCCTAGATAACTCTCTGTCATGGAACAAAACTGCAACGCTAAGCCACAACATCACTGATGTAGAGCAAAAGTAGAACGCTGCCAAGGTGGGAACCTTGACCGTTTGAAGGCCTTATATATGGGACCGTGACACTCTCGATGCATTTCGCCGCTTAGAAATTTGAGGAAATATTAGTGTCTTCCTTTTGAAAAGGATGAGCATTACTTAGGAGCAGTCTAAGCCATTGGGCGTTAAGCGCAACCAGAACTCATCAAGGGAGAAGAGTGAATTTTCTTTCCCTAGCTTGCCATGAATTTTTGTTGTACATTGTTGCTGTCGCGACTTCGGATAATACAAGGCCAAATGGACTCTAAAGTCGTGGTTTAGGTTGGCTGAATAGTAAGAAACTGGCTAACTTCATCTGTTAAGAAATGGGTGTTTCTTAAGAAATCATCTCGAGGAAGTTATCTTAGGATGACTTCATGTAGAAGGCGCCAATCTAAGGACACCAGTTGAAGGCTATCTACCGACGCCGTCTACAGTCTGGTGAATAGTAGGTTATGAGCAGTAGATATATTGTGTATGATAAGGTGGTTGTCAGGGGATATGGTCCAGAGTGAAGATAGGTCACACAAGCACAAGCAGCTAGGTAGCACTTAGGTAGCAGTATAGGGGTAGGGCTCAATATCATTGATTCCTGAGTACTTCTTCCAGAAAAGGGGAGGACTCTACTCCTTATATAATAGTAGTAATTGATACAAATACTCCTAGGGGTCCTATAGCGACCTAGCTGCGACTTTATCGCCTGACAGTGGTACTTCTAGGATATATGGCGAATGTGTGTAAGGTAAAGTACCCAGCCACCAGCTTTAACAGCCACTCATATTTCAATACAATCAGTCTACAAATGCTATATGTAAACAGATTTAAATATTAAGTAGCTCAATTAAATACTTTAAAGCAAGGCAAAATTCTTGAACGTATGGAGACTTGGATACATGATATTTGAGTATTCCTTTGTTCTCGTAACAATTTCCGAAACCGGACACCGCAACAATAGAATGATTATTATAATAGAACCTCTTTGAGAGCCACAAAAAGACCTTCAGAATAGCGCCTTCGAATCATATTAACCCATGCCTCTTAAATGAACGCGCGAATTTCACACAGAACACCGTAATATCCAGGCAATCTTCCATCGTGTAATGACATTATGAGGTTAGAACAAGAAGAGGAGGAGCTCGCCAACAAGCTCAAAAATTTCTTCTCGAGGGAACCTGGGTATTTCTTCGAAACGATCGCAGGAACCGGAGCCTTTGGCGTTGCCTTAGCTTTCCGAAATAGCAATGCCCAACCAGGCGAGTACCAAAGAATTGCTGTCAAAGGCATGACATGGGGACAGGAAGATATTTCCTCTGAAAAGGAGGCATTGGAGGTAGATATCAATCTTTCTTACAAGAAAACAGAAATTCATATTAATCCGTCTGTAGCTGTTAAAATGGGCTGAACATATTGTTACCCGGATTAAAATATCCTTCCAACCCGGTAGAAGTACTAGGTGGATTAATGAAAACACAATTATTACGGAATATCTAGAAAATGGAACTCTTGATCGCTTCCAAGAGAAATTAAGGACACGCTATCGCCGTTCGCGAAATATGCCAAATCGTGTGCTTTGGGCCATTTTTTTTTGTCGTAGGTTAAATGTATCCCTTTTTCCTGGAAACTGTTTCGGTATCTTCAGTTAGAGATCATTCTTTTACACGCATTGTCTAACGCGGCCTTAGTTACTAGAGCTTGTATCGGGATGGCTTACCCACCCGGTGACCCCAGCAAGGAGCCTAAAGGGCCGAGTGATCAAATACTCGAAACTATAGGTGAAGTCAGTAATCGCATTCGCATGACGATGGAACATGGTGATATGCATAGCGGGAATAGTATGTTTTTCTCCTCGCTAGTTTACACAAATTGTGTGAGAGAGATTCCTAATCCGCAATATCAGTTATGTTTGCAGACTTGGACCGAAATGAACACCGTCGCTTTCCTCTGCTGAAGCTTATCGACTTCGGATTGGCTAATCCTAACGAATTTGCTATTGAAGAGAACATCTCGGCGGTTGGTAGTGTACGTGCTAACTTGGCTAGTATTTCTATGCCTCAGTACTTTTTTTCAAACCACCTTGATGGAACTACAGTTAACCTTGAAAACTCAATTCTAGGTTATATCTGAGCTCATCTGCCACGGAAGAGATTTCCAACAACTCGTAAGGGACAAGAGGGGCGACAATCTTCTGGATCCAAATCTCGACCCCGAACTGGTCAAGTTAGTGGCGAGATGTATTTCTGAAAACCCACACCGTCGGCCAAGCCTTTCCAACCTGTTCTCTATTTTAAGGCAAAAATCACAGCAAACCTATCCGGATATCCCCGAAGAGACTGATCGATATATTTCCGAACTAGTCCAGAAGTATATCTTCGATGTTTGATACTACTCCTACTATTACCACTAGAGATATTCTGAGTGTAGATAATTCTATATTGCTGGCTTGACATTTGATAACAGCTTTCACTAGCGTAGTTGGATATCGTATTATATTTACAGGTGCAATGTATTATAGTGCTATGGTACATCGAGGATTTCGGTGGATGTTTATTTATCGTGGTCAGGATGTTCGATTACCGAAAAGCTTAAATAGTGGGATAGAATAGAGTACAGTTAATTGTTTTAGCTAACTACTTCGAGTTGACATAAGCCTGATACCTATCTTCTATGGCATACGAAACATTCGAGAGATAAAGCAGCAATGATGGCACCTTGAGTGGAAGCTACCTTAACCTAATTTCCTGATAGCTTACCGAGATATATTTTTGACTAGGTCGTTGGTAGCTAGTTAATCAAATTCTTCACTATTCCCTTGTGACGGTATAAGTAGGTCTAGTGGGGCGAGCCCAAAGGGTCGGGTCATAAGATCCACCCAGGTGAGCTTACCTAATAAAGGAGCCTGAAAAGAGGCTTCTGCGGAAGCCTCTCCACTGCCCACAACACCACTTGTCAGGATCACCACTTATTGCGGGCGCTTACTATTGCGGGCGAGCGGAAGCGATCACGAGATCGGGGCTCGGGTGCGAAGCACCGAGCCCGATCTCGGTGTCTACTGGGAGCGTATGTGTATATATAGAGCCTGAGAATCAGGAAGCCAGAGTAACTAGAATACTCGGTAGGCCTCACTTCAATACACCTTTCAGGATCGTTTTGGTTACACTGGTTCAATTCCACTTGCTAAGCTCGATCGTACTCTTGTACGTGACATCCCTTGTTATAATAAATAAAGTGATGCCTTAGAGATAGTAGCCTATAGTTATAGAAATATAGAGCTAAAGATATACGAATCATCAAATAGAACAGAAACTACTAAGTTAAGTTAGTCTAGTTACTAGGGGTTGATACCTACTAGAGCTGTTTCGTACTATTATTAGACACATCAGGCCGATCCTCCAGATTCTTTTCGATCTTAATTTGAGAGAAGATCCGTAAAGTCCTTAGAATGACCAAGTCTCTAGACTGTGGTTCGTATATTTATAAGCTTGGGACACCTGTATTTTCGCACAGTCCGCTTCGTGATATTATTTTTGTTACTTATCACTATGATTGAAAACGACAACATGGAATAGGTATTTGCCTTTAGTTCGTAGCAAAGCTAGGCCCTGCCTCCGCTGCTCCTAGCAAGCCTAAAGACGCGGCTAGTCCGGGGTATAGATATAATTAGTATATGCAGATCTCAGTAGATCTTTGCACGAGCCTGATCGCACTGTTTCACCTATTTCTCTGCGGCGTTCAACAAACTAACTGTGTGATTGCTTTTCACGATGGCTTCATCGGTAGACTATGATATCTACGAACCTCTACCTAATGCTACCTCAATCCGCATTCTACTCCTTGCACCTGGAAGTCCGGATGATAGCGACATCTATTTTGGGCTAATCACGTCGGACCTAGACTGCGACCATGGTAGATTTCCTAATTCTACCCCGCCCCCCGTCGAAAACCTCTCGTTCGTCACGGCTGAGCAATCTGCCGATGGCGACGAGGCCCAATCCCAATTCCCGATATACCTAGACATGGACTTTGAGTCCGATCCCCCCGAACGCCGCATGCATGCGTTCCAGCGGTACGAGGCCCTCTCGTACGTCTGGGGAGATCTAAGTGATCCGGAGCACATCTTTATGGATGGCGGAGTGCCGCTGCCCGTCACCAAGAACCTGTATGCGGCGCTACGATCACTTCGTCTACCGCGTAGCGGTCGCAAGTTGTGGATTGACGCCCTAGTGAGTTACCGCTAGAGTCATTTTTTTCCCTTTCTAGTAACTTGAGAGCTCCCGAAATGTCTCAGGGGTATGCTTCGGGAACATGTTTCGAGAGTTGTAGAACTACGCAAAAGAGTAATTACTGACTCCAGCTGTTATAGTGCATCAACCAGAGTGACTACGGAGAGAAAAAGGTCCAGCTGGGCCTGATGAAGCGCGTGTACGAGCAGGCGGAGAAGGTGATTGCCTACTTACCGTTGTCTGCCCCGGACCAGAGCAATATCAACGAGCTAGTCCCCAAGATCATGCGCGCGAGCCTGCTTTATCGACAGCATCAGCAATCGGAAGAGAAGGCCGGATCCGAGCTGGGGCAATACACCGGGCCGTTCAATTCGATTTCGAACGTGAAGACGACGAAGCTCACTAAGAACGAAGATGAACCCTTGAGCACTGCTTTGGTCAATGCGTTTGGAGAGAACAAGCTGTATCTCGAAAGCTTCGGACTCCCTCGCGAAGACAGTCCGCTCTGGGATTCTTGGCGGAGATTATTCGCATCGCCTTATTTCAGGCGCGTTTGGATTCGGCAAGAGGTCACGCTTGGCAACAACCTGCATATCTGGTTCGGCAGCGGAGAAGGAGATGCTGCGCCGCTGATTTTCGCGCATCATCTTCTGGATCAGTACAGCGCCTCTATGAACTCGAGCTATAATGCCGCGTGGTGCGACTCGGACGAGGACAATAAGGACACGCTGAAGGAGAGGCTCGTGGGATCCGCGAACGCGAAGACGATGTTTCGCGAGAGAATTTTCACAGGAAGAGGCCGGCCCCAGCGTAGATTGATCGAGGTGTTGGCTACGGTTGGTTCTTTCGACGCGACAGATCCCCGAGACAAAATCTATGCGCTACTAGGCTTGGCGCGCGACGGCGCATTCTTTGCCCAGCACGTGAGTTATGCGCCCTCGGATTCAGTAGAACGAACTTTTGCGAGGTTTGCCAAGCTATTCATTGATAGGGGCGAGGGGATCGAGGTCCTGCTACAGGCAGGGTTTCATGAGGAGGACGACGAATGGCCTTCGTGGGTTCCTGTATGTCCCTTATCTACAGGCTTTATTTTGCACCATGTTCTAACTTAATTCAAGCACTGGGAGAACTTAAAACGAACTGCCGGAAGCGACACGGCTAGATGGTCGGGCGAAACACCGACGCATATACAAATTGATGAAAGCAACCAAACCCTCGTCATCTCTGGGGCCATTCTAGATGACATCGAATTCGCCAACGATGTGGTCCTGGAAGCGCTCCAAGTAACTCTCAACGGTGTCAGTATAACGAGATTCCTCCATACTATAGTCAGTGGATTTGGTATGATATTCGGGGCTTTCTCCCCTAGAGACCCCGAAGAGATTTTTGAACAGCTCTTTTACGTTCTCGCTCAGCCGAAAGTCCAACACAAGAATTCGATCCCAAAAGATTCAGACCCAACAACGGCATTACAAGATAGCCTAGGTACTTTAAACTTAAAAGATAACGCGGGAAGCTCTACGACAACAGAAGCAGGTGGCGACGTTAATAGTGAAGACGACCAAGAAACCCGGATTTTACGAACGGGCTTCCACGAGTTTTTAAACTATATTATGTCCCTGAAAGATCAGTTATCGAATGCTGAGGAGGGCGTAACCCAGGTAACACAGAGGGAATCGCCAGCGGAGTATCAAGCTTTCCTGAAGAGAGCTATAGAAACAACGGCGCATTGCCGCTTATGCATCACTAAAGGCGGTCGTATTGGCATGGCCCCTAAACGGTCTAAGGTTGGTGACAAAGTGGCTGTGTTTGAAGGTTGTGATATCCATTTTGTTTTGCGACGGGTTGAAAGCCCGCCAGGGAGCAATTCTAATGAAGGAGAAGTAGAAGAGAATGGAGAGATGACTTATAGACTTGTCGGGCCGGCATTCTTTCACATGCCGGAGACGGGGTCTTCAGGGGCAACTGTTAAGAATATCAGAATCAGATAATTCAAGCCAGAATATAGCCAAATAGAAGAGCATATGAGTCTTGATGTAAATTAATCAACTTTGTTAGCATCTCTCGTTCTTTGTAAGGTATCGCTAGTCTACAATCAATCCGACAGTTACCACTCGGACTTGGGCTTCATAAATGAAAATTGAGCACGGACATTATCATGTAACTTATCTAAGTAATTGCCCTACCAAAGTGCAAGTATAAGTGTAACCACAGCTGACCTAATCAAAACACGTATTAGCTACCCGATAACCCTTATTTCATGAATTCTCATATGAAAAGAAAAAGAGGTTCATACCCCATCTAGAACCACTTGCAAATAGGACGCCGAACCACCGTCCGGCAACAGCACAACGGCACCGCACGATCGAGCTTATCCACCTCGCAACGCTTCTCTCGCTGCCCGCCTTCGACGGCGGTAGCATTGACTTCGATACAGCGCTGGTAGCATGCGGCATCCTAACTGGGAATCTTTAGAACGATGACTTTTTCTCGGCGGACCGCAGCGGAGCCATAGTAGTCGAGCGACAGGACGATGGCATCCTACGCCCACCTGAGTACTTCTTCCAGCTACCTAGTCCGCTTAACCTATTTTCCGTCATTAGTAG
Source organism: Nemania diffusa (assembly GCA_038501195.1). Lineage (NCBI taxonomy): Eukaryota > Fungi > Ascomycota > Sordariomycetes > Xylariales > Xylariaceae > Nemania > Nemania diffusa. The sequence goes on along the minus strand of JBBPUQ010000010.1, from coordinate 1,020,475 downwards.
TTCCCACATAAAAGCCTACCACCGTTGTAAGAAACATAGGCAGCAGCTGCGTCAGCTGCGTCAGCGACACGCGTCGAAGAGCCGACAGCTCAGCTCTGTTTGGTGTCCAACTACGCCGACGGCCTGGAGATGGCCCACCTAGTCCCTACCAGCGAGGACGACTGGTAGCGCCTCAACCAAGTGCAAAAGTACTCGCCGATACAGTCGTTCTCCAGTGCCCCGATTGACGGGCCAGGGCATTTCTTAACGTTACGGGCCGACCTCCATCGCGTCTTTGACGAAAGAAACCGTTGTTACGTTCCCAAGGTTGAGGGACCAAGTGTAAGGGGGAGAGATAGAGAACAGGGAGAAGCCACGAAAGAGCGGAGGCCACCTCAGCTCGTCATGCATGTTTTCAACTCCACACCCAGCGGGCGGCCCCCAGGACTCTGGCATAACCGCAGCTTCCACCCCCTTACGCAGTAACGGTGGAGTGCATCTTCAGCCCTAGTATCTTTGTTAGTTTTTGCCCTTGACAACTGTGCCAAGGTACTTACTGTTCTGGGATCGCGAGAAGCAGGAACATGAGATTGAAGAGAGTAGTCCTAAATTTTGCAACACCTTATGGGAGAACACCCGGAAACGCTCGAGGAAGAGAGGCGCGCCCAAACCTAATGATATCATTGATGCTTTATCGATGGAGGAAATACCCAATCCACGTGACATTGAGGATTTTGGGACTGGTGTCTCGGAAGTTGATAGCTTTTTTAGCGATCGACCAAGCTCTCCTGCGTAGGAAGAGGCGCAACCTCGAGGACGTTCACGGGAGCGGAAGCTCACCCGGAGGCAGAAGGTTTCAAAGAGTCTGATAGATCTAAACTATGCAAATATTAAACCTAGCTACTAAATTAACATAAACTTGTTTGAAAGATTAAATCGAAGAAACATTTATTAAATTTATAATAAAGCCATTATGTTCATTCTACAACTACAATCCTAGCTATAAAAGAAACATAAATGAATAGTTAAAAAGTCGGATTTCTTCGTGAACATTTTACCTCATATCCCACTAAACCAATTAATACTTACTGCGTATAAAAACCTAAATATCTGGCTTTTAAACAAAGATATTAAGAAAACAGCCTTAATAATTACTGGTGTCTGATTTGAAAGGGGCCAATTATTCGCTGTGACCAGCTTCCATGTTTGGGCCACCACCGTAAGAGCCAACATTTGTACTGCCACGGCTGAGTGTTGCACCATGATTTCCAGATGTGGCTTTCTGGGAGACGGGGCTTGCGTCCTCACGGCCCTTGAAAGAGGATGCCTCGGGAAACGATCGTGTACTATACAAGATCCCGTCGTCATCTTGGCCAGGGTTGGCAGTCTCATACTCCAGCACTTTGATGAACTTGTAGAAGCCCGAGGCAATCAGAGCACCTAGTATCGGGCCGATGAAATAGATCCAGTGGTACGTCGGAAAGGACCGTGTTGCAACTGCAGGACCAAATGATCGTGCGGGGTTGACGCTTCCACCGGTGTAATACACGCCCCTACAAAGCAAACATTTGTTAGCTTTGGACAACGCATCACGACTATTTAGTACCAGCCAATCTCACCCCGATCGTGGAACGACATAGAAATACAGGGAGGGAGGAGCCTTACGTCATCTGTGTGATGAAGAGTGAGAGACCAATGCCCACAGGAGCGATGAAGGTGGCTCGATGTTTCTCCACGGCTAGCATGAGGATAGTAAAGACCAGCTGGGCAGTGAGAAACACTTCGATGAAGAAGCCTTGGGCAACCGATGTATCGGTACTAAGTGTGGTCGATACATGGAGTCCACCAGGCTGAAGCCCCAACACTAGACCAGCGGCAGCAATGCCGCCGAGGAGTTGACTGATGATAACTATGACTCCGCGTACGAAGCCAACAGCACCAATAGCCATAAGGCCGATGGTAACAGCGGGGTTGAAAAGACCTCCGCTGATCCTGTAGAAGACCCAGGCATTGACAAGAAGACTGATGCCGAAGCAGAGGCTGATATATAAGAGTCTAGCTGCGTTCGCCGAGAGGTCCTGGGGTTGGCCTTCGTCTGGCGCCGAATTGACAGCGTTGGTGCCTCCGAAGGCGAACAGAAGGAACATAAATGTTCCAACGAACTCGCCAACAGCTGCGACGAAGTGGTTCTTTGTGTTAAGGGGTATTCGGCCTAGTATTTGGGGGCCTTGTCGACTTGCTCCCTGAGGGTGTTGTTGGGGTTGGCTTGAGCTACCATTACTCGGTTGGCCGGGTTGGTTCCCTGGAAAGTGAACATGGCTATCGCTTAGGCTGGAATCCATCTTGGTTACTTGATAGCTGGAAGAAAAATGGCCAAAATTATATGGTATGAAGAGATCAATTTACGATTATGGAAGTGGTTGACCCTATTTATGAGTTACTACTTGAACATCGAGCTATAATACGTAACGTATTTGAGTCGCTTTTGCGTTACTCCTCGCCTTTCCATTAGTTGCCTTGATGACGTTCACGAGATCAATGTTTGCTGCCCAACCGGACACATATTCTTCTAATCGTAAGCTATGACTGAAGCTCAATTCTTGTGAAGCACTGCGCTAGGGATTCAGCTTCCGAGATGTGGTGGGTGGAAATATTATGCAGCTCTCGACCGATTCATCGCGGCTGCGGGAAGAACGGCCCGATCCGACTCTATGCTGTGTACCTGACCTGGCGGACCACTCGCATCGCAGCCTCACGACTGGTGACATATCCGCGCAAGTGTGCCAGACGCCAGACGTGCATATCTGCCACCTCAATACCACCACTTTATCATACTAAGATCCTATTACTGTTCCCCGGTCGTCAGGATCGTCGATTTCCCAGTGCCACGATAATTTTTTTGTTTGCGGAGTATGCATTTGTGTCACCAACCGGGAGGATGAGGGGTTATGATAACATCTCGAAGGGAGTCTGCGAGATGAGACAGTTGCAGGTCGGCTAGCCAATCTGGATGCGCATGATGCGGACGGGGATGTCACAATCACCTTCACGTAGCTCTGTAAGACAAAGGCAACGCGATATCTTCTGGCTTCGTAGTGCGTGGCGATGGTATCCTATGATACCAACCAAGAGTCCCGAACTCGGGGATCCTACTGGGCGTCCACCGGGTGCGCTGCAAAGTATGATGAAATCATACAGATTCAGATCAATCTATCTTCGTCCCGGGTGAAGCCGAATACCATGAAGTGGCTCTTGTCTGGTCGGATAGAACAGATAACACGGTCTGATGAGACATACAAGAAAGTCACAGAATCTGTACTCGCAAACAAATGGACAGGTTTGATTTGCTGTTCAAAATGAAATGTCGTGGGCAAACGTAATACATTAGATATATGATCCTAGCGGCAACACACCGTTTTAGGGCAGCCACGATATTTTGTTAACACACCCATAGTCATCCCTGTGATACCGTATCGTATGATTAGGGAGTAACAATCAGCAAGGAGAAGGCCATCGAGGGATGCTTGATGAGCTACTCTGTACAACGGTAGTAATACCATCGTTTACTCATAAACACACCCTCTCAAACCTAACTATAGAAATTACTAGAGCTTATCTAGTTCCGGCGTACCTGTGCTTTAATTATGGATTAATGAGTAATGATATATCGTAAGGAATCACGGGATGTTGCATTCGTCCAAACATATTATCATCCTTGACTATTCTCCCGGCTACTCGCATTAAGAGGTAGTCTGAAGATGCGTTAGTAAAACACTCTGCATACTACTGCTACATATAGGAGCGTTGCTATTTTTCTCAATATGTCCTTATGATAACGTTCTCCTCTTATGGCACTGCAATAGACAACATCCAGATACGGCGGAACGTTGACTTCTCTACCATCTCCTTCAAAATCGCCTCCGCACTCTCTTCGTCTATCCCGTAATTCAGACAACTCTCCACAATGTACTTGGGATAAGCCTCTAATTGAAGACCTTGCAACCGGCCCTGTGATTCGAGTGCGTCGGCGATGAGCCTTCTAAGAAGGGCCCGAGCTCGTAGACATGGATGTGGACCCAGTCGCTTGTTTAGATACTCGTACAATCTTTCCGCTTCTGCAGCGCTACCATCTATCATCTCTATAGGGATAAAATAATTTTCTTTGCCCCATATATTGTTCTCGAACTCTAGCTCTGTTCGCCTAGGCCATTCGACCGAACCACAGATGAAGTCGATGAATTCAACGCGAGGACAAAGCCCGCGATCCAGTAGCCGAGATAAACAGCGCTTATATCCTACTTGATCAAGGGTGACATGGCGCACCTCATTGAGCAGTTCCACATCAGGGCGGCGTGGAACACTTTTGATGTAAAGTGAGTCTCTAGAAGAGTCAAACCAGACCCATCGCCTTTGAGCCGAAGGGCTTGAACCTGTAGTGTCGTCGGGTGTACAAAGGTAGAAATCCCCAAGCGAGACTAGTCTGCCATCACGGCAGGCAATATTGCGAGACTCGCGGCAAACCTGAGCGGTGGCCGGGGGGGAGCAATTCCCACCAAGTTGAAATAAGGGTGCATTAGAACGATGCACAGGCTCGAGCGCCTGCCCACGGACTTGCAAGATCTTCCCTGGGGTTGCCCAGTCCCAGATCATGCAGCGCACTTCAAAGGGCAATCTCCGGAACTGGGGAAATGTATGCGGGGTTTGATGAGTGACGACGTTGTCAAGAATCCTTCGCAGGGAATGAGCGTGTCCTTGTAGAACTGAAGTTCCCGCACATAGCGTAGACAGCGCCTTATATACCTTGTTCTCTAGCGTACCCAATTGGTTGGCCACGCCCATTAGTATGCGTCCATCCAAGGCTTCACTCTGCCTAGCTTGCTCAGAGATACAATGCGATATCTCTGCATACATGCGTTCTGTATACATGCGTTCTGTATACATGCGTTCTGATAAAGATCGCGCCAGCGAGTCTATATGAGCGCGAGTGGCTGCTTCATGCTCGTTAAACCGGTTGGAAAGTTCTCTTAGTAAGCCTTCTTGGATACTGGCGGACTCTTGCAGTGGAGCCTGACTAGCCTGACTATGCGACCCCCCGTCCCCTACCACGGCTCCATACCAGATGGACTTTCCGGCGCCGAGTGGAGGTGGGTGATGAGAAGGTTGCATTCTCCGCCTTCGGCGTCCAGAAGTGCCCAGGGAAGCACCGTGCGAGGCCTTACCCGCAGTTCTACAGGTTCTATTGCCGCCATATTGGCCGCGGGTTCGATGATAAGTCGCAGCGACTGCTTGAGACGCAGCTCTGATGCTGCGGTATTGATTGGCCTGGTCTTCCATTGTAGACCAAGTGAATTGATTATCTAAACAATAAATAAACCAATGTATAACGTGCTTAATAGGTTTCGCTTATTGTGGTAGGGTCCGTGTGTATCTAGGTAGATCAAAATGAATAATTACTTGCTGTAAGAATCGAGAGAGATGCGTTACGGAACTAAAGAACCTGACGCGCCGTAAACAAGTACAACCTAGATACCTAACCCACGGGTTTAGTAAGCCGGTCTGTGCGTATAGATAGCTGTGGCTGGCGCAACGCCGTGGAGTCAATAAAAACGGACTGGTCGATTCCAATCCCTTACTTGACGAGAATTGAATACTCTAGGTTGGTTAGGTGAATAATCAACCATTTTCTCTTAGATCTCGTACCTCGAATTTCTATTTTAATAGATATGGGACCTGGAGACCAGATATTAGAAAGACAAATGACAAGCCTTTGTGTCGCGTAGAAGCCCATATATGCCTTAAATTCCACTCAGGGGATTAACGGCGTCGGTTTCCCGTGACACTTCGTATATTCTCACCTTGCTACCTGATGAGCTGACATCATATATACAGAGGTGTTTTATCTAATAGGAACAATTTATCAGACTCCAGAGTTTCGGATCATTCCCCAAATTTACATATTCCGGAACGAGAACTTGTTGCAAACTTGCCCCTTCCCATATACAACTCTACAGCGATATCCTAGTAGGGATTCACCTCTATCTGAAGTTAGGGCTGGCCAACGTAGACTAGACAAATATCACTTCCTGGGTCGTGTCGGAGTAATTAGACTACCTGGACATCCTGATCAATAACGTCGACGTCGGTCCGGGGCAGTACTACCATATTTCTGAGGTCAACGTGTTCAGCGCCGTCACGTTGATAGAGGGCTTCCCACCGCTACTGCGGACCTCATCCTTCTCCGACAGCCGCGTCGTCAACGTGACATCAGGCTTCGGCCTGATCGCCATAGCCGGGAAGAAAGGCTGCGCCTTCAACACGGGTGCGTGCTACGCCCCCGATCGCCGCCGTGGCGCCGTATAGCCCGCGAAGCCTACCGGTGAGAAGATTACCGCCGTGGCGGCACCGGCTATGTGCCGCGCTAGATTCGGGTAGGGGAGAAAGGAAGGAAGCTAGCGATAACGCAGAGGTTATTGGTCGCGCTTCTACGAAAGGAAACCCAGAGGAGCTGAGTTGGACGTTTGTTTGTGATGAGTCAGCGATGGTTGGTAAGATGTTGACAATAGGGGAACATTATAACATGTATGAGCGCGAAGGAGAGAAATAGCCGATGCCAATGTTGGTGTATAACTAGAACCAACTTTGATATCCCCGCAGCTCAACGCTTAGGGGGTCGTAAAGCCACAGTATGTCAGACAAGTACTTTCGACCTAACAAAAGGAGTGTCATAACACTTGAAAAATAGTTGTGTAACTATGACTAGCAGAGCGGCTGTGGGTGAGCTCTCGCCTTTCAGGTAGGTAGGGACGAGGCGGATGCGTAGTCCCAAACTCGTGAATATAGGTATTTTTTTGCGTACTGCCAAGGTAGCGCATAGTTGGGATTGCGGGGAGTAGAGAAATTAGACTACCCAAGCAACCCACTATCATGTTAGGTTCAGACTTTCATCTACCTCACTGCCCATGATCGGTCCTCTCAGCAGGTGATGTTCCGATCTCCACAGGCACCAAAGCAGTAGACTTCTTCATCCTCACGACTCGTCGGTGTTTCTTCCCGTTGATGTGCTTGATCCACGTGTCTTCGGTTGGAAGACTCATGTCGCAAATCTCGCATTTCTTGACCTTGAAAGTAGTTTGAGCTGACATGCTCTCGTTTTCAAACGCAGTTAGCACCTCTCGTGCCATGTCTGATATTTCCGTTGGGTGCGGGCGTTCCTCGCCTGCCAGATACTGCCGGCATAGATCAGCCGCAGGCGGCAGCACAGTCGTCGAGAATTTGTTCGCATCTGTGCTGTCCAGTAGATACAGAAGATCCATCGCGCTGTGCTCTTTGAAGGATTTCAGACTTTTCTGGCGAATCCACCGTAGCTGATATCTGGCATATTGTCTTGTGGCGATATTGATCTCCTCCAACCCGGCAGCCTTACTCTTCGCGAGGACCTCTGGGAGTTCCATATTAAGTTCGCCGTTCAAGAAGGCCTCCATTTGCTTAAAACCAATTGACTGCCAGATCCCACGTGTACGATCAACCACCTCCCCTCGGTCGGTGCACTCACGAAGATGAGAATGCAGGATTCGGACTTCATCCATGAGGCCATGTTGGACCATCTTGTCTACCCGCTTCCTCAATCGGTCTCTCAGTGCATCGGTCTCCGCGTACGTCCAGAAGATCAATGTTTCCCAAGGCCCCCGTGCATTGTTATCAGTCTTCTTAGCTTCCTGCTGTCCGGCATATATATCTGATGCGCGCCTACCTGTTGTGAGATATATCTCTAATGATCTCTTGATCTTCCGTCGATCGTCCGGATGCCAGCGCTCGGCCATTGCAGGATCAACCTCGCGCAGCTTTTGGAAAATAACGTGAGTGGGCTCATCGAGAATGGGGAATTGAGACTGAGTCTCTTCTTGTGAACGGAACCGGATTTCTTCAGGCTCGGTCTCGTCTGAGCCGATAAGACTGCCGTCAAAAAGTAAGGCATGGACATAGTAGAGAGTGCCCCCAACCACGATGGGCAGCTTCCCCCTACTACGAATTTCCCTAATAAGCCTCTGGGCCTCTCGTACGAAAAGGCCATTGGTCCACGTCGGCTCGAGGGGTTCGATTTGGGCGAGTAGATGATGCGGGATGCCTCGTTGTTCTTCCACTGAAATCTGGTTCGTAATTACGGGCAGGCCTCTGTACATCTGCATCGCATCCGCATTGATGATCTCCCCATTGAATTTAATAGCCAAATCCACTGCCAGCTGAAATTCAGTCAAAATTTGTGTCCCCTTTTGGTAAAGCTTCATTATAACCCACGTCAGATTTCCCTGTGCCAGTAGTCCCGATGATAGCCACCAATGGCTTATGCGGGCGTTGTAATGAAGACATGTTACGCGAATATCTCCCGAGAGATCGCGCCACTAAAGGCTTCAAGCGAAGCATGTACGTTAGAAATCTAACATGCTGAGAAGTGGAACAAAATCTTAAGTATATATATGTAAAGGCTGATACAGAGTAACAGATGCTGAGTTGCTAAGTGAGAGACTACCTAGCGAACCACTAGCTAATCCTGGTTAATGGGTCCAGTCCCACTTAGTAGCCGCTTGACAGTGAAAATAGAATGTAATTTACTGTGCAAAGTATACTGGCAGCTGTGTCCAACTCACTTGAGCGTTATCAGAACACATAAATTTACCTTGCACCTCAGGATGAAGTATTGTAATAATCAGGCTCGATGGGTAAATAAACCAAAAGGGGTTGATTACTCAAGGGTATATATAATCCAGTATGAAAATAAGTATTTATCCTGAGATTCAAACTAAATAAATTCTTACGTTATTATTAGTACGCTACAAACAGGTGAGACTTTGTACTTGTTTTGCCGCAAATCAATGTATTATTAGTATCAGCTCAGCTGTGAAAAGCACCAATGAAGGCTCATCTATGACTCTACGTCTAGGTACCGTTGGTTGTAGTGCATGCCTGTGAAGGACTGCTTTGGGCAAAGAGAATCCCCGCACAAAGTTGGAGAAGCACAGAGCCTCATCTCACCAACACCCAAATTTATTTCGTTTCCTATCCATCTCCAACTCCAATTGAAATATTTACTGTGGCATTCCGTAGTACCGCAATATTTAGTCCACGCGAGCTCGCTTGCCGTTGCCGTTGGCATGGCCATTGGCATGACCATTGGTACCGTTAGTCTCGCCATTCTGAGCGGCGAAATACTCGAGGCTGCCCTTGGGATCCGCCTTCATTGTCTTGGAACCAGCCTGCCAGCCAGCTGGGCAGACCTCGCCATGCTCGTCGGTGAACTGGAAAGCTTGGACGAGGCGGAGAGTCTCCTCAACGTCACGGCCGACGGGGAGATCATTGACGGTGATCTGGCGCAGTACGCCCTTGGGATCGATGATGAAGAGACCGCGCAGTGCTACTCCCTCGTCTTCGAGGAGAACACCGTAGCTGCGTGAGATCTTGTGTGATTTATCAGATACAAGGGGCAGCTGCAGGTCAGAGCCGAGACCACCTTGCTTGCGGGGACGCTCAGTCCAGGCCAGATGAGAGAAGTGCGAATCTGTCGAGATGCCGAGGACAGTAGTGTTGATTGCTTTGAATCGAGGCAGGGCTTCGTTGTACTGGATGATCTCGGTCGGGCACACGAAGGTGAAGTCAAGGGGGTAAAAGAGGAGAACGACCCTGTGAGAAGCCGGCACGTTAGCATTCATCAATCCCCCGTTGCTTCTTCAGAGCAGGCAATTGCAGCAGGTAAAGTACACACCACTGGCCGAGGTACTCCGACAGAGAGATATCCTTGAACTCGCCACCAGGGAAGACAGTGGTGGCCGTGAACTCCGGGGCCGGACGAGTGACAAATGCAGAAGACATGGTGGATTGCGAGAATGTAGTGTCGGACGCTATGCGTTGTGTGTGAAGAAGTCTATGGTATTAGGAAAGTCTAGCTTTAGAAGTTGATATGAAATGATCGGGAGGTTGATGACAAACAAAAGAGGGAAAGGATGGAGCCTAAAAGATGCTACTGAAGGTCAGGTAGGTAGGTAGGTAGGGAAATTTTCTAAACTTGCTTAATGGACATACCTATCTACAGAGTATACGTACCTCCCAGTTGCTTGGGTGAATACCAAAGATTGGAACTGATATCGAACGATACAGTACACACCGTGTTCCACAGCAAGTACTTCCTGGTACTGTAAAAGAAGGTACGAAGCCTTGTTCCAAGCCCCACACCATCAGGGTACCTGACTTCTACCTATCTCGCTACCTTAGCGCCCCGGGGGGGGTTTTCGTAAGGGTTGCAGCAAGGTTATCTAAGGAAGTAAGGCTTGCAGCAAGTATGACAGGTGTTGACAGGCAATTACGGCCAGATATCATTGCTACAAGGTTTTTATATATGAATTGCTTATTATTTGAGTGTACCTTTTTAATCCGACTATATGTCGAAATAGAAACCATGTCCAGACGGAAACCATGTCTACATTATAATCCATTTCGACATTATAACCCATATCTAGGTTATAATTTATGTCCAAGTTGGACATACGTATACAAATACTACAGTTTATAACAGTTTGCAACGGTTTGCGACGGGTGCAAAACTTGCCGCTAAAGTCTCGGACTGTATAGCGATTGCACTAGTTTTCCTAGTATTAGAGGCGGTGGTTGTGGTGCAGGTGGTTGAGTGGTAGGGTAAATCCCTGCAGTTGGTGATCCTTGCAGTCGGTGATCCTTGCAGTCGAGTGCAGTCGAGTGCAGGTCGAGTGCCCAGCACTGCCTAGCAGTCGAATGCTAGCAGTCAAGTGCCCTGCAGTCAAATGCCTAGCAGTCAAGTACTTAGCAATTAAGTACCTAGCAGTCAAGTACCTAGGTAGGTGTTTCCGACATGCTTTCTTGTTTCGACATAATTACCGTCTCGACATGGTTTCTGTCTCGACATGCTTTTTAGTCTTAGTAATCCTTTTCGACAGGTGACAATTAAATGCTAGTAAATGCTAAGCAACTGTCTTCACCTGTAATGCTTTCGAGACTTGGTAATAGTTGCTGCAATGCTTACGAACACCCCCCCCGGGCCACTAAGGTAGCTATCTATCTAGATTCCATACTGTAGAGTAGAGTAATACGCAGGTACATACTATAATCTCACCGGTCTTCGTCATCACGCGACTCCCCGAGGCAATTAAAATTTACGCGTCAGATCATTATTAATGCGATCCATCTTCTCCACTCAAGACCCAGATACTCAAGCCTCGTTCTCATCATGCGCATAAGAGATAGTGGATATGGGGCAAGGTATTATTTCAAAAGTTCACAATTGAAGTGCCAAGATGCTATTCTCACGTTCAAATATCTATAGGCACATAGCACTCGCAGAATCGCATATGCCAAGTTCCTCGGAGTCGTATTTCAAGATGAAGCCCTGCCATTGATTTTTACATATGACTCTCATGCATAGTTTTAATAAATACATTATTGATCGTCCTCAATTCCCTCTGGTGAGAACTCCGGGCCGAAGTGACCGCCGGCGCCGATGCAATTTCCAAGCTCCGCCGATTCCCGTGAACACCTCTTAACTTTTTAATGATCCTTGGTATTACACACGGCCTGAAGCCATTGTATTACTGCTCTCGCACAAACGTGGTGCTGAAGACATGCAGAAGCTAGGTTGAGACTAAACTACGAGCTTTTAACCCATAATCATACCCTTCATGCCGGCCAGGTCGCCTTCTTTAGCCGCGATCTCGAAGTATCCGTAGATGATTCTGTTCTTGTTAGTATTGCATCATTGTCGGCTTATCCAATTGAAAGAAACTTACGTGACGGCGAGAAGAGTTCCAGTACCAGAGCCAAGAGCGCCCATTAGGTCACTGGCGACCGATAAAGCACCAATGCAGGCACCACCAAAAGCGGCAGCGGTAGGGATGATACGCTTGAGTTCCTTGTACATGCTTTGGTCACGGTGACCGGCCATAACTAAACCTTGGTCCTTTAGTTGCTTGGCAACATCGCGAGGGCTAGAGCCTGACACCTCAATCCAAGTCTTGGAGAATATGGCGCACGCAGTGAGCATGTACGCGATGTAGACAAGAGTATGGATAGGATCGAGGAGGGCATCGCGGAAGTTCAAAGGGGGGGACATGTAGTAGACGAGACCAGAGATAGCAGAGAGTTGAGCAGAGCCATCCTTAGCTTCCCAGACACCGAACATGCGGACAAGGAGGTTCTCGGAAAATCGAGAGTACAACATCTGGCTGATAAGGAAGATGTTGGATGACAGGGCGGACTGCAGCATAATAGGCATGTTCGACGTGTAAAAGAGGCGGACGGGGTACGAGCCACGCGCACCACGTTGGCGAGATGACTTGACGGGAATCTCGACGCGGAAACCCTGAAGGTAGATGACAGCGGCAAAAACAGCCAAAGTTGCCAACAGGTTCATGATATTGGGGAGGTTCTGGCGATAAAAGGCCTCCTGAAGAGCACGCTGCTTGTTGGGCCAGGTCATCAAGAGGTGGAACAAGGCGATAACAGCTCCCTCAAACTCAGGGCCGCGACCAGTGTTGATGGATGTCGGAGAGAAAGCCTTCCACATAATCGACTCGCAGATATTGGTAGCAATGAACAGGGAGATACCGCTGCCAAGACCGTACCCCTTCTGCAGGAGCTCATCGAGAAGAATGACGATCATACCAGCAACGAAGAGCTGGAGAATCAATAGGAAGACGATACCAGCACCGAGTTCAGATGGGGGACCGTAGAGACCCGTGAAGACGTAAACAGTGGCGGTACCAGCCGACAGGATAAACGCGAAGAGTTTCTGGGCGGTTTGGTAGAGTTCTCGGTCAGACTTGAGGTCGAGGTTGACGTCGATCATGTGGGTACCAGCGAGGAGCTGGAATACCATGCCAGACGAGATGATAGGAGTGATACCCAACTCCATCAATGTTCCACGATTACTCGCCATCATCATTCGAAGCCAGTATAGGGGATCGGAGGTGTCGGAGGACACAATGCCGTACAGGGGCATCTGGCTCATGACCAAGAAGATCAACAGAGTGAGTCCTGTCCACATCAACTTTTGGTTGAAGGGGACCTTAGCCTCAGGCTGCTGAACCTCGGGCAGGAATGCCACAAAGGGCTTCACCAGGTCGAGGAATCGCACTACACAAATGCTGTTAGCCTACAATATTCAATGGTGATGGCGACGTTGATGGTAATCGCAATTGCGACATCGCATTTGAAGTCGACCGTTTTGCCAGCCACATAGAGGCTGGGTACCGCAGAGACACATTGGAGTTTGGGAGGCTTACGGCTGCTCATGATGGGCAATGTTGTGGAACCAGTGATAGGGAAACAAAACAGAGAAAGAAAAGAGGACTTCAAGAGGAGCGACGAATGCCCTCAGTTGTTCATCAAGGCCGTCGCAAGTTTTGTATGGGAGAAAGGAGAAGGAACGGCAATGGAGACAAGATCTGGCATCAAAGCGCCAGCTGTCTGCCCAAATTGAAAGATGTGTCCCCAATGCCATGGGGTGGAGCTGAAGCTACGGCACGTGATCTTAAGCTTCTAGCCCCACTAGCGCAACACTAGGTAGTTACAGCTCATATAAAAAAGGGGCCCAGTGAGCTTATACATATTACATACCTAGGTAAATAGATGCCTTTGCTAAACACACCTCTTTATTGTGCGGCGGTATCATTGAAATAACAACGCAATGTTCAACATAGTGCATTAGCTATAGGCAAGTGTTACTAACTACAAGAAAACATCATCTGTAAAGATATATATAGTTAGTTTAATGTAGGTCATAAATTGGGTACACAAGCCCAGAGTTATCCAGAACAATTATTAATATCTTCAGCTTCCAGGACCTGTACAAAGTCAAGTCAAGCATTTGAAATTGATTCAATTGATCGCCTACTGTTTACAAGACAATTCGCAATTAATTTCTCTTAATGCGAATCATGATGTTTTATGTTAGGATTAGGTAACAGTGACAATAAAGGTTTGGGAATCAATTGAGTGCTCAACTTAACAATTACTATTCCAATTATACAGCCATATTCCAGTATAAGGCTGCAATTATGTTCGGTGTTACGTGATGATTTCTTCAATTATATATCACTAGCCTCTGACTTAAATAAACACCGCATATGATTAATACTCAGCGACAAATATAATGCAATGCTAGGTACTCCTTTGAAGAACACACTGTCCCTTTGGGTGCCTCTCAAGAGTACGCAACAGAGAAAGGGCACGTCAGTAAAATCCGGCAGGCTGCCACAGTATATATATAGTAGCTGTAGATAGTCAAGATATTTTACTTTTGTCAGTAGCGTCATAGTATAGCGTTACAAACTTTTTCTAACGAAGGGTGGGCATAATAATAGCAAAGAACTATTAAAGGGTAGCTTGGTGAGATAAGATACCGAGGTACTCTTATCCTTTTAATATCTGTAGTTATTTGCTTTGACTCTGCATCTTCCCGCTCTAGCTTTAAGACTCTTTGCCTGCTGCGTACGCACCGAACGATTCTGCGTTTTTGTCTAGTATAGCTTCGATATCGGTATTCTTTCGCCTCGATCTTTTGTTGACTTAAGAAGATAGGGAACTACCTGTCGTTGCAACTACGGTCCCTTTCTTGGGATCTTTCATTAGCATGATTAGAGGGGAAATTTAATATTATGTTGCGCTCAGGTGAATTACTTCTTTCTGATTGCTTTGTAATTCTATTTCTTTAAGCATTGCACTATTTACAGGGGTGCCCGTGAAAATACTTGGAATGGAAGAGTATCGATCGGTCAGATACATCAAGAGCTTGCAGTCAATGAAGATCGGTAAAGCTCTTTCTAGACAATCTTCGGAAGTTAGCTATAAGTAGAAAGATCCGAATGGGCTTGCGTGGGCGGATGCAGAAGCTGATTCTCATAGCTACCTCCAAATCAATATTTAAACCTTAAATCGGTACTGAGAGCTGGAGGCTAAGAAGGCTTGGGTAAATTGAGTCACTCCCCTTTGAAATGGCTCAAGTGACACGACACATCTAATAAAAAGTTCAGAGTTTTCGAGACCAGCTTCTTGAAGTTTGCCACCTCACCCCTGCTCTCATGATTTTAACTAAGAGCGCTGCGAGGCCGAGAAATTTGCGTTGATGCTGTGCTCAAATACCTGTGGAAGGGCGGACGGAAAGCCGCATTAGTCCTTGTGCGAGTACGTCAGTAGCACCATGGGTATGAGTACAACTTTCCGCTCAAGAATGTTGCCTGTGGAGAACTCAGAAATACATTCGTTTCGGTTTTACTGCTTTGTTGGAGTTAAGAAACATTTCTACTTCGCTGGAAATGCATGTTTGCTTGAAGAGAATCTAAGCTGAGTAAGAACGGGATAAGCTAGACTGACCTCTGTAGCGCGATAAGGTTAGTTTAGGCAGTATAAATAAGCATTCCCTGTTTAATACCTGCTAATACAAACAACGGTACCTTAGTATTTCTAGCAATAATTCACAGTGGTTGTAGTAGGTTTGAGCCAATACCACAAACAAATCTTTAAATATAACTCTAAGCTTTAAAATATTAGGGAGTGGGTTTTTCTTTTTGAGAGCTACGAGATGACGTTGTTCATGTTTATTGTTACTAAGGTAATAAACATATTAACGCGGGTTGCTGAATTGAGAAACACTAGTATAACTGATGTAATTGTTTACTTCAGCATGCATAACCCCCTCGTGATGTTAAGTCTTGCACTTCATTAGTTTCGACTCAGTCGGTGAGCTTCTAGTGTAGGCCCTCTCTTATGCAAGGTAAGGGGCCGTTGAAGCATGCATTTAAGTGCATCCGAGAGCGGACCTCTTATCGCTCCTTCAGTTGCGCTTCATTATATAGCCAATAAAATACAACCAATGGGTATAGCAAGGTAGCTACAACCATGCGGATGCGTGTCTTGGGTCATCTGTGCTCTCCGCAAGTGAATCTGTCGCTAGCCTATGACTACCCCATATGAATACGTTCCGGTTAGGAATGTAACGTGCGCTCCGAAGTGCCGCCTGCAGCTTACAGGCCGGCTATGCAGGCATGCAAAGCTATATGGGTACTTGTATAGTAATATATTGAACAAGTCGCATGTAGGTTCGTAGATAGGTAATTAGTTTGTTTTCTGATGCCGTTTATCTATAGTATGTCTTTGAGGTGGAAGCAGCTCAAGCATATCTAGAAAAGGGGACTTACATATCATCTTATATCATAGGTAGAGATACCTTGACATCAGTAATTGTACAGTTACCTGCATATATAGATACTGTATCTAGAGTATACCAATGCTGGATGCGGAAGGTGGGCGAACTAGCATAGGTATCTAGACCTACATTCAATGGTAAGAGGAATAGCGGATAAGATCTATCTAACCGACCTAAGGTTGTACATAGACGCGTATTCTGACAGAAACTGCCCAGTGTGCTAGGTTCACCGCTAATCATGCAGTGAGCAAGCGTTAGTGAAGTACTACCATGAAATTGGACATCCTCTATTAGCTTTATGACCGTTGTTAAGGTCAGTACAGGCCTCGAGATTACTATCTGACTCAGGCACCTGAATCAGATGACTTAACTGAAAGTGCCGCCTGTGAAGTCATAGGTAGGTATTTCGGCTATTTTGGGCTAGATAGCGGTGACGTTGAATACCTAAATTGTGGCCTCAAAGACTGAAAGGGAATTGTGTAAGGTAGAAGCTCTGCTACTACATATGTAGGTAAGGTACCTATCTAGGTACGCGTCGTATTCTACCTACATCCTAGCGTAGGCGCGGTAGGAAGCATCGGTTGTACCTAGGGTAGTACCACCTATACTTGCCGTAACATATTCAAGAGAGCATTATACCGCTTCAATGGCACTTGAGCTTACATCATACACAGAAATCAAGCTCATTAGCATGATGTCCAAGGATTTTCATTTCTCTCGTGTTGTACCTACCCTAGATACATAGGATAGACTATCTACTTGAAGATGGTAGGTAGCTATCTGCTGTCGATCTTGCGAGATATGGGGAGATGCAGGGGTATAGTGGGGTCGAGGTTTTCTGTGTACCTGCGGAAGTACCTGTTCGAAGGTGGGGTGTTAAGTTGATTACCTAAGGTAACCTTGGAAGTTTTGCTAACAATTAAGAGTGGGAAAACAACACCAAACCGGTGCAACTATCCCCTACACTAATGCTGCCAGTTAAACCCCACTGATTGCACAATACGGTGCAGTGCTCACGTTTTTTGCTCACGCTAGAAGGCGGTTATTCATGTCGCTGTCGAAACCCACTTGGCTTGCAGAAACTGTTAGCGGGGCTAGTTACTAGTAACGGCCCAGGTAGGTACCTACCCAGGTACTTAACCTTGAAAGAGAAAGCATGCATGCGTACCCATGTACGTATAGGTCGCAGTAGGCGATGATTGATCGCTAAAATGACCGACGTCCTTGCTCTTTTCTATTCAAGGTTTCCTACCTACCTCTTGTCCTGTCGAGCTTTCGTTGACCACTGCTACTACCAGTTGTCTTTCCTTGACAGCTACATAGGTGCCTACTATAAAGAGGTAATCTATATCTCTACCTTATACAACCTACCAACCACATTCAAAGGTGCATGTGCACAAGTTGTTGTGTGCACTGCAGAACTTCAGTTGCGTTTATCCCGCCCGACCTCCGGAGCATTGTACAGCAATCTACCTGGTGACTCTGCTGATATAATCAACACGCTGGGCGGGGTTTCCGGTTATTGGAGTCGACGCCCCTCGAGGTGAGGTGAAGCCTGCTGGGTTGTTCAACAGGATAGGACCAGGACCTCAGGCTCTGGGCCCAACAACATGAGCTTTGCCTCCTGTTCGTGGCCAGTGTGGCAGGTCGACGACTTCACCACATGTTTTCAGTCCGAGTAAGTTGTCCCCTTCAATTGCGTGCTTGCTTTATCAGCTACTCGGTTGCCCCTTAGCTCGATATCATCTTGCGACAGAGCTAGCGAAATTTACTATATCTCGACTTCTTACTGATGTTTACTATCTGCGTAATAGCTACCTCAAAATCCTATTCCCTCTAATCATAATATGCGCTTCCTTCCTTCTTCTTACTGCCCAGATAATACACCGTAAAGTCAAGTTAAAACACCCCCACGGATATGACCGAATCACCCAGCCCGACGATCACACGGGTATTCCACCGCAGGAGGACGGCGCACTGAGTACCGATGAAGATGATGACCTGTCGATCCACACCGGTGCCGGCGGTCGCCTTGCGCTCGTCAAAACAACTACCAAGGGCTCCATCGTCCAAGCCGATAGCCCACCCGCCCAACACGCCGTCGTTATTGTCGAAGAAGCCTCCCTCTGCGGCCTCATACTTGTCAATATCATCGCGCTTATCACTGAAACATATGCTGGTCGTGGTCGCATTGCCGCTATTACCGGCCTGTTGATCTGGGTCTACGTACTAGCGCTTGTTGCTTTGCGTTCATTTTTAAGAAACACAGTCTGGCGTGTTCCTCGCTTATGGAACCACACAGCTACCATTTATGGTCTCCAATGGCTGTTTAGTGTGGTTCTATTCAGGTCTGTTATTATAAATCCGAGTTCCCGGTTGACTCAGATCCTGATCGTGGTTGAGTTCTCTCTGACTACTTTACTATTCGGCATCGCCTTAACTACTAGAAAGGGGAATAAGACGGTACTTCTGGAGTGGGAAGATGACCTTGAACCGTCGCGAGAGCCACTGGCCTCTCTCTTTTCTCTCGCAACATTTTCCTGGGTTGACCCCATTCTCTGGCAAGGATACAAGGAGCCCCTTGAGATGGACAAGGTATGGAACTTGATCCCGCGTGATAAGGCTGCGGTTATCCTCGATCACTACCGCCAGGTCAAAAAGACAACATCACTGGCTCTTCATTTGGCCAAGTATTTCAAAGGCATGCTAATCGCACAATGTCTTTGGGCTGTTTTTTCTGGATTTCTCGCTTTTGCGCCGACTCTCCTACTTAGGGCTATTCTCCAATATGTCGAAACGCCGCAAATGGCACCCAGGAACGTTCTGTGGCTCTTGGTGATCCTGCTTCCTGTGGCCGATATCCTTCGGTCTATTAGCGACAATCAGGCATTGTGGATAGGGAGAAAGATTTGTATCCGCATTCGGGCTATCATCATAGGAGAAATATATGCTAAAGCTCTCCGGCGCAAAGCGGCCAGTGGTGCACATACAGTTCTTGGCAACACTGATGGAGAGGATATGAAGAAAACTAAGTTTCAGCGACTGAAGAGGTTTCTTGGCCTCGGGAAGAAAGACGAGAAGAAATCGTTAGAGAACGATGCTGGCACAAAAGATGCGACTAAGGGTAATGATGAACAAGCTAACTTAGGAACAATTATTAATTTGATGTCCGTTGACAGCTTCAAGATATCCGAGTGTACATCATATCTGCATTTTCTGCTGGCTTCTGCACCGACGATGCTTTTCGTGTCGATTGCCCTCTTGTGGCAGGTTATGGGTCTTAGTGCCATTCCTGGACTCATTGTAATGGCTCTGCTACTACCAATCAACATCTTTCTTGCCAAAGGCTTCAATTACACTCAAAAGAAGATCATGGCTGCTACTGACAAGCGGATCCATACTACCAACGAGATACTTCAGAATATTCGAATCATTAAATATTTCGCTTGGGAAGGTCGTTTCGGCGACATCGTTGACGAGAAACGGAGGGCTGAACTTAAGGCATTGAGAAATCGGTACATTGTTTGGGCCTTAGCTGTTGCTATTTGGAACACGGTGCCAATACTAATTACCTTCTTCTCTTTCTTGATGTACACCAAGATTGAACGGAAACCTTTATACCCCTCTATTGCCTTCACGGCTATCTCGCTCTTCCTTCTTTTAAGAATTCCTTTAGATCAGCTAGGGGACATGCTTGCGCATGTTCAAGAAGCCAAGGTCTCTGTTGATCGTGTCGAGGAGTTTCTAATGGAATACGAGACCGAGAAATACCAGCAACTGGGACAAGACAATATGGATGAGGAAGGACGCAAGGTGATAGGCTTCCGTGATGCCACTTTCATCTGGGGCAGCAAGAACGCTGTTGCTGCTGATGGATCCGTAGCGTTCCGCCTCATGGAGTTGAATATTGACTTCAAAATTGGGAAGCTCAATATTATTGGGGGCCCTACGGGCTCTGGCAAGACGTCTATGTTGATGGCGCTCCTCGGCGAGATGACGCTGATGAAGGGGAAAGTGTTTCTCCCTGGTGGTCGCAGCCGAGAGGATGTTTGTCCTTCCGCCACGGGATTGGCTGATACTTGTGCCTACGTTGCTCAAACCGCCTGGTTAGTCAATGCTAGTATCAGAGACAACATACTATTTTCGTCCACATATGATGAAGAGAGGTATAAAAAAGTGTTGGTAGCTTGCGCCTTGGTGCGAGATTTGGAGATTTTGGATAACGGCGACGAGACTCTAGTCGGAGAAAATGGTATAACCTTATCCGGAGGTCAAAAACAGCGAATTTCTCTGGCCCGGGCCGTATACTCAAACTCGCAGCATCTACTCCTTGATGATTGTCTTAGTGCTGTTGACTCCCACACTGCTAAGTGGATTTTCAGTAACTGCATCAAGGGTGAATTGATGGAAGGAAGGACATGCATCCTTGTCACACACAACACGACGCTTTGTGTTCCTCAGTCTGACTATGTGGTGCTGTTGGATAATGGCAGGGTAGCCACTCAGGGTCCTTCTCCCGAGGTTATCGAATCAGGCAAGTTAGGGGAGGAAATCCGAAACAAGTCCCGGCCAGGCTCTCAGCCAGTGTCTCGCGTCCCGTCCCGAGTTCCCTCTAGCGTCGGCGAAGAGAGCGGGGATACTTTGATTAATGATGCAGTGGACGAGGGTGCTAATGGAAACCCTGCCCCGAAAAAATCTACGCAGAAACAAGATGCCATGCGAGAGGATAAAGCTACTGGTGCGGTCAAGTGGCCTGTTATGAAACTCTACCTTAGCGCCATGGGCCGCTGGTGGTTCTGGGCGGTTGCCATCGTCGTATTCACTACACAGCAGCTTAGTGGCGTTGCTTCAAATATCTGGATCAAAGAATGGGCAAATCAATACGTATCGGGGATTGAAGCAGTCTCGCCCATGCAGTTCAGCGTTACGTCACAAGCCTCTATCAGTGTCTCGGTTTCCCGTTCTCACTTTGCCTCCATCGCGCAGTATGCAAAGGATACTGCAGTCGGCATGTTCGGACCATCCCCAGATTATTCGACAATGGATGTCCCAGAAGTAAATGTGGATTACTACCTTATTATTCTTGCCCTGATAGGCCTTGCGGGTGCGCTCCTGGCTTTGGTGCGAGACTTGTGGCTATTCTTTGGATCTCTTACCGCGTCGTGGAAACTACATAAGCGATTGATGACGGCAGTCTCTCGGGCGAAGTTCAAGTTCTTTGATGTAACACCTCTTGGGCAGCTGATGAACCGGTTTAGCAAAGACCTTGAAGCTATCGACCAGGAGGTAGCTGGTGTTGCGATTGGTGTTATGACTTGTGCTATGGGCATTGTCATTACCGTCGCACTGATCGCAGCTATTACCCCTGGTTTCCTTATCGCTGCTATCTTCATTACTGCGCTATTCGTCTTTGTCGCGATGTTCTATCTTCGGGCCTCCCGCGATCTGAAACGACTTGAGTCGGTTAATCGAAGCCCCCTCTTCCAGCAGTTTGGCGAGACGCTATCGGGGGTGACAACCATCCGCGCTTATGGCGACGAACGGCGTTTCATTCGCGACAATCTCGCAAGGATCAACAAACAATCACGTCCATTTATCTTCTTGTGGGGCGCTAACAGGTGGCTCTCGTTCCGGACGGATGTTCTTGGTGATCTGGTCGCTTTCTTTGCCGGCGTGTTCGTCATTATCAGCATTGGAAAGATTGATCCTGGCTCTGCCGGTCTATCTTTGAGCTATGCTATTGGCTTTTCCGAGAACATACTCTGGCTCATTAGATTGTATGCCATGAATGAGCAGAATATGAACTCTGTAGAAAGGGTTAAAGAATACCTTGACGTCGAACAAGAATCAGCCGCAATTAATGAGCAGAATCGACCCCCTTCGAATTGGCCCGCTCATGGCAGTGTCGAATTCATCGGCTACTCTACGAGGTACCGAAAAGAGTTAGATCCGGTCTTGAAAGAAGTTACCTTCAAGATTGAGCCTCGACAAAAGGTTGGCATCGTGGGTCGAACCGGTGCTGGGAAAAGTTCTCTCACACTCGCACTTTTCCGTGCACTTGAAGCGGAAGCAGGCAAAATATTGATTGATGATGTCGATGTTGGTATGATTGGTCTTCAAGATCTCAGGCAGGCAATTACGATTGTACCTCAGGATCCCACCCTATTCACCGGCACCATTCGAAGCAACCTAGACCCGTTCGACTTGTACACAGATGAAGAGATATTTTCCGCTCTTAGGAAAGTGCATCTAATCGGCACATCTGAATCCATGGTTGTATTCCCGCTGGCGACACCGGTCGAAGAACTCACGAGCGCTGATCCCGATGACCAGATAGCAACAGGGGCCTCCACACCGAGTGCCACTAACAAGAACATATTCCTTGACCTTTCATCACCTGTCGCAGAATCTGGCTCGAATCTCTCTCAAGGCCAGCGGCAGCTTCTTTGTCTCGCTCGTGCCATGCTCAAAGCCCCGAAAGTTCTTGTCATGGACGAGGCCACAGCATCAATTGACTACAATACCGACTCTAAGATTCAAGAGACGATTCGAGAATTAGACACAACCATTATTACCATAGCGCATCGCCTTGCCACTATTGTCGACTACGACAAGGTGTTGGTCCTAGACCATGGGGCGGTTGTTGAATACGACCACCCCCACGAGCTGCTAGAGAAGAAGACTGGGACTTTTAGGAGCATGTGTGAAATGAGCGGCGACTTAGATAGCCTGCAAAAGGCTGCAAAGAAAGCATGGGACGATAAGCGACTCGTGGATGATGAGTAGAAAGACGTGGAAACATGTCTATCCTGTGGAGCAGAATGCAAACTCGCAGGCAGGTGCGCTGAATAACTTTATACACTGCACATATTGGTTTTCATTATATGGTACTTGGTGTTTGGTTGATTAGTGGTGGACAGAGGCTTGGCGTTGTCAGCTGCTTGCATTGTCCATTCCTGCCAGCATTGTAAAAAAGTTAGTACGTTTTCCAACATGCACAAGCATTAAACATCACTGTGAATTACCTAAAGCCTCATCTGTGACGTACTTAGCCTACTTGATTTTTTTGTCTTTTTTTCATGTACAGCGTAAGTGTGAAGCTACGCTATAGCCATGTGATCTGCTTATTCATTGGTATTCATTGGTAAAAGGCACTGATGACACATATATCTGCGAGAATAGTGGATCTCTATGTAGTACTATACTTTGTTATTTGGATGACCTCTATTAATAATTGGAGTTTTCGGGGTAGGAATACAACTACTAATTACATGCTATTTTACACCACAACCCTAGAACTTGATAGGTATTCGTATTGTGGATATGTCACTCGACCCTTTCGCTATGGGCAACGCGGGCACAAATACCGCTATCATCCGGCGCTGCTCAAAGTCCCATTCCGAGTGGACGTAGCGGTACCGCGCCGAGGCCGGCACGAAACCGCCGGGGTCGCGGCCTCGGTCCTCGAGATCCGCGAGCGCCCGGAGCGCCGCCAGCAGGCTCGGGTTCGTCCACAGCGCCTGGCGCCGCGTCATGCGGTCGAAGACGCGCAGGGCGAGGGCGCGCGTCTCGCGGTCGCGGCACTTGCTCACGGTGAAGGTGATGATGTGGAAGAGGTCGACGTCGAGCGTGAGACGGAGGTGGCCGCCGCCGCCGTGGTGCTTCTGGGCCTCCTCTGCTTCCGCCTCCGCCTCCTCCGGCAGCAGCCGCTGGTACGTGGCGACGATGTCCCGGAACACGGGCAGGTAGGCGTCGTAGGCGAGGTCCGAGGCGTCGAGGAAGCAGTTCAGGAAGACGATGGCCGTCTGCGCGTACACTTTCGTCGTGCAGAGGAGGGCGGACTCGGGGCTCTGCGCGCAGAGGTCCGAGAGGATGGGCAGCCAGTGGCGCAGCTGGGTCAGGTAGTGCTTCCGGCGCGCCAGGAGCGCAGGAAGGCTGGCGCCTCGCGATGCCGCGATGCCGTGGCCCTGCACGCTGACCATGAACTGCCCGAAGTCGCTCGAGAAGGCGTTCCAGAAGACCTGCTTCGTGCGCACGGAGGCGTCGGGTGAGGGCAGCTCGAAGTGCCGGATGCCGGAGGACGCCCTAATCACCGCTGTCGCGTCTGCACACTCGGCGTGCGCGTCGCCCCCGAAGTACGGACACAGACCCCACGTCACGCGCATGCGATCGAAGGCGAGCTGGATCTCGCGGAGCTCGCTGTCCGGCACGAGCGCGGGGGAGCCGTCGGGATTCGTCCGCGCGAGCGCGTCGTCGAGGAGCGAGACGCCGTTGGCGAGCAGCCGGTCGGCCTCGCCGACGTTGCCCTGCACGAGCTCGAAGACGGCGAAGAAGAAGGTCGCGGTCAGGCTCGAGCGCGCCGTCGCGGCCGTCACGCCGGACGCCGCGAGCGAGCGGCGGCAGAGGCCCAGCGCGGCCGTGTAGTGGCGCAGCGCGGCTTTGCCGTGCGGGTTGGTGTTGGAGAGGGGGAGGACCGGTGGCGGTTTGCCGCTTGCGTCTACGGCTGCTGCTCGGGGCGTCGGCGTGCGATCTTCTACTTCTACCGCGGCCTGCAACGATGAGAAGTCTCTTTTATCCGAAGGCTGCTGCCACGGTATGTGCTCGTGCTGCTGCTGCTCGATGTCCATGAGCATGGCGGCGGCCCCGAGCGCCGCGTGCTGCACCGTCTTATCGACTAAGATCTCACGCAAGATGGTGTGCCGCCAGTACTCGGCTCCGCACCACGCGCCCAGGTCGGCGAGGACCTGGCATTTGAAGCGCTCGAAATACAGTGCGTCTCGCACGTCGAGATATGCCGGCGTGAGAGACGCACGTGTGAGGTTTACTATGCGCCGCTCCGCGCCCGAGCCCGCGGCACCCGGGTGCGGCTTTGGCCGGAGCACCGGATGCGCCGGGATGGCTCCGTCGAGATGCTTTGAGCCGCCGCTATTGGAGGAGCTGGCCGTACGGCTGCCGGACTGCAGATCGGTCGGGTCTAGGTACCCTGCGCATCTGTGGCCGGACTTGACACATCGCGTGCAGGCAGGCTTGGCCTCGTCACACTTCACCTTTCGTTTCTTGCAGGTCAGACAGCCTGTGCGCGCCTTTGCATGTGTCGCGCGGCGTTTTACGGGAGGTGTGTTGCGCTCTAGCAAGTCCCAGTACGTCCCTGGAACGATGGGCATGCTTTTCTTGATTAACTTGGGAGGGGTTAGACTATATAGAGGCCAGCCGTTACACAGATAGAGGGTCGATAGGCGGTAGATTAGGTGGGTGATAGTGTGTGATGGGATGTCTTAGCACATGCCTATGCATACAGTCAATCCTGCATTGGCCTATTATCTAATGAGTAGATAGAGATCTACCTAGATAGGTAGTTACTGGTTTGGTACACTGCTAGGCGCTGATTGGTAGAGGGTGTACGAGGTCGAGTCTAAGTCATTAATTACCCAACTAGGCAAATATGGAATAAGTCCTAGCTATCATGTTGCTAAGACAGTGCGAGCAGACATCTGCGAATACCAACGACTATTAATGTCGCTGGCGACGGAGATGTTGCTCGACCGCACCCCGTGTTTCTACAAATATCCCCTAATTTGCAGTACTATCCTGGTCGCTTGTACCAGTATTGAAGGTCTTCTAACAGGGTACTTTATCTCTTTCTATCTGATTTATTCAGCCTGGCTAGAGATCATTACCTCGGTGTCCTACCTCTCATACAAGCGAGAGCTCACACCAGCCAGTTAAGGCTACAGCTCGTCACGATCTAATAGAAAAAAGGGGAATGGGGGGAATGGTAGAAGAGAACTGGAACGCAGAATTTCACTTGTCGCTATCACGAACTACCTAGCAACCATCTACTTGCAAACACAACACTCCTAACCTTAAACTCAAACTCTCAGCTTCGCAGCCATTGCCTCTAACATAGGAATCTAAATCGTTCTAACACCAACAGCGGAGCATACCACGTCCACGCCACATTTCCGAACAGCCCCAGTGCCGGACCGCTTCCTCGTCCCGCTTACGGAATGGAATAGCATTGATAGGTCACAGCGCGATCATCGAAGGCGCCCAACGAGCGCAGACCAGGCGGGCCAGGTGGGATGTTGAGGCTGCTGTCTGGCAAGGTGCCGTTGCAGTCCGCGTTACTGTCGCAAAAAAACGTGTTAGCTCCGCCCTCTCCCGATTGAAAGGGAAAATGTATGGGATAGTACGGAAAGGGGCTGCAAGCAGAGAACTTCAGAGTTGGGTTGCTCAAATCTGAGGATCGTATGTGGCATTGCTGCCTGATTCCTATCTATGTTTGGTCTACTAAGGGAAAGGGACTGATGGATGGGATAGAAAGGCGACAGGGGTTATATGAGAAATAGGAGAAGGGGAGAGGGGAGAAAGATGAGAGTAGACAACGTACGCGAACAACGTGCAGTTCCACTTCGAGTAAGAGCGCGCGGACGATACGCCCTGGGGGTTACCGACGCGGAGGTCCTCAGGAAGAGGATCTATCACGGCATGATCCTCAGTTGTCAGCAAAGTCAATTCTGTGCGAGATCTCGGACAAGACCATATCGTGCGTGGAGGGAAAATCATGAAGTTCTAGAATTAGAACGAAAAGAGGGAGCAGAGGGCTGAGAGGGATGTAATGCGATGTGGTGGAATGGGAGTGGCATACAGCAAGGAGGCCCCCCGTACCCGCCCGAGGTCGTCAGGTTCGCCAACCGCTCGCAGGCGCAGCCCGCGCAGTCATGGTTGAAGTTCGGGTTCGAGCATAGATAGAGATCCATCGTGTTTTCGTTTTCTTGTCTGGGCTGGACGACGGCGGCAAAGACTAGAGTGAATCCAGCCGCTGCTGCCCCAGCGAGCCCCAAGATATAGACTCTTAGGTTCATAGCCTCGCGTCTAGTAACGTTAGGTAAGAATGATATAAAGAGAATAGATGCCCTTTGAAGTGGAGGAGGAATGAGGGTAACAAGTAGAGGGAGCCGAGAGTAAGTCGAGAGAGACCGGTCAACGGGGGTGAATATATATTGACTACGATGATTGAGGACAAAGAAGAGCAAAGGGCACGCTCACGGGGTCGCTCATTCTCCTCGTCTATGGACAAGCGGCCCGTCCTGTATGTGCTCCTCTGCTTGGGAGGGTCGACATCTCACGATCGCAGGATATTGTCTCAACTACACTGAATACCTGTGACCAATTCATTTGTTGGCCGGCGCAACGCCGAGAAAGGTTACGCAGCAAATCCGACAATTTATAGGCTATTCACATTATTCGCATCACGAAGATCGGAAATAGGTGGCTGTTATTCGGGCTTTCTTTTACTTAATGTTCTGAATGGTAGATGAGTATAAAAGATAAGCTGGCTTGATTCACTTGCTCGCTATTTATGTTAAAATATCAAGATATCCAAAATGAATGTGTTGTTACTATTGAAAAGTCTTAAAGCCGCGAGCCCGATGCTCAAGTGCAATGAAGGATGCGTACATGGGATTGATTCTTTGAGGCCCGATCCTAGTATTTTTGTGGTATACCTAGGGAGGGAGACCCATGGCTACCAAGACATCGTGACACCGGGAGCCTTCAAGACACATGATGAGGCGATGTTCAACTGCTCAGGGGTAGTCACGTTTAGCAGGTGCCCACTAGTGTGACATTGTAATAATTAACGAGTGAATGTGTGCTATCGAAAGTGAGTTGTGTGGCGTAAGACAGCATAGTCCAATCTCCTTGATTTCCTGTGTTGAGATATGCTTCACGACCCCCTGTATTTGGGCATTGAAATGTTGTGATATAACGAAAGACGATAGGTTGGGTTTGAATTATGAACGATTGAAAAAGTTGCCCTACATATCCTCCCCAACTCGGATATTATTACCACCGGTCCAGTCCTCTCGTTCGTAGAATCGGAAGATTAGCTCGTAATCATCGAAGTCATGGATAATGCGATCCATACGTCGGTAGCCCTTAATTTTGTCTATTCGCTTGTTGCGACTGAGACCCATAGCTAGCGCATCGCCATCATGCTCAAGGGTGGGCTTGGCTTCGAAGAGGGTGACACTGAAACGACCGGGTTTAAAAATGTCCACAACGTGTTCGATAACTTCAGACGTCTCACGCCCGTTCTGGCCACCGGGAACATTGGTCTCAAACGAGGCAAATGAACAAATTGGCTCAGGTGTGACATGAACAGTGAAGTAGTGAGTCGATTTAGAGGAATCCGTGCCGTCTTGCTTATGAGGAGCGGGAATAATGCCATTGGCGGAAAATCCGCAAGGGGAAAAGAGATAGGCGTCCACTCGCGCGTCCGGGTATTTGGAAGTGGGATACACCTCTGAAAGACCACAAGCGTCCGAGACTACTGTTCCGAGAGCATGACCCTCAGTTGTCATGCATTCCATGTCGACTTGCTCTGATACAGGGGTATAGGAGCTATGCAGGTCAGAGTCGCTACCATTATCAAACACATCTAGAGCATCGTCGCACACGCTCTCCACAGTACTATTGGTTTTGATGGTGAGAGTACTTTCTGACAAATCCACAAGGCTCCCTATCGCTATCTTCCGGGCTTCCTGGGCTTGCAAATAGAACCTGTTGCTCGCGACCGCACTCGCGTGCTCCAGATAGAACTGCTTCGCATTCTCAGGGTCGAGATCCGTCATCAAAATTTCGAGAGTTTCGTCGTTACTCCCAACTCCCCCTTGAAAGATGGAGGCTGTGTTGGTAGGTATTTTGGACGAGCCGGGTTGGCATGCCATTTTTTTGATCTCATCGGGCGTTCGAGGCGGACTGGCGGCGGAATCGGGCGAAGTGATGTACAAATACCAGTGATCGCCGTTCATTTTGCCAACCATGTAGGCACTGCCACCCTCGAACATATCATCCAAAAATTTTACTTCTTCTTTCCAGCTCCTATGAGGCCCACGCTGCTTATCGGGGAAGAGGAAATTCTTCCTGGAATAGAAAACACGGTAGGGTGACGCAGCAGTGTTAATGTCGCCCAGAGACTTGGTGTTGTGAAAGGGCAAGCCTGCGTGTTCAGCAGCGATGCGTAGAAGCCTACGGAGGCCTAGAAGCAACGTGGTAGTCCCGCATGTCTTCAAGATGAGCTTGTGCGGGAACACAAACATGCTCGATTCTGATAGAAGATAGGCGTCCATATGTTCGGCTTCAAGAACCGACAGAATCTTGCAGTTGACCATGTCAAGCATGCCAACCCAGGTCTCGCTCGAGACCGCCTTCAGACCATTGGGCTTGGCGCTGGGAGGCAGACTCTCGGGGTTGGGGGCGAACCAAACCTCGAGCAACTTCTCCGGGCCTGCAGGAAAATTAATTAGTGAGCTACGAATCCGATAGTGAGACTCGGGGGAGGCCAGAACTTACCTTCAAAGGCATTGCTAGAGTCTAGATCTACAGCAACATCATGATTGATCGTCAAATGGGGCGTGCCCTCGGACGGTGAAAACGTGTAGTCGGTAGGGATACTGAGGTTCACCATCTCCGTGAAGCCTACTTAGCGGGCGACGGGCGACTGGGTGCGTTGCTAGCGAGGGCGAGTGGACGTCAAGCTATATGCCTACAAAAGAGAGGCTGCTGAAAGCGACTGCGGAGCACTGACTGCCGCCCAAACGAACTTTGCGGCGTTCGTTTGAGAGAGTAGGCCCACAGGATGGTGGGGAGCGACGAGTGCTGGCGGAAGCCAGCTACAATGTCAGAATTTGGTGGTTTAAACGTCTCACGAAGTGGACGTTAGGGTGGTCGGCCGCGAAGGGGAAGTAAGAAGTCCTTTGGCCGAGGAATGGTGATCAAGTCGGGGGCCTCGTTCTGGCAGAAACCGATACCTATGGAAAAGTATCGGACCTAGCAGACGAGGATATCTGCAGTTTAATGGGGTGTGAGGGGGGTTTGGGCTCGGGCTCGGGAGCGACGAGTATGATGCTTATGCTTCAGACTTGTTGGACTCGGTACGCTGTGGGAAGCAGGTGTTATCTGGGTCTATTACCGATGATGTGTTCGTTAGTGGAATGCTGTTCGCAGACTTGGAGAAGAAATTAAAGGGGAGGGAGCATCTGTACTTGGCGGGCTTGGAGAGGAAGCGTAGTAGTTCGACGGGGTTCATGGAAAACCACTCGCGCGTCGGGGAAAAGAGGGTTTCAACCGTGCTGCTTGTTACGGATAACTAGCAGGGTTGTGATGAGTTCTGCTTGGTGCACAATGGCATTGAAGTCGAGAAAGCCCCGACGTGGTGTAATTGTTAGAGCAAAGGGTTGTAGGTTGTCTTGTTCTTGTTGTTGTGTCGTGTGACCACAAAACCTTCTTCACGGTCAGCTACCAGATGGAGGGTTGGTAGTCAAAGGGAGGTCCAGGCAGGCGGAGAGATAGACTCGGACTCGTGGAAGTCTTGTGCGAGATCTTGTGGGAAAGCGTTAGTTTTTTTTTTTCTGGGTCTAGTATCGGACAAAAGTGATGTTGTTAAGGCCAATGGTGGATCCGATTAGCGTTGACCTCCCTAGACTATTTCTTAGTTGTGAGGGAAGTGGTGGCAATGAGACCGCTCTTTTGAGGGGGAGCATCAAAAAAAAAAAGTTGGGTGTGAGGTCACTCGTTCCAGGTTTAGTCCCGAGGTCGCTATCTGGGAAACCTTACCTACCTGTACCTAGGGAGGTACTTACCTACCTGGGTAGATAATGGTTGCCAGAGTGAGGGGTGGGAAAAGTGGACCGCTTACAGTGCCCTAGCAGACTTAGCTTATGCGCCTACCTCAGGCAGACTCAGGTATGGAGGTATTCTGCTATACCGACCGACATACCTCACTATATTATACCTAAAGGTAACCTCAAAACTCCCGTTGGTCAGAAAGTGTCATGTGCAGGTAGCCGGTCTGTCTCTACTATATTAGCTTGGGAGGTATCTTGACTGTGTTGTGGTAAAGTACTCCATATTCACACGTCAGACAACCTTTCCTTTTATGCATTTTCAAATTTGGATATTAATTGGAAGCCCAATTGTGGTAAAGTCGATGAGACGATGCAGAGCGGGTACATACTGGTACATGTGGTATAGAAGTTTCCCTTATCAATGCATGCGTACTTACATAGCACTCAGATAGTCCATAGTCCAGTAAACCAACCCAATATCTGTATCTGTGGCCGTTCGGCATTACTTGTCAA
Organism: Nemania diffusa; assembly: GCA_038501195.1. Taxonomy (NCBI): domain Eukaryota; kingdom Fungi; phylum Ascomycota; class Sordariomycetes; order Xylariales; family Xylariaceae; genus Nemania; species Nemania diffusa. The sequence goes on along the minus strand of JBBPUQ010000010.1, from coordinate 989,131 downwards.
CGTACAGAAGGTAAATTTGTACGATACTGTAGTCGGTGGCTGGCTTCGGGTGAGCTGAGCAGGTTCAGCGTCGCATTGCGAGTATCAGATGAATGCCCAAAAGTAGGGCCGAAAAGGCACTCGGATCATCTAATTGGCGAATGCAGCACCTAGGTATTATTTGCCCAGTAGGTACAGTAGGCACGGTCCGAGTCGGAGAGGCAGTACAGAAGGTACAGAATCGTACAGTAACAGTAGGCAAGTACAGTACCGCGTCGTACCTCCTGCGCCTACGTGACACCCCCTATCTCGCATCTGATCCGTCCTACTGCTGCGTAGGTACATCGAGCTTACCGCCAATGCGACCGCAGATGATGATGATAGCCATTGCCCAATCTTTCTGCTGGAAAACAGCGCCGCTTGCCCCATCGGGCCCTAGCCGATATCAGGAGGTCTGGGGAATGAATGGTATGGCAATGAAACAAGCAAACAACGTCCACAGCAGCTGGGTGCAAGGAGGTGGTGTCCTTGGGATTGATTGTCGTTCTGACTGTACGTGGTAAATTGTTCGTATCCAAATGCTCATTGTCATGTCTCATATCAAAATCTGACCACTCTGCAGTGTTTGATGGACTCAAGGGAACATGCGTCTGGCTGCATTACATTGCCTCCCTTCAGGATGCAGTTCGCTCAATCTGTGCTCCGCTTGGGCTCTGTCTCCAGGGAATTTCGGCTCTGCTAGTCTTATGTCGCATCGGCTCTTTGATAAGCGATTAGGCTGATTCAATGACGTTGGCAATCATCCAACAGTGGTCACGATATCTTGCGTTATCTTTCGAAAGACAGGCTCAAGCGAGCAGCCTCGATATTTCTCCGCTAACAAGGTCGCTTCCTTGAGCACTTCACCGGTGGAGCTATCGTTACCATTCTGCAGGCTCTTGGAAAAGTCCTCCCCGTTGATGATTGTGCCCTGTGGATATTCTGGCTTCCGCCCAGTCTCAATCAACATGACAAACTGTGGATCGATGGGAACTCTGCCAAGAAACTGCACTTTAAAGTCGTTCGCCATCACCTGTCCGCCTCCTTTGCCGAAAATATCCGTGCACTCGGCGCAGTTCGGGCACACAAAGCCGGCCATGTTCTCGACAATGCCGAGGACCGTGATATTAGTCTTAACGCAGAAATTCAACTCTTTTCTGACATCTGCAGTGGCTACAGCTTGAGGAGTCGTGACCACGACCGCGCCGGCGACCTGGCCCGGTCGCGCCTCTTTCAACAGTGTTTCCGCAAGGGATATATGCTCATCCGACGTCCCCGGTGGCGTGTCAATGAGGAGATAATCCATTTCGCCCCACAGGACATCTGAGAGGAACTGTCGGATCATGGCAGTCTTTTTGGGTCCTCGCCAAACAACGGCATCTCCCCTTCCACGTAGCAGGAAGCCTAGACTCATGCAGCGTAGTTCGCCTACACCCTTTTCTGGATCTGCAGCGTGAACAAGCACTGGGAGCCAACCCCCGGGGGCTTGTGTTACTTTCGCATCTTCGATATTGAGCATGCGAGGCATCGAAGGTCCCGTGAGATCAACATCGAGAACACCGACGGAGTGGCCGGAAAGCGACAGAGAAAGGGCTAGCTGGGTAGTGATCGAGGATTTACCAACGCCTCCCTTTCCTGATAGAACCTAGACGATACATATGAGATGCCATGCCATGCCATACCACGTTAGGGCTAATTTATAGATCGAAGGTGACGTACCAAAACGATATGTTTTATCCTTGCAAGAGACATGTTGCTGATAGTTAATTATTTGTATAACGATGATACGAGTTTCGAAATCGAAGAAACAAGGGAAATAGAAAGAGTCGTATTCGACGACGGACAGTATCCTTTTTGTCTTTTCTACTTTCAGCAACGTGAGTTGGGTTTGCCTGAATCGGAGGCGCATTTATCAGCAGAAAATCGACGCCTCAACCACTAACACTTTGGCCCCTCCAGACAGTAGGTACCATCGCCCATTAGGTACCTTATGCGCCGGTAACCTACTACGTACATTAGGTATGACGTTATTGTATACTTATGGCCCTGTAGTAGGTACACTGTACTGTAGTGCGCTTAGCGCAAAGTATGGGTCTCCTTGTATAGATACACTGGAGCAGCTGGAATTATTATTGGACACTGTACAATCTAACCAGTCAAATCTCATTGTCATGACAGTGCGCATTGTCCACACACTCAGGTACTATGTACTAATACTCCTTTACACGTTTTCCGTAGCGCGCCGCTTCTTTGCCAAGCATCCTTGTTGATGGTCGCATTGCTTCAAACGAAATCAACAGATAGGACAGACTTGCCCCTGGACGCTCCGGCCAACATTAATCGACCTTGTTCAATTGACCGCAATTTGAACACAAACCAAGCAGCCTAGTGTTCTAGAGTTTCCAACTTATCTTCTCTACCAGTAGCCTCATTCTAATGATGCAATCCCCGTTGACTGCACATTTGTTGATATAGCATCCCGATCGCGCCGCACATTCCGGGGGCCTCGGGCTGTCGTGTTCAATGATGACAGTCATTGGGGGGAGACATGGACGATCCTTGGGGCTCGCCTTGGGCGTCGACCGATGCGCCCTCCGATAATGACCCTCCTCCACCGTCTCGAGCGAACATATTTCTAAGCCCGCCCCCCAAAGCCTTCTTCGGCAATGGGGCCGGTCTATCAGCTCAGTCGCCATGGTCCGATCACGACGACGACGGCGGTGGCTTCGGTGTCCGGAGATCGGGAGACCGAGCAGATGGCACGGACAGCCAGAACGAGTGGAGCAACTGGGCGGATTCAGGCATACAACCCCCTCGCCTCAGCCCCAGGCTTAGCAATTCGAGCAAGGAAACTCTGGCCTGGCCCGGGAATGCTGCGGCATCCCCGGTCTTGATCGCAAACCCCCGATCGCGAACGCCCTCCATACTGCGACATCATTCGCCAGACCCGTGGGCCACCGAATTTTCCTTGACGAATAGGTCCGATATTGAAATACCGAATCTCCTCAGTGTACCTAGCAGCAACGCTCCCACAATCGAGACTGGAGAAGTGGAAGAAGCTTCTCAATCATCTCAACCAGCGTCAAGAACTCGATTAGAGGACAAGAATACTGAGGAACCTCCGGTTGAGAAAGTATTTGCTTTAGAGGGGGCTATACCAACCAGCGAAAACGGCCATCCAGGGACTCATCGCCCCTTAGCCGATGAAGACGCAAATATTATATCAAAACCAGATTCAGCCGTTTACGAGATTCCGTCTAGACCATCATCAGCCTGCACAATTGATAGCCACGATGGGCAGGAGCGCCAAGATTCCCCAATTACCTCCATCGATGAGGACCGAGGCACTCGAATGCAGAACAAGGTACGAAAGACCTCAGGAAAGGTACAAGAGCTGGTAGGCAAATTTGATGGTCTGGCGAGAGCCGCGTCAGAGGAACCACCGGTTCCTGGCCAGCGTGGAACGTCTCGAAGCGCAAGCCACGAGAAATTGCCGGAGCGGAGGGAAATTGAAGACGACGAAAGCGACAACGATGATGACGAGGCTGGCTTTGGAGACTTTGAAGATGCATTGGCCAACGCTGGTAGAGTCACGGAGTCATCCGACCAAGCCTCTCCCTCTGAACTTTCGACGACACCTAAGGTAGAGCTCAAAGATGGGTTTCCTTGGAGGTCTAGCCATGAAAGAGAGGAAGGCCACATAACGAGCATAGAAGCCGTGCCCATTCAGTCCCAGGGCATGTCTAATAAGTTTCGGCATATCAATTTCGACATGAATCTAGCTTCTGTGGATAAACTTTTCCCTAAGCTACCTGATTCTCTCGCGAGCGACTCAGCGGAGGACTGCGAGATACCAGACCATCCTATTCGTGATAGTTTCACGACGATTTCTGAACGCAAAGCGTGGTATCGTATGTCTCGCTATGGGTCTCTGCACAAACACAATTCCGGAGACGATGAAAATTATCGCAGGGTAACTTGGTCTACATCTCAATTACATAGCGACACGATCAAAATCGTTCGACGGTGGATGGAACAAGACTCGTATGCCGGAAAAGCTACGTTGGGGGGCACTAAGCGAACAGGATTCTTTGACTGGGACTCCGACGCTGCACCCGTGAGATTGGATGAAGTCTTCCAACGTAAGAAACCAATGACAACACATACACGAACAACGTCCATTCCAGCAAGCAATGCCTTCATACAAAATGTATCAACGGTTGAGCGCCCATACAGGAACTCAACCGGAATTTCACTTTCTGCAGAACTTCAATCAGCTAGCCAGGCGATTATGCCGGTTCCCAGTTTCGGCTGGAATTCTGAAGCTAAAAACGATCCGCCGCCAGCGATTTCCTCTGGGACTAGTCAAAAGCAAAAACCTCATCTTGAATCTGTCCAAACTACATCCATAGAAGAAGATGATGATGATTGGGGCGAAATGATTTCTTCTCCACGCGTCGCTCAAGGGCATACCGAGCCAAGCATTTTCGCTCCGCCTATTCCTACGTCACCCACTGAGAACCGTAGGCCAGCGTCTCAATTTTCGCCATCGACATTTACCGTTAACCAATATGCCGGCGTAAAACTACCCGAAGCACAAGCCACGCAACTGACGCCGTCGAATCCGTTGCTGTTTCCAGATATTTCGGTACTTGATAAGATAACACAACCACCTAATCGGCCAACCCAATACATATCTCAAATAGAAGGATTCACAGACCTCAAGACAAACACGCCACCAGCAAACCAAGACTCTCTGCAGGCGCCAAGCAAGAGATCGGTAATCAGAGGTGAAACTCCTATTGGGAGTATGACAGCTAGCCAAGCAGCTGTCAACAAAGCTTCACCTACAAATATACCCCTAGAGGGAATCCCAGGAGCGCCTACCTCAGCCAATTGGCCGAAGAGCGAAAGCCAAGATGACATTATTGTACAAAATATCCTTCAGAGTTTACCAGACTTGTCGTACATGCTTCGATAAGTAATCTGCAAGGGTTTTTATAAACCCCATTCCAATGTATATGCATTTGCGCTCGTCAATTCCCGTTTTTGACAAGGCCACGGAAGCAGGATGTACAAATAGACATTAGATAGATCAGGCATTGGATAAGATAACATTAGCAAGCAGGCGTTGGGGTTGATGGTTTGGATACTTCGCTCCCCAAGATTCCTCGGGTTCTGCTATTTGGGCAGCGAAACCCGTGCAATCTACAATATAAAAGAACCTATTGTGCCAGCTAATTGTTCTTTTAGGGGCGTCGAAATGTTTGTTCGTCAAAAGCCTCATGCGCAGATGTGTGTGAACACCCCCATTTATCTAGAGCTATAGCCGAATTGTGACGTGGCTATTTGACGATACATTTAGATGAGCTATGTTGTAGCCAAAACTAGGTACCTAACCATATTGATTCCTGGGTATGAAACATGACAAGAGGTTGAGACATACCATTAAGCTACTACTACATTTTAGCTGTTTGCCACCCACCACCGCCTCAGACTGGAATGCAAATGCATCCCCCGGTGCTAATCATCCCGACAGGTACCTACTGCAGTAAAGATCACGGAGCAACCTTTCAAGCATGTATGACGCGTTAAGAAGGTTCTTTTCATTTAATTGACAACACTCAAAAGTAGAGTTCTCAGGCTAATCATACCCGCTACTAAGCGCTGTACAGCTGAGCTTAACTACGGCGCAGACACCTCTCGTGAGAATTTAAGTGAAGTCTCTCCCATCAGCAATCCCAGCCTCCCCTCGCCACAGGCCCATTCCACGCCATGGCAGAAATTAAAGTATGCCTCTACTTGCCATGCCCTGCCTCTCTGTTTCCGGCAGGATGACTAGGATGGCGATATGAATCTGGTGTATTTTCATGCTTTCTTTTTCTATTTCTTTCTATCTTCCTCTTCATCATTGTAAACTTTCGTGATCTATTTCCTATTCATGTGGACACCAAGTCGTTCGCTTTAGCCCCTCACTCTACCGTCACTATCAAGCTGCCGGCTGGTCCCGCCAGCCCTGAGTCCACACCTCAATGGCTTACGAGACTGAATCAAGATCCGCATCTACGACAGCGAGCGAGGCTCACGCACAGCTGCTCTACGATTCCCTTGAGAAATACAACGAGGGCAGGAAGAAGAAGCGTCCCTCGATTATTCTCGGCGCCCTCCTCATCCTTTTCTTATCTTCAGCAGGCGGCGTCACTCTGGCCGTCGTGCTCATGGCTAAGGTAGTAGAGATGGAAGCTGCCTGTCTCTCTCGCGATATCATCTTGTTCGCCGGCATCATATCGCTACTTTATATATGCTTGCATATCAGAGGCGCCCGGAAAAACTACAAGAGGGAAGGCCCGGGACCCCCGCAGATCTACGGCCACTACCTACACGCAAGCGCACTGCTATTTGCGAGACTGGGTATTGTTATATGGATAGCGGCTCTAGTTGCTACAGCCATCATGATGGCCAGGGCTATTCCCTTTCAGGGGTTCCTAGCGAAAGTACCGGCCTTGAACTTAGTGTTATGTATTGGTGCAATGTAAGGAGCCTCTCCCTTCTCCCTTTTTAATATCTCAGCCCGTCGAACTTCGCTTACATGTGAAATAGTCCGTCTTTCCTCATTATTTCCGTCACAATCGAGAGAAACCCTACACCTTTCGCCACCGCCGCACTATCCAGCAACTCGCTCCTGACATGTCGGGTAAGCGAGTACGCAGACGACCTCGCATCAGACCTAAGCGTGTCCCGACGGAGCTCTCTCAAACGAAAGGGAAGCCAGCGAGGATCGGTGTTAACGCTAGCAACCGAGGATATATGCGGGACAGGGGCCCGAAAGTATGAAGCGAAAACCCAAATAGTCGGCAACAGACTAGTATTACTCACGGAAAAAATACCACCCATCCTTCCGAAGGTGAATCTCATTCCCGACTCGCCTGTCCCGCCGATACCGAAGGCGCTAGAGTCCACACCTTCTCAGGCTGTACCACAGCCGGCATACTTCCCCGGCGGATGGCGTCCGGAATGGAACAGCGCCGCCGCAGAGGACGTCAGCGCGTCACACGAGGCCGAAACTCCCACAGCCGGATTATCCGGCATCGAGGCGTCACAGCAACAGCAGCACACACCAGCAGCGCCGCCCTTACCACACCCCTTATCCTCACACCCACCCTACATACCCAGCAAAATTCCCGCCCCCAACACATCATCACCCAAGCCCAAACCGAAGCCCCGCGCCAACTCCCGTCCCGCGGCGGCGGCGAGCACAAGTATAACTAGAAGCGCCGCGCGCTCGAACCTGTCGACGGTGCGCTACGCCTCGCAGCCCGAGATCGCCGTGCGGCAGCCCATCACGGTCGTGCGCAACCCGGCGTACCTGCCGCCCTCGGTCGCGGACGAGAAGGAGGAGGCCGCGGCGGCGGTCAGGAGGCCGGATCCCGTGGCGCTGCTGCGGAGTGCGCAGCGCGCGCAGAAGACGGGGGGAGGGGCTGCGGGGCCGAGGAGGCAGCCTTCGAATTTCTCGAGGCCGACGCAGAGGGCGAGGACGTAGGGTGAGAGGGATAGGGGGTAGATTCGGGGTCTTGTGCGTGTATAACTATTTAGTGTGCCCGCTTTATGGGCTCTATGTGTCACGATGATTAATGATACCATGTCTTTTCACCATGCTGATTGGTGTTTTGCTTAATTTCTCTCGTTTTTAAAATCGATAAATAGTTGGCAGGGCAGGTGACGGTGGCGATGATAAGGAGGTAGATATGGCTGATGTTGGACTCATCTGTAGATCATCGCTGGCTACCTACGCAATAATGGCCACTTATTACGCATAATCTACCGAGAATCTCTAAAATTTAAAGGTATGGAATATGTTGAGAATCCTCTATGATGGACTGTTGTATCAATTTGTATGTAGCCCTTATTATTATTGATGAGTGATCATAATTTCTTCTTCAATTAGAACGGCGCTTCCTGGGCGAGCTATAAATTGAAGACAGCATAACTCTCTAGAGCAAATGCATTAGGCCAAAGCCATCGCCCTTGTCGCTGTCTTGAAGAGCCTAATGTATATGTAGTGAAACTGTAAGTCTTACAAAATCCCAACTAACATCTCTTCAGCTTCTAGTAACATACATACATGTGCGAAAACAAATTTGTAGTAAAAAAAAGTGTTGTTTTACTAGGGCTATTTATTGAATTCACAACACAAACATAGAAGGTTCATTCAATTGACACACTTCTTTATCTGGTTTATTAGCTGATGCACGCCCTTTGTTGTTTGTTGAAGTAATAGGAGACCTGTAGGCCAATTGACCTCTTTGAGCACGAAAAACAGGGAGAGAATATTTAGGAGTTGATTTAACAGCCCATGTACTAGATTAAGTTTAAATACGGCGGGATTTCACTTACCCTCAGCTAGAAAGTAGCAAGCTTTTTCACCCGCCATCGTCTTTCAATTGCTACACAAACCTATTCAGCTTCTCACTCAGCCGATCTCTTGTCCACCACACATCTTGAGCCAAAGTAAGTAACCCCAGTCGAGATGTGCTGTCCTACCTGCCTTGCGCCAGTTCATACGGACTCGTCTTGCGGCGGTGTCTGTTGGATCTACTGGCAACTAGGTTCTCCTATCACTTCTCAGTATTGTCCAACACATGCCGCGAATGCAAACTTGCCAGACCAGGTCATCATATTCGAGACAGAACCACAAATGCACGGATTTTTCTCGGAGACGCAAACTAACCCGGAGACTTCTATCGGCACACCGTCGGTCGAGATTGAGCACATCGAGATGGTAAGTGACGTCGATGAACTAATCTCCGATTGGCTGCTGGCACTAGACGAAGCAGAGAAAGAATATGAGAGAATTGAAGTAGAGAGTTGGACTCCTGAGATAGAATCAGCCCTCTTAGCGGAAATTGATTCGATTCTTGAGGAGTGCAACCGGGCCTCTACACACCAGGACAACTTAGATGAGGCAATAACCCCGACAACGCCAGTCGCAGAAGATATTGACGCGGCTGAAGATGATGAACTACATGAGGATGGCAACTCCGAGGAGTGAGCCCCCTCATCATGAGACGATAACAACGCATCGGATTTCAGTAAGTCCGTCGCGTAGCATATAGCTACGCAATAACATCATGTAACTTTTAGCTTAGTTTTTTTTTCCTAAATCGTAATAATTTATTTGATTATTTCGATAATGTGCCTTTATCTATGCTGAGTGTAATGTAAACGTCTATCATATAGTACTGAACTAAAGTGATACCTCAAAGACTGACAGTAGGTAGTATTAACAGCGAGAAGAGAATTTTAGCATGGGTTTAGGTCTATTTTTCTTGTTTATTATTCGTAAGTATTAATAGCGGCAAAGCCCGCATGGGTAAAAGCCATTGTTTACTTCGAGAATCTATCAGACTGGCGTGGTGGCTAAAGTGCCGATAAAAAGGCATCGGTGATCGACTACACAATTCTCATTCCCACCATACAGAACGGGTCGCCTACTCTGCTGCATATTCTAATCTCTAGACTCCCTTGCCATACACGGGCGATTGGTGAGATAATGGTTGGAGAGCCTAGGGGCGATTGGGCCAGAGGTCACAGTCGAGTCGCTAATACCCAGTTCCGCCTAAAGTGGTTTAATCTATCAAGCAGTCAGACATTAAAGAATAAAGATACCGCCCAACGGCTTATAGGAAGGGCCGCATCAGTCCCGCATGGGAGGCCATGGCAGGACCATGCTAGGTATTTAGGGGTTTATGACCTGGGGGGTCGTACGTTATCCAGCGTTTCCCACATCAAGTCCGCGCTCCTCACCACCAAGTAACAGACAGGTAAAAAATCGCGTGTCCAAGATGCAGTGGAAAGCCCTCGCCCTGGCGCTCCTCGCGGAGCGCGTCCGCGGCCAAGCGATGCCGATGCTGCGGTTCCAGTGCTCGCAGCTCGTCGTAGACCGGCTCGACCCGCTGGTGAACCCGGGCGTGGTGCCGTCGCCGCACCTGCACCAGATCGTGGGCGGCAACTCGTTCAACGCGTCCATGGACCCGGCGACGCACGACCTCCCCGCGGCCTCGACGTGCACGAGCTGCACCTTCTCCGAGGACTTCTCCAACTACTGGACGGCGGTGCTGTACTTCCGCGCGCGCAACGGCACCTACCGCCGCGTGCCGCAGTTCGTCAGCGAGGGCCTGCGTGCTGATGGCGGCATCACCGTCTACTACATCCCCTCGCCCACCGCCAAGGAGCCCGTCAAGGCCTTCACGCCGGGCTTCCGCATGCTCGTTGGCGACGCCACCGCCCGCGCCCAGAGCTCCGTGCGCAAGGTCTGCCACCGCTGCATGCCTGCCACGGGAGATAACAGCAATATCAACTGCGGCGCGCCAGACAGCCAGGCCCTGCCGAATAAGATGTGCGAAGGTGGTATCCGCTCCGTCATTACGTTCCCGACCTGCTGGGATGGCAAGAACACGGACAGTCTGGACCACATGAGTCATGTTGCCTATCCGACCTCGTCGTACACTGATGGGTCGGTTGGTGCGTACGGCACCTGCCCAGCGAGCCATCCTGTGAAGATTCCCCAGGTGATGTACGAGGTTATGTGGGATGTGAGTACCGTCGATATCTCTTTATTATCATGATTGTCAGTTGAAAGGCACAACTTAAAATTCTGCGCCGGTCACACCGAAATGGCTAGATTCCCATGACTTGAGCACAATCTAGCAAGAGCGTTCAATAATGCCTGTTTGCTAACTCTACGCGTACCAGACTCGTGTTTTCAATGATAAGTCGATATGGCCCGAGGATGGCTCGCAGCCGTTCGTATGGAGCACTGGTGACAAGTGAGTCTCTTTCCTGGAACCCCTGGCCGGGATACATACTCTCGGAATGATACTGGCCCTAACCCTAACCCTAGGTCGGGATTTTCGCAACACGGCGACTACGTGTTCGGATGGAAGGGAGACTCTCTCCAACGAGCCATGGACGCTCGTTGCAATGGCGCTGTCTGCGGCCAACTACAGACCCAATCTGCCGAGTCTGCAATGAAGTGTTTGAAGTCAAAGGCTGTCGAGGACGACTTAGAAGGATGTAAGTCAAATATTCTTTTACGTTGTATTGCACGAGTGTTAAGACTAATAAATATGCAGGGGTTACCGAGATTCCGGGTATTGCTATGGTTGACTAAGTGGAGTTTGGGTCGTGTAGTCCGGGGCTTGTTTTGAACTTTTTGTAATTAAACGTTAGCGACTAAAGGAGGCGAATATGATAGATGGTTCAAGTCCGGGCAAAATGAAAAAGCTGCACCCAGTTAAGTGATATGCTATCCAAACATAATTGGAATCATCCAGTATAGATAATACCTAGAACTATAGCACTATGCCACAACCACAGCATCGTTAGGCACTCAAGTGAAACGTTGCCAAGTCAGGGACCAGGATTGCCAAGATACTCATGTCGCGTTCAGACATGTTGCTTGAAAGAGGAGGCTATCCCTTTGGGTGCCTTTTCGGCACCAGTACAGAAAAAGCGGAAAAGCGGACTCAGATGCACCAATCGGGGAAAAATATGATGCTTAAAGAAACATCTGATTGGGTCAATCTAATACATGTATGTACTGGTGCCGAAAAGGCACCCAAAGGGATGTCTGCAGTTAGTAGCTAGAGGTTGAGCAAGACGAGCTGTGCTGTCTGACGGATGTTCTAATCTGATTGCGCCTAGGTAGATTATATCATGAGAATAAAGTGTAGATCAATAAAATCCCGGCGTCGCTTGAGCTGCGAGGGTGCCATTTCGATACTGAGGTTGTACAAACACTCAACTTTACTTGATAGATTCCTAATTCTATTGATACTGTGTGTGAATGAGGAAAGATTTTCAATTCCGGGGCTATTCGCTATCTCCCAGAAGAGCCGCTTCATGGTAGAACTCCTGCGACGTGCATGTGATAGCTTGCAGAGTTGCCTGAAAAGGTAAGCCGGAGGGCGCGTGGCAGCATGATACCTACTTGGTACAGCGACGAGCATCATGTTCAATCGTTTGCTAAAGTATATACACATATGCCTACATGTACATGCACTATTTACGACTCTAAAGATATGATAACCATAACTCTCTAAGATAGCGGGCTGCTAGACGGTGTTGTTTAATTATTTCTCATCTTTAACGTGGGGGTTTCTTATCCCTTTTACTTATACCTATATCTCTTTATCTATTATGTCATACCCAATAAACATATCATATATCATACCTACATCCCGCTCATCATCTCTATAGTAGTAGGTACCTACCTATATGATGCAAGGGTAGATGCTCACTCAAGTATCAGTACAAACAAATGCAGCCCAATGATCTGTCCGGCTCGCGATCCCCACACGAGCTCCCGCTGGGTCTAGACTGGGCTTGCCACTGGACCGGTCACTTTGTTGTTAGGCTGTGATACCTAACTACCTAGGTAGTTACAAGCTTCATCGCGTCGCATTTGGGCGGTGAAGGGCGAAGCTAAGCACCTCAATCAACTACCACTTACATACTTAGACTATTATTTATTATATGGGACGAGCGTTAGACACCTGCGCTGATTGCACGAGCGAATTGATATTACGTCCTTCCACGCTACCTAACCTGCCAACCCGTCTCGCTCCTCGGGCCAATCAAACAAGCTAACGGCTAGAGACATGGTCATCCGCGTCTCCCTCGCCTTTAATAATAATTCTCTCTTATTATTATTATACGCTAGGCACCTATTGTTGTCATGATCCCCACGCCGCCCCTCACCAACCTTCAATCTCTCGGATAGACTAGGCAGACAGCAGCTAGTCAGGTACTGGTTAGGAATTGGAGAAAGATAGAGTGTGTGAGCGTGTGTGCGAGAGAGAGAGAGAGACAGTGAGCAGCAAAGAGAGAAAGAGAATAGTCGACCATTGACTGTCTTAAAAATCTCCGGCCCCTTGGCGATCGATCATGGCCGAGCCCACGAACACGCCCATGCCAACGGCACCGCCGACTCCGCGCTCAGGATCGCCGGTGCCAGCGCTCCCCACATCGGGGCAGCAGTCGCTGACCTCGTCGCCGACCACCACGCGGCGGCCACAGCAATGGCCGAACCCGTACCCCCCGCCGCCTCCGCCTCCACCCCACTCGCAGGCTCACTCGCGCGCGACCTCTCTCACCGCGCCCATGCACCTCCACCCCCACCCGCTGCCCGGCGGCGGCGGCGGCGGCGGCCCCAAGCCCGTCGTCCTGCACATCGGCGACCCGATCCAGTACAACCTGGAGACCTACGCCGAGTTCGCGGCGCGATTCGACGTCGTTCGCCCGAGCGCCGAGGAGCGCACGCGCGCGGCCTTCGTAGCGGCCCTCCGCGAGCGCCGCTGGGGCGACTTCGCAGCCGTCTTCCGCCCGGCCTGGGGCGCCGGCGGCGAGATGGGGCACTGGGACGCCGAGCTCGTGGACCTGCTGCCCGACAGCGTGCGCGTGTTCGCGAGCGCCGGCGCCGGCTTCGACTGGGCGGACGTGAAGGTCCTCGGGGAGAAAGGTACGCACGCAGCCCTCCCTACCGCCAATCGAGGCTTGCCCGGTCCAATGTGCTAGATTTACCGCGCTGTTGAGAGCTACCGTGCACTGACTATGTAGACAGGCATCATATACTGCAACGCGGGCCCCGCAGCCGCCGAGGCGGTGGCCGACTTCGCCGTGGCGCTCGTCGTGAGCACGTTCCGCGCGCTGCCCTACTGCATCTCGTCAGCCGCGGCCCCGGACACGTTCCGCGCCGCCCACGAGCGCGCCACGGCGCTCTCGCACAACCTGCGCGGGCACGTGCTCGGCCTCGTGGGCTTCGGCCACGTCGGGCAGCAGGTCGCGCGGCGGTGCGCCGCCGCCTTCGCCATGGAGATCGCGTACTACGACGTGGAGCGCAAGAGCGCCGCCGCCGAGACCGAGGCGGCAGCGGGCACGGGGCGCGCGCGGTACTGCGACTCGCTCGAGGCGCTCGTGCGCGCGGCCGACTGCGTCGTGCTCTGCGCGCCTGCGGCAGCGGGCCGTGTCGTGGATGAAGAGAGCTTGCGCTGGTTCAAGCCTGGTGCGCGCCTTGTCAATGTCGCGCGGGGCGCGCTGGTCGACGAGGACGCGCTGGCGGATGCGCTGGAGCAGGGCAGGCTGAGCAGTATCGCTCTCGATGTGCACGCGGACGAGCCGGCGGTCAGCGAGAGGCTGCTGAAGTTTGCGGGCACGAAGGCCCTGCTCACGTGCCACAATGCCGGAGGCACCGTCGAGACGCACGCTGGGTTCGAGGAGCTTTCTATGCGGAATATCATGGCTGTGCTAGGTGGTCATGAGGCGATTACACCTGTGAACTTGGAGTGGCTGAAATGATATCAACATGACGTGGAAAGGGGACTTGAAGCATAATGCAGCGTTTCCATCTAGGACAAGCTGGGAATACCATTGACTTATACGTTTACTCTGAGAAGACACAGACGAGAGGTGCTGTGCGATGGCCTTAATCCTCACTGTGAATATTGGTTTCGGATAGTCTGGGAAGAATTTGTGGAAATGCACAAACTATAGGACAGCAGCGTTACTAAGAAACAGCATACACGCGAACGACGCTGACTGCTAGGGATTATCTTGTCATCTGCATTGAGAAGAATGGTTGAGGAACTAAAAAGAATAGCTCTACGTCGCGTATGCGAAAGATATCTACCTAGGTAGCGAACTAGCAACGAAACGACATCCGGTACAATAGAGTTTAAGATATCCTGGTGACAGGTAGTCTCTATGTATTTATGGATTGCGGGAAGCCTAATACCATCCAATTCACTGCCACCAACATCTTTGTATTTAAAAGGCAAAAACCTCACAGTATAAACACATAACTATTGATCAATCTTCAAAATTGACTACTTGGTACATGCTGTATCTAGGCTACTGCATGATCTGTGTGACAAAGCTCAAGCGCATTGACCAAGGTCCGCTATGTCATACGCCTCTGGCGACAAGGTTTCCCCCGCCTGCCCACATTTTTTTTCCCTTCCGCCTACATACAAGGTATACTATGTATACCAACAAATTCATCGCTATTCCTGCCGTTCTCTATTATCGCATCTGATTGATGTACCTCTAGAGAAAACAAGGTGATATAGTCCCGTTCAAACGCCGCTCATTATGCACGTATATGAGGATTCATACACCGCTGATTCGAAGAGACAAAACAAAATGGAAGAAAGATGACGCGGATCCTGCTGGCGAGGACAAAAAGATACGCGAGCCGGATATCCATTTCCATGTCCATTTCACCGTAGACATGGGATATATACATGGGTATTCACCCCATCAGAAACTCTGTCTGTACCCCGGACCGCGAGACGCCATCCACTCGCCCTCGCTATCCCGACTCGGCGACCGGTTACGGCGTGAGGAGGACGAGATATCGGACGGGTCTCTGGAGTGTGAGTAGTACGCGGGTATGTCGCCCTGCCCTCGTTCCGGGCTTCGTCCTCGGCTCCGTTCTCGGCTTCGCTCGGTCTGCTGGGGCTGGCTGCGCTCTTGACTCGCGCTCCCGGCTTGGGTTCGCTCGCCGAGGTGCGTGAAGAGACCCAGCGCGTTGGGCACGACGGTGCCCCGCTCCTGGCTTTCTGGAGCTGGAGCTGGGACTTGCGAGGACGGGGGTGGCGCGTAGTATACGTGGATGTGATTCACTGGTTGCTGCTGTGGCTGCTGCTGCTGTAGTTGCTGTGGATATTGCTGGAATTGGGGTTGTGGCTGTTGCTGCTGCTGATAATAGGGCTGTGGTTGAGGTTGAGGTTGCTGCTGCTGCTGCTTGTCGTTTGAGCTGTGGACTATGGGGAGAATCCCACCGACGAGAAAACGTGAAGACCCATCTGACGAGGACGGCATCATCGTCGCCTGCATGTTCGTATACGAAGTGCTACGTGAGTGTGAGGGTTGTGAAACGTGCGTCGTGCCCTCGTTCACTGTGTAAGACATCGAGACGGGTTGTTGTCCTCTAGAAGGGTCCTGATTCTGTGCTGGTGGCGGCGGCTGTTGGTATTGGTGCTGTTGCAGGTTCAATTGTTGAGGTTGCTGTTGGGGCTGAAATTGAGGCTGCGCCTGTGATACTGGGTGGTAGTGATGCTGTTCCTGGTTGTGGTAATAATGCTGCGGCTGCGGCTGCTGTTGCTGCTGCTGTTGTTGTTGCATCGGTACCGGAATTACGGTTATCGGGTCGCTACCTGATGAGTTACGCCCCTTTACCGCGGCGCCCATGACTTTTGTATTGTGGTATGCCTTGCTCGAGTTATCCTCCTTCTTGCTCTTCTTTTTGCGAGTGAAGCCTAGACCGAGCTTACCCTTCGTTTTACGGCGAAGACAGAATAAAAGGAGGAGAAGAAGGAACAGCAGGCCTGCGATCCCACCTATTACACTACCAACGATAACGGGTGTACTATTCGAAGTGTTACTCGAGCCCGAAGGAGTACCGGTCGTGGAGCCAGAGGCAGGATCAGCTGTTCCCGAACCCGAACTACCGCCCGCGTTGCTCCCTCCAGCGTTACCGCCACTCGAGCCACCTGATGGAGAACTTGAGTCGGTGTTGGCGGGTTTAGATGAGGTAACAGTTGGCGTCGGCGTTGTATGCGTCTTAGAGAAGATAGAGGCGTCGATGACGAACTGAGGGACATCCAACATGGAAACAATGGACGCTGTCTCAAAGCACTGGTACATGAAACGCTCTGGCGAGCCCGTCCAGATCCAAGTGCCACATGCTGGCTCGGCGGCCGATTGGCTGCGAAACTGTTAGCTTCGGTGTCACACGAAAGGCAATAAAAGATCCAACTAATGCATAGAGGATTGGATATGCGCTAAGAGCTTTCGAGAGAGTTGACACCTACCAGCATCCTGTAGCAGCATCGAGGTTCGAGCACGAGCCGGCCTGGAACGCGGAAAAGTCGAGACAAGCCTTGTAAAACGGCGAGAAGGTACCTGATACGCAGGCGACGACGTGATCTGAATTGGTTCCGCACGTGAAGCCGTCACCACACGTGAAAGCGGAAGCTATGTATAAGTCAGTACCATGATTATTGGTTGACCTATATTCAACTTCAACTATGTTGGGATCACAGTGGTCAGTGGTCACTTACATGATATTCCAGAAAACCAACCACATGTCTCGGAGTTTTCCCATTTCGTTGATGTCTGGCGCCGGAGCAGATCCATCACAACCTCACCCTCACTTCGTGCACCGGGTGCAGGCGTAGGTTTCGGCGTCCATCCAATTTGATTGCTTCCCGTAACATGATTCGTTTCCTGGGCAGCCCAGATTTCTTCACGATTGGCAGACCATCGCAGCCAGGCGGCATGCGCGCAACTCGAGGCCGCGAGGAGTACTATCCCAGATCTCATGGTCTCAGTCGGTTATGCTTCCTTGTCCTATGATATTGCCAAAAATTGAAAATATCCTATCCCCCACGGCCACCTATCCAGAACCACCGCGCGACTTATTGTCGGTCGCGGGAGCACCCGCACTTGGTCTCTTGTTAGTGGTGGAGATGCCCGTATTGGGGAGCTTGGGGTCCGTTCGGGGATCTAAGTCATGTACAAGTATGAAGTACTCCGGGGTCCGGGACACAAAAAAACAAAAGGGTATCAAGAATAGAATTGCTCAAAATGCAATCCAAACAACGAAGAGGGAAGAAAAGGCAGACTGGGAAACAAGAGAAGTAGAATACCTAGTCTAGCTACCTGATGCAGAAGAGAAAGTTGGGCGGCAGATGCTACGCAGGTACGTATTGTGCATTGCGTGGGTGTATGTGTGGTGGTATCATTGGATGTAACGGATTAACGCTACTTGCACGCGCGGTGGTGGGTGGGTTCCGGCAGCTTGGCCGTGAAGCTGCCTACCATGTACTGTAAGTACCTACCTCAGGTACTTCCCCTTCCCTACGTGTAGTTCGCTGCAGATACCATAGGTGCCTTATGTACATAGGTAGGTACATCCGCATCTGCCTACATTTGTAGCGGATCAAAAGCCCAAAAATAACGGGTTTATATATAAGCGGCATAGCCAATATGAATATTATATATCTCGTCGAATAAGAGATAGGAAATAGGTTGCTAGGCGCGCTGTGTGACCTATCCTGCCTGTGTAGGTAGTTACCTATTTTGTACTTCACGTTGGCGAGCTGATCAGATGTGGCAACGCGATGAGTCAACTGCTACCTACTGTGTAGAGAACTCTTTATCTAGGTTATATCTAGGCAATATTATTTACGATGGATTGCATGTAAGACCAGCATGATTAGGGATCCTTCTGACCTATTCCACATGGAGAGCTACCTATCATGATATCTCTTTGATGACCGGCTGAGTAGCTCCATGGCCGCCACTTACACGGATTGTATTAGAATCGTGAGATGGGGGTGACAATTCAATGCAATGCAACGCTGCAATCCCGTACAATATATGCAGTCGTCTGATTAAACTAAATTACCAAACGCCCCAACAAGGCTCGCATTTGACCGGTAGGTAGGTACCTTTTCACGCAAGATCATCTCGGAAACATGCCCCCCGACCGTGGCTATGTTTTCGCATCAGATGGCACCTACAAGTCTGCTACAAGTACCTCCATGTGCTATTGTCGACACCCTCCCTGCCCCCCTTTACTCGGCATTAATCATGCTAACGTTTTCGTATTTGTACAAATATGAAGAACACAGTCGGTGAAGTGCCACGTTCCCACAACGCGCCTCTAATTATGCCCCACGGTGATTGTCGATGATTACTGGATTTCCGGGTCGACGAACATGAAAAGCCGTGAAACAAGCGCTGGCACTTTGAACTGCTTCGGCGCCAAGGCCCTAGCCGGTCCAATCAGAAACGGCTCGAAGCGCTGCTTTGGGGCTCTACTGGGGTGCATAATGTCTCAGGGTTAGCAGGCAGCAGCCAATCAATTGAGTGCAAAACCCTCCCTTAAATATCGTCAGCGGGACTCTCACCTTACCTACTACGTACGCATACATGTACCTATCGAGGTACATGTATAGGTACCTAAGCTACCGAGACATCCACGCTTTACATATATATTCAAACAACTCAGCTAATTGGTGAAATGAGTTGAGATGTTTGACTTTTACAAATATTAAGACATATCAACAAGCATCTTAAAACACACAGAAGAACCTCGTCGATTTGGGCTTGGTTAACGACAGAATTATTACACTATAATTATCTCAAGTCTAACTGTGCCATATAAGTGCATTATAGAGTTAGATGTCTACTTTAGACTACTACGCTATGCGCTACCACATACTTCTTGTTGGGAATAAATACGCCGGTATTTGCTCCAAATTTTTACTAACCTGGACCTTTTACCGTTAGAAAACTTATAGAGAGTTCTAGTTCTCTTATACAAGATCGCTCCGATGGCCTTGTGGCGGGTAGATGATCAACCTAGACTCCTATTCTCACGTTTAAGCAGAGTCGTACTTGTAGGGACTAGTAACCTGTGCCTCGTACAAAACGGGATCAAGAGAATATATTATTAAGACTAAGGAGGCGGTTCTCAATTGATTCACTTGATCCTGTTTGGTATGAGACACAGGTTACTATTCCCGGTTGAAGATGCCATATTTCTCACAGCTTATATGCAAGAATATTGTTAGATATCGATCCTCGTCATCACTAACCAAAGACCTCCCGTTGGTCTCATAAGTATCAAGTATCATCCCATTTAGCCTTGCCATTATAAATGAAGTCTTCGTTATATTCTTTCTAGCAAGCCCTACTTACTCAAGTTCGTATTTACCTATATCGTATCTAGTGCCGTGATAAGATGCTTTAACTGCAGGTACCCTTCGATAGCTGTATACGGACCCGTCTCGTATTTCGGCTTGTTATCTTGGTGGCTGATCACAAACGGATTCCACTTCGTATCCCTCACTATGCTCGCCTTAAGCCCCTCGCCAACTACCTCCTTCACCACGAACGGAGCTAGCCAGTTCCACTCTGCGCTCTTGATAGCCGGCAAAGCGATACCGACAGGCGGGCCCGTCCGAACTCCCGGATCTGAGCCCTCCTGACCCTCGCTCTCATCCTCAGCCACCTCTTGCATCGCTGCGAGGTTATAATCAGGCGTGAGAGCCTTGCTGGAATCGAATCTCAGACCCCTAGTGTTAGTGATGAAGAGCGGACCCATGTGGAAGAAGGCGGTCATGCGCTTCACTGTTTTCTGCAAGCTCCAGGGGGGCAGTTGGAGTGAAGCGATAGGGAGGATACTGGAATACACGTGGACTTTGGAGAAGGGATCGAAGAGCGCTCCGATCATAGTCATCTATGCATAATGCGCCTTAGCTACGACTTGGTTTTCCGTCACGTCGTCCGTGAATTCGAGAGTCGACACTAACAGATGGTACGGCGACAAACGGGGACAGTTGTCTTTTACGATTTTCGTTGTGCTGTCACCTTCGGAATGGAAGTATGTCAACAACGTAGCTAGATCAAGCTCGTCGCCTAGTTTCTGCTTGCCAAGCATAGCGCCTAGCCGGGACGAGAAATATCCTACCAACCCATCGTACACACGATCTTTGTCACCGAGCTTTAGTGCAAAGTTATAGTCAAATATCTTGGGCCGATCGGGCTGTTTATACTTGCTGATGCTACTCTAGGACTTAACTGGCAGTGCTGCTAACTCTGACGAGACGCCCATGTTGGCCAAAGCTAGTGATCGTCCGACGATGGCATTCAAGCACTCCGCGTACTGATTTGGCGTATGTGGGATTGATCCTAGACACGCATTGATCGTCTAGATCAGCTTTTCGAGATACTCCTCGTCCTTCAGTCTCGTGACCAGTCTATCTAGCTGCGGAAACTATTCAATCGGCTTGCCATTGTCGTCCCCCGCCGGCGGCGCGAACGGCTTTCGGCTCGGCGTCTCAGTGGCGCCGCTGGGGCCACCCTTCCGCACCTCTCGATAGAACGTCTCGTCTAGTAGGAACACCTGTAGGGCGTACTCGGAGTAGTTGACCACCAAGACCCCCACACCGGATTCTCCCACTCCGTGCACAGCTGCCAGCCGACGGCCGGATCCGCGTCTAGGTGCAAGAAGCTGGTTTTGAGCCGCGCCTCTTGATTGATAGCAGGGGGGAATTCCTCGAATTGACAATGTCCGCAGGGGTCCGGGCCTACGGTGTTCGTCTGCCCACGGCCCAAGCTTAGGTGCTGCGGATGGAATTACTCGCTTAGCGGCGGGTGCAGACGCGGGATGAGTCTCGCGGGCTGGGGGTTCGATTGCCGAGATGGCCTGCCCAAACTTGTCGATGATGTCAAGTCGGGTACACTTGCCCATGCGATTGATATCATCCGCAGTAAAACCAGCGTCTGCGCCGGCGCTGACGGCAGCTGGGAGAGCCATCAAGGATTGGCCTGGAAGGCGGATGGAAGGTTTAACCACAGCCAAGACCCTCCCTCTAACGAGGACAACACCTGTCTCAAACCGTTCAGAGTTAACTTGATACTTGTCAGACGATTGGGGTTTGACCTCTGAGAACTTTACGAGGTTATACGGTGTGCCGCCGGCTTTACACTCCACCCAAACGACAAGCCTACACAAAGAAAACCCCTAGCCGACTAACCTAAAGTACTTGACATTTTTAAAGAAAAGACTGTAGAGAAACATGCAGGGTGGTACCACTATAGAATGAAAATAATCTCCTGAAAAAGTGATAAGCGCCGAGGAGCTCACTGCAAACCAATATATAATATCGATCTAGCCAATACCCAAGCAATAGAAAGATACGGGCCTCGCTGAATCAGAGTGACGTATCATCAGGTCGTGAGTGGCTGACGCGCTGTGATCTCTCAGTGAAACCAACAATGGAGAAGATACAGCTCTATCCGTGTTGAAGCGAATCGCCAAAAAGACCGCTCTGCCATGAGTACATAGGTAGTCACACCTATGTAACATATACCAACAGGTACATACTAGCTCCTTTGTTAGAGCACCCCCACAACCCTCGTCCTAGACTTCCTCCTTATGTCTCCTAATAGAATCCCGGATTACAAGTGCATCTTGACTAGATTTGCCCCTCTTCAAGTTCAAAAATCTTGCAATGATTATCTCGCGACTTAAATACCAAGTTCGGACCGTCGTGAGCTGCGCTGAATACATCGCGTAGCTGGAATTCTCCCGGATGTGTTTGCCCGCCTGTTTTACGGATGATGTCGTCACCAGGGGCTGTCTCAAAGTCAAAGTACCATAGCGTCTTGGCCGCTACTAAGCTGGATTCTAGATATGCCATGGGCTTTCCAGCACACCCCCGCGCTCCAGTCGAGAAGCCCGCGAATGCGCTGTGAATCGTTCGCAGCTCGTCATCGTTATCAGTAAGCCAGCGTTCTGGGCGGAACGAGAAGGGCTTGGGAAAGTAGTCTTCGTTATGATGGAGAGAGTATATGTTCACACCGACTTGGGTGCCGTGGGGGATGATATGACCGTCAACAGTCCAAGGCCCCTTTCCTTCTTCCTCTTTAGCAAGCTCACGCCATAGTGTTCCTGATACTGGCGAAGACATGCGTAGAGTTTCATCGATACAAGCACGGAGATATCGGCAAGCTGCGAGCTTTGGCCCTCCTTTTATATCTGCGCCGTCTGTAAATGTGCTGCGAACCTCATCGGAGAGCTTACGATAGGCCTTTGGATTCCGCGACAGATAAAAGAATAGCGCACTTAAAGCGGTCGCTGTAGTGTCTCCTCCTAGTCTGTACATCAATATTCATGTTCATAGCTAACATACGAGTAAATGACTGGACTGCTAACCTGCTGGGAAGAAAAAAACGGCTTCTGACCAGAGCTCACTGAGCGTAATACTGCTAGGTCCATCTGCATTGATATAATCCGCAACGGAGGAAAACAAGTCATCCTTCGCATGCTTTTCTAGGCCTAGGCGCGAGTTGATCATGTGTTCCAGGGCACGAAGATAGCCCAACCGGCGAGGACGAGATAGAAGATGCACAACTGCATCAAGGAGTCGATTCTTCAGAAATGGGAGTTGCATAAAGGAGTTAGCCCGGTAGTTGCCCATAGTGATGCCGTCGATCATGAAGCGGTATTTCGGGTCCGTCTGCGTGTTGAGGGCGAAGCCAAAGGCAAGATGCCCGACAATATCGAGCCCCAGCCGCTTACAACTTTGCGTCATATCAACAGGGCGCGAAGCTAGAGATGAGTCGTACAGAGTTCTAAGGAATACGCCAATCTGGCTAATCATAATAGGTTCGAATTGGCGCATCGCACGATCTGTGACGGCTCTACCGATGAGCCTCCGCTTGGACGCATGTCTTCGCTTGTCGACCGCATTGAAGATGCTGTCGACCCCGTTGGCCTGAATTGTGAGCAGATAAACATGGGACTTTGTGACTCTCTCGTTGCTGTATATATCTGCGACATTATCAACACGCAGATATGGAGCTGTGCTCGCTTGCGAAGCTTACCTTGCAAAGCCTGGGCGGAGTTGAAAATCAATCTATTGGGTCCATGTCTTATAACTTTGCCGTATTTTTGATGATCTCGGTATGTAATCAAGTGAAGTCGCATTAATAAGGCATGGAAGCCGCCATACCAATCAGTAACCTTGGCAACGAATGGCCCGGGGTATTCCCTCAACGGATGGAGCAGGATAAGGTAACCGAATACGAAGAGATACTATAATATGTTAGTAAGCACCAGCCATTCTCTTCTTTCCAGTCACGAGTCGTACGTATAAGCCAGATATGAACAGAGCGGCTTTTGTCGCCACCAGAACAGTTTCTGGAACCATTTTCTTTTTGGTGATAAAACGGGTCTCGATCGAGAACCACTAGGAAGTCAAGCATATAGATACCAAACTGAGGCTCGTGAGCTCGGAGAGAAAGCAACAAGTACTCGCGCAAAGAGTGGTATTAACCTAGGAGGTGAAGAAATTATTTGGAGGTTGGAAAGCTGGGTTCCGTTTGGGCCGCGTTAGAGCTGATATGTAAGCATATTCTCGAGACCTGCCTGTAGGCAAGCTGCCAGTTGCAACCAATCAGCCTTTCAAGCTTCACTTGCACCACACTGGTTGATAATGTCCATAGAGTTAAGAAGTACACCATCGGATTTGGCGCGGATTTATAGACAGTAAAAAGCGTCTGAATCGAATATCAAGTTCACAGCAGATGTCGGGATCGAGGTTGGCATACATTCCACTCTAAACATCCTCTTTATTTTCGTAAACGTTCGCATTAGCATCCGTGCTGAGCTCACATTATGGGATGTACCATTCCGCGGTGAGGTATAAGTCGACTTTTGGGTCTTTGGTCTCACTATCGGCTTTGGCGAGAGCCTGCGGTCAACCTTCAGGCATTTAGAGAGTTGCTCATGCAAGTGCCTGACGCTGACTCGGCTGCTGCTTCGGGTGCTAGTGCCTGGATAAGCTGCACGTTGTTTCAGTAGAGAGAGGTCGCTACCGCGAAAAGGCGAAGGCAGGCGACACGACAACAAAACAAGGGCATATATGAGAGGTCAAGGGGGGTGGCTTCGTGTTCCGCGTACAAACTAGGGTGCCCCTACAGTCTATTGTAGAGCCCAAATTCATGACGGGTCCTGTAAAGAGCACGCCACGAGCACTAAGTTAGACGCGTCGTTCTATGTTCTCCCGATAAACCTGCAATCGCAGCTGACTTCGACAATGACGGTGGAAATTACCAAGGAAGAGGACGGCGAAATCCTAGAGTTCGCTCTAGCCAGTAAAGTTGTAAAGCAGGTTCCACTTGCGCTCGGGGTCTATTGTGAGTGTTCCTTCGCTATGCGTGCTTATTCCAGTCCCTCAACCTTTTCGGTTCCGTTGAGCTTCTTTTCAAGCTATTAATGTGATGAGTAGATAACCCAACCACGTCTCCAGACCGGAACAAGAACAATATTGCCGACCTTCTGGACCCGAAAGATGGCATAGCCGAACTAACGATAGGGGCCTCATTCGGCTGTCCTGCACCTGAGATCGAAGAGGGCCATCTAGTCCCCTTTAACGTCCTGGAATCCGCGTCGCAGGGCGTTTTCATAGACGCCGATCCGTAGCAGCCGGGTGGAGATGAACACCTGCAGTTTCGAGGTAACGTTATCTTCCAAGCCGGGACTTGGAGGTCTACACAGCCAGTCTTCGACGAGGAGAGCAAGGCGAAGCAGTGGGAGGATGTCAAGGCAGCATGGAAAACTGCGGAGGTTACCGCGAATGAACAACCCTCCGGATTATTAGTTGCTGCATTGTGGAGTCACGCGTTTGGTTGGGGCTTCGGGCAAACGGGCTGAAGAACGAAGTGGAATTCGTTGAGCTGATGTTAGGTAAGTAGGGAATCTGATAAATCATAATACCTAGCATATGACATATGACTGCTCCAAATTCTCATCACGCATCTGCCACCCAGCCGCTGTATGATCGAACGAGGCCCCAAGCCGCGAAAGGTGTAAACAATCAAGGAGTTATCAGATATAAGACGTAAGCAAATCATATTTACTAAAGTAGCTACCTAGTTCCTTGGCAATAGCAACAAGTACTGTGATTTTAACTTTTAAGTGCTGTAGCTAGATGCTATAGGCCCTATAAGTGCTATTATAGATACTAGACGTGCACTATTTAACCCCGCCATATATTAGCTTAGGTGCCTATTTAATTGCCTAACCCCCCTACAATATTGGCTGTTTGGATTGTGAATCGCATTAGATAGGTTCTCGCGGAGGTAGTTATTAAGTTGGTAATGAGCTTCAACAAAGGCCTAATACTGCTCTAGGTATAACTTCGAGTACGCGCGCAGTCGCGTCTACCCTGGTTCACTCACGGTACCTAGCCGGGTACGAAGTGGACCTTGTCACACTGGGCCGCAGTACATGTTGCTACTCCAACTCCAGGAATGGGTAAACAAACGTATCTACCTCAGTTCTATCACATTAAAGCTCCCTCAGTTTGTAAGAACAGGTACGAGGAACACGTCGTTATTAGTGTATTATAAAAGCCATGTGAGCCTTCACAGTGAGGTACGGCTATCTGAGGAATAGCACCATTCTTCCAGGTTTCTGAGGGTGTTCTTCCAGCTCACTTCCTTACTTCATCCGCTAGCGCCTTAGATCTCATATTGTAGTCCACCAATTATGTAAAGCGCAGCACTATCACAGAATAATGGCCGACCTGATCCCTGATATAAAAGGACCCAAATTATCGCCTTTTCGTGGCTCTACAGAGAACATCGAATTCTTGAAGTTGTTGGGCCCAGACCAAAGCGGTTGGGGCTCTGAGGATGTGCCTCATAGCCACGTATTTCGGGTTCGTATCGAAGGGATTCAATACTCTCTAAAAGTAGTAAGCAAATAGGAAGCAAGCAGAACTAAACCCCTTTATCTAATCTGTTCTCTAAGTTCAGTTTCTTCAGTCTTGACGAGATCCGACCCTTCGTGCCCGGCGCAGACCATTTGTTGACCGACGACCTCGTCCGGTATCATTTAGATCCCTTCTACGCCGAATGCCGGGCTTTCGGGCTACTATCAGAAAAAAAAAAGGACGATGCACTTGCTGTCCGGTGCCATGGCTATACATTCTTACCTCAGACTGTAGAGCATCAAATACAGAAACAATTTGGGCTGGACAATTGGAATCGGCAACCCGAAGATGAAGGACATCTACTAAGAGCGATTGTAAAGGATTACATCCCCTTTAAATCTGTATGCGGACGGAAAACATTATCAGCTATGAGGTCAAACTTGAAACAACTGAACGATATGGGAATTTTCAACATGGATATCCGAGAGGATAACTACCGCGGAGGTCGGTTATTCGATTTCAGTATAGCTGTTACTTCACCACATATAAGCCTTTGGATTAAGCTTCGACCGAAGAAGCAGATCTTCGAGGATTGCCGATATGATATGGGTTGTTTTAGTGAGATGGCGGAGACAATTGAAGAGCAGAGGAAGTTAACACGAGCTCGTTGGTCGGGGGGGTCACTACGACGGCGCTCGCAGAGCAAGCAACACGCGGGTATCTCGAAACGTCGATAATTTGCTACGACGGAATCGATTGAAGGGGTGAGAGCTCGCCTATGAGGATACATGATTCTGCGCTAGTAATTATGCCATAACTTAATTTGTAGTAGAGAAGGCTGTGTTTCGCATCCGAGAGGCGTTTAAACCAAAATTCCCAAGTTTTCGTCGTTCGTAACAGTGATGTAGTACAGGCGATTAGGCTCTCGAGTATTATGTCAGTTCATTTTACAGCCGTGGTATTTCGTTAATTCTTTCCAACGCGATATATACATAGGATCAAGCTAGATCACAGCCCGTCTAGGGCCCCTAGTATTAGCTAGCCCGGCAGGTCATCGCAAACAACATCGGTTATGTTCCTCTGGTTGCTCAAGTAGTCTGTAGAAGGACGTATATGTGTATGAGTTTCGATCCAATAGGCGACCGAGGCATACATACGCAGTAGGGGCCTAGTAAAAGGGACCCCCCTCAGGTACTATTTGCCACGCTGAAGTTGCTGAGCTTTGGCCAACCGCCTAAAAGGTATCTCTTCGCCAGGTACTTGCACAGAAAACCCCCCTGTACAACGGCGCCCAAGAGGCTTATAGAGGCTTGCCTAGCGCGTCTACTTCAACGTGAACCTTTTACATGGGGGTAGGAGAGTATGTGAAGGGTTCTGTCACAGAGTGAAAAAAAGGACCTATAGCAGCTACAAAGAAGGGTATAAGAGGGTAAAGTATAAGACTCAATAGATAGATTACTTGATTTCTACCTCTCTAAGGCCCTAAAGGGACTATATATAACCAAAATCATAAATATATCCACCTTATGGCGTCTAGTTACTTTATCTTCTGACAACACAGCCTAAACCCTAACCCCCGGGGGGTTATTAGCGACGATAATTTTCTTGACTTTGTCTATAAATAAAGAGTTTGTATGCTGCAACAAATCAGCGAGTATTAGAATCACCTCATTGCCGTTATTATCCTGAAGCTTCTTGAGAACATGTAAAGCGTTGTGGCTCCCAATTACTACGGGACGCCAGTATTTCAGTGCCTCTCGGTTCGAGGGTGTGGTCTAAGGGGGGGGGAAATGAAAAGATGTACACCGCGCGGTTACTAACCGACTTAGAGAGATCAATTTTCGCAAATGCCTCCTTGCTGAAGCTTGAAATCTAACAAAGGCGAGAGGCAGATATGGGCCGAAGTATAACAATGGTTAATAATCTAGGTCCTAGAACAACAGTGGTTCTATTTAGCTAATAATTCTCTTGGGGTCTAAGGGATCTTATGGCTTTCGTTATGTACAGGAGAACTTTGGCCTGTTTATAGGGGAATAGCCCTCCATTGATGGCCCTTCCGAGACCTTTAGTGGAGCTCGTGACTCCTTTCCTCCAATAGCCTTGTCTACAGCCTAAGGGGGTCTCAGATGAATCTAGGGATGCTACGAATAAAGGCCTGTATTGGCTACGGAGGCCCTAGTGATTCATCTCTAGCTCTGACTAAGTGCTCTGGAGAGTGACTTTTCGAGTACTGTTGATTTTACGAAGGATTCGTCTCTTTTTAGCTTTCAACTTTGACTATCTTGGAAATTCTTTCAAATCCCGATTTTTAGGACGCAGACAAGCTGGTCGGATCGACCTAGTGATCTAGAGCGTAGGAGATCAAGCACTTCGTACGATCCATCTAGAACTTAAAACTTAGAATAGATTTGTATGATTCCGTTTTGTATGAGGCATAGGTTACTATCCCTTACCAGTATGACTCTACGTAGTAAGAGAAAGGTGTATTGCGAATGCGTTCTTACTACTTTCTCTATCAGGGGGTTATCCAACTCTTAGATCTCTTCATATTTAAATTCTTTTAGTTTTAGTCGGAAGTTGAAGTTCTTCGTGGGGAGAAAATTCATGCTTATACCTGCTTCCCTCAGCATGCCTTCAAACTTGGCTCCATCTTCCGCCCGCGTCTCTCTAGCTTCAAACGGGGGGAGAGCTTTGTAAATATCATGCGGTAGAGTGAAAGATGTATCAAAATCGACAACCCAACCGTTCCTAAAATTTTCCGCCCGCACATCCCTGTTATAGATTCCCATCTTGTTTAGTAGCTTTATACTCCTGTAGCTTTTTCGTATCTGTTGTGGCGTTTGCTCGTCGAGGTCTGGGCCTGCAATTTCGAAATCTTTCACAATTGCACGAGGACGCCCGGCTCCGCCTACATATAACACTGGAGTCAATAATGTCCACTAATAGTCAGAATTGCTCAGTGTTTCGGGGGCTTGCAGGCGTAGAAAGAGCAGAATATGCCCGTAAGTGAATTTGTGTCTCTGAGACAGGCCGAAAGGGGGGATAAAAGACTCCAGCGGACTTACCTATGATAGGGAGCAGCTCATCCGTAAGACTTTCGGCTCCTAAATCGATTCCTTCGCCCTCTAACCATCTTTGAGCCTTTTCGTCGAGAAACATATACCCGTAGCACTTGGTGGCAACTTTCTCCCTAACTTCCCCCTGATCCGCTTGCTCCTGTATCCGACCGTAGGCACGGCACTCGGCGTAAAATGGATCCGTATAGACCATCGCCTTCTCGATAGGGTATTCTTCACCTAGTAGATCACTCCAATACGACTTCGTAGTTAGGGGGTCAAAGAATTTGAACTATTACTTAGTGTTAGTTTAGCAGTAATACCCTTATTTCTAATTAACTTTTTCTTACAACTTTTAACACATAAGGATCAGAATTGATCTTCACCTTGAAGACGAAACTCTTTTTTTCCGAATCGCACTCAGGGAACGCATCAAGTCTTTCCCCCCACTCTATCGACGCTCCTTGGTCCTTGAATGGGTGTATCACGGGAAGTGGGCACAGCAACGTAGGTGAAAGAGGGCTCTCAATTTTGTTTTTCTCCTTTGGAGGTCTTCCGCGCTTGAAACTATGTCGGACGGTCTTCCCTGATTCGTAGTTTTTAGATGGTCCCCTACGTTTTGCTGTTAAAATGTCGAGTTTTGGTGGCCTTCCACGCTTAGCATTTTGCCTTGATCCGATTGGTTTCTGTTGAAGGCAAGGTGGCTTCCCATGCTGTGCTAGAGCCTGAACTTTTGGTGGTCTTCCACGCCGGGCCATATCTGAACTAGGGAGTTTTAAGACCGGAAGAGAATATAAAGAGGAAGTGCGTGAGGAGCAAATTAATGTACAGGAGAGTGGGTAGTACCTATGTAATATACGACAGATCTATGTGGCGTGAAGTACCCAGCCACTGTCTAGGGAGAACATACAATACCTACCTATCACTTAGAATCGCCTAGGTGGGACTACAACAGGGATTCGCGTCTTTATTATTTATTATTCCACTTTTAAGTCATGTAGCCGCGCCATGTTTATTCGGGACCGCGATGAATACCAAGTTTTGTGTTCCGCATTGGTGTACCCTATGCAAATTTGAATTCTCTCCTGGCGCATTAATTATCACAAGTAAGTAATGGCTTCTTCAGATCAACATTTTTTTCAGCAGAATATCAACATGACGAAGTTGGCTCAGATGGAAAACCCTCTGAGCAATTCCAGTATGGGTCAGATTTTCTCGATAGCTCGGGCACTGCGTATATGAGTTGTCGACCTTGTACGCATTATGATAGCCAGGCTGTCGTATTTGATTCTGGATGCATTCGCTTTATGCCTTGTCACCTACGAACATTCGACTATGCGTATGAGCTTTCACCAGCTGAGTTAGGACGGCGGGAAAGATGGCTCCGATCTAATTTGGCATCAAATATTCAAGTATCTCTACCTCTCGAATTGCGGCACGAAGTCTCCCAATATCTACTACGCGAATATGCTGCTGCTCAAGCCAGCAGTTTTTCCCACAGTCTTCGACAACCTTTCAATACTTATATCAACCTTTCTTCTACTATATGGGTCCAGACCATCGCGTTTGAGGGGATCGAATATATCGCTTCTCTTACAAACCAGCCCGGGAAGAATGGCCATCGCGTTTTATTTAAGCCAGACCTAGAAGCAGAAATTCTTAACTTGTATATTGCCCAAGACTACTTAGGTATTAGGCTCGTTAGTTTTGTCTACGGTAATAGTGTACCGACTATTAAATTGCCAGGCGCATGGTGGAAGACCTGCCGAAGACCTAATCCAAAAGCAAAAATATGCTGTAGAAGCGACGTAAGTTTTGGCAGCTGCTATTTTGATCAATTTATTTATTCGTTAATCTAGGGAAGGAAACTTCGTGGCCTTACCTGGTCAAGCGTTGGTCCTTCTCCGCTATCCCGCGATATAGCATGGGACTTTCCACTCCCTCCGACGACACAGATTCGCTTTGAGAATCTCGGCTACCCAGCATCCCGCATGACCTCAGTTATATGTAACGACCGAGCTATCACTGCTTATTCGTTCTGCTGGAAGTCACGCCTAGAGATTATTCACGCTCACGCGGCAGACGAGAGCCCAACCGTCTATAGGTCGATCTATTCTGGCCGAGAGGACGGGTTCTGGCTGTATTTCCCGACTGGCCGCAATGAATTTATAACGGAGATTTGGAAGCGCCATCGCCGTTTACCTCGAGAGCTCGCTTTAATGGTAGGCCACTCCTGCCTACAATCAATCCTACCGCTAATTATTATAAGATCCGCACAAGTTCTGGTCGGGTCTTGCTAGTAGGTGCACAGTCGAGGTTGAGCTGGCCACAATGTACATGGACCCTTCTAGCAACCCTAGGGAATTCTCCGAACCGGATATACTTTGGAGCTGCGCCAAATGGCGTCTGTGAGTTAGGGTTTGAGACTCCTAAGCCCACTGGAGATCGCCCAGTGGTTTGCCCTATCCCACGTTCACCATACCCGAAATCCTCAACACTCGAAGACTTTTTTTACACATCAGCTACTTTAAAAGACGTCATATCAGTGACTCCTTGTCGATGCCAACGAGCTGATACTTCGGTTATTCTAGGCATGATTTTCACCTATTCCGACCAATCACAGGCTTCCGTAGGGCTGGTCAGGTTGGACTGTCTTGAGCCCCCTTTACTGATTGATCCATCTTCGTGTCTGGCGATGCGTTTGAGTATCGCGTTAGTAGATAAGTACCCCTACGTCACTAACATTGAAATTTCGGTGTCATCAAAAGCCGAGATGAAACAGTTAATCATACCTTGGAGTGGAATGTTGGATTGGTGGTTTTCATATCGTCAATGTAGGGTGTACCATATAGAGAGATAACTAAAACCTTTGCTCTCAAGGATTTGATTTTGTATTAGAAGATTCGGGCACGGTTTACTTCTTCTCTACATCCTTATAACTTGGCAATACTGCCCTCAGTGCTGTGTAGGTACCGGTTATTACTAATCGTCGCGGTTTGAACAACGCGAATAGTCATGTACTACCGGGTTGCCCTTCTGCCTCGCCATAAACGACCCAACCCCTTTAAGGGGTCTCTTTAAGCACAGCGTCAGGCTTTAACTTACCAGCCTCTAACCTTGCCAAAACTTGCTCTCTTGTGTGCAGCATCACAGAGCGCTGTCGTCGCTCATGCTTGCACATAGATTTAACTTTGCAATTTGTGGCGTCAGCAGGGTTGTTATATTCACTTTTACAAAGCTACGTGTTGCTAAATCCTCGCTTAGCTGAGTTTCATCATATTAAGGAATCACCTTGAAGTCATACTTTATGCCCGTAATTCTGAGCTACTCCACGAGGGTGACCCGACGACTTTAGAGGAATAATAGCATACCATAGAAAAGCTTGGCACAGTAAATGCGAGCCGCGACGTTCTCATGGACTTTACAAAGAACAATCCCATGGGCTAGGTTATGGTACCAGTGTAAACACAGCCGTTTCTTTTCAGGCATCATTATATTCTGTTACTGTTACCAGTTGGGTGGTTGCATGCACCTAAAATGATGCGCGGCACTTGTAGCAGATAGTTGGAAGCCCGTTATACCATCATTTTGTTTGCATTGAGTTCTTTCTGATCTCATCTTAACCTTCTGGTCGTGGATGATATGCCACCTAGTCAATCCCGAATGAATGTCTACTTCATGGGGTCACACACGAGTTTCGCGTCGCTGCGAGACATTGATGTGCCTGAAGTAGGCCTGTAAGAGACTCGCTCTCTCATCGAGACTTAACCGGGGCTTCCGAGCGATCACCTGGAACGTCGCAATATTCCAAACCAAAAACCTCTTGGGGACACATGGGTTAATATAAAAGGTTCGTTTGGCTGCTTTGTTTATTTCTTCGACATTGTGCCGGAAGAGAGAAGCCAGACATCAAATTCTAGTTACCGAGTAGGAGGTTAGGTCTAGATGATCTACCATCGGCCCATAAAGTAGATATATTTATATATCTATATGCTTAAACATCGCTTTGAGTTTATGTCATTTCTTCGACGAACCAGTTCGATTTGTGGCATACTTGAACGCTACTAAGGCAGAATTCTAGTTGTGGTTTTAACCTATCACACTCGTTGATTTCCTTCAGTTTAGAACTCGTAATTTGTGTTCCCGCTCATGATGAACGAAAACGCCTGCTCCGGTATATCACTACAGGTAAACTTCTACTCTTGGTTGCAGCCTATACTAAAGCGCGAAAATCTTGATATACTCATGTGCCATTCTGCTCAAGCGCATCGCTTATACATCAATCGGGTTTTGGTAACAGCCTATAGGAAATCCCATCAGTTTTACTATCTCTTTAGAGAGGCCATGCATAGGGTGGTCCCTAGTCTAACAATATACTTATTACAACAGGGCAGGGTTGCATTTCTTGAAGATTCCGATTTTGGCTCCGTCCAATCAAGCTCATACATACAGTAAGATACCGGAAACATCCTTTTCCTCATGCATTGCGATATTGGTACTATCCAATCATTTACAAGAGCCTTCATCGTACATACATCAGTGGTGATTCTGATTCTGGCGCGACCCAATCATGTCAACAGAATTGCATGCATAGGAGATTCTGGTGACGGTCCACGTAAGCGTGCAGCATACTTGGCAACATTTCGGCGAGAGCATGGAAGTGCAGAAAATATGAGATAAAACCCCAGAGGCATCCTCTTTCCTGGGACCCCAATCTTCACGCTTCTCTTTATCACAATAGCCAAAAACATGGCGCCTGATGATTGGGAGCGCCATAAGGCAACTATTCTGAACTTGTACTTGCTTGAGAAATTCACGCTTAAAAATGTAGCAAGCTAT
Source organism: Nemania diffusa (assembly GCA_038501195.1). Classification (NCBI taxonomy): domain Eukaryota; kingdom Fungi; phylum Ascomycota; class Sordariomycetes; order Xylariales; family Xylariaceae; genus Nemania; species Nemania diffusa. The sequence goes on along the minus strand of JBBPUQ010000010.1, from coordinate 954,924 downwards.
ATGGAGGAGAAGCACAACTTTGTGAAAAAGTAAGCGCAGCCTCGTCTCGAAGACAAAGTAGCTACTGACCAAAGCACAGCAAAAGCCAATACGAGTATAAACTCAAGAAATGGGGTATCAAAAAGAACTTTTCCAAGGACTTCTGGCAATACGTTGATCATGAGATCAAGAAGAGAAATGGAAGGAGGACAGAGGTTACCTTATTCGGGATTACGCTACCCGAAGAAAAGATACATCGAGAAAGGCTTAGGTACGCGGCTATTCCGAACGCCGAAAATTTTGGCACAAGGCGTAAGCTGCTATCGACAATGATTATCTGATAGGATAGCAGCTAATAGACATACTTAGTTCCTAGTCCTTGCGCGCCTGACGGAGACATTGTTCGCATCAATACTCCAAGCGTCGTTGAGGCTGCAGTTATGTGGCCGAGTGATCTTCCCTGGTTTCATTTCAACCTGGAGGGACGGGTACTACCGAGTAAGTGCTAAAGTTGAATATCTGTATGCTATATCTGACTAGTAATAAGCGCTACAAAATCCTACTGCTATGTTGCAGGCGTTGTTTTCGTTGATCGGATCTGATGAATGCTTTCTCGAGGATACAGCGGATTCCAATCAGTCTGTATATGCATATACGAGAAATCCTATACAGTTTCATAATACGGTTCTCCAATACGCTAGCATGCTCCCGCATGATCCCAGGGTCAAGCACCAAGACCGCGGGACTATTACACACAGCAGCTCGTCTTTATCAATGGCCTCGACAATTTTAAAAGTCATCTTCTACGATCTTTCAAATCGAATTAATGATGATATTGAATCCGTGAAAGATCAACAGGCACACGATCGGTTTGTACTTCATCTCATCGATGCTGTCTTGTGCACCAATCCAAGGCTACTATCGACCCTTTTTTCCGGACAATGCGTGACTACACGTGCTATCAAGGAAGCCGCGTACAGATGCGCTGTCCGCGAGAAGAATTATGATCTTGTGTCGCAGCTACTCCGATCTGGCGTAGATCCTAATCTTCGCATACGAATAAGGGATACCCGGGTCCTAGAGTTTAAAATCATCCGGCGTAACGTATCTTGGCTTTCTTTTGCTAAAAGATGGTTCGAGTTGAATGGGTTAGAAGAAGCAGCGTTTACCTGTGACATTCGCTTGGCCGAAATTCTATTGAAAGCAGGCGCCGATCCCAACGACTCGACTCGACCCGAGGCCAACCCGCTAATGATTTCCGCCTTTGAAAGCGGAGATACTGAGAAGGCTACCAAAGCCTTCGAATTCACAAGACTGCTAGTCAAGCATGGTGCTGTCGTTAACCCCTCAGCACGGCGGTGTCACTATTGCAAAAGACCACGGTTAATTTCTCCGCTTTTAATGGCCATCGCTAGATGCAGCAATCGCTTAGCTCGGTATTTAATGGACAATGGAGCGTGGACAGACTTAGCCGAATGCTATATTACAAAGCCCAGAGGAACACGTTGCTCTCCCCTTTGGCATGTTCGGTACAAAGTGAACCAAGATATTAACTATTCGCCTTTGCAGCTTGCGATTGTCTCGGGAAACAGCGAGATGGTCGAATTATTACTTCAGCCCATCCTCGCATCTCCAATGTATCCTCAACAGATCCAAATCTGCCAACAGCTTCTTGTAACTGCATGCCTGGTTGGAGACTTCGCCATCTCGTCACAGCTTTTAGATTTGAATCTTGACTTAAACATCGACTGGCCACTAGGAATTTCTCCATTAGTCGCAACAGCGTGGAACCCAGACACTAGAATTGCTGAACGGATGCTACAGTTAGGTGTTCACGTGGGCCCAAATCGGACAGACATGGTTTCGGAAGTGCGGGAACCCCTCCCCATACACGTCGCAGCCTTCTTTGGGATCACGAATCTGGTCCGACAGCTCCTTGCACGAGGTTCCGATTGTAATACACGCCTTTCAGACACTACTTGTCTTATTCCATTGTTTGTCGTCCCGGATCCAGGCCACTCAACACCACTACACTGCGCGATATTGAGTGGGGAGATAGAGACTGCCATGGTTCTATTACCCGGTTCGGAGTTAATTGGTGGGGAGTTGGTTGAAGCCATTGGCAGGAAGTTTGACAGCATAATCCCAAACTTACTCTCTCTCGGAGCAAATATCTCGGAAACCAGCGTATGTGGCAGAACAGTCCTTGATGCCGCCGCAGAAGTGGGCAATCAAGAAATTATATCGCTATACTTCGCTAAAGGAGGGATCTATAGATCTATAGCTCTTTATCGAGCTACAGAAACCGCTGTCAAGTCTCATGACTACTCCATAGTCAAGCTTTTAGCAACTAAACGGCCTATCGGAGTGATCGACCGTTACGAGGCCTCTTGCTTAGTCCTTTCCTTGAAAGATCAGGCATGGGATCTTGTCTATCTGCTTTTGAACGATCCATTTCTCCCAGGGGAAGCTATGTCGTTCTATGATGTGTCGAATGAATACACGGGTCTTGATCAGTTTAGTGAGTGGTTTGGTGAGGGCGCAACTCCTCTTTGGACAGCCTTACAATCTGGGAATAGGTCTATCGTGCAAGCTATGATTCAGCGAGGATATATTCTTCAGTTTATTGATGAGGTGGTATTAGTGAGAGCCATGAATGGATTCTTGAAAATTCCAGACGACATTCTATCGGACGTCTGGCCACCGCAAAAAATGAGTCTCCCATGCCAACAATTACTTCTGCTCTATGCAATTCTATCGAGTGGCTTGGAGAAGGTTCGCAATTGTATCGATGCTGTCGATTCTCTTAATTATAATCTTAAGTTTAATTATCCCGAGGTTCGGAGCAAATACCTGACTCTAGAGAGCACGACAAATCCTCTAGAGCTTTCTGTGGCAATTGGAGATAAAGAGATTTTTGACTTTCTCATCAGTCGTGGGGCAATGATCGATTGGCAAACGAGTTCTGGTCAAAGAGCCTTAGACTTTGCTGGAAAGTGCCATGATTTGGACATGGTTAAAGACCTACTCAATTACGGAAGCAGAGTAGATCCACCAGTGCAACTAGAACTTGGAGCGACAGCATTACAATATGCAGCAATTCACGGTGACCTTGAGATGGCAAGAATTCTCGTCGATCGGGGGGCGGATGTCAATGCACCACCAGCAAAAGAATTCGGTCGGACAGCTCTCGAGGGTGCAGCAGAACAAGGCAGGCTGGACATGGTCCAATTTCTCTTAGAATGTGGCGCTAAACTGGAAGAAGAGATGCGAATACATTTTGTTCGGTCCGCCCGCTTTGCTTATAATAATGGACATTCTGCTCTGGCCGAGTATATCATGCAACGGGGAGTTTGGAGAGACAGCGACCGGGTTCTCTACAAGCACCCTTTGATTGTTGAAGGTTTCAGCGTGGCTTTCCATATTATGCAACATGGACCTTGGACTGAAAGCGACCAGGCTGTCTACAACTGCCGATTTAAGGATAAGATAGCGTATGTCATTTTTCTGTATGACAAAGAGTCAAATCATTGGCAAATTAAAGAAATGTGGCGTCGTGCATCCGAAGACTCGAATACCTTCAGTAGCTCTAGCTCGTTTGACGATAGCTGTTCAGACAGCTCTTCCAATTTCTCAAGCAGTGTCGAAAGTGCCTCCGTTAATGAGGGAAGCGAAGCCAATGACCTCGAATACCAGTCACTTTTCATATTACCCGAGCGGAATCCTGCGCCCGCCCGTACGTCGAAAAGTGACAATGATATGCTTCTTGAACGCAGGGGTTCCGATTTTGACGTCGAAGAGCCGATGCATTCCGATTTAGCTCCTTGCAGGGCAAAGAGAAACAGTATAATACTTGTCGAAGAATCCGATGGCGTCCCAGACACAGACAGTGTAACCAACAATGCTATAGTGTCAGATACATTTGACATCCAATCGGATATGTGGGTTGATGATTTTGACTTCGATTGCGCAGCCGAGAGCACGATCGATCGCTATGCGGTGGATGAGTTTGCAACGCTTGAGGTATGGAAGCAGGAGATGGCAATTCGAGGTATTGAGGTGGTTGACTCTGGGCCGTCTGCGTATATTCAAAGGACGGGTGTTGCGGATAGAGACTTTAATCTCTCGAATTCTTCAGAATCGGAATGGCAAGGACCTTTCTTTGGCGCGGATGAGGTAAATGATGTATTCAATATTTAATTGTATTTCCTTCAAAGGGGCATTACATGGAAATGTGGAAGAGTTGGGACAAAAACCCCGAGGACTGGAAGTTCAGCATCCGAAAATGGACCACTACTCTCACCCAAATGCAGAAGTCATCCATGTAACTTCAGACGCATGTCAAGTAGGGCTTATAGTCTAGGGCTCAATAGAAAATATCAATTGATTTTTGGCTCTCGAGGACACGAAGAGGACTAATATACCCGAAAATACTAATACAAGCACGCTAAATCATGTGAGCATATAGTCACCTAACACTCCTACATATTATATACATCCACCCCTAGTTCCAAAATCTGTCTGCGGTGATCTATGTTTGACTAGCTTACCGCAGCGTTATTAATCAGAGACATAATACATATAGAAATACACGATTTAATCTTTACTCAAATTTTATCCCATCCCCTGAGGATGGAGGGCTGCCCCTAGGACATAGGTCGTAGACCGGAAATAGTCCTGCATCCTTCCCATCACGACTGGATTGGTATCAACGGTGGGAGGAGTAGCCCAGCCAGATTCAAAAAACCCCGAGTCGGGTCTTGTGATAATAGTATCGACGCTTGACCGCTGGCTATTCGTGTACGAGATCGACGATGCCGTCGTATCACGTTGACTACCGTAGCCTTTCAGTCGGCAGGTGCACTCTTCGGGCGCATGGTCCGGCGCCATATTTACCATTGGCCCCGGTTCGGTTTGCATCCCGGCATCTCTATAACTAGGCCTCTGGTACTGTATTAACGCCGGAGGCGGCTGCCACGTGGCGCGCTCTTCCTGTTGTCCATAACTATGATACCCGGCTGTGCTGTGTCGAGCGTCGGAGGCGTTCAGCAAAGGGGCGGTAGGCCGGGGAGTCGGTTGCTCTTTCAGCACCTCGAGCTCCCCGTAGAATGTGGTGTCAATGCTCCGCGGGCGGATTGGAGACAGCCTCCCCTGCCGTCGGACGGAAACAGGGACGGCAGGGCCGAGGCGATATTTGTCGAGAGAAGGGGATCGGCTGTGGCTCAGGAGCGGTCTCAATTGCCTCCGCGCTGTGGTGTTTTCTCGTGACAGAGATGCCGGGAGCGTACTGGCTCGCGGACGCTCCAGGTTCTGCTCTAAGTCTCTGCCTCTACTTAGCCGTCGCTGGTGCATAGGTGACGGAGTGCCGTCGTGGAATGTGGTGGCTCGTCGAAGCTGCTTGAGGGCACCGGGACTGTCGTTTCTGATCTCGCCATTTTTATCAGAGGCCCAGAACGCGTCGTCGCCGAGCAATATCACTTGCAGTGTAGCAAAGTCTCGTGTGGTCCCATCTAATGGGAACAGCCACTCTTGTAGCTGAGTTGGAAGCCCATGTGATCCTTGATTAGGCGATGTGTTAGTATAGGGAGGTATGATTTTATAATGTGCTCAACTCACGTTGCTTGTATTCCCCCAGGCCCGTTTTCCAGCATATGTAGTGTGTGCCCGATGTCCCCAGAGCTGTCACAACAAGTTCTGTGCCCTCCTCATTATTATGGTCGTTAGTTGCAGAGTTAAAAAAGTCTTCGAGCATTTCGGTACTATTTGAGCTTTTGAGGTTGCACTCATAGCGAACTGTGATTTTGAAATGTGAGAGACATTAAACAATGCAACAACGGCCTGCTCGTAAGAAAATCAACGAAGATCTCGGCATGCACTGCTGGATGCATTCCGTGCAGTGCTTAAAGTCAAAAAGATGCGAACGGTCGGCTCCGGTCAGCCCTACCGCCATGTTTATGTGCAGCATGAATTGTGGGTGTCCCAGGGGGAGAGCATGAAACGCCCCAGAAGCTTGACAACAGCCGATATCAGCCCAGATCTCATACAATGCCTGCCCAAGAGACATCCCATGAAACCCACCCCCTGAGGCGCTCTAGTCTAGAACATTAGGAAGCAGTAGCAACATATACCTAAGCAATACGTACCGCAGCCCCTATTGCCGTTGCTAGGGTATGGCCAATACTAAATTGATCCCGCCCAGGTGGGTAAGCACTTTAGATCATTAGCCAATCAACTTACACGAGCATCTCACACGACCTAGTATTGACACGAGTCTTAGAAGATACAATTAAAAATAAAGAGGTAATTTTATTGTGCGAATTGAAAGGACTATCTAGCTTCGACTTTATATTAAGTCTTTCCTATTATGAGATTGGGTATTCCATGGGCTCATGACTGGGCCCGTCTTCTACATAAGGCTTCTTGTACTGTGACGCTACGCTATCTTGAGAAGTAAGCCCGCCTAAGTCATCTATGTCGATAGAGCTTGTCGCCGTGACTGAAGCAGCATCACCAGCGTTTTCTAATTTCTGTCCTGCTGACCAGAATGAGAAATTATCTGAGTGCGCGCTTGAAGGCGCCACCGTAGGCGCTGTATGAATGGGATTCTCATGACCCTCCACGCCCAAGTTGTCATCGAGCCTCAATTTCTCTATACTGACGGGTGTAATATTCAAGTCAGCGCTTCCCGGGATAGGCGACCTAATTGTACTGTTTACAGGATCCTGGCTCTGCGATTCTGGCTGCCCATCATGTTGACTTGGCTGCTCATCATGGAGAAAGCCGTTGGTCTCTTTCTCTTGTCTTTCTGACTGTTCTTGATGTTGCTTCATCATGGAATCTAGTGTCTGGGCCTGGTTAGGATCGGGCTCGGGCTTGCGCTCCTTTTTCTCGCGACGAGTCAACTCTACTTCGAGGACTCTTGTGCCCATGGGGACTTTGGTAGCCAATCCATCATCATCGCGATCGAAGTATAAGGCCCAGACACCTGGGTAATCCTCCACTGCGACAAATCCCTCCCAACTCTCCAAGGTCATGCGCCGGTCCTGCCGCGTGCAATCAAATGGCCCGGTGAGATGCTCTTGTGCATCTGTTCGAAGGCCATATTTGACTTCGTATGTGTTTTTGTCGACATATATCCAGTTCAGCATCGGAGGGTCATCGCTAATGGTGCTGACTAATCCTTCGTATTGGGTGCCTGGATATGGCAAGAAGTACCCTGAAAAGGGATATCCATCGTCAATAGAATTTGAGTCATCGTCATGTGAAGGTGGCGGTGTAGTAGTGATCCATAACTAGTGAAGCAAGAAGTCAGTCTCGAGAGTCTTCAAGTGATCTCATCTAGGAAGCTCACCTTATTGTCTTTCAACACGACTAACTTTCCGTCGATATCACGACTCCGAATTGATTGCTTTACGCAGGACACTACCAAGTTGCAACGACGTGCACGATGCTCTTCGCGCTTATTTTTAGACTGGCTTTGGCGAATTGCTTCTTGGGTCCCTAGTAGCGCTGGACAAATAGTCAACGCGAGAAGCATAGGTATTGCCATAGTGGTTTCTTGAAAAACTTGCTCGGGGGTTTTCCCACGAGACGCTTCCTTCAAGGCTGCTTGGACCTCCTCTTTTCGAAAAGTTTCTGCTAAGACACTGCTGATAGTTGTGTTGTGCAGAGGAAAATCATGTGTGAAGGCTTCAGAAGACATGGAAAGGATAATCTTTGGCCGGGTTTCGGTAAAAATGATAGCATCCAGTCGCAATCTCAAATTGCAAACATGGGAATTTGGTAAATACTATGTCTGTATTAGCCACATTGCTACATAAACAGTGTTTCAAGTATTACTTACATAGGATGACAGATTGTCATCGTATCCATGTGAGGGAATGCGTGCATCATCTATGTCGCGATAGACATTTATCGTCTGATAACCATTATCTTACTGTCCCAACAATTTACCTACTCAATAATTTCCGACGGATCATGCCACTCTCAGATCAGAGACCGGGGACAACAACGGTACGGCAAGGGTTAGCAGGACCCTTGGTGTTTGAGGCTCCGCGCTTTGATCTCCGGGCTAAGGGCTCCAGGAAACCTTAAACTACAACGTTGAGAAGATGACCCCGGTCAGCAACTTCTTGTTACGTGCATCGTTACGTGCATCGTGCCATACATCGAACGAGTATGCTGCATTGGGGCACGAAGGATTGCAGTTCGCGTCGCGGAGGAGCTTCACGAACGCAGTGGAGCTATAATACTCCTATCTTTAGTCGATATGGCCTTACCCCAGCTTGGGACTATCGAATTCGGCGACGATTTAAACATCGCGAAAGCCCCAACTGGAAAAAATTCACTCCTCATCACCATCCGCCAGCCTCAACCCGCAATCCAATCTTTTCAGCTAGCCTGACATCGACATCGCAGCGCGATATTCCACTATCCCGACTCTTAATAGTTAATTGATATTTTTATCATCTTTCACCAAGCCTCAACCGAGCTTAAATCCACTTAAAATCCAACAAAATGGCTTCTCAGACTGCGTGAGTAGCAACCTTCAATTCCCACGTCTTCAGGACCCCAGCTCTAACGTTCAGACTGCAGTCCCACAACCGTCCCCATGAAGAACAACGTCTATAACAGCGACTCTGACTCTGACGGGCAAGCCCGAGGGGGCCGTCGTGCACAGAACTCGCTCACGCAAGCTCTACCGCAGCTACCCACCTCATCTGGTCTGTCTCAACCAGCCGGTAAGTCCCTGGTGACCCTCATACGAGATTATAATCGAGCATTTATTCTGACATCTCATTCCCGTACAGGCCAGCTTCTCAGGGGCGCCACCGATGAGAATGGCAACCAGAAGGCAGCTGCCCTGCTAGTCGGTATTAAGCTAGATTTGGAGGCTGAGGTACACCTAACTGCCAGAGTCCGTGGTGATATCTGCATAGGCCTGTATTAGATATGGAAATGCTTTGGCTGGCGAGGGGCTTTTTTCACCGATGAGATGATCAATATTTTTCTTGGGTGGTTGCAAACTAGAACCATGGGCTGGTCCCTATATACCCCATACTTGCACCTACAGAATACATAGAAGAGAATTATATAACTTCTCAACAGTTCTGCGTATCGGAGTTGAAAGTAACAGACTAGGCTCGCTTGTTTAAGAATATTCTTGTCGGAAAGTTTGCGAAAGAGAAATGTATGCTGGCAATCTTGAAATATGCTTAATTGCGTATCCTTATGGGTTGTACACGTGTTACAACTTCAATACCAACCACTCGTCCCATTTCATCGTGTTGTCCCTCTGTATTGTACCTAATAGGCCGCGGACAGCGCCCTGCATTTCGTTACCGTCGTGCCATCGTTTTGCGCCCGTATATGCCCTTATGAATCCGTCCGGACCAGACACACACATAAGATTCACGCCAGGGCGCGCTATAACTGCTTGTCTTCCTGCTTCAGGAGTGCAGGTACAAGCGCAGGCAGGATCCAAAGAAGCAGAACGCGCAGCATCGTTGTCATCCGGTAGAAGCTCAACGGCTCTTGCGGAGTGCCACGTGCAGCTTTTATTTGCACTGGTAGAATATGAAGATGGCCCTTTTGCGCCGGATAAATCTGCCGAGGAAAGTGTGGCTTTAAGATCATGTGCCTTGATGAAGGATCCTTCGCTGTCTACGAAATACGATATCTCGAAGCGCGACGAATGACGCCGCTGTAAATCTTGGATCTGAAGTGCCAGGGAGGAGGCCGCCCTCGCGTCACGTGGCTTTTGGTTGTCTCGCATCTCTGCACTAGAATTGCCTCCCGCTCGGCCCCAGAGGCTGAACCAGCTGTTGGGATTTCTTGGGGGTGAAGGGGGCCCTTCCCGACCGAGCGCATCAGCACCCCAGCGATTGGCCCAGAAAATCGATATGCGCGGCAGGTTCTTTCCACTATCACCAGAGGCATTACCGTCTAAAAGCTTATGTGCAACCTGCAGCGCCGGTGCGATACCCGTACCGCCAGCTAGGAAGACTACACCTCTTTGGCCCCCAGCACGGATGACTTCGGTATCGCCATCATAAACACTACCCAGACCTAATCTACGGGGAATATCGAAACCCAGGTGAGGACCACGCAACCAAACAGTATCGCCGACACGCTGTCTCGAGAGGTAGTTTGACATTTCGCCACCGTCCATTCTGCGTATGAGAATACGGAGGTCAGGCTGCTCACCTTGTTTCTTATGGCTTCGCTCTGTCCTATAACCTTGTAGAGCGTCTACCTCATCCACATTCTCCAAGGAGGGCTTTTCTTCGAGGGATAGCGAGCTGGTCGGGGTAGCCGAAGACGACAAGGGCGGCAAAGGTGTGTAATGCCTTGCTATTTGCAACTGGGGCTGCTTGATCTCGACAGACCAGAGGCCATGACGCCACGCCTCTTGGATACGTTTTGAGGAAAATCCTGCCGTGCCGTATTCTTCTCCGTATCCAGATTCAAGCCCTGCGAGATCTACCCACGCGCTGGGGCGAAGGGCAATGATGAAAGCTGTGGGGGACACCTGCTCTCGATCTGTGATTATGAAGGGGCTGAACGTCGACATGTTAATGACATCGTCATCCGGAGACGCATATTGTCGCCGGTACAGATATGCGGTACCAGCCGAGGCGGCGAATACCAGAGCTAGAAGTATCCATCGCGGGCCTTGTGGACGTACAGTCTGTGCCTGAAAAGAAGCGGAGGGTTGAGTGGCACTCAGTGGTGCAGATCCAGACGTTGCTTTCGTCTGAAAACCACGGTTTAGAGGTGAAACTTGCACATGTTTACTAGAGAGTTCGGGCTTAATATGTAACCGCCCAAACAATATGTTCCTATTGCTTTGAGTGAAGAACGGTTGAGTGCCCTGTGCGGGCCACCTCAATCGGCCGAGCCATCTCATTGCATTTCTGTGCATTCAGATCAATTGATTCAGTCGAGTGAAAATGCATCCACGCTTGCACATGCAAGGTGAAATTTCCAATGGCGACCAGGTGATTCTCAGCTGTCACTTCCTTGTACAGCTGACAGTCGCGTCTTACTAATCAGATCTTCACGCGTAACAGGTAACACTAAACCCAATCCATCGAGCTCATAGCAATCACTCGCCCTACAAGAGCGCTGGCTTGCAATGATTGTTACTCAATCTGTAGACTGTATACGGAAGTTTCACGATTTAATTCGGAAATGAGTTTTATAAATTCTTAAGGATTTCATTCTATCCTCCTCGTGTCGTGCCTTAATCTCCGAAAACTTAACGTCAGGTTTCCTATTCAGAAGACCTCCGACATAACTCAACCTAACCTAGAACGATCTCCTTCCAATGGACGCCAGGTAGCAAGCTTTTCGTGATAAAGTCCTCCTGCCGAGCAAACCCGATCCCACGTCGTTCTGCTAGGCCGTCGGACCACATTAAAACCATCACATTGTAATAGCATTCGCTGTCAAAGAGTTCCTGGAATTCAGGTAACGAGCTGGTCATACGGTCGACCCAGAAGGCCAGCTCAGACTCACTACTTCCTGAAACCGCTATCAACTCGTACGGTCCAGCTGATCCAAAGAAGGTCGACCCCTCTCGATCGTCGAGATATAGAGCACCGCATGTAGTGCCGAACCTGTCGATAATGAACGCGAGATTTTCGACGTTATTAGCTACTCGGATATTGAAAAAGGCCGATAGTGTCCAAAACTGTAAGACTGGGTAGTTTAAAGCTGGCATAGCACTGTGTAGGCCGTCTGTTGGCTGTGTGCGGCTTGTGTCAAAAGGCAGGGTCATGGGCGATTGAAATTCCCCCCTCCTTCGATAGCCAACACACTCGCTGTCATCATAAGGGAAATCCTCGTTAGCAGGAATATCCCAGACTAGATCTAGCGTGCCGCGAGCACTTCTCGTATACCATACAATCCAGGTGCTTGTATCAAGCCATCTATTTACATCATCCACATGCTCAAAGTCAACCCCCCCTTTCCAACCGGCCCATGAATAGCTAGGAAAGCCATGTCTTCTGCGTAGCGATACGGATCGGTTCCTAAATAGGATAAAAAGGTCGAAAATCGCTGCAGGCAAACCCTCAATGAATCTACACTTCATTGTCCTCGATACTCTTTGGATGAAGCCTCCCATTGCGTTTAAGGCATCCTCTTGGTTGGCAAGCGACCGTCGGGTGTAGCAAATGAGAAATGTCTGAAAATCAAACAACGGATAATCTAGCTGCATAGCGCCCGGCAACAATGAGGTTGGGTCACTACTTATGTTTTCTTCAGTTATACGACTGTCCAATGCAGCGTCGAAGAATTCGAATAGCGTAGTCGAGCGGCATCGAAAATAGACTAGCTCATCTACAAAAAACAGGCTCCGCGTTGATAGGAGCTCCTCTTGAAACCTAGGTACTCTCTAGTCAGTCATTTAGTAGTCGTGCTTAGAAACTCAAAAGAAGGTGCACTTACGTCCAGCCTCTTGAGCTGTACATAGAACGTCTCATTCGCTGGTCAAGCGTCATATAACCACCAAGTTCCACGCCAGGTATGATCTCGCCACTAAAAGCCGGTCCAAGCCGGGTACCTTCGTGTACACCAGGAAGGCCAGCATCGGCATCATGACCACAGGCGGCCACAATTGTCAATTCAGCATTTTCGTAGATCAAATCCATCGTCTTGACGCCCCGGTTTACGTCTTCGGGATCGTCCTGAAGGAGACACAGCGCATCGCACCAGAGGTACCTCTCGCCAATTCTCTGCGTCAGGACTATTGCATCATCAATTGTGCGAGGAATCAAGGACCGGTGTCGTCGTAAAGCCCCTGGCTGGATGAAGTCGGCCTTGTTGGAAGTCGTGAGGCGTAAATTGACGGCGGACCCCCAAACGTAACTAAGTGCAAGATATGGGTAGACGATATTAGTTTCGACGACGCGCATGCTGCGGACGTCTATGAGGCGCAGAACATTGAGTTCAGGATATGAATCCTGTACAAGCTTTCTGTAATGAGCCGTAACTGGAACCCTTTTACAAGGTCCAACATGTTTAGCCTTACACCCGTTAATCCATCTCCTTATCCGTCTAAAGTCGATGGTTTGGCTGATGTTTGGCGTCAAACAGAATGTTGTGTCAACACGATAGTCCGTTTCTGAGTTTTGCACGTAGTATATCTGTATGTGGCTTCTTCCGTAGACGGAGTGAAGCTTTTGGCCGACAACGAAGCAATTTGGGCCAATATCCCCTTTCGTCCATTTAAGAGAAAGCTGGGTATTGGGGTTTCCCCAGCGGCGCCCAGGCATCCCATTTGTTCTTTCGTCTTCGTAAAATATGGACCTAATGAAGCGGCAGAGTTTACAATTACTCTTCCAAATCCTTCCAAGTGTACCTAGATCCCATTCGGTCAACTCGCTACTGGTTTCAGCTCGAGCCTCAGCCTCCCTGACATGCCTAATATTGAGGGGGATTTTTTCACAATAGCTACATAATTGTCGCGGAGTTGTAACAGTATGGGCCATTTTGCGAATTGAGAACCTGCGAGTTGAAGCTATTTTAGGTACAATAGCTTCTTATTAGTGTGAGCCAACATGCATCAAATACTCTTTCCAGGAGGGAGTTTTGCGTAACAAGCGTCGTGATACCTTTTCACTTCTTTATCTTATAATAGATGAATAGCTACTATTATCGCTGACGTGATATCTAGCCATACAGGAACCAAACCCCGCATCATTTCTGGGGATTTAAATCAGAGGCTCCAGCCAATTAAAGTGCCCGTGGCGTGTTATGTATGATGTTAAAGAGACGGGAGTAATTAACGTAGTATCTAGTCCAAACTTGGCTAATAATGAACTGTATTCATTCTGCTTACATTTGCTGTCCTTCCGTCTTTGGAATTATTCCAGAGCTTGATTCGGTTTCCTTAACATAAGTCAAGAGAAAATGAGGTACTGGATTTCTTAGGCATAATTATTCCACATCATATAAGTCATTCCAGAAGAGGATGTCGTCCAGGAATGCCTCAGGCAGATTCTGCGAAGCATAGTTCTCACGCCTCGGAGATCGAATTCGAACGTGAATACTTGCCGCAATTTTCCAGCCAAAAAACCCAGCCATTTCCCAATCGACAAGCCCAACGATCTTGTCATTATCGACAATGCAGTTTGACCGCGAAACATCATTATGCATAAAGCTAAGATCGGGATCTTTCTCGGTATCCGCAACAATGATGTCTTTCTCAGCTTGTTGTATACCACGATGATGTACAGGGTCCGGATCCGAAATGATGTAGGATGGGCAGCTGATGTCACTTGGAGGAGTAACCGTGCGCAGCTTCTGTAGCATTTGACGTGCTTGTTCCTTGAACGAAGCTTTCTGAGGCTGTGTGATGTACTGCCAGGCTATGTTTAAGCCGACACCGGGAATTCTCTCTTGTACAAATACATCCCGTCCGTTGATCTGTCGGCAAAACCATTAGGGATAGATTAGTTGAGTACGTAATTGAAGAGCGCAGTCGAACATACCTTAGCAGCAAAATAGATTCGGGGAACTTTGATGTCATCTAACACCCTTTTTGCAAGGCGAATGGCCTCCACTTCGTTTGCATCGGCGTATGAGTAGTCGCGGTAAGATCGCCGGCCGTCGGGAGTTACCTTCAAGTGACTCGACTTGATGATTACGCTTCCAAGCGCAAAGACATCGCGCCCTCCTTCATCATTTTCATAGATCCTGTTGAGTTCCGTGCATTGTGCAAGCACCGTGGACCAGTAATTGAGGGACTCTGGCGTCGTGCTGTTGATATGCTTCGCATCAGGTTTGAAGTCGGTGGGGCGGGGAAAGTATCTGCCATATAAAGGGACATCCGCGTACAGATCGTCTTCAGGAATTTTGTCAGGGTCAGATTCGTATGGATTCATTATGCCAGTTGTGGTAATGCGAATGGTTATGTTAAGAAGGAGGAATGGGTGTTGGATTTGGGCCCTACGCCTAGCCTGGAGGCGTACGATTAGGAATTCTACCCCCTAGTCTGATTGGCTACCCTGACCTCTGACCCCCGAATAGAGTGGCGTATGTGTTGAATAAATAAAATAAGCCATTAATTGACCGGTCAGACCAGTCTTTTGGTGCAGTGGTAAATCTGACAGTATGATTAGCGTACAAGGAGCGAATAAGAAGTAAGTAGATTGCCTGATTTTCTGAAGTTGTGACGTTTTCGATTTTATGCTTCCGGCTTGCCTAGACTGCGGTTTCAAGCCGTAGACTAGTTGTGCAAGTTTGTAAAAGAAGTTTCTGCATACTTATCTGTGTATAGAGTAGCACCGTATTAGCCAACAGCTTCAGAGATGTTTAGTTTATTTTTGCTAGTTTAACACTTTTAAAAATTTTGCTGTTTTAAATAAATAAATAAACTCATTATGAAAAGATCGAAGTAGTAGCAGCTTGTCTGCTAATAAAACACAGAAAAGTACTGCTATTGCTTAATAAGAGGTATGCAAGCTAATAAAATAAAAGTTTATTATGCTAAACTTGCTGGGCTAGCAGGTAGCCAACTGCAACTTTTATAAATTGCAGTACGATTGTAATTACCAGCTTTAGGGCCGTTGGGCAAAGCTTTGAGTCGCTGGGACCTTATAGGTTAGTGAGGCTAGGTGCTAGGGTAGTTGCTGTGTGTTTTTACTTCCTAGAACCAGTTTGTTTAAGGGCTATAACCGAATGATGTCCCCGTTTTGTTTGATGCCTCCTCGGAAGTGGTCTGTGACCACGTTTCCTTTAATGACAGTTTCTTGAACGACCCCCTCGACATGCTTGGGCTCAATCCGCCCATACCAGATCCCATGGCCAGCTAGTGGGTGGGGGTTGCCCGCGGTGTTCTGGAACCTCGGCGGTAGATAGATGATGATGTTCCCGGCAAACTTATGCCCGCCAATGTGGCTGATGAGGCCTACACGCGCCGTACGTGGCTGTTCTCCCCCCGTGCCGGATAGGGCCGGCGCAGAGACGCTTTCATCGATGAGTGGGCCGTGAAGGACCTCCACTCCAGCCTGCGGTAACTGTCTCTCGAATTCGGCCTGGAGCACAGGACCCATGACCCCGCACCGCATATCTCTCCCGCCATGTCCGCATATCAGAACTAACACATCCTCTACGTCGCGAACGCCGTGCAGCACATGTCGATAAGCCTCTTTTCTGAGGAGCCGGTCCTTGTGTATCTGAGCTAGGCCGTCGTTCATGGGATGTAGCTTCTCCGGTAGTAGGTACCCTTTAACTAAGGCTTGCACAGAATCGAAAGATACTCTCGGGAGAAACGGGATGTATTTGAAACTCGGCAGCAGATAGGCAGATGTAGTCTGGATCTCCGGTCGGCGGGACAAAGAGGACGGGAAAGAAGAGTTGAGAACGGAGATGTTATGAAAGGGCTAACAGGAGATACACTTACCGTCAGCTACACTCTCTAACTAGGTGGGCGGCGCCCGGTTCTGGGGCAAGGATAACGAGACACCTATGACAATGTCGGCATATGCTAGCGAAGCAGCAGACTCACATCGCTGTAGATGCCGCCACGGCCGAGCAACTCCTTCAGGTCGGCAGCCAGGTTGTCGCCGCTATTGTCTTCCTCGATGCGCGACGACCAATCATTACGCCCAGTACAGATAAACACTTGCTCTGCATAGTTCGATATTAAGCCGTTCAATTTGCCCTCGTAGTCTATTGGAAGCCCTTCTGGCATCTCTGGGGTATCCGCGCAGTCGCAGGTCGGAGACGGGCATCGCGGGACGGTGTTCAGGAATCTGGGGCGCGTGGACACTACAGAAAAGAGATGCACTCGTTTAGGACTGGGCCTCGGCCTTGACATGGCCTGGGCTAAGGGTCGTAATGACATTCTGGTGGAAGGCGGCACGAATTGGCTTCAGGGGAATTTGCCCGTACCGAATGTTGAAGGTTGTAGGAATTGCGCGGGATCTCGACCGACCTAAATATAGGTATCGACTTATCAATAGAAGCATCGTAGCTCCGAGCTATGACGTCGTAAATCCGATGGCCGGGTACCTTTGGTACTGCGCGGTGGACCCCCCTACATTGAGTTATTATCAAAAGATACCTATAGCTGGTAAACACATATATCTACGTATAGGCATACATCATATTTTTGCATCTTATTTCGGGCGCTTAGTCTGAGTACCGAAGCAATTTCGGATCGGTAGTGCGATTCAGTGTCTTACAATACTAACCTAGGTGGGTATTGAGGATGCTGATTCCAACCCTAGTCCGTCGAAAGTAGGTAGGTAAAAAGTTTAGGCAGCCGTCATTACAGGGCTTAGCCCAGGTCTGCCCAGGAACCAGGGGCTCGTTTATGAGAGAGAGTCCCCTGTCACTGAGTTCCTGCGCCGTATGGAGAAATGACACGGGGATCGTGACCTTCATGCTCCTTTGGTTGAAAAGGAATATAACCGCCACATGTTTTGCTCTTTGATTTAGGTGCTCGACCACCACGTTATTCTCTACATACTAGCTACGTATCTTGTGTCTCTCGCTTGCGCTATAGCATTCCAAGATGGCTAGGTTTTCTTCTGTTTCTTTCGCTAGGCTCTTGCTGTCTGCGACAGGGGTCTTGGCTGGCTTGACGGTGGACGTATCTGATACAGGTCAGTGCTAACTAAGCCTCTAGAGGATCATCCAGATCAGTCGTGTATTAACAATCTCATAGCTTCCGTCAAGGCAGCCGCGGCTCTCGTCGCCGAGGACCTCATGAGCTTCTACACGGGCGAGATCCCCGGCCTTCTACCTGGCCCGCCACCCGACGGCGACTACTACCAGTGGACCGGAGGTGCACTGTGGACTGCCATGTTAGACTACAGAAGCCGCACCGGAGACACTCAGTACGACGACAAGATCTCACAAGGTCTTCTGTGGCAGCGCGGCCCCAACAACGACTTCTTGTCGCCAAATTGGACGGCAAGCGAGGGCAATGACGACCAAGCTATCTGGGGAATGGCAGCTCTGCTTGCAGCTGAGACGGACTTTACTGCGCCGGGAGTAGACAATCTAACATATGCTACACTGGCGCAGAACGTCCTCGACGAGCTGTCTACCCAGAGCCGACGCGTTGAGAATGGGTCTTGCGCGGGTGGATTAAGGTGGCAGATCTATTTAGTTAACACCGGTTACAATTACGTCTCTAGTAAGTGAGGACGCAACGACTTCTCAACTTAGATATTGACCGAAGAGTCTAGCGCTTGCAAACGTAGCCTATGCGAATCTCGCTGCTCGTTTGAGCCTACAGGATGGGAATAATGAAACCCAGGCGGATTCGGTCGATGATACCTTCTCCTTTCTACAGACCACGGGATTGATCGACAGCAAGTTCGATGTATTCGACGGGGCCCAATCCATTAATTGCAATGAAAGTGAGTTTGTCTACGGCTTTGTTTTTTTTTTTTCCCCTCTCTTTCAACTTCCAAATCCTCATATATTCGCTTATACAATCCTCGCGCAATACCCTGCTTACCAAACTTGCTGTAGTCAACAAGCTTCAATCTTCAATCGCGGCAGCCCTGGCCTTGGAAAGTGCTGCAGCAATGTTCAACTCGACACAAGGTAATCAAAAGTGGAAGACTATTCTAGATGGCCTGACTCAGCAAACACTCGACGTTTTCTTCCCATCTGGAGTTGCCAAGGAAATCGCTTGCGAGCCCGCCAATTGTAACACGGACATGACTTTCTTCAAATCCTTTCTTCACCGCAGCTTGGCCTCAGCAATGACGTTGGCACCATATACCGCAGACAAAATTCTCCCAGTACTCAAGACGAGTGCTGCGGCGGCGGCGGCAAGCTGCACCGGTGGTGATAATGATCGCATGTGTGGACTTGTGTGGTCCGGGAAATCCAATGGCCAGATAGGCGCAGGCCAACAGGTATGAAACGTCCTTGTCCCCTTAGCTACTCTTCACGCAACACCTATCTTCTATAGGATCATACTGTCTATCCTATCACATGACCCCCACCAACTGCTCAAGAACGCAACCACTAACTTCCATGACTTACAGATGAGTGTTTTGAGTGCGCTTCTCAGTCTGCTGCCAACGGAGACAGTAGCTAAGAGTTCAGGCTCTGGCACTGGCAGCGGGAATGGGACTAGTAGCACAACTACTCCTACGGGTAGCTCATCGAGCCCCTCTAGCACCGCGGGGAACGCTGGCGCCCAAACCGGCGTGAGCGCCTTTGTACTAATCGGCAGCCTATTGCTCACGAACCTTCTGTTTAACTAATAAAAATCCGCTACTAAGAATGAGTTATCGATGTTGTCAATGTATTCTCCCTTTAATAAGGCAAACCCAAAATCTCACGCGATTTCCGTTTTCTTTGCTTGTCGAGAAGCCTGTTGTCACCTAATGGTACCATCCACGCCACTGCTTAATGTATAGAACCTATGTATACTAAGCACAACGGGAAATAATCTGCATACAAGGTTGCATTGCTAAGGAGTATAAAATTGATTGGTTTTTGAGCAATAGCATATTACATTTGGTCTGCAAAATATATATTAGTTACACCTAATTATTTCCGCTAGTGGACATTAGATAACTACAAGCCGAAACTACGTAACCTGTTCAGAAATCTACCCGCTCGTTCTTATATCTGGCCCCACGAGAAGTCATATGGCTACTTCCCGATTCTACGAATAAAGATCTAGCTGTGCCGTGGCGAATTACAGTGACAGATCTTTACTTTCACAGTTCTGAATGTCATAGGGGATTGCGTAGTGATAAGACTTGTATCGCTCATTTCAATTCTTACTACTACATTCAACCAACCCATGCTACTAGTCAGCTACTTCTTCTCCCCCCAAAGCCCATCTCTCTCGCTGTGGACTGTGTTCTAGACATTATATCATATATACTTGTAGATACTACTGAGGGTGTGGATGGTATGGTGACATGAGAAGGTACATTATTGGCCTAGGATGTTGGTGCAGGGCTTTGTTATTCTTCTGGCACAGTGGCCGGAATTTCTCCAATACCTGGGTGTTTGACAACACCATCTCCGTCACCGACACTCGAACTAGCCGCTGATCCTCCCTTTAGTCTCCTCCGCCTAGCTCTTCTTTCTTCTGCTGCTGATCTCCTAAGACTTTCCTTTGGCTCCCCGTCTCCATCATCGTTGCCATCACCACCTCTCATATCTTGTAGCAACATAGCAGCCCTTTGAGCTACGCCATCTTCGCTACCTTCTGAGGGTGCAGTTCCCGGCGATAAGAGATTAGGGGAAAGAGGATTCCCATCTGAGTCTCCAGCACCTATGGTACCATCGGAACGCAGCCCAGATTCAGGCTCTGGGATTTCGTTGGGATCTGGTATCTTCTGGCCGGATGCAATGCGAACTTGATGCCGCTCTTTGAGCCGTAGCCTTTTCCTTCGCTCACGTTGATCTCTAGCCTGAGGCGCTGCTGCCCGTAATTTCTCCAGTAGAGAATCCATGGCACCAGCCGATGCGGGTGATGGCGGTGCACCTTCGACACTGCCCGATAACTTGAGTTGCGGGTGCTTGCGCTTCATGCTGGCCTCGTTTCGACGTCTTGTTTCCTCGTACTGGATATTCTTTTCTCGGCTTCGTTTCCATTCCTGCAAAAATAGCGCTAGTTTGGCGAAAAAATCGCGACGAGCATTGTCATCGGCCGGATCTTCTCCGTAGAAGATCATAATATCCTTGTAAGTCCGCATCATTTCTTCAAGATACAACTCCATTTGTTCGGCCTTGCGGCGGGCCTCCTTCATACAGCGCTGAACAATCTGAGCGACACGGTCCTGCGGATGGAACTTCTTAGGATCACTAAGGTTGCCGCTGTCTAGAGACATTTGGATATTTCGAATGTTATCAATGTACTTCTTCGCGTCAGTCTGTAATTGCTCAACGTTGATCTTCTGTGCTGCGATGACATCCTGGATATCAACAGCAAATCCTTCCCATTCAGGGTACTGATTCCGGACAATACGCTCAACGAGATCCGCGAGTGTCGACTCATTCTTGTCATCCTTGACCATGGCTAGGCGAGCAAGAGAGCTAAGTTTGAAGCCACGAGCCTGCTTATTAGCATCGTTCATGTAGTTGCCAATGTCTAGAATGAGACCAAGAACATTCATCAAAGACACCGAGTCACGCAGAGACTCGGACACTGCGACGACTTGATGCATCTTCTCAGAGATCTCATCATAATCTGCTTCAAAACTTCTGGTGAGGGCCAACGCCCGCATTCTGCTCTTCCAATAATGATGTAATTCAAAAGCAGTATAAAGATAAATTTGGTCCTGCCTGGTAAGCTCGGTAGGATCTTGTTCTCGGGTTTCCTTATTAGCCTGCGGACCGGTCCAATCCTTGCTGTATGGCGCCATCAGTTTTGAAGTGTTGTCGGGGATGTTGCAGAGATCATCTTTCTGCTGGAAATCCATGACAACACTGTTATCAAGTATATCCTTATCACAGTGTATGATCATTTGCACTATCTTCTCAACAGAATGTTGAGAAAACTTAGCGAACGCGATTTCTGCCTTCGTGTTAATTCTGAAGCGTCAAAAGAGTGATCAGTTGTAGCTTACCGTAAGCTTTTCGAAGATCAGAAGAAATGATCTGTTTCTTGTCATCCTTCTTAGAGTTTCCACCACCAATTTTCTTGATCTCCTTGGCCAGGAATAGTTTCTCCACTTCGTCTAAAATACCCTTTTTACTTAGTTCGATGTATTTCTCCTCTCTGGCTTCTGCAGAGGGAGTATGAGCTGCCCAATGACTCGTCTCTGGAGCATCCACCTTCTCCCAGTGGAGAGCTTTCAGCTTCTTCTTGGGCCTAACTACGGGGAGACCGATACCAGCGAGTGCTGGCGCAAAATTATTTTGAGCAGATAAGAAGTGGCCAGATATACCACCAGGCATCGGTGGCGGTGGCGGTGGAGGCATTCCCCCAAAAGCACCAGGCATTGGCGGCGGCGGAGGCGGCGGAGGTACTCCTCCCAGAGCGCCGGGCATTGGAGGGGGTGGTGGTGGAGGGGGAGGACCACCGGACATACCGGGAAATGGGGGCGGGGGAGGCGGAGGTGGAGGTGGAGCGGCACCAGGGAGTTGTCCGGGCAAAGGCGGAGGCGGCGGGGGCGGTGGAGGCGGGGCAGCTCCAGGTAAGTGCCCTGGCATAGGGGGGGGAGGAGGTGGTGGTGGGGCGCCCGTGTCGTCAATCAAGATTTTCGGTGTTTCACTGTCACTCGGGGTAATCGGCGACTGTGATTCGAGACTTGGGTGTGAAGGACCGGTCGTGGTGCCGTCACCATCTTCAGAATCAGTTCCATCCTCTTTCTTGCCCTTCGCCCGAATCTCATCCATGAGATTGCTCGCCTGCTTAGGGTCCATGACAGGTCTTCTGATCTCAACGACTCTAGGTTTCTCGTAAATTGTCTCATCGTCGCCATCCATATCATCTTCTAGGCGTTCGCTATCAGTGGCTGACTCAGCCTGAGCGCGAAGGGGTTTTCTAGGGATCTTTGTATTCCGCCTAACGGACCCAAGCATTCCGCTAGATATGCCAGGAGGTGGAAGGCCAGCCCCTTCGGGGGCATCAGGGTAAGATTGGTCAAAACCCTCCATTTCCTCGCGAAGGGCACGGAGCCGGTCGGAAGGACCGACAGCATCGCCCCAGACACGACCTTCAAGCTTGTACTGTGTTTTTTGCCGCTCTAGTTGCATGGCAAGTCGGTCCATTAGTCTTTCGCGATCTAGGATGCCTTGCATACGAGCAGGATCCTCATCGCTCGCCTTGTCATTAATGACACCCTTTGCGGCCTGTGACGCGGCCACATCTTGCGCATCTCTCAACATTAAGTATAGTTCGCGTGTCTCTAGCTCATAACGTTGGGCCTCCTTCGTGCGGACTGTCTGCATATTCTCAACCTCTGCTTTAAGCCCATCAGCTTGTCGCCTCTGAGCTTCGATGAAGCGAGACTGCTCATCCAACTGCCTCTGTAACTTGGCTACCAAACCGTCAGCACCAAGCTCAACTCTAGCTTTCATCTCATCCCGTTCAGCCATAGCAGCCTCCGCAATCTGGCGGGCCTCAAGGGCCTCATCTTGAGCTTGACGGGCTTCGGAGTCGGTGTGCAGTTTGTCCAAAAGGTTCTGCACTGTAAAATTAAGGCTCTGCTTGAGATCTAAATTGGGGAGTCGCCGATCCATAGCAACATAGCTGAGCATCGCGTCGACAAGCTGAAACATGCGTAACCGCTCCTCTCCGTCATTCTCGCGGATGAGAAGAAGATGCTGAAGAGCAGACACGAAGTAGTCTTGAGTCTTGGTGCCCTGTAAGCGTTGTTGAATAGCATCCACAATCTGAGCAGGATCATTCAAGTCCTTAACCTCCCCTTCAATACTATCCTTTATGCTACTGTTCTCCCGCTCGAGCATATCCTCATAATCAATGGCCTCATTGGTGCGGAACCGGTCGATTTGCTTGTCTATCAGGTCATATTGAAATGCCTCCATTTTGGTGAGGATCCTTTTGATTCCGCAGGCACCAAATTGGGCCCTGATATGCATGCGTAGCTGCAAGTCTCCTTCCGGCGCGTCGATGATCATGTTCACTAGGATGAGAGTTGCCACGGCGTATTCCATGAGGAGGTTTTCCATGCCAATGCCTCCCGTTCGAACCTCATCGCTCGCGCCGACTAGACTGCCCATCTTCCCTCGACCATCCACGGTGACTTCCACCAACCGCATCCACGAGTCAAATCTGCCATTCTCATTTTGCTGTGTTTTGACATAGTCCATGGCCTGGATGACCTTGAGATGGCCATTGCCATCCTCCCAGTGGCAAAGGAAAGTTAGAACATCGCTGACAAGTTTCCTCGTTGTGAGCCTTGGCGAAATGAGTGACGTTGCAAGGGCCACGACCACTTGTTGGTGAGCAAGGGCATCGTCAGCGCCGTACTTATTGTTAAGTAGAGCCTTCAAACACTTTATAATATCATACTCCTTATCGAGGTTCTTGTCACTCGATTTAGAGTCTGCGGGAGCGGCCGGCCCTACTGCAGTTTTCCGGTTTATCTTAAGCAGAACATTGGTGAGAGCCACCTGCCCTTGACATTCGATGAAGCGCTTCACCCAACCGATCTGTTGTGTCCTAAGATTGACCTCGAGACTCCCTAGGCCTTTCGAGTCCAAGCTATTCTCCATAACTTTCCGAACATACCATTCAGGAGAACCCTCCTCGTCAGAGTTAGTAGTAATATCGACATTCGAGTACTGGCCAGTTCGAGCGGTCTGCCTCCGTTTTTGGTCCCCCTGCCGCTCGGTTAATCGATCTTGATAAATTAGTGTCCATTTTTTGGAAGACGGATATGCCTGCATTTGCCGTCGTGCCTGTTCCGGTAGGTTGTGCCATCCGCGCTTTTGCATAAGTTCAAAAAACATCTGTTCAGTCACTCGATCATCATCGGGTCGTTCGAGGGAGAGGCCGTCCGACCCGCTGGACTGTTGCTGCGCCGGGGAGCCAGGGAATTTGGTTAGTCGGTGTGAGTCTCTACTGGAGGTAATCGAACTCTGGGAGGTTGCACTGGGAAGTGCTGTTCTGGATGAGCGTTTGTTGGATGTAGAGTCTGGAGGTTGGCCTTTACCTGAGAAAATGCTAGACTGGTCACTTTGCCGTGAAGACCGGCTAACGCCTGGCTGACCCCAGCCAGGTAGAGAGTCCCATCGTTCGTTGAATCCAGGGCCACTGCCTGCGCTGCTCCTAGGAACTTGGACGGGTGGCTGCGGTCCCCATTGCTGGAACTGTGTTTGGCGACCCGTAGATGCCATGGTAATATTCGAAGAGCCAGGAGGTGGGCGCTGAGCGGAAATGTGGGAACCGGCTGCAGCAGCAAAACCGTTCGTATCAACGGAAGGATACTGGTGGTAGTCACTCGTGGCTTTGTTTAGTTGGTGAGGTAAAGGATCGCGCCGAACAGGCACCTGGTCAGCCCGAGGGAGATAGTCAACGGGTGCCAGGCCTCGCTCGTTGCTGTACGGAATAGCGGTTATCACTCCTGCAGAGTTGTTCACACCAGCTTCCGGGGAACTAGGTCGATCGATTGATGCAATGGACGACTCCCGGGTGTGTCGAGAAGAACGCGAAGGGGGTTCGTAGTCCGGGGCTAAGAACCGACTCTCCTCGCCACCCGCATACCGCTTTTCGCTCTTATATTTGCTTCGAGAGAAGAATCCCTTGCCGCCTGAAGATTGCCTGGATTTGTCGGCTGAAGACATATCTGCGCTGGGTCGGAGGGCGCAAAAACGCCGATGTCCCGATGCCCTTCAAACGGCGACTTTACCCGGGAGAAAGTGTTCAATGCGAGTCGATGTTCGAAAGCGCGGGATAGAAATCGGTGCGAGGTGCTGTAACGTCGCAAGCGGATCGTCGTCAATGTACTGGAGGTTGCGGTCGCAAACCGTATAACATCATGATCCCGTACACAGTAGGCAACGGTCCGGGAGGGGCAGTACAAGTGCGTTCGAAGAGACGGGCTGGAACGAGGATCTGCATAAACCGACTAGGAATCAGCATGGAGTCGGACGATGAAGCGACAATCAGGGATCGATGACGAAGGTGTGCTGGTGCTGGTGCTGTGGTGCTGGTGCGGCAGCTTGAGGGGAGTCGCCTGGCCGACCCTTCTCGGAAACAGCCCCAGGATGAGAGGCCGGGGCACTGGTGGTGGTATTTTAATGATAAGAGTTCCAGGTAGACATACTTGTACATGTAGAATAGACGCCGGGGGAGAGAACTGGAAGTATGTACCAGGACAGACGGAAGGACTGGACAAAGTGAGGCTATATCAAGCGGGAGAGAGACTTGCAACGCTGACGTCGTTCAAAGGAGATAAACTGGTGGCATTGAACGACGAGCCTACTGCGCAGGGAAAGGAAGGGAGTGATTACATGCGATAAGCCAGATGTTATATTGGAGTACATAGAATCAATTGTGTAGAGGAGTTGCTCAAAGGATGCCTCCAGATGCCGTGTAACAATAAATCGAAGCGGTTGCTGCAATGGGGTTTGGAGGTACCTTACAGCTGAGGAGGTAAGTTGGTAGGTACCTACTGAGATACCTAAGGTAGAGGTAGGTATGCGCCCAGTCATGTGCAATACTGCGTAGGTAGATAGCGGATGCGTCAGTGGCTCTTCGCACTGATATTGGTCACTAAGATGGTGTACGCTAGGCATACCGGCGCCATACAGCACTGTGTCGTAGTGTAGCGCTCACCGATACAACCAATGAGAGCCCTGAGACGCAGAAAATGCAATACTGTACGGAATAGACTACCTGAGGTGAAGTCCAGTTTAAGTGTGTATGGACCACACTTTATTAATCCAAATCTGGGATTTAGAGAGATATTTCTCAAGTACCTGGGGTGGTAACAACCACTTTTTAGCCCCATGTGCGATCCAGGGGCTAGACTAACTCCTATCCAAATCTCCCCATCCATCTACACGAATCTACAGTATTCCAAAGTAGATTTGGTGTTAGCAGCTGTCACTAGTACGCCGATCTCCTCTAACGTAGAGACCTACTTCTTCCTCACTTTCTAAAGCAGTACCAAATCTCACAATATCTTGCTCCAAGAAGAGGTATGCTAGGTACTGGTAGCATGGACATTCATCATGCGTTTGCCCATGGCATGTATCCGCTGACGTGGCATGGGTAGAGGTGGTGTTGAACGAGCCTGAAACGTTAAATGGGACATGAAATAGCCCCTTGGCCGTTGACATGTAGGATTGGGGGACGGAGGAAGGGACTGGCGAGGAAGACTCATTATACCAGTGCGATTGGCCTATTATCTTCTAGGGAATGGTACCTGTCAATCTAAAAGGTCATTTAACGTAGTCGTGTGGATGAGGATGCTCAACACACCCGTGGACTTACCAACCGATATATAGAGCGTGCACATGTAATCTACAAGTCAAAATGATGCCCCGTTCTATTGCATTTCCTGGCTTGCTAGGGTGAAGACCTTTAGAAAAGGATAACGAAATGATTTTATTCATTACATCACTACCTGTCGAGGTTTAAAAAAAAAAAGCCACGCTATCAAGACTACCGAACACGTCTGGTTTGGTCTTATTAAGTTCAACGTTTTGGTTGTGGGATTTCTGACACAAAGCGCTTTTGGATAGAGAATTCGTTGACAATACCCATGGGATACTTTTCATTATATACCTCTTAAAATAATAGTGCAAGAACTACCTTATGTAGGTACATACATCAAAATCATCCCGATACATGATACATACACGTACTTGGATAATATATAAAAGTACCTACCTAGTAGGTAACTTCGTGAGACACAATATCAACTACTAGTGCACCCGTACTTGTAATCTTCTATTTTATTTTTAGAGAAAGGAAACATAGGGAGAAATTAGGGGAAGCATCAAGATATGCATTTTATAATTATGTAGATATCTAGTAGGTAGTTTCGCCTGCCCGGATAGGTAGGTAGCGTACCAAATTAGGTATAGCTGGCTACCTAATTAAAGAATGAGGCGCTTACTGACCTTATTGCTTATGTATGTACGTACTTCCATCTATTCTTTTAGTCATTGTCCCAGTACTCTGTAATGATAGCTTTGCGCGCGGCCGTGTGTAAAGCCTTGCACTCTTACGGCACTCAATCCTTTTGTTTCCTTTTAAAGCGAGGTGCGCAAAAGTTATTTGACTACAATTCCTTCTAATTGACTCCTTAGAGATGATAACACGCTAATTGCATACCCTCTAGCTAGCTGCCTAGCGTCGTCATCGTTGTCAGACATTCCGCCCTGTGCACGTTGTCGCAAACTCGAGTTTCCAACTACTCACTGAGTACCTATCAAGATCTAAGCATATGACGATTTCCCATCGTTGATCTCGCCGCCCTGCGAAGACTATAATTGGGCTATCTCCTTCTCGGAATTGCAATGGGCACCATGCTCTCGGTTATCAAGGTAGCGCTGCCTCCCAAGATCTCCAAAGATATACCTACCAGGACATCCGCTAAATCATGTAGACCCTACTTGTCCCAGCTCTCATCTCCCTAGTTCTCTTCCTCCTCTCAACATACCTTATCCTTCCCTTATGGCGGTACTACCGAAACCGATATAGCCAGTACCTACCGCTCGACACCATCTCGACACAAACAACCTCATTACGCATACGAATACAAGATACAATAGCGCGATGGATATCCTCGTCTTCGCGGTGGAGACTACGGGCCAGAGACCGCGGGACCGTCGTCGATGATAATGAGTCGGACTTGGGCTTTAGTTCGGAGGAGGGAGAAGAGCTGAACGAGGTGGATGAGGACCGCCGACATGCGCTTTCGCTAGATACGCACCACCAACACACCGACAGCGACAGGAGGCTGAGTAGAGAGTAAGCACGCCCATTTCCGTGTGCCGGCACGACTGATGGCAGGGGTGGACTTTCGCGTTGCTCGACTGACCGCGCCTGTGAAGCCTAGAGGAGGGATTTCGAGATGACAGTGATGACGATGACAGGTATAGCCGGGATAGACGGTAACAGAGAGAGCGTGGTCCTTTTACAGCCGGCGTGCTTTGTACATTATATTCACCGTTCACCACGGCTTGACATGGGTGGTGGTTCTCGTATTGCCAAATCGTTTTGGCCAAACTACGCAGTACTTACAAGTATACTTTGCAAGCCACGATAATGCAACAGAGCCTTGGCATCTGGCTGCCTATGACACAAAGTCGCCTTTTCCATCATCTTGCGACACACCGCTTTAGGTATTTTTGGTTGGTCTTTGATCTCCACAGCTAGGCACTTCGCACATTATCAGCCTATAAAGTCCACCTTGTTCGAAATGCCCTTCGACCTTCCTTGCCAACATCACTCCACTATCCAAAATAGCTAACTAGTCTAGTCTACTCGATATATTTGGATAAGCACGTCTACGGCTAGGTCCCCTCCCTTCTCCTCCCCTCTTTCTCTTGCGCGCTTCTAGCGCCAGTCTGCTATCAGTGTAGGATCGTAGGAGTGTTCATTCGACTTCGAAATCCCAGGGATTTTATAAGTCTCTAGCTCCGTACTAGGGAGGGAAGAGGTGCCATGGTAGAGATAGTGACTTTCACATGACCGATATATTTCCTATTCATCAAGGCTTTCTAGAAATCCGAAATCTTCGCTTCCCTTGCAATTTGACGCAAGTTCCGTTTCAAGCATACTAGTAATATGCAATAGGATTGCGAGGATACGTTACGTTGGCTTTGCCTAATCTAGGTACCTAGGTGTTTAGGTCAATTCAACATAAGCATTTGTACATTTGTTACGGGTATGCGAATTTCCATTTGGCGAGAACACCTACATAATTAATTTATCTAGATGTCTACCAGATGCGGGTAGCCAAACCAGATAAGATGCAGGGTGTCGAACCACACCTATCTCTCTAACTCGTGCACGTGGTCCATAAGCACATTCCAGCCTTATCTTGCAGGACCTGCCAACTCGACGAATCCGGAACCCGTTAATAGGATAAGCCATGCAGACCAGTACAGATCAATACAGTCCGACGCACCACATGATGCCCATCTCTGGCCCCTACTTGGCCCCTACTTGGACTGGCGAAGGATGGCAGTTGACCAGCCCATAACCCGATGACCAGCTGCATGCCCCCATTCAGCCCATTAAGTAACCATACCTATCTGCCTACGCATAATCTCGACGATTGTGGATAGTTAATACCTGTAGGGACTAACTACACCATGTACCTATGTAAATATAGGACCTACAGAACGTAAAGTAGGTAGGTACCGTACCGCATACATACACCTTCGTCCCTCGCTTCCCATTTAGAGTTGTTCGAGCTTTGCTTTCTCCAGCTAGTAGTAAAAGAATTAGGTTTTCATATTAGACAGGTTTCAGAGCCACAAAGGTCTCCATTTTTGAAGAGGTCGCCTAGAGCAAACGGCCAAATGCCACAGGCCACCACAGACCACAAACTGCACACCCCCAACCCTTAGATACCTACTTACCCATTCATTCACCTCTTAGATAAGTAGGAGGGTAGGTAATGAGCATGCAACCATGCAACCGGGGAGAAATGTACCTCTCTGAAGCCTGATCGAGCAACCGAGTCAGTGGCTATTGTTCCCAACCGGCCGGCTGTGGCTACGTCTTTATGATTCTACCTACCTTGACTCAACAAGCTCCTCCTATCGACCTAGGTAGCTAGTAATCAATCTACCTATTGTCATCATCACTCATCATCACTACCTAGCTAGCTCCTAACTGCGCGCCGGATAGCTTCGACGGCAATTTATTGACCACGGACAAAGACGGCTATCACTTCCCCATCCTCTTTCTCTCTGCCGTCGTCGTCGCCAGCCAGCCAGCCCGTCCGTCCGCCAGCCCGCCTACGTTCGGCCTTATGATTGTGTACGGCCCAGTTATTCCACCACTCACCCACCATCTTGTGCGAAGCTGAGCAAGCTTGGTTGTCGCATCAACAAACCTCTCTCTCCTCCCTTGCGAGAAGAAGCCTATTACAGCACCCATTGTGTGTCTAAGCATCGCATGAATTGGCCTCGACTCTTTGTTAGCGCCGAAGTCACACATCCTAGACACAACACACCTACTACACCCCTTAGACATTACACATTACCCACTACCTACACAATACACACACACTACACACTACGCAGTACGCAGTACGCAGTACACATTACTGCTTTGCATTGCACCGGAAGCAGAGCAGGGTAGACTACCTAGAGCCTCACGCATCACATCCCAAACACCCCCGCAGCTCTCCACAACTCCCCAACATTTAGTCCATCTCGTATTCCATCATAGTCGCCAGCCCAACCATGCCGAGAGTCCAGTTCCCGCATGTGAAGCTAGGCTTCCTCAAGAAGCTACTGCCCAAGAGATCCGAACTAGAGGCAGTACCAGAACCTCCCACGGAGGTCGACGCCGGCCAGGAACAAGACGAGAAGAAAGCAGTGCTCCAAGATGTCCCTCTCGAAGAATGCCCCATCTGCCACGACGCCGTTGGTGTCCGTAACCCCGAGGGCGTCTTGGAATCGTGGGTGCACTTACACTGTAAACACAAATTCGGGACCCAATGCATCCAAACATGGCTCGAGGAGTCGGCCGAGCGCGATCCCCATTCCATCCCGAGCTGTCCCATCTGTCGCACCGCCGCCAAGCACCCCTGCGGACACCCGGTCGTCATGCCCGCACACCGGCTTTCCCCATTCACAATGTGGGCACTAACGCCGTCGTCGCCGCCGCCGCCTCCACCTCCACGTTCACACCATCTTGAAGGCCGCAGACCCCGCCGTCGTCTCTCGAGGCGCTGGGGACATCCTCACCGTCCCCTACCACCGCGATCCATCCGCGCCCAGGTGCAAACCGTAGGCGCATGCAGTACCTGCGCAGCTACAGCAGCAGCGCACGAGAAGAGGATGAAGGAAATCACCACCCCCGGTGTCGAGACGGACGGAATCACCTTCGGCGGACGCAGCGGCAACGACAGACGGAGTGGCATAAAGTCGATGCTCCTGCAAACTAGCCTTAGACGACTGAGTAGCTCCGCTCTAGAACCCGCTCCAGAGCCCGCGCGCAGCGACAGCTATCAAGCCTTCATCGAGATCCTCAACGAACACTCCCCACCCATCACGCCAGCACCCGTCGCTCGTCAAGAATTAGCGAACCTATGTGGAACCGAAGTGACAGTTGCGAGGAGTCCTACTCCTGTTCCCACGACGAATCGAGTTCTGAGTTTCTAGAAAGCAAAGCACTTTATTCAATTACGAACTACGGCGTTCTATTTTCAGGATGGCGTTGTAACATGGACTCTTGAGAGAATCACGGGCCAGAACATAGGCCGTAGGTAGCACGCCTACGTAGATTCGGAGACATGCAGGTGGGATATGATACGACACGATGTCTAGCTATGGGATTTGGGAGTCCAGGCCACAGAATGGCAGGACGAGGGCAGAATTGCAAACTACGGTCTGTATGCGAAATTCTATCTTCATTGGTTTCTTCAAACTTTGTCAGAGGTTTAGAATACCTATATTGGGCTCTAGGAGACAATAGCGCCCGAGAAGGTATTGCGAACTCTATTGCGAACTCCTCCACGGATATTCTTCTTACGGTTAGGTTTTGGCTAAGCCTTCTTTCGCTTTATGCCGGGCCATGACACTGCTCTCTCTCTATATAGGTCGGCGGTTGGGTACATGTAGGTAGGGAGGGACGGCGGGGTTGTCGGGACCCTATTTCGGAGTTGATGACGGGATGGCGGGGTATCTACGCCTACGCATAGAGGTTAGGCGCTCGAGTGTAGCTAGTTAGGCACTAGCAGGGGTGGCTCTGGCCAAGTTACCACTTGATGGGGAGCGATCACAAGCCTGGTTTCCAGCATTAATGTAACTCCCCGCACTATTTATAGAGCTAAGAGCGAGATAAGCTCCTTAGCATTTAGAGCATCTTCACGCCAGTGACGCTGGAAAAGGGACCAACATACTACCTATGTTAAGTACCTACTACCTACCTACCTACCTACCTAGGTACTCTACTTAATAATCTAAGGTATAAACATACGTTGCACTTTCGTCGCATCATTCCCAACTTCCTACGTATGTCTTCTGTGCACGGTGAACCTAGCGATAGCACTCTTAGCAGCATAGGTGCCTTCCTAGGTACCTAGTTAGGGATCAAACAACCAAACATGAGGTTCAAGGCGAATCTTAGAAATATTCGCACGTTCTCGAGTGCGTGCGTTCTACCCTCCAAGTCACCACGGCGATAACTGACACGCAGCTCGACAGAGCTCGTCGCCGCCCTCTCGTCCCTCGAGAAAATTGCCTGGTTGCGCCTCGACGATGAAACCGTCCGCTTCACCGTGATCCCCGACACGGGATCCCAAGTCTGGGCGTCAGTAAACCCGGTCCGCATACGATAGATATCATACTGACCTGTGCATCTGGACGCAGCTCCTTGCCAATCGACTTCATCCTAGACAATTGGACCATTCAGTCCGCCGAACCCAACAACACGATCAACCTCGAGCTCCCCCTGATACCGCTCCAGCGAGCCCTCAAGTCCGCCACCAATGCGGTATCCGCGTCCCTCCGCCTGACCAAGAAAGACGGCATGCCCATCCTCTCCATGACCATCACCACGTCGACGGCGCCCGCGAACGCGCCTCAAGGCGTCGCCCGCTTCAACATGAACCCGGTCAACCGCGCCTCCTCCTCCTCCTCGGGACACGACGCGCGCCGCGAGGACGAGGACGACGGCATCTTCGCGGCCGAGTCCCTCGAGACGAACCTGCAGCGCGAGCGCGAGAAGATCATCACGCAGAACATCCCCGTGCGCGTGCTGCACCCGGAGACGGTGGAGACGATCATGCAGCCCAAGGTGCGCGAGCCCGACGTGCACATCCAGCTGCCGCCGCTGCTGCAGCTCAAGGCCGTGTCGGACCGCTTCACCAAGCTCGCCGTGGCGTCGCGGGCCTCCTCTCACTCCAACTCCCACTCCAACTCCAACTCTAACCCTTCCTCGTCGTCAGCGTCAGCGGCAGCGAACCCGAAACTCGAGCTCAGCGCCAACATGCACGGCGACCTGCGCCTCCGCCTCGACACCGACACGCTCGACGTCGAGTCGCGGTGGGGCGGGCTCGAGAACCCGCAGCTCGACCCGGGCCAGCTGACGTGCGCGCTCGAGGACCACCCCAGCACGCGCTTCCGCGCCGCCGGGCCCGACCGGTGGGCCACGGTGCGCGTCGACGGGCGGGACTGGAGCAGGGTGCTCAGCGTCGGGCGGCTGGACGGGCGCGTCATCGCGTGTTTTGCCGACGATCACGCGCTGATTCTGTACGTGTACGTGTCGCATACTGACGGCACGCACACGGATGACTCTGTTGTTACTGTGAGCTCCCCTTCCCTCCCACCTTGGAACAGAGACCTTTATTTCCCTCCTTGTCTAAGCCCGAGTTAATTATCTGTAGTATTATGTGTCGTCGTACAGTTTATAAGGGCTACTATCTATGAACTTAGAGCCGGTATCTGGAACTAGATATGCTGCTGTTGAAGTCGTGTCGGGAGGATTGGAGGCGATAAACTGTTATGAAGTTACGAGTTACGGGCGCATGAACATATGATCGCATGTTGGCTGCACAAAACTGGCATGGGAAAATGTGCTGTGTATACTACTTTAGACAAAATGACGCAAGTCACGAAGCTGCTACATGGGAGTAACTTGTTTCATTGACGTATACTTCTGATTTGATGAATAGCTTGGTTGATGGAGGGAAAACAACGCTGTGCACGACAGCCCAGGTTATGAGTTTAGGTCTCTCTAGTTGGAACTTTTAGAAAGGCGTCACAAGCCGCAGACCACGAGCAAAAGCCAGGGCGTAGGGCTTGTATATTGCATCACCCAAGCCCTCCAGTCCTTGAGCTGCCACTCATCGCCACTTGGCTAGAAGTTCGTGTCTAGATACTAGGTCGTGTTGAAGTGTAACTGGGCAACGAGGGTCGGCTGATGAGTTGTGTGAGGCAAATGTATAGAGTCTCGCAAATAATAGCTTGCTAGGACGATTTATTTGTTTTCATCGTATTCATATCCGCTATTCTTATTCGCCCACAGTTCTTGTTGAGCCCTAAACCCGGATCTATATGTGCCACGAAGGTTGCTAATATGTGGATTTTCCAGTCTCATGATGAATAGGTTAAGCAACATAATGTTGAACCGAATACAGCCAAGGCTGGTGAAATAGAACTGGGGAGCTGGTGGGCTGGGAACAGTCCAAAAGGCAGCTCCGTGACTTCCTTGGCACCCATTCTGACAGTCGCATACTCGGAGCATAGACGCTCAAGGTATTCTTTGACTAAATCTCCTGGTGAAGACCCTGCTTGCAAGTTTGTAGTTCGATGTACGTATTTCCCATTTTGAAGGCATACTTTTCTTATCGTTTTTGAGCGATGCTATCTTCAACTTTTCTAATGTTTCACAGGCCACTATGCTTGTCGAAGTAGGAATGGTATGCCATACTAGCGGTGAGTATAGTATAGCCCATCTCGCTACCTAAGCCTAAGCTTCAGCTCTAGTGTGCTTAACCACCAGAACTCGCTTTGCCCCTCAACCTCAAACAGCGCCGCCCACGTCGTTGCTCGTTCCTTCCTTCGCACCACGGTGCGACTTCTCATGTAAGACAGCATGAGTGGGCGATCACGGAGTCGCAAGTTTCAACGTATTTGTACTCGCTTTGTGTTTCTAGAGGTAGGCTGTCATGTGCCGTATCTAATACAATCTACTAAGCAGTCAAGCAGGCAGATGACATAATACTATTGTCCTTCACACCGTCAATCCACGAGTACATACGTGAACACAAATAATATTATAAGCTAACCCATCTTGAATTGGCTACAATGCAGTGGCAAAATTGCGTAGTGGGTAGGAAAGTGCTCAATTAAAGCTATGGTAATACTAAGTGCGACTAACTCATACTTCAAGTTAGGAAGTTACAGGGTAAGTAGAGATAAATAGGGGCAGTCACGTGAGAGTAGCTCTTGCTTCAAGGTATCTCCAATCTCCTTGCCTTGCTACATTGTCTGGCTTCACGCGATTTGCCTCCTGCCTCGCCTGGTCTTCACTTGTCCGCACTGCTCGTCCTTGCAGATATATAATTTACCTCGAAGTAAATTCCTCTACCTGCTTCTGCGCATGGCATCTAGTCATCGTATAGGCTCTTATAGACCTTTTTCTTAGGGGGAATGTCAACTGTAAGATTTTAAGTTAGTGATTATTACCTTAGTTCTTGAACATTATTTAGTTTGTTAGAAATGACGGAAGAAATTAGGGTTTAAGTTTGGGTGAGGAAGGAGCTTTTGAACTCTGAAATTACTCACTCGGCTCGCTGCGTGGCACATCTGTGCTTCCACCATATCCACCATCTGGGGTTTGCCTTGGCCGGCGGGGGTTGCTATCGCCGGCTTGACGAGTGGGCTGACTGGCCGTGTGAGTCTTGTCTTTGGGGGGATAATTGCCCTGTTGGGCTGGGACGTCCTGTTTGTGGGCTGAAGAGTTGCCCTGGCCGGTTGAGGGACCCTCTTGGGGGGGCGACGTCATGTTTGTTGTTTTGTTGCTGCCTTTGTCGGTTTTTACAGCATTAAATATCTTTGTGAGTAGAGACATTTCCGCTAGATGATCTGTATCCGTTGGCTATCGTGTCGTTGTCTGTTTGTGGTTCTGAAGTGGTCACGATGTGGAGAATATTTTGCGTTGTGCAAGGATTGCGCGTGAAGTGAGTAGAAGATTAGAAGAACAAAGCTCAAGTGATTAAGGAAATATTTGACAAATTGCCTGATGTTCCCATAGAATATTTCAACTTGTTGTACGTGACTTCTGTGTGACTTGGGTGAAATGAACATTGAATTCATGAGTCACTCAGTAGCACAGGTCGTGTTTTCATGGGAAGCACCGTTTCTAATATACTACCTCCTTGCTTTGTATTTCTGGACAAGAACGTTCCTCCGCACCTTGTCGTGAATGGGTTGTAATATACTACTTATTATTAAATTTAAGTCGAAACTGTATTGTGGTGGACTATTGAGTATAATATAGGCTTGAAATCTAATGGAGAACTCTCATCTTGAAACCCACGCATCACTTCACTCAGTACTTCCCACAATTGTATGAAGTAAGCTGGGGCCACCTGGTTTTAGGTTAGTCTTGTTAGACGAGACGGCATAGTTACCACTTTTACTGCAACGATATTGGAGGAAACTATTGATTGGGAGCTCGCCAAGTTATACCTCCCCTTTTTGTAGAGAAATCATCGAATATGATCACATCGGCAACTATCAACGTAGGTACCTATACTATTGTAGACTTATTGGTTCTTGTCTAAGTTGTATTGATTAAAATCATTTCTTCAAGGAAGCGGCGAAGTACTCTAGTAAATCAACCGAGCCGTTTTTAGCACTTAAGAGTGTCCTGTCACTACCTAGTCACATGAAGGTAGAATACTTGGGAAGTAGGCCTGATGCACACCGAAATTACGTATTGTATTTACTATCTTACTTTCTATATAACTTACTTAATTTCAGGTAATGATCCAGAAAGCGAGTTGAAAACCAAGTCAACACAACGGCTTCCGAAGCCCGAGGTTTTTACCCCCCTTTCTACTCTGTTAGATGCAAGCAATGTTAGCCAATATGGGTTGCATATGCTTATTGATTTCTGAATAAGTTTCACGTAGCTGACCAGGTCTACCATGCAAATTTAAGCATTCTGATGAGTTACAAACTCCCTACGAATGGACCAACTCACACCACTTAGACCTGCCACAACCTTGCATGGCCCTAGTGAGAGTGACGGTCCAGGCTACGTAGACATAATTTTGAGTTTTAACGGATTTGCTCTTCAATATTACTGCAATTAAGATATTAGACTTAGCGAGTATGCCGCTATAATCCCACATCGGGGCCGCATACACCCTCAGCTACTATCTACCTAAAATGATTCATTATGCAAACAGATACGCGTCTCGGTTCTTTCATGGATATTTGGGTTTTCGATTTTCGAAACAAGTAAGGATAAATCGTATGCTGTAGTAGGACTCGGGTTTGTCCTCCATAGAACCTTGACAAAGAATGCAATATATTCCCCTGTATGTCGGGTCACAATATGTACATTAAATAGTCTTAACCGTCAAACTGTTGTTGACCCATTTCCGTCTTTCGGAGGTCGAGGTCACGAGTGAAAAAAGAACTTAGCAGTCCAAGGCCACTGAAGCCCGTCATGGCATAGAGTATTACCCTAATGGCACTTAGATATGCCTCACGAACTGCTAGTAGTGTCTCCTCAGGGAGATGTATACTTCTTAAAACCGGAATAAAGGCAATTGCCTCGTTTGGGCTTTGGAGGACGCTCAGAGTGTCGGGGAGTGACTCAATCTTGGCAATAGATTGAGAGAAAATGCTGGTA
Organism: Nemania diffusa; assembly: GCA_038501195.1. Taxonomy (NCBI): domain Eukaryota; kingdom Fungi; phylum Ascomycota; class Sordariomycetes; order Xylariales; family Xylariaceae; genus Nemania; species Nemania diffusa. The sequence goes on along the minus strand of JBBPUQ010000010.1, from coordinate 916,973 downwards.
AAGAGAGTCGAGCATATTGCAAGTCCTACCAATCCTCCGAGGAGGCGGAATGTTAAAAATATTTGTGACAGTATAAGTGGGTCTAGTGGGGCGAGCCCAAAGGGTCGGGTTATAAGATCCACTTAAATAAGCTTACTTAATAAAAAAGCTTAAAAAAAAGTTTCTATAAAAGCTTTTCTATTATTTATAACATTATTTATTAAAATTATTATTTATTGTAAATATTTACTATTATAAATAAGCAAAAATAATTATAAAATTAAAATTTAAAAATAAAATATTAAACTTAATTTTAATATTTATTAAAAATATATATATATATATAAAACTTAAAAATTAAAAAGTTAAAATAATTAAAATATTTAATAAATTTTATTTTAATATATTTTTTAAAATTGTTTTAATTATATTAGTTTAATTTTATTTATTAAATTTAATTATATTTTTATATATAATAATTATAAATTTAATTTATTTATTAAACTAGTGTTTTTTTTTATAAATAATTTTAATTTTTATTGTTATAAATATTTTTATTTTATTTTTTTTTTATATTATTTTAAAAACTTTTATTTGTTTTTAATATATTTTTTTTTATATTTTTACTATATTGTTTAAAAAAATTAATAAAAATATTAAAACAATTTTAAAAATTAGTTTTAATTAATTAAAATAATATAATAAACTTAAATTTTAAATTATAATATAAAACATTTAAAATTATATTAATTTAAATAATATTATATTTATATTTAAAATTAAAATTAAATTAAAACTTTTTATTTATAAAAATATTAAATAAACTTTTTTATAAAAATAAACTAATTAATATAAAAAAAATTTTAAAAAATAAAAAGTTTAAAATAATAATAATTTTATAAAAAATATTATACTATTAATTTTTAAAAAAATATAACTAATAATATTTAATATTATTATAAAATTTAATAAATTTATTAAAATTTATATTAATAAAATATTAAAATATATAACTAATATTATTTAATATATTAATTTATATAATTAAATTTTAAAAATAATTAATTTTAAATATTTAAAAATAATATTAATATAAATATTTAATAAAAACAATTTTAATATTAAATTAATAATTAAATATTTAAAAAATAATTTAATTTTTATAAAACTAATTATTATAAATATTTTATTAATTAAATATTAAATAGTTTTAAATTAAACTTTATAATATATAAATTTTATTTATTAATATAAAAACTAAATAATAATTTATAAAAAAATAAAAATATATTAAATATTTAATATAATAAAAATATTTATAATTAAAAAATTTTTAAAAATTATAAATAAATATATTATTTTTAAATAAATTATTAAATAATTTTTTATTTTATTTTAAAACAAATTTTTTTATAAAAAATAAATATTTATATTAAATTAATTAAAATAAATTTTTAAAAAGTTTATTTATAAAAATAAATTAAAAATTTTTTAAAACATTTTAAAAATTTATTATATTTTAAATAATAAAATTTAAAAATAACTTAAAAAAAAAAACATAAAAAATAATTTAAAAATTTTCAATATTTTTATAAATATTAAATAAAATATATTTATTTTTAATATTTTAAAATATATAAACTTTTTTAATATATAATTATAAAATTTATAAAAAAAATATTAAAAAAAATATTTTTTATAAAAAAAATAAAAAAAATTAAAAAATAATAAAAATATATTTAATAAAATAATTTTTAAAAAAAAATCAAAAAAAATAAATAAAAAATAAAAAAAACTATTTTTAAAAAAAAAAAAAATTAAATAATAAAAAAATTTAATATAATAATAATATAATATATATAATAATTAATTTATTTTTTTTAAAATTATATTTAATTTTAAATATTTATATAATTAAAATTTAAAAATTATATTTTTTATTTAATAATATATTATTAAATAATTATAATATTTTTTATTTTATAAATAATAAATTATTTTTAAAAATTTTTTTTTTTAAAATTATTAAAAAAAAAATAATAGTAAATATTAATATTTTTTAATTTTTAATTTTAAAAATAAAAACTTAAATTATAAAAAATATACTTTTAAAAAAAAATAAAAAAAAATTAATTAATTTAATATTTATTAAAATAATATTTATAAAAAAATTTTATATAAATTTAATTTTTAAAACTTATTTTTAAAAAATAAAAATATAATATTATAATTTAATATTTTTTTAATATAATTTATTTTTTATTTATTTAAATTGATTTTTTATAATAAATATAATATATATTTTAATAAAAATTTTTATAAATATAATAAAACTTTTAATAATTTTAATATAAATAAAATAAATTTTTTTATATTAATTTTTTAAAAATTTTTTAAAACTAAAAAAAAACTTTAAATATTTATAACATTTAAAATTAAAATATTTAAAACTTAAATTATTTAAAATATTAATATATAATATAAAAAATATAAAAATTAATAAAATTTTATAATTTAAATATAAAAATTATATAAAAATATATATTTTATACAAAATTTTTAAATAAATTTTTAAAAAAATATTAATAAAACTTTTTTATAAAATTTTTTAAAATTTATTTAATTATTTAAAAAAGTTTAATAAATTATAATAAATATTAATATTTAAAAATAAATTTAATAATATAATTTAATTTAATTTTTTTAAAAATAAAAAATAAAACTTTATATTTAAATAAATAAAAAAGTTTAAATATTAAATAATATAACAATTTAAACTTTTTATAATAAAGTTTAAAAATAATAATAAAAAAAAAATTATTATTATTTAAAAAATTATATATTATAAACTTTAAATTAAAAAAAAAAAAATTAATTTAAAATTTTTATTAAATTATATTAAAAAATTAATAAAAAATAATAAAAAAACAAATAAAAAAATAATTAAAAAATTAATTAAAATATTTTTAAAAATTAAACTTTTAAGCTTTTTTTAATTAAAAATAATTTAAATAATAGTTTAATTATATAATATTAATTTTTTAAAAAAAAATAATTTTTATATATTTTATAAAATATTTAAATTATAATTTAATTAATATTTTAAATAATATATATTTAAAATAAAAAAAAAAAAAATTAAAAATTAATTTTAAATTAAACTAAAATTAAATTTTTATATATAAATATAAAATTTATTTTTTAAATAAAAAAAAAAAAACTAGTTATAACTATTAAATTTTTAAAATAAAATTAAAAATATATATTAAATATTTAATAAAATATATAATAAATAATTTATATAAAATTTAAATTTTTTATTTATAAAAAATAATTTTAATAAAAAATATTAAATTTAATAAAAAAATTTTTTATAATAAAAAATAAAAATATTTTAAAATTAAATTAAACAAACTTAAAAACATTATAATTTTAAAAACTTAAAATATATAAAAATTTATAATAATAATAAATTAAAAAATAAATAAAAATATTTTAAATAATTATAATAATAATATTTAATTTATTAATAAATTTTTTAATATTTATTTAAAAAAATAAAATTTAAAAATAAATATAATTATAATAAAACTAGTTAAAAAATTTAATAAAAGCTATATATTTTAATTATAAAAACTTTTAATTTTTTAATAAATATTTAAATTTAAAAAATAATAAAACAATATAAAAATAAAACTTAAAAAAATAATTTAAAATAAAATAATAATATTTTTAAAAAATAAAATATTTTAAACTTTTTAAATTAATATATAAAATATTAAAAATAAATTAAATAAAAATTTATAATAATATAAATATTAAACTATATTTAAAATATTAAATAAACTGTTTTAAATAAAATATAAATATATATATAAAATAAATTTATTAATTTTATATATAAATAAATATATTTAAAAAATTAAAAAATAATAATAAAAATTATATAATTTTTATAATTATATTTTATAAAAAAAACAAAATATATTTTTTAAAAAATAACTTTTAATAATTTTTTTTAAAAACTTTTATATTTAATTAATTAAAAGTTTTATATTAAAAAACTTAAAAATATAAAATATTATATATAATATTTATAATAATAATAAATTAAAAAAAAGCTATATATTTAAATATAACATTTTAAAAACTTTATATTTATAAAAATAATTTTTTAAAACTATTATTTAAAAACTAAAATTTTTTTTTTAAATATTTAATTAATAAATTATTTAAAACTAATATTTATAATAAATATAAATAGTTAAAAAATAATAAAATATATAAAATTATTTTTATATAAAATATAAAAAACAATTTATTTTTATTAAAATAAATATTTATATATAAATTTAATAAAAATAATTTTTTAAATATATATAAAATATATTTAATTATTAAAAATAACTTTTAAAAAAAAATATATATTTTAATTAATTTATATAGCTATATTTATAATTAAAATATTTAAATTTATAATAATATTAATAGCAATTTTTAATTTTAAAATTAAATAATTTAATATAATTAAAAATTTTTTTAATATATTAAAAACTAATAAAGTTTTTATAAATATATTATTTTTAAAAAGTTTTAATTAAAATAATTTAATTAATAAATTTAATAAAATATTATATAATTTAAAAAACTTTTTATTACTATAATATAAAAAGTTTATTAAAATATTTAAAACTAATAAAATAATAGTTTTAAAAAAAAAGTTTTATTTATTTTATATTTTAAAATATATAATATTTATTATATTTTATATAAATAACTTTTTAATTTTATATTATAAAACTTATAAAAAAAAAGCAAAAAAAATTATTTTAAATATTAAAAAAATTTATAAATTTAAAAATTAAAATAATATTATTTAGTTTTTAAAAATTAAAATAATTTAAAACTATTTTTAAAAAATAATTATATTAATATATAATAAATATATTAATAAAATTATAACATATTATAAACTTAATAATTAAAATTAAATTTTTATAATATTATTTTTAATAAAAAAGTTTAAAAAATATTTAAAAAATATAATAAAAGTAAAAATTAAACTATATTAAAAACTAATTAAATTAATTTTATATATAACAGTATTTTTAAAATTAAATATTATATATATAATAATATAACTTTTAAAACTTTTAATTAATTTTAACTTTATATATTATAAAATTATTTATTAAATAATTTAATATTTATATATAATATATTTTTTTAAAATTATATATAAAATATAAAACTATAAAGCTTAAGCTTTTTTAATAGTAAAAAATACTTTATTTATAAATAATTATAAAACTTATTATTTTTTATATAAATATATTATATTATTATTTAAAAATATAATTTTATAAAAAGCTATTTATTAAAATATTATATTTATTTTTATTATAAAAACAAAAATAAATATAATTAAATTTATTATAAAAAAAACAATAGTTTTTAAAAAGTTATTTTATAATTTTATTTTAAAATTAAATAAAACATAAATAATTTATTTAAATAATATATAAATAATTAAATTAATAATAAATAAAAATAAAAAAATAAATATTAAATTTAAATATATAAATATATAAAATATATAATTATATTAAAAATATTTTAAAAAAAGCTTTAAAATAATATATTTTTTTATTAATTAAATATTTATTAATAAATTAATTAAAAATTTATTATAAACTTAGTTTAAATATTTTTAAACTTTTATTAATTTTAAAAATATAAATTATATTTATAATATAAGTTTAAAAAATAAACAAAAAAAACTTTTTAATTATTTATTAATTTATAACAATTAAAACAACTAAAAATAAAAAAAAAAAGTAAAATTAAAATAAATTATATTAATTTCTATTTATTACTTTTATTATTTTATTTTTTAAGTTTATTAAATATTAAAAATATTAACTTTTATTTATTAAAAGTTTTAAAAAAAGCATATAAAACACAAAAAAAAAAAAGCATAAAAATATATAATATAATTATATAACAATATATTAATAGTATTAATAATATAAACAAAAAAATTATTAATAATAAAAGTGTTAATAATATTAAAAAAAAAAAAAGTAAAATAGCTAAAAAAAATAATTAAAATATATAAAACAAATAAAAATTTAAATATATAAACATTTTAATAAAAAATATAAAAAGCAAATATAAATATAAATAATAAAAAAATAATAATAACAAACTTTTTTTTGTTTATTTTAAAAATAACTTAAAAAATATTATAAAAATAAAAAAGTTTTTATATAAAAACTATTAATTAAAAATTGCTATAATAATTTTAAAAAATATTAAAATAAAACTTATAACTTAAAAAGTTTTAAATTAAATAGCTATTATTAAATAATAAATAAATAATATTATATAATTTAAATTATATTTATATTTATTAATATAATATTTTAAATATATATAAAAAATAAAAAAAAAACTTATATAAATATATATATATATTTTAAAAAATATTTATAATAATATTAGCTATAGTTAATTATATTAAAATATATATTATTTTTATATTTAATAAAAATAACATTTATATAGCAATAATAAAAAACTATATATTTTTTTTTTAAATAAAACATAAATAATAATATTTATTAAAATATAAATATAAATAAATATTTAATAAATTATAAAGCTTAAAATATTATATTAAAAAAAAAAAGCGAAAAAATTATTATTATTATTATTAATAATAATAATAAAAATATAAAAAATATAAATAATAAAACAAATAATAATATTTATAACAATAATATAAAAAATTTTAATAATTATTAGCTAGAGCTAAAAGTAAAAAAAAAAAAAAAAAAATACTTAAATATATATATTTTTTTTTTTTTTTTTTTTTTAAAAAAAAGAATTAAAAAAAAAAATCTTAAAAATAAACTAAAAACAACAGTAAAAAAAAATAAAACTATTTTTTAAAAATATTAATTTATAATTAATATTTTATAATATAAAACTAAAAAATTATTTATTATATTAAAATATTATAATAAAACAATATTATTTAAAATTTTAATTAATATAAAAACTTTTATAACTAATTTAAAAGTTTTATAAAATATATATTAATAATAATAATAATATTTATAATTATAAATTAATTTTAAATTTATTTATATAAAAAAAAAGCTTAAAAATTATAATTTATAAATAAATAAAAAAAAAAAAAAAAAAAAAAAATAAAAAAAACTAATTATTTTATTAATTAATTAAATATATAACAATTAAGCAATTTTAAAAATATACTTATAAATTTAAAAAAATAGCTTAAAAAAAAAAAAAAAAAAATTAAAATTGCTTTATAATTAATTTATATTAAAAGTATTAAAATATTAAAAATAAATTTATTTTATATATAAAAAAAAAATATATTTTTTTTATAACTGCTAATTTAAATTTATTAAATATATTATATATTTAATTAAATAATAAAATTATAATTAATAAATATATATAAATATAATTTTATTATTTAATAGTTTTATAATTAAAATATAAAAAATATATTAATATAATAATATATTAAAAAAAATATATTTTTAGTTTTTTTTTTATAAAAATTAATTATTTAAAATATATAAAATTATTAAAATTATTTAAAATATATTTTTATAAAAATTTTAAAATATAAAATTAAAAAAATTATTATTTATTTTTTTTATTAATATATAAAAAAAAAAACAATTAAATAGTTTAAAATAGCTTAATTAAAAAATATATAACAATATAAATAAATTTAATAAAGTAAATTTAAAAAATTAAATTATAAAATTTATTTAAATAAATTTATTTAATAGTTACAGCTGAACTATATTTACTATACAAAAGGACAGTATATAAAGAATATATTAAAGCATTTACTACACTTTGTAGCAAATATTTATTTTATTATATTAAAAGCAAACAATAAAAACACAATAAATAATACTAAAACAATAAAAAAAGTATTTACTACAAAGAAAAAAACCTATATATAATCGAGTCTGCTGTTGTAGACTTAATCTTTTTCTTTTTTTTTTTTTTAGCTTAATATTTTCTCCCGAATATATAGTATTTTTATATATACTATATTAGCTATTTTTTTTTAGCTTTTATAATATTAAGCTTGTTTTATTTATTTATTATAAATTGACATTAAAAAGCTCAACTTAATACCGACTTGATATTAATTTAATACTGAATATATTTAATACTGACATTAAAATACCGATTTACTATTAAACACTAAATTTTTTACCCGATACTAAATTTTTTCTACATTTTTTATATCAACTTTATACTTTAAAAAAAATACCAAGCTATAATACTGCAAGTTTTTCTAGTACTTAAAAAAAAAGAAAAAAAAAAATACTTATACTAAGCGATTTTTATTCTTATCTCGAAAACAAAAATAGTTACTTTAACGCAAAAAAAGCAGCTTTAAATTTTTTAGCTAAAAAGTTTATAATTTATAATACTACTTTGTAAAAAACTGCACTAAAGTTTACTAAAAAACACTTTAATAATTTTAAAAAAAATATTTACTAATAATACTAAAACTACATAAAAAATAAAGCAGTACAAAACTTTTATATGTTTTATTTAACTATTAATAAAATTTAACAAAATATCTTTTTTTAAGTAAAAAAAAAACGCAAATCAACTTATTAATAAAAACAATACTATATATATAAAACATTTTTTTTATTTGATATAACAAAATATAAATTTAAAAATAAAAAGTTTACTATTAATTACAATATCTAGAAAAAATTAAACAAAACTAAACTTAAGCTTATTTTTAATAAAATATATATCTATATTATTATAACTTAAATATTTTATAAAGTAATAAACTAGCTATATATTATAGCTTTTAATAGCAGCTAAAATTAAAACTACTTATATACTATTTGCTATATTATAAAAAATTTTATACAAAAAAATAAACAGCTTTTGCGAAAAACTAAAACAAAGTTAGTTAAAAACAAACAAATTTTAAAAATATATAAAAAAAAAATTAAAAAACTACAAAACTACAACAAGGTTTTTTAAAAAGCTTTAGTAAAAACACATAAAAAAACACCTACTATACAAGTTATTATTAAATAAAAACCTACTTAACAAATATCTACCTAGCAACTTTTTATTTAAAAAAGTCATACCTATATAAATAATACTAACAGCAAAGCTACTTTTAATTAACCTACTTTGACAAAAAATACCCTACTTATTACTATATTTAAAAAAACTACTTAAAGCTAAGCTACTTAAAACAATTTAAACTTTAAAGCAAATATTTAAAAACTTATTACTTTATATATATTTACTTCAAAAAGCCCTATCTATAATATACTTACCTTAGAAAACGCTATTTAAAAAAGCAGTCACAAAAAAAGTACAACATTAAGCTCGACATTTTCAAACAGCAAAAAATAAAATATAAAAGCAATAAACTTTTTTGTTTTTACTAATAATACTTTTTTAAATAGCAAACCTACAGTTAAATTTTACTACTAATATTTACTTATAAAAAACAAACTTTAAACAAATATAAACTACTTTATAAACAAATAAAGCTGAATATATTATATCTTAAAACATATAAATAAATTAGCTGCTTTAAAAATTATTTTATTTATAAAACAGGTTTTAAAATAAAACAGTTTTATATATACAACTATTGTAAAAATTTTAAAACACCTACTAAAGTTATACAGCAATTTTTACAAATATAAAAAAACCCGAACCAAATATAAAAAGCTTAAAATAAAAAAACCAAAAATATTTTCAAACTTTTAACTTAAATTTATCAAACTAGTTAATTAAACTTATATACTTTAAGCTAACTACAAACAAAACTTATATAACAAACTACTAAAACAATTAAATAAAATTATAATATTTAATACAAACAGCTTCGAAGTTATTTTTGACATTTATTATTTCTACATTTAAGTTGCTAACTATTAACAATACAAAAATTTTATTAATAACCTTATTTTGCAAGAAACTAACTAAAAGCTATCAAAACATAGCACAATCGGTATTCTAAAAGACTTATTTACAAAAAATTTACTTTTATAGAACTTACTTATAAAACCACCACTTAATAAAGCTGCATTTTTAACTACTAAACGACATTTTTTTATTCTAGTATTTAAAAAATCGAAAAATAAACATAAGCTTTATATAAAACTATAATACAAAAAAGAAATAATTTTAGTACAAAAAAGTTTTTGCTTTATTTATTATAAAGCTAGCTACTAAAACACTGACTGTTTGTACTACAAAAAATATAAATACTTAAATACTGCTTAAGTTGCAGCAATTATAAAAAAAAAGATAAGTTATTTTAAAAACAACTAAAAAGTCGATATAAAAAAAAAAAGTTCAAAAAACGAAAAAGCTTAAAACAACTAGTTTTTTTTTTTAAACCTACTATATTATCAGCTTTAAATCTAAATTAATACAAAAAAGTCTTATTTGACTTTTTAAAAAAAATCTTTAAAAAGAAGCCTTTATTAATAACTTGTTCGATAATATTTAACAAACTAAAACTTTTTACTTCTGCTTTAGCTAATATAAAAGCTAAAATATACTTATATATAAATACTTAATTTATTAAAAAAATAATACAACTTTTAAACTTTTTTAAACTGTTTAGTTTTAAGCTTATTTTTATTACAAAATACAATAACAACAGCAACTAAAAAATTACTAAAACATTAAATATTTACTTTTATATTAATATATATATTATTTAAAATATTCCTATAATAGTACTAAATATAAAATATGATATAATTGTTAAACAGAAATTTTTCGCATATTATAATATACTAGTTAACTGCTAAAAGCAAAAACTAATATTTTTTATTATAGAAAAAAAAAAACTTATTAAAAATATATTATTAAATAAAACAAAAAAATTAAAAAGCCTAAGTTATTAGATCGATATTACACAACAAAACAAGTTATTTAAAGCTAAAATAACTTAAAAAATATAAAATATTACTTAGTTATAAAGCTTATCTGTTATAAAAAAACAAATTTTTTAGTTAAAAGCTATATATAAAAAATCAGATAAAAAAACAAAAAAATATTTTTTTATAATTAGCTTTATTTATATTATACTCAAACTTTTTCGATATATTGTTAGCTTGTTTAAAAAAAACCAAATAAAGCATAAGTTACAGAAAATAAAAATATTACTAGCAAACAATAGTAAAACAAAGCTATTTTAGAAAAACTTACTTAAAAAAGCTTTACTAAAAAAAAAACCTAAGCTAAAAAACCGTTGTAACAAATATAAACTGCAAAAAGACGCTATAAAATAGTATAAACACTAATTTATTAATATTTTTACGCTAAATATTACAACTTTTATAGTAGCAATATACTGAAAAAACACTAAGTTATATAAAGTAACTTTTTTATATAAAATAAACTTAATAATTGTTTAAAAAAAGTCTAAATTAGAAAATTTAAAAAAAGACTTTTAAAAAATAGCTAAGCAAGTAATATCTACAAAATATTACAAATATTTCGATATATTTAGTAAAAAAGCTTTCGATTAGATGTTACTTCGAAAACATAAAGTCGATTACTAAATCAAACTTATAAAAGATCTAAAAGACTTAAAATATAGCACTTTATACAAAATATTTTTAAAAAAAACTGAAACTTATAAGTAATATATATACGAAAATTTAATAAAAAGTTTCATTAAACTTATTATAGCACTTTAAGCAGTACTAATTTTATTTATACGAAAAGGTGATAAATCTTTGAAGCTATATATAGATTACTAAAAACTAAACTTTTTAACGTAAAAAAACCGATACTTTTTGCTTTTAATCGATAAAATATTCATTTATTTTACAAAAGCAAAAATTTATACCAAGTTAAACATAAAACAAATGTTTTACTGTATATATATAGCAGAAAAATGTAAATCTTTAACTATATTTTATATACAATATAGGGCATACTAATTTAATGTTTTACCTTTTAGTTTAATAAATAGACCAGCTATATTTCAACGGTTTATTAACAATACTTTAGCTAAATACTTCGATATATTTTATACAATATATATTAACAATATATTAATATATTTAAACAACAAAATTAAACATAAACTTTACATAAAAAAAGTTTTAAATAAATTACAAGCTATAAAATTATAAGCAGATTTAAAAAAATATAAATTTTATATAATTAAAACTAAGTTTTTAAGATTTATTATTAGTACTAATAAAATCGAAGTAGATTTAGCAAAAACCGAAGTAATTTATAAATAAAAACTACTTAAAAAGTACAGCATAGTTTAAATCTAAAAAATGCAGTTTTTTTTAAAGTTCTATAATTTTTACAAGCAGTTTATCGAAAAGTTTAGCTATATTATAAAACTACTGACCTAGCTGACAGCTATTACAACTTGTTTCAACTAGTTTAAGATATATTAAAAAACATTTGATTAGTTAAAGCAAGCTTTACTATTGGCGCTAATACTTCGTTATTTCTTGTTTGATATAAAGATATATATAAAAACAGATATATTAAACAAAGTAACTGCAGGTTATTTTTTATAAAAAAACAACTTAGAAAACAACTAATATTTTATAGCATTTTACTCCGAGGCGCTTTATAGAGCTAAATTTAACTACAGTATTTATAACAAAAAAATACTAGCAGTAATAAAAAGACTCATTTACTAAAAAACAAAACTAATAAATTTATAACAAGTCAAACTTTTTACAGTAATTACTAATTATATAACATTAAAATATTTTACTATTAAGTATATATTAAATTTTTAACAAGCTAAATAAACTAAACTAATATTATATTATAACTTTATAATTATTTATTAGCTAAAAACTCAAAACATTATTCCAGATATTATGTTAAAGCTAAAAAATAAGTTAAAAAGTCAAAAGCAGAAAAAAGACGAATAATATACAATAGTATTTTTCTGACTGGTTATGACTCCAAAGTAGCTAACTTTAAAAGACTTTACTTTAGAACATTTTACTTTATAAATAGTCGAAATCTGCGAGCTGGTTATTGACAAGCTACTATTTATATTAAGTATACTTTTAATCGATGCCCTACTACAAACTAACTACAAAAATTCCTTGCTAAGAAAATATAAAAAGTTAGTACTTAATATATTATAAATAGATTACTAAATATTTAAAAATTTAATAATATATAAAAAATATTTAATTATAGCTAATATAAACAATTTACAAACAAAAGTGATTTGAAAAACTTACGACTAGATCTTAATAGTTTACTTTAGAAAAAGCAAAACTAAAAAACTAGTAACAAATAAATACTAATAGTTAAAAATGCTTAAAAATGTTGATATGTATATAGTTAACTGCTTTTGCAAAGCTGCTAAAGTATTTTAAAACAAAACACTAAGCAAGCTTTGCTTGCTTAAAGTTCTAAACTATTTTTAGTAACATATTGTTATCAACTTTAAAAGCTTTTCCAAAAACAAATTAAGCAACGATGTAATTTTTACTATAATAAACTATTTATTTAAGCTTTACTAAACTATACTTTGTAGTTTATTAGCTATAGCAAAAGATATAACCTAGATATATTATAAAAGCTTTTATTAGCTATTTAAATAGTTTAAATTTATTATAAACAATCGAAACTTTTAGTTTATTAAAAATTTTACAAACAAACTGTTATAAATTTATAAAGTAAAACTAGATTTTTTATTTACAAGATACTATAAAACAATAAAATAAATAAAAAACATATACTAATAGATTAACTAGTAGTTATACTTTTACATTAATTACTTCTAGAACAACTAGTTAAAAACACTGCTAGCTTTAAACAACGCTTAAGCTGCGTTGCTACACAACTTACTAAAAGGTTTTTTTTTTTAAGAAGTTATTATAAAACGACTTATATGCATAACTTTCGACTAAAAAAATAAAACAAAAACAACTGCTAAATTTTTTATTTAAGAAAAGCTTATTTAATAAAAGGTATAAATGTTCAGAAAACAAATCTACAAATATTTGTTTATAGCTAAAAATCAAATGTAAAAAGTATAAAACAAAATAATTAAACAGGTTAATAAATATAAATAAAAGCTAGATTTCGACATAAGTAACTTTGTTTATATTTTAAAAAAAAAAAGTAAACAAATCAACTGTTCAAGCAACAAACTCGACTATTTTTTTATATAAGTATTATACGAGATCTTAGAACATAAAAATTACATTTATTTGCTAAAGCTGCTAAATCAATAAAAAGAAGCACGTTAGTTTTACGTAAATCGACTACAAAAATATATAAATAACTTACTATTTAGACAAAAGTACAAACGTTTAAATAAAAAAATTGTAGATCTAGGTATTAACAACAAAAAATAAAAAGTTAAAAAGATCTTGTTTTTACAAATTTAGTACAAAAAACTGTTTTATAAAGTAAGCTAAAAAGCTAGGACTTAAATAATATATAGTATTCTGCTGCTAACTTTTGTAACTTTTTTACTCTGTTATAACAATATCACAATAGCTACTTTAATAAAACAAAACTACTTAAACAACTAAAGTACTAATTAAAAACTTTCAAAAAAAAACAAACTAAACTAAACTACAAAAACAACAACTATACTAAATCTAATCAGACACAACTTTATAAAATTAAATTTTAAAAAGTTTAAACTATTTATTAGCCTTATAGTTACTGCAGATTCAAAGCGAACTTTAAGCAAACAAAAAAGTAGTTACAACTAAACTACATTTACTATATAAAAAAACAGTATATAAAAAATATACTAAAGCATTTACTATATTTTATAGCAAACATTTACTTTATTATACTAAAAACAAACAATAAAAACATAACAAACAATATTAAAACAATAGAAAAAATATTTACTACAAAAAAAAAGACTTATATATAATCGAACTTGCTATCGCAGACTTAATTTTTTCTTTTTTTTCTTTTTTAGCTTAATATTTTCTCCTAAATATACAGTATTTTTATACATGCTATATTAGCTGTTCTTTTTCAGCCCTTACATTAATAAAAAAACTTAAAAAAAAGTTTTTATAAAAGCTTTTTTATTATTTATAATATTATTTATTAAAATTACTATTTATTATAAATATTTATTATTAAAATTATAACTAAATTATATTTATTATATAAAAAAACAATATATAAAAAATATATTAAAATATTTATTATATTTTATAGTAAATATTTATTTTATTATATTAAAAATAAATAATAAAAATATAACAAATAATATTAAAACAATAAAAAAAGTATTTATTATAAAAAAAAAACTTATATATAATTAAGTTTATTATTATAAATTTAATTTTTTTTTTTTTTTTTTTTTTTTTTCAATTTAATATTTTTTTTTAAATATATAATATTTTTATATATATTATATTAGCTGTTTTTTTTTAAATTTTATAATATTAAACTTGTTTTATTTATTTGTTATAAATTAATATTAAAAAATTTAATTTAATATTAATTTAATATTAATTTAATATTAAATATATTTAATATTAATATTAAAATATTAATTTATTATTAAATATCGAATTTTTTATTTAATACTGAATTTTTTTTATATTTTTTATATTAATTTTATATTTTTTAAAAAAATATTAAGTTATAATATTGTAAATTTTTTTAACATTTAAAAAAAAAAAAAACAAAAAATGTTTATATTAAATAATTTTTATTTTTATTTTAAAAACAAAAATAGTTATTTTAATATAAAAAAAATAGTTTTAAACTTTTTAATTAAAAAGTTTATAATTTATAATATTATTTTATAAAAAACTATATTAAAATTTATTAAAAAATATTTTAATAATTTTAAAAAAAAATATTTATTAATAATATTAAAATTATATAAAAAATAAAACAATATAAAACTTTTATATATTTTATTTAATTATTAATAAAATTTAATAAAATATTTTTTTTTAAATAAAAAATAAATATAAATTAATTTATTAATAAAAATAATGTTATATATATAAAGTATTTTTTTTATTTAATATAATAAAATATAAATTTAAAAATAAAAAGTTTATTATTAATTATAATATTTAAAAAAAATTAAATAAAACTAAATTTAAGTTTATTTTTAATAAAATATATATTTATATTATTATAATTTAAATATTTTATAAAATAATAAATTAATTATATATTATAACTTTTAATAACAATTAAAATTAAAATTATTTATATATTATTTATTATATTATAAAAACTTTTATATAAAAAAGTAAATAGTTTTTATAAAAAACTAAAGCAAAATTAATTAAAAATAAACAAGTTTTAAAAATATATAAAAAGAAAATTGAAAAATTATAAAACTGCAATAAAGTTTTTTAAAAAGCTTTAATTAAAATATATAAAAAAATATTTATTATATAAATTATTATTAAACAAAAACTTATTTAATAAATATTTATTTAATAACTTTTTATTTAAAAAAGTTATATTTATATAAATAATATTAATAATAAAGTTATTTTTAATTAATTTATTTTAATAAAAAATATTTTATTTATTATTATATTTAAAAAAACTATTTAAAACTAAATTATTTAAAACAATTTAAATTTTAAAACAAATATTTAAAAATTTACTATTTTATATATATTTATTTTAAAAAGTTTTATTTATAATATATTTATTTTAAAAAATACTATTTAAAAAAATAGTTATAAAAAAAATATAATATTAAATTTAATATTTTTAAATAATAAAAAATAAAATATAAAAATAATAGATTTTTTTGTTTTTATTAATAATATTTTTTTAAATAATAAACTTATAATTAAATTTTATTATTAATATTTATTTATAAAAAATAAACTTTAAATAAATATAAATTATTTTATAAATAAATAAAATTAAATATATTATATTTTAAAATATATAAATAAATTAATTATTTTAAAAATTATTTTATTTATAAAACAAATTTTAAAATAAAATAGTTTTATATATATAACTATTATAAAAGTTTTAAAATATTTATTAAAATTATATAATAATTTTTATAAATATAAAAAAGTTTAAATTAAATATAAAAAGCTTAAAATAAAAAAACTAAAAATATTTTTAAACTTTTGATTTAAATTTATTAAATTAATTAATTAAATTTATATATTTTAAATTAATTATAAATAAAATTTATATAATAAATTATTAAAATAATTAAATAAAGTTATAATATTTAATATAAATAGTTTTAAAATTATTTTTAATATTTATTATTTTTATATTTAAATTATTAACTATTAATAATATAAAAACTTTATTAATAATTTTATTTTATAAAAAATTAATTAATAATTATTAAAATATAATATAATTAATATTTTAAAAAATTTATTTATAAAAAACTTATTTTTATAAAATTTATTTATAAAATTATTATTTAATAAAACTATATTTTTAATTATTAAATAATATTTTTTTATTTTAATATTTAAAAAATCGAAAAATAAATATAAATTTTATATAAAACTATAATATAAAAAAAAAATAATTTTAATATAAAAAAGTTTTTATTTTATTTATTATAAAACTAGTTATTAAAGTATTAATTGTTTATATTATAAAAAATATAAATATTTAAATATTATTTAAATTATAATAATTATAAAAAAAAAAATAAGTTATTTTAAAAATAATTAAAAAGTTAATATAAAAAAAAAAAGTTTAAAAAATAAAAAAACTTAAAATAATTAGTTTTTTTTTTTAAATTTATTATATTATTAGTTTTAAATTTAAATTAATATAAAAAAGTTTTATTTAATTTTTTAAAAAAAACTTTTAAAAAAAAACTTTTGTTAATAGTTTATTTAATAATATTTAATAAACTAAAACTTTTTATTTTTGTTTTAATTAATATAAAAATTAAAATATATTTATATATAAATATTTAATTTATTAAAAAAATAATATAACTTTTAAACTTTTTTAAATTATTTAGTTTTAAATTTATTTTTATTATAAAATATAATAATAATAATAATTAAAAAATTATTAAAACATTAAATATTTACTTTTATATTAATATATATATTATTTAAAATATTTTTATAATAATATTAAATATAAAATATAATATAATTATTAAATAAAAGTTTTTTATATATTATAATATATTAATTAATTGTTAAAAATAAAAACTAATATTTTTTATTATAAAAAAAAAAAAACTTATTAAAAATATATTATTAAATAAAACAAAAAAATTAAAAAGTTTAAATTATTAAATTAATATTATATAATAAAACAAACTATTTAAAACTAAAATAATTTAAAAAGTATAAAATATTATTTAGTTATAAAGTTTATTTATTATAAAAAAATAAATTTTTTAATTAAAAACTATATATAAAAAATCAAATAAAAAAACAAAACAATATTTTTTTATAATTAATTTTATTTATATTATATTTAAATTTTTTTAATATATTATTAGTTTATTTAAAAAAAACTAAATAAAACATAAGTTATAAAAAATAAAAATATTATTAACAAATAATAATAAAATAAAATTATTTTAAAAAAGTTTATTTAAAAAAACTTTATTAAAAAAAAAACTTAAATTAAAAAACTGTTATAATAAATATAAACTATAAAAAAATATTATAAAATAATATAAATATTAATTTATTAATATTTTTATATTAAATATTATAACTTTTATAATAATAATATATTAAAAAAATATTAAATTATATAAAATAATTTTTTTATATAAAATAAATTTAATAATTGTTTAAAAAAAGTTTAAATTAAAAAGCTTAAAAAAAAACTTTTAAAAAATAATTAAATAAATAATATTTATAAAATATTATAAATATTTTAATATATTTAATAAAAAAGTTTTTAATTAAATATTATTTTAAAAATATAAAATCAATTATTAAATCGAATTTATAAAAAATTTAAAAAACTTAAAATATAATATTTTATATAAAATATTTTTAAAAAAAATTAAAACTTATAAATAATATATATATAAAAACTTAATAAAAAGTTTTATTAAGTTTATTATAATATTTTAAATAATATTAATTTTATTTATATAAAAAAACAACAAATTTTTAAAACTATATATAAATTATTAAAAGCTAAACTTTTTAATATAAAAAAATTAATATTTTTTATTTTTAATTAATAAAATATTTATTTATTTTATAAAAGTAAAAATTTATATTAAATTAAATATAAAATAAATATTTTATTATATATATATAGCAAAAAAATATAAATTTTTAATTATATTTTATATATAATATAAAATATATTAATTTAATATTTTATTTTTTAGTTTAATAAATAAATTAATTATATTTTAATAATTTATTAATAATATTTTAGTTAAATATTTTAATATATTTTATATAATATATATTAATAATATATTAATATATTTAAATAATAAAATTAAATATAAACTTTATATAAAAAAAGTTTTAAATAAATTATAAGCTATAAAATTATAAATAAATTTAAAAAAATATAAATTTTATATAATTAAAACTAAATTTTTAAAATTTATTATTAATATTAATAAAATTAAAATAAACTTAATAAAAACTAAAATAATTTATAAATAAAAACTATTTAAAAAATATAGTATAATTTAAGTTTAAAAAAAATAGTTTTTTTTAAAATTTTATAATTTTTATAAATAATTTATTAAAAAGTTTAGCTATATTATAAAATTATTAATTTAATTAATAATTATTATAATTTGTTTTAACTAGTTTAAAATATATTAAAAAATATTTAATTAATTAAAGTAAACTTTATTATTAGCACTAATATTTTATTATTTTTTATTTAATATAAAAATATATATAAAAATAAATATATTTAATAAAATAATTATAAATTGTTTTTTATAAAAAAATAGCTTAAAAAATAATTAATATTTTATAATATTTTATTTTAAAATATTTTATAAAATTAAATTTAATTATAACATTTATAACAAAAAAATATTAGTAATAATAAAAAAACTTATTTATTAAAAAATAAAACTAATAAATTTATAATAAATTAAACTTTTTATAATAATTATTAATTATATAATATTAAAATATTTTATTATTAAATATATATTAAATTTTTAATAAATTAAATAAATTAAATTAATATTATATTATAATTTTATAATTATTTATTAGCTAAAAATTTAAAATATTATTTTAAATATTATATTAAAACTAAAAAATAAATTAAAAAATTAAAAATAAAAAAAAACAAACAATATATAATAATATTTTTTTAGCTAGTTATAACTTTAAAATAGCTAACTTTAAAAAACTTTATTTTAAAATATTTTATTTTATAAGTAATTAAAATTTACAAACTAGTTATTAATAAATTATTATTTATATTAAATATATTTTTAATTAATATTTTATTATAAATTAATTACAAAAACTTTTTATTAAAAAAATATAAAAAGTTAATATTTAATATATTATAAATAAATTATTAAATATTTAAAAATTTAATAATATATAAAAAATATTTAATTATAATTAATATAAACAATTTATAAATAAAAATAATTTAAAAAGTTTATAACTAAATTTTAATAGTTTATTTTAAAAAAAATAAAACTAAAAAATTAATAATAAATAAATATTAATAGTTAAAAATATTTAAAAATATTAATATATATATAATTAACTATTTTTACAAAGTTATTAAAACATTTTAAAATAAAATATTAAGCAAACTTTATTTATTTAAAGTTTTAAACTATTTTTAATAATATATTGTTATTAATTTTAAAAGTTTTTTTAAAAATAAATCAAATAATAATATAATTTTTATTATAATAAATTATTTATTTAAATTTTATTAAATTATATTTTATAATTTATTAATTATAATAAAAAATATAATTTAAATATATTATAAAAGCTTTTATTAGTTATTTAAATAGTTTAAATTTATTATAAATAATTAAAATTTTTAGTTTATTAAAAATTTTATAAACAAATTATTATAAACTTATAAAATAAAACTAAATTTTTTATTTATAAAATATTATAAAACAATAAAACAAATAAAAAATATATATTAATAAATTAATTAATAGTTATATTTTTATATTAATTATTTTTAAAATAATTAATTAAACATATTGCTAGTTTTAAATAATATTTAAGCTATATTATTATATAATTTATTAAAAAGTTTTTTTTTTAAAAAAGTTATTATAAAATAATTTATATATATAATTTTTAATTAAAAAAATAAAACAAAAATAATTATTAAATTTTTTATTTAAAAAAAACTTATTTAATAAAAAGTATAAATATTTAAAAAATAAACTTATAAATATTTATTTATAACTAAAAATTAAATGTAAAAAATATAAAACAAAATAATTAAACAAATTAATAAATATAAATAAAAACTAAATTTTAATATAAATAACTTTGTTTATATTTAAAAAAAAAAAATAAATAAATTAATTGTTTAAATAATAAATTTAATTATTTTTTTATATAAATATTATATAAAATTTTAAAATATAAAAATTATATTTATTTATTAAAACTGTTAAACTAATAAAAAAAAATATATTAATTTTATATAAATTAATTATAAAAATATATAAATAATTTATTATTTAAATAAAAATATAAACATTTAAATAAAAAAATTATAAATTTAAATATTAATAGCAAAAAATTAAAAATTAAAAAAATTTTATTTTTATAAATTTAATATAAAAAACTGTTTTATAAAATAAACTAAAAAAATTAAAACTTAAATAATATATAATATTTTATTATTAATTTTTATAACTTTTTTACTTTATTATAATAATATTATAATATTTATTTTAATAAAGCAAAACTATTTAAATAATTAAAATATTAAATAAAAATTTTTAAAAAAAAATAAATTAAATTAAATTATAAAAATAACAATTATATTAAGTTTAATTAAATATAACTTTATAAAGTTAAATTTTATAAAGTTTAAACTATTTATTAATTTTATAATTATTATAAATTTAAAACAAACTTTAAACAAATAAAAAAATAATTATAATTAAACTATATTTATTATATAAAAAAACAATATATAAAAAATATATTAAAGCATTTATTATATTTTATAGTAAATATTTATTTTATTATATTAAAAATAAACAATAAAAATATAATAAATAATATTAAAACAATAAAAAAAGTATTTATTATAAAAAAAAAAACTTGTATATAATCGAGCTTGTTATTGCAGATTTAATTTTTTTCTTTTTTTTTTTTTTAGCTTAATATTTTCTTCTAAATATATAGTATTTTTATGTATGCTATATTAGCTGTTTTTTTTCAGCCCTTATAATTACAAGCAAATAAAAACAATTATAAAATCGAAGCTTAAAAACAAAGCATTAAGCCCGATCTCAGTATTTACTAAGAACATATATATATATATAAAGCTTAAAAATCAAAAAGCCAAAGTAACTAAAATACTCGGCAGGCCTCACTTCAATATACTTTTCAGAATCGTTTTAGTTACACTGGTTCAATTCTACTTGCTAAGCTCGATTGTACTCTTATACGTAACAATATTCCTATTGCGAGGCTAGTGTCATCAACTTGTAATACACTTGCTTGGAGTGGAAGAACGAGAAGACGGAGCAAGGAGCCAATGCCTGCGCCCCAAATAATAGGCAATCCTCGTCGAAGATTAGCAGAAGAGTTTGCGTCTAATAAGACCAGAACACCCGTTCCAACTACTGTGAAGATCCAAGACAGCCGAATGCTCCATCTATAGCCGATATTGGCTACCCCGACGATAGCTACCCCGGCAACTGCGGATAGAACGCTAACAGCACTAGTAGGCAAGAGAGTAACTGCAGATTGAAGTACAGTCTCGAGCGCGACAGCCCGATACAGAAGCGGTAACCATTGGAGTAACGAATAGAGCGACATTCCGTGGAAAAAGACGCCTACTAGAGCCGAAACGGGAGTTCTAGAGTGAAAGATACGATAGGGCATGACCGGCAGCGAGGGTCTACGTTCATATACAGCGAAGGCAATAAGTATACCGGCGCCGAGTAGCAGGGGAAGTAATATACAAAACGAATCTCAAAGGTATAGGTTGCCAGCCCAGCTTAGTAAAAGAATGAAGATCACACTACCAGCGGTAAAAAAAAACGTCCTATGTAACAAGGGCTAGAATTATAAGGCTTAGAACAAAGTCTATATTTAACTAATAAATCATTTTAGTTTTACAAAGTTTATGATTTCTTTTTTCTTTTCAGTTAAAAAAAATCAGTTTTTTAAGTATTTAAAGGTTTTAAGCTACAGTTTATACATTTTAATACTTTTTAAAACTATTAATTGTTTTTGTATATAATTGTAAATTTAAATAACTTTTTTTTTTTAATAGCTTTTATACAAATAAATAAGTTTAAAACTATTAAATATATATATATATAATTAATTAATAGTTTTTTATAAATTTTAAACAGTTTTAGCTATATAATATTACATTTTTTTTTCTTTTTATATTTACTTTTAAATATAACAACTTTTTATTTTTAATTAGTTAAAAAGCTAATATAATTATTATTGTTAACATAAGCATTTTTAAACTTTTTTAAATATTATATATAAAACTTTTTAATTGTTTATTTAGTTTTAAAGCTATATAAATATTTATAAAATTTTTAAGTTTAGTACTATTTAATAAACTAGTTTTTTTATTTAATAAAATATTTTATATACTTTTAAATTTTTATAAAGTTTATTATTTTGTTAACATAATACTTATTAATAGCTTTTATAAATCTAGTTTTATATAAAATTTAATTAAAATTAAACAGTATTTAATTACTAATATAGTATAGTTTTATAAACGAAATATAAAACAAGTTGTAAATTTTTTACTTTTTAAATAAAATAAGTTTAACAATAGTAAAAAAAATTACTTTTTAAATTTTAAAAAGTTTTAATATTTTATTATTAAACTTTTTAACAAGTCGTTTAGTTTTAATATATTATATATTTAATATAACTAGTTAGTTTTTTTTATATATAAAAGCTTTTTTTTTATATTTATTAGTTTATTTTTTTATTTTTTTATAGCTTGTTTTAAAATAAGCTTTAATTTTTTTATAAATTTAAATTATTTAATAAATATATAACTAGCTATTTAAATTGCAAAAAATACTAAAAAATAAATTATAAACTATAAAATAAAAACTGTAATTAATATAAAAAAAAGTTATATATATAAATAATAAAATTATATTATTATATACAAACTTTGTAGTTAATAAAGAATTTTTTTAGTTTAATATTTTATAGTTTATAAAAATATATAAATAAATTTTAAAAAATTAGTTTAATTGTTTAATTTAGTTGTTAATTTAAAAATAAAATGTTATATTTATATAAAATTTAATGCTTATTAATTTAAAAAAGTTTTTTTATAAATATGTTATAAATTTAAAGTTTTTATTAAATATTATATTAAAAAAAATATTATAATATTTTTAATAAGTTTTTGTAAAAATTTTAATAAAATTTTTTGTTTTTTTATTTTTTATTTTTAATAAAATAAAATGCTTTATTTTTATAAAAAAGTTAACTATTACTTAAATAAAGTTATATCTATTAAAAAAAAAAAAATTAGTAATAAAATCTATTGTTATTATGTTTTATAGTTTATAATAAAACTTTATAAACTATAAATAATTAAAAAATATATATTTAAATATTTTGTTATATTAATATTTTAAATAATTATTTATAAAACTTTTTACGATTTTTTTAATATTAAGCTATTAAAAATTATAAATAATTAATTTAAAAGTTTTATTTATATTTATATAACTAATAATTAAAATGTTATATTTCGTTTTTATTATTTTTTACTATAAAGTTTAAAATATTTATAAATATTTTTTTTTATATAGCAAGCTGTTTTTTTTAACTATTACATTTTTATATAAAGTTTATATTTTTAAAATATATTTAAAGTTTTTTAATTTTGTTTTTTTTATATAGTTTATAAAATATATTGTTTATTTAAATATTAATAAACTATAAAGTTGTTAAAAAGTTAATATAACTACTGCAAAAAATACAAGTATTAGTTTTAAAAAGCTATTAAAATATAAAAAATATTTATTTTGCAAAATTGACTTTATAAGCTAATTTTTAATTTTTTTTTTTTAAACCGATATTAATTCAATTTAAATAAAATATTAGCTTTTTTATTTTATTTACTAAATTTATAATTAATAATAAACTAATATATTAATAGTTGTTAAATTTATTATATTTATTGTTTATTAAAAACTTTAGTAATAATAAAATATATTAAATTTTAATAGTTTAAATATATTTTAATATAATGTTTAGTTTTTTTTAAATATTGTTTTTATTAATTAAATAAATTTACTATTATAAAAAGTTTTTTATTATAAATTTTATAGTTTATTTTAGCTAGTATAAATTTTTTAAAATAAAAAGCTATAAGTTATAGCTTTTTATTTTTGTTTTTTTAAAACATAACTACATTTAAAACAAAGTTTAATATATTTATTTTAATATATATTATATACTTTAAGTTAAAATATATAAATATTGAAACAATAATAAAATAATATTTAAAAAGTTAAAATATTTCTTTTATTTTTTTAATTTACTTTTAATTTCTTTTGTTTTTTTTGTTAATATTAGTTAAAAATTTTACAATTTTTAAGAAATTTTTAATAAAGCATTAGTAAAAATTAATAAAACTTACAAATTGCTAATACTTTTTTAAAATTTTTAAAGCTTTTTAGTTTATAATATAGTTAATTTTGTTTTTAGTTATAGCAATGCTTTTTATATTAATAATATAGCTAAAAAATTCTACTTTTTGTATTATTTATTTATACTTTTATAATACAACAGTAAAGTTGTGCTTAATTAATTGTCGAAATATTTTTTTTATAATATAATTATATTTTTTAAAAATGTTTATATAAATTAAAAAATCGTTAAAATATATTAGTAGCTCAGTATTAATAAAATTTCGAAAAATATTATTTATTATTAACTAAAAAGTAATAAATATATTAATAAGCTTTATTAATATAACAATATATTCAAAAAGCTTGTACTTATAACAAAAAGCAGTTTTTTATTTATAACTTTTTTTAATATATACTAAATAAAACTTAGATTTTAAATCAATTTTAATAAACTATTTAACTATACAAAATCGAATTTATAACTTATTAATTAAAAAAATAAAATATTTTATTAATATTATTATTTTGTTAAATTTTTTATAGTTTATTATAAAGCATAAAAAGTTATTTAAATCTTTTTTTTTTATAAATATAAAAAAAACTTTACAAAATAAAATAAATTTACAAATTTAGCTACTATTTAATATTTCGTTAAACTATAATTTAAAAATATCAAGTTTTTTTATATTTATAATATATAAAAGTTTTTATAAAAGCAACTTTTTTTTATAAAAATTTATTTTATAATTTTATAATTAATAGTTTAAAAGTTTTATTACTGCTTTTTTATTTATAATTAATAAATATTTATAAAACTTAGCTAATACATTTTTTAAAACAATTTAAACAGCAGTTTAAATTAATATAACATTTAGTTTTTTTTTCAATTAACTTAATATAATTAAACTAGTGCAATTTTTTTAATAATAATATAAAATAAATTATATATTATTTCTGTTAAAAAAATAAACTAGCAAATACTGTTTTATTTACTATTGCAATAAAATAATATTACATTAAGTATTAAATACTAAAAGTTTAAAATTAAATTATATAAAATAGTTGTTTTAATATTGTAATACTAAATCATTAATATAATATTTTTTGCTTTTTTTTATAATAGTAATATTAAAAATAGTTATTAATTTTAAAATTTTATATTTAATTATTAAAAGTTTTTACTTTTAAGCTTAAATAAAAAAAAATATTAAAATTAAACTACTAATATTTAATAAAACTTATACTATATATTTTTTTTTATTATATATAAAAGTTATAAATATAATAAATTAATAACTAGTTTTAAATTATTTATTAATTTATTTATTATTATTTATATTAATATTGCAATTTTTTTTAAAAGCAACAATTACAATTCTTTTACTTTAATTTAGCTGTAAATTTTTATAAAATATAATATAAAAGCTATTTAAAAATCTAAATCAAAATTATTTTTTATTTTTATAAAATTAAATAATACTTAGTTTAAAATAATAACATTTACTTTTACTTTTTTTAAAATAATAAGTAATAACTTTTTGTTGCTTTTTTATTTAATAATAAAAATTTTTTTTAATACTAAAAAAATAGTTTATTTGTTTATATTTTTTTAAATAAAACAAACTAAAGTTTAATAATTATTATATTTATAGCACTAATATATTTTGCTATTTTTTTTAAATTAATTTATAGCAGCTTATATAATATTAATTAAAATATTTTTATTAAATATTTAATATTTAAACTTTAGATCAGTTTTAATTGCTTTTTTAAAATTTTTAACAGCAGATTTTTTACTAATATCTTTTTTTAAAAATCGATTTTAGTTGCTAAAATTAAAGCAATTTTTATATTTACTATTAGTTTAATTTAATTTTAAATATTTTTATATCGAAATAAACTTTTTTTTTAATAAAATATTAAAATTAATTAATATATTTTTATAAATTTAGCTAACTTTTTAAATAGTTTTAAAAAAATTATTATTATTTTTAAAAAAACTACTTTTTTTATTATAAACTAGTTTAATAATTTTATTAAAAAAAGTTTTAATTATATAAATTTAAAATATTATTTTAAACTATTTAACAACTTTATTAAAGTTTAATAGCTTTATAAAATATTATGTTATATTATTTTAATATTTTAACTTATATATTTTTTTAAAGTTTTAATATTTTTTAAAAAAATTTTAAAACCGATTTTTTAAAGCAGCTTTATAAGCTAGCTATTAGTTTTTAAAGCTTAATTAATACAACTAAATAACTTTTTGCTAATATTATATTTAAATTTTATTAATTAACAAAAAACTATTTTAATTAATTTATATATAATTGTTTAAAAAAGTTTTAATATAAATTTATATATATATTTATACTTAGTTTTATTATAGCTAAAATTTAAAAAAGTTTTTGCTATTATAATTAATAGATTTATTTAATTATATAAAATTAATTGTTATAGTTATTAAAAAATAAATCAAATGTTTTATTATATATATTAATCTGTTTTTATTGTTTAAAAGTAAAAATAAATCGTTATTACTGTTTTTATTATTACTTATAAGCTTTTATAACAATCTTTTTAAAAAATCTTACAATAGTATTAAAAATTTATATTTATTATTAAATTTATTAAAATCAAAGTTTTTTAGTTCGTTAGTACTAGTTAACACTATTAGTTAAATTTAAATAGTTTAATATTAAATAGTTACTGTTTTTAAAACATTTTATATTTAAGTCGCTTAAAAATATTTCTTAATTAATTGTTTTTAAAAGCAAACTTTACTATTAAAATATTTTGTAGCAAATTTAAATAAAGTTTTATTTATAAAAAATCAATTAACAAAAGTTAAAAATTATATTATAAATTTAACTATTACACTTTTTTTTTAAAAATTATTAATAATAAAGTTTATATTTACTTTTTAATTATTTTGCAATTATTTTTATATTTCTTTAATAGCTTTTTCTATATATAATCAAAAATTAGTAATTTATATAAAATCAATAGTTTTATTATAAAAATTTTATAATTATTTTTTTATAATATAAGTTTATATATTAAAATCTATTATTAATTTAATATAAATTTATTTTTATTTTTATACTTTAAAATAAAATATATAAAAAATATTATAATAAATTTTTACTATATTTTAAAACTTTTTAATAGTTTTATTATATATTAACAAATCATTTATTAATTATATAATAACTATTTAAACTTTTTATATAAATACTAAACTTATATTTTATATTTAAATTTAAAACTATAAAGTTTATATTTTTTAAACTTTTATATTAGCTTTATATATTATTGCTATAATATTATATATATAATATATAAAAATATAGAATTTTTAAATAAGTTAGTTTTAATTAATTTATATTTTAGTTATATTATATACTAAAGTTTAAATAAACTTATATATATTTTATATTTATTAATATAGTTTAACTGTTTATATAAAAAAGTTTTAAACTATAACATTTATTATTTAAATATTTTTATTTTTATAAAATATAATATATTAAAAATTAAAAAGTTAATATAATATTAAAATATTATTAAATTAAAAAGTTGCTTTAGTAGTTAATTTTAAAATCGCTATAGTTAATTTAATAAAAAATTAACTATATAAAAAAATTTGTTAAAAGTGTAAACAATTTTAAAAAGTTATTAATAAAAATCAAACTATTTATAAGTTATAAAAATAGTTAATAAAAAATAAAACTGCTTTAACAAAAAATAAAATAAATATTAAAAAAATACTAAAAATATTAAAAGCAATTTATAATACTTTGATATAAGTAACAATAAAAAAAGTTATTTCAAATTTATATATTAATATTTAAAAAAAAAAAAAATATATAAATAAAAAAATATATATTTATATAAAATTTATATATGAAAAAATAAATAATTTTTAAAGCGACACTAAAAGCAAATTATATATTAGTTCGAAAGTTTCTTTAAAAATAAAGTTTTTTTTTTTAGGACTAAATTGTTTAGCTTTTTCCGAAAATAAAGATTTTTCGTTTTTTGATTTGTTGAAATTTTTTAAGTTTTCTGATTTAATAAAAAGCAAAAAAAAAAGTATTTTTTTTTCTAATTTACTAAAGTTTTTTTTAGACCCGCTTTTTTTGGATTCTTATAAAGCTAAAGCAGAAATATTTATAAATAATTTAACTATAAAACTAACAAATAAATATAAAGTAATACTACTACTAATAATAAACATAGTTATAAAAAGTTAATTATTAATAAAATTATTAACAATAAATATTGCAAATTTAAAAAGTATAAAAGCTTATAAAAAAAAAAAAGTAAAATAAAGTTTTAAAAAAAAAGTAAATAATATATAGAAGTTTTTTTAAATAAAAAGTGATTTATTTATAACAAAAGCTAAAATTATAAAATTTAAAACAAAGTTTATATTTAACTAATAAATTACTTTAGTTTTACAAAGTTTATAATTCTTTTTTTTTTTTTAATTAAAAAAAATCAGTCCTTTAAATACTTAAAAGTCCTAAGCTACAGTTTATATATTTTAATATTTTCTAAAACTATTAATTGTCTTTGCATATAGTTGCAAATCTAAGTAACCTTTTTTTTCTAATAGCTTTCATACAAGTGAGTAAATCTAAAACTGTTGAATGCATACACATATAACTAGTCAATAGCTTCCTGTAGGTTTTAAGCAGTCTTGGCCGTATAACATCCTAGTCCAATCCAAGCTCCTCAATTTTACAAGAAGCGAAGTCTGAGGTTGGTTAGTTAGTTAATTGGTTAGTATATTTGACGCCGGGGGGCTTCTGCGTAGCAAAAACCCCAGAGCTTCCTAAAAGGTATTAAGAGCATATTAAGCTAAAATCTACGCTTACAACTATAATAAACTATTTATTTAGCAACTTTTAACTACTGTTGATTTACTAAAAGTTTAGCTTTTTATTATTTTTTTTTTTTTTTATATAAATAAATATTTAGCTATATATAATTAATTATATAATAACACTTTTTTATATTATTGTTAATTTATAAAACTTAAATATAATTTTTTATAAATTTAATTTATAATATTTTTAATATATTATATTTATAAATAAAAAAAAAAATAATTATAAATATAGTTATAACTATTAAATATAATTGTACTATATTTTTTATTTTTTATACTATATTTTTTTTATAGCTTTTTTTTTTTTTTTTATATTCTTTTTTTTTATAACTTTTTTTAATTAATAAATTATAAAATAAAATAAATAATAATAAAATTATAAGTTATAACTATTTATATTATTGTTTTATTTTTTATTATATATATATTTTAAAATAGTTTATAATTTTTATAAATATATAAAAGTTAATTAAACTAGTTATAATATATTATAAATAATTTGCTTTTTTAGTACTATTTATATATTTTAAATCTTTTAGTATATTTTTAAGCTAAAACTATTTATTTTATATTTAAGTTAATTTTTTATAATATATTAAATATTTTAAATTTATTGTTTTATTATATATATATTTTATTTTTGTATTTATATATTTAAACTTTTTATAATATTATTTAAAATTGCTATAGTTTATATATACTATTAAAAAATAATATAATAAAGCTTTAAATAAAATTTTTAATTTTTATAAACAAATAAAATTATATTATAGTTTTTAGTTTTAATATTACTTAAATAGTTTTATAACTATTTTATTTTATTATATTTTTTAAATAAATTTTTTTAACTTTTAGTTTTTTGTTTATATTTTATATATAATTAAATTATAGTTTTTATTAATTTTATATAATTTTATATTTATTTTAATTAATTTATTTATAAACTTATTATTTTTAATTTTATAATAACTAAAATATTATTTAATTTTAACATTATATTTTTTTATTACTTTTTAAAAATTTAAATAAATTTATTAAATTAATAATAATATATTATTTTATAAGTTTTAAATTATTTTTATATTATTAATATATATTTAAATATAATATTAAATTAGTTTTATTTTAATTATTTATTTAAACTTTTTTTAAGTTTTTATTGCTTTATTATTAAAATTAATTAATTTTAATTTTAGTTAATTTATATAAATTACTATTAGTTTTTTATTTTTATAAATAATATATTTATAATTTATTATTTTTTTTTTTAATTATAAATTATTTAAAAAAATTATTATATTATTATTTAATAATATATTAAATTAAAATTTAACTTTTTTTACTATGTTTTTTTTTAAAAGCTTTTTTATTAAGTTATTTTTTAAGCTTAATAAATATTATAATACTATTAATTTAAACTTTTTAATTGTTATAATTAGTTCTATAGCTGTTTATATTTTAGTTTTTAAATGTTTTATAATATTTGTTTTTTTACTTTTTTTAATAACTTAATAGTTTAAACATATTATTAAAAAATAATTTATATTTACAATTTATAATTAATATATAAATTTATATAATGCTTTATTAAATATAACTTGTATTATTAAAAATTTTACATTTTTAAAAATAGCTATAATTGAAATAGTTTTTTATATTAATAAAGTTATTTTTACTACTATAAATAATATATATTTAATTTTATTTATATAATATTTTAGTTTTATATTAACATTTGTTTTATTTAATTAAATATAATTTATTACTAATTTAGTTTTATTATTATATTATATTTTATATTTATATAAAGCTATAAATATAACATATATAATTATAACTTTATATAATATTTATATTAATAAACTATATTTTATATTTATAAAACTTTTTATAAAGTTTATAAATTTTATAGTTTTATTTATTTACTTTTTAATATATTTACAAAATTTCAACTTTTTATTAAACTAAATTTTTAACTATTATAAAACTAAAATTTTGCTATTTTTTATATTTATTACTAAATTTATATAAAAGCTATTATTTATTATAATTTTTAAGTTATAGTTGTTTTTATTCTTTATAATATATAAAGCTTTATATTTTTTTAAAACAAAAAAAATTTTGTTTATATTGTTATAAATAAAAATATTTTATATATTTTATATAATTAAAAAAAATATTTTTATTTAATAATTAAAAAGTTTATTATAAGTTAATATTATTTATATATTTAATTTATAGTTTTAAATTTATATTAAATAGTTTAATTAAATATAATATATATAAAATTAATAACTATAGCAATTTTTATAAAATATTATATTTTATTAAGTAATATTTTATAATAGCTGTTTTAAGTTTTATATATATTTCTTTTTTTATAAAAAAAAATTAATTATATATATTAAAACTAAAAGCTATTTTTATTACTATAGTTTTTAAAATAAATATTTATAAAATAATATATTAAAAGTTTTTTAAATATTTATTATAACTATTATAACTTTTTTTTTTATTATTAAAGCTAGTTTTATATTATATATAAATAAAATTACTAAATTTATAACTAATTATTTAAATAAAGCTTTTTTATATTTTAAGTTTAAAATTTTATACTATAGTATAATTTATATTATTTATTTTATATAAAGCTTTTTTAAGTTTTTATTTATATATAAAAATAAAACTATAAAATATTAAAATTTAGCTATTATTTAGTTTTTTTTACTAATTTTAAAAATTATTGCTATTTTTATTTACTGTTAAATTTATAAAAAATATTTTATTTGTAAATATTTATTAAAAAATATTTTAATATAACTTTTTATAATATTTTAATAAATTTAAAACAATTAAATTAATATATAGTTAAAATTTAATAATATATTTATTATATTAATTATATTTTTTTTAATTTTTTTTATTATAACTAATATAATTTAAAAAATTTTTATTTTTAATTTTTTTTAATTATTTAATAAATTATAATTTAAATTGTTTTTATTTAAAAAATATTCAAAAAATTTTTAACACAATATATTTGCTTTATTTAAATTATTTTTAATTATTTTATTATTAATTTAAAACAAAAAAGCTTTAAAATTTATATTTAGTTTTATTTATATTATAAATTTATATAAATAATAATTTGGTTTAATTTTATTAATTTATTTTATTTAATATATATATTTAATTTTTTAAATTATTTAAAAATATTTTTTATATTTTTATATATATTTTTATTGCTTTTATATTTTAAATTTAAGTTTTAGTTTTATTTTTTGTTTAATTTAGTATAATTTAAAAACATTTTAATATTTTTTTATTTATTAAAATATAATATAGTTTTTATTTTATAATAATTTATTTATTACTTTTATTATTATTACAAAAATATATAAAAATTATTTTATATAAACATTTAAATATTTTATTTAATTAGCTTTTTTTAAACTAAATTTAAATAATTTTATAATATTATTTGCTATATAATTTATAAAAACTAATTTATTATTTATTTTTAAATATAGTTTATAATTATTTAAAATTAAAATATTTTATTTTAATAATATAATTATTTAAATATAATAATTTAATTTAAATAGTTTATTATTTAATAATATAATATTTATAAAAAAAATATTAAAAAAAATTATATTTATTATATATTTTATTTAATAAATTAATATATTAAAAATATTTATAAAAAATATTTTGTTATATATTAATTATTTAATAAAATTAGCGCTTTTATTTTTATTTTTAGTTTTTAATTTAAATATTAAATTTTTTATATTTTAGTTTTTTTTAACTATATAATTTAATATTAATAATAAATTAGTTATATAATTTATTATTTTTATTATATAAAATTTATAATATATATTTAATATTATATATTTATTAATATTTATTTTTAATATATTTTTTGTTAATAAAAGCTAACATTGTTATATTTATAGCTAAGTTTTTTTATATATATAAATTATTATTTTTAATTATTTATTTATTTTATTTTAATTATTTATTAATATATAAATATTATATTTTATATAGTTTTATTTTTAAATGTTTGTTTTAATTTATAATTTTTGAATATATATTATATTTATTTTTATTTTTTAATATATATTAAAAAACTTAATTATTAATTTAAACAACTTTTTTATATTTATTTATACTATTTTTTGTTTTTTTTTTTATATTAATTATATATATAGTTAATACTGCAGTATTTTTTTATTAAAAATTTATTATTTATTAACTTGTTTATTTTTTAAATTTAAAACTTGTAGTAATATATTAAAGCAGTTTTTAACAATTTAAACTATTTTATATAGTTTTTGCTATTTATTAGCTAAAGCTGTAACAATTATAGTTTTTATTTTTATTAACTAAATAATTTTTTAAACTTTTGTTATTTTAATATTGTTTTATTATTATATTATTATTTTAATATTATTTATATTATTTTTAAAATTATTGTTTAAGCTTTTTTAGTTAATATTATTTTATACTGCTATTTTTAAAATATTTTTATTAATTGTTTATTTATATATTATTTATATTATTATTATATATATTATAACTTATATTAAAAATAACTTTTGTATTGTTTTTTTTTTTATTAAGTTTGTATTAATATAATATTTTATTTTAGCTTTTTTAATTGTTTAAAGTTTTTTTTTTTTTAGTTTAATAATTATTTTATAAATTTTTTTAAATATTATAAAATATTTTTTATATTTTATAAAAAAAAGCTTATAATAGTTAATACAATATATTAATAATTTATATTTTTTTTTTTATGTTTATTTTTATAACTGCTATAGTTAATATATTAAGTAATTTTGCTATATTTATAAAAGTTACAGTATTTTTAATACTTTAAATTATATTGTTTAATAGTTAATTTTTTTTTTATTGTTTAAATTAAACTATTAGTTTTAAAAATTTTAAATAGTTATATTTTTTTTTAAAAAAAAATAATTTATAATATTATATTGTTAGTTATTATAAAACTATACTATAATTGTTAATAGTTAATTAGCTATATTTTTGTTTAAACTTTTATTTTTTTAGTTATTATTTATTTAATAACTATTTAGTTTTTATTATTAATTTAATTTAAAATGTTTAAAAAAATATAAAATAATATATAATTATACTATTTTTTTAATAAATCTGCTTTTTTTATAAATAATATTTATATTAATTTTTTAATTTATTAAAGTTTTATTAGTTTATTTTATATAATAAAGTTAATATATTAAAATATTTATTTTGTTATTATTTTTATATAATTTAATATATTTATTAGTTTTAAATTTATATTTATAAATATTATTATTATAACTTTTTTTATTATATATAATATAGCTAATTTAATATTAGCTTTAAAACAAATTATTATATTTAGTTATATTAAAATATAGCAGTTTTTTTTAACTATTAATATTAATTTAATAAACTTTATATTTAATAAAACTTTTATATTAATTTTATTATTAAAATTATTATTATTATTATTGTTTAAATAATTTTATTTAGTAATATTTGTTTAAATTATTTATTTAAATAGTTTTTTAAAGTTTATTTTAGTAATACTTAAAACGTTAATTTTTATAAATTATATATTAAATAATTTATATAATATATAAAAAGTACTATTTATAACAATAAAATTTTCTATTTTAAAATAGTTAAAAAAAAACTATATAAAACTTTTTATTTATTAGTAATAAAATCGTTAATAATTGTTTAAGTAGTAACTAATAAATTTGTTTAAAGTAATAATTAAGTTATAAAATATTTGCTTTTATATATTGTTTTATTTGCTTTTTTTTTTAAATTAAGTTTTAATAGTAACTATTATTAAACTGTAATATTATAAAGCAGCTTTTTTAACAAAATTTAAATAAAACAAAAACTAAACGTTAGTTTTTTTTTTATATTTATTTTAATTTAGATTTAAAAATATAGTTTATTTAAAAAAACAAATATATTAAGCTTTTATTATTAAAACTAAATACAGCTTTATAAATATATTAAATGCTTTTATTATTGTTATATTTTTATTTTTTATAAAAAAAAAAATTTTTTTTACGAGATTTTAATGTAGTATTTTTAATAAATTAGCGGTCTAAGGGTTTAGTATTAGTGTTTTTGGTGTAAGATGTATATGCTGCGCTAACAATAGCAACCGTACGGACATTAAATGCAAGAAAAGGTGCGAAGTCTGAGGAGGTGCTCGAAGCTGGAAAAAAAAACATTACTAGTGTCGAAGAGATAGCCAGCAAAGGGATATTTATCCAGCCGAGCCATCGCTATGTCACGAGGCTACTGAAGAGTCCACCCACTGTCGGACCTAGCACGCTGCTGACAGCAGTAGGTATTGCGACGAGGCCAAGGTATAGCGGCCTTTCTTGTAGGGTAGTCATGTCGGTAATGATAATCTCGCTCAGAACATCAAGACCACCACCACTTAGGCCTTGGAGAAGCCGGCCAGCAATGACACTTCCCATGTTTGGCGCAAGTGCAAAGGCAAGAGAGCCAGCCAGAAAGAAGAGATAGGCGACATAGAGAGGGGCTTTGCGACCGAATATGTCTGACAGCGCCGCGTACTATAACCGCTGGAGTCAGTGATTACCCTTTTGCGTAGTTCTACAACTCTCGAAACATGCTCCCGAAATATACCTCTGAGACATTTCGGGAGTTCTCAAGTTACTAGAAAGGGAAGAAAATGACCCACTAAAGGCTGGGTGATGACAACGCCCAGAAGGTACAATATACTAGCCCAAAATGACTCTAATGAGGTACCTTCGAGGTCAGCTGCAATCGCCTAGATAAATTTTTGATAAGTATCGCAATTACGACGAGCCCTCTTGCTTGGATAACAAGTGATTGAGGGCTCAGAGCCACGATGACTTACAGGGGCAGCCACTGCCAATGTGGTCGCATCCAGAGCGTAAAGAAATAGATTAATGACAATTGCGAGGATGGACAAACGAAAGGCTATCGACTTTGGTGCCCGGGTACCCGAGTCTCGAGGTTCGGTCTCCGGGCTTGTTGGCTGCACATTGGATGGCGTGCCAGGGCCGGAAGCGTCTTGAGGCATTACAAGAAAAATTGGAATATTAAGTTCATCTTTTGGCACAGTGGTTATTTTCTAACACCTCTATCGCACCCTTTTCCATAGTATTCGGCTGGGTACGATTGAAATAATAGTATAAGTAGGAAAATTCGACTAATAAGTAACCAAGGAAAGTTTCGATTTATCTAGCAGGGGCAAAAGGGTTGTTGGTTGATGAAGGCAACGCGTCGCGGACTACATGCAACAACGCCGCATGGCGTCTCCCGCTACGCTACTTAAAGCTGAATTAGCAATTACAACTTACCCCTGGAATATTGTGACAATCTGGCCGATTCGCGGTCTTCATCTGCATGTACTAGTAGAAAAAGGATATACCAGTGAATGCCTCTAAGGCTTTAAAAAAACATGAGATCCTCGATGCCCATTCGAGACAGTGTTGGTAGACGGATAAAAAAAACTTTCCACACTGTAGGACTAGCATAAACCTGTTGGTAAGCGTCTGAGTACCTCTGAGATAGGTTTTACCATCCCGAATCGAAATGGGGATTTCACCTGATCAAACTTCTATAACTTCTACTAAGTATTATACTATTACTGTAAATGCATTGCATTGCATTAAACCGAGAGTCACTGTTTTATTCTAAAACGGATTTGATGTTACCGAAATTTAGCGACTTCCTAGGAAGTCGCTGTACACCGCCGGAGCAAGAGGTGTTATGCTCGAGCTGGTACGATGGTAGGTAAATACCACTGCGCTAAAAGATTTGGCGTGACCGGTCAATTATTGGTCTTTCTTTCTAAAGGTGTATTTCTAACAGTAGGTAATAATCTACACAACGCGTTTTCACTTTGTCAGAAGAAGTCCTCACACCTCTAACTTTATTCCGCCCCCCGTTTTTTCATCTACAGTCAGTAAATATGTCATTGCTTCTTCGACGATTATCTTGGCTTGGCCAAGCATGGAAACCTCTCAACTTTTCCAACTCCAACTTCAAGAAAATCCAGCTGGAAGAAAAGATAGAAGAGGAACTCTATCCAGACTTTGTTGCGTCGCGCTATTACCCTGTTCGCATCGGCGAGATTCTTAGAGATCGGTATCAAATCGTTGGTAAGCTAGGATTTGGAACAACTTCGACTGTTTGGCTGGCGCGAGACCTAGGGTAGGATATCCTGTCTTGCTTGAAATATGATAATGCTAATACGCGTTAAAGGGGCCGTCGGCATGTCGCCCTGAAGCTTTTTGTGAACTCAGAGTCCATGGGCAAGCAGCTGGATCACGAGCTTGCCATATACAAGCGCATTTCAACTTCTACTACTAACCATTGCGGCCGTGGCGCTGTCAGAGAGCTCCTTGACTCTTTTGACGTTACTAGCCCAGACGGACAGCACCAGTGCTTTGTTAGTAAAAAAGAGTTAATGATTCTTATATTAAGTAAATTCTATACTTATAATATATGTTTTAAAAGTATATTTTAAGCAATAATATATATAAATATATTTTTAGTTGCTATAATTTTTTTATATACTTTAATAAACTATAGCAATTATATAGCAGAAAATATATTTTTAAACTTTTTTAATAATTATTACAAATTTTTAAAGTTTATAGTAAATATAATAAACTTAAATATTATTTATAACATTAAATATATAATAAACTTTAGTTTTAAATTTTAATTTAATAGTTAATAATAAAAACGATTATATATATAAAATATAATAAATTAAATAAGCTTAAAAAACTAAAAAGTTTAAAATAATAAATAAATTTTATAATAATATATTTTTTAAAGTTATTTTTAATAAACATTAGTTTAATTTTATTTATTAAGTTTATATATAATTTAAAATATTAAATTAAACTAAATATTTTTTTAAATAAATAATATATTAAAATATAATAAAAATTATTTAGTTGTTTTTATAATAGTTTATTTAATAGTTTTTAAAATTTTTATATTTTTGTTTTTTTTTATTTATTTATTAATAAATAATATTATATTAGCTTGTTTAAAATAATTAAAAGCAGTTTTTAAAATTAAACATATAAAAAAAAGAAATAATTTTATATTTATAAATAAAGCTAGAACTTTTATAAATATTAAAAATATTATAATATTTAAATTAATATTGTTTTTTAATTTATTTAAAATATATATTTTTTTAATTAAATTTTTGAAAATATAAACTATTAAATATATTTAGTTTTAAATAATATAAATTTTAAAAAATTAAAATATATATATTACTAATTTAAAAAAAGCTGTTTTATAAAAAAAACACTACTAAAGTTTAATTATAAAATTAGTTAATTATTTATTATTTATTAATTAAAATAAACTTATAAATAATATTAATTTAATTAATAATATAAGTTATATTAGCTGTTTTAAAAACTATAATATTAATTATATAAAATATTATAATATTAATTAATATATTTAAAACTATATTAATATATTTTAAAATAAAAAGTAATTTTTAAAAATAATATAAAATTAAAATAAACTAATAAATTAAAAATTAAAAAAATTATAAAAAAATTAAATTTTATATTAAATATTTTATTAAACTTTAATATATAATATCGATTTATTAATTTTATATAATATTTTTATACTTATTTTTTTAATAATAAATAATTTATTTAATTTTTATATATATTATAAACTTATTAATTCAATAATAATATATGTTTAACTTTTTATTAATAAATAATATATTTAATTTATATATATATTATAAACTTGTTAATTTAATAATAATATTTGTTTAATTTTTTGCTAATAAATAATATATTTAATCTTTATATATGTTATAAACTTATTAATTTAATAATAATGTTTATTTAACTTTTTGTTAATAAATAATATATTTAATTTTTATATATATTATAAATTTGTTAATTTAATAATAATATTTGTTTAGCTTTTTGCTATTAAATAATATATTAAATTTTTATATATATTATAAACTTATTAACTATAATAGTATATATTTAGTTTTTTGTTAATAATTTATTTAATGTATTAAATTATTGCTTGTTTTATATATATTATTTTTATTTAAACAAAAAATTAATTATTATTTTATATTTTTATATATAATAATTTATTTATTAAAATTATATTAATATAAATATATTATATAAATTGTTGTAATATTATTTAAGCTATAAATTTAACTATTGTATAAATTATAAAACTAGTTAAATTTTATAATTTAATAATAATTATTTTTATATTAATAAACTATATAATAATATTAATATATAATTTTTTATTAATAATATATTTTTTATTTTAAATAATATTTTAATTATTAAATTTTAACAAATAAATTTAGTTTATATTATTAATTGTTTAATTATAAACTAATAATTTATTTAGTTTTATTATAAATAAAATATAAAATTATAAAATAAACAACAAAATAAATTAAATATATAAACAACTTTTAGCTAATTAAACTAAAAAGCAATAATAACTTGTTTTAGTTAATATTTAATATTTAAAAAATATAAAAATAAAATATAAAATAAAATAAAATATTAAATATATATAAAATTATAAAATAAATAGTAAAATAAATTAAATATACAAACAATTTTTAGCTAGCTAAATTAAAAAGTAGTAACAATTTGTTTTAGTTAATATTTAATGTTTAAAAAATATAAAAATAAAACATAAAACAAAGTAAAATATTAAATATATATAAAATTTATATATAAATATATAGTATATAAAATTGCAAAATAAACAATAAGTTAAATTAAATATATAAATAATTTTTAATTAGTTAAACTAAAAAGTAATAACAATTTATTTTAATTAATATTTAATGTTTAAAAAATATAAAAATAAAACATAAAATATAATAAAATATTAAATATATATAAAATTTATATATAAATATATAATATATAAAATTACGAAATAAATAATAAAATAAATTAAATATATAAACAACTTTTAACTAATTAAATTAAAAAGCAATAAAAACTTATTTTAATTAATACTTAATATTTAAAAAATATAAAAATAAAACATAAAATAAAATAAAATATTAAATATATATAAAATTTATATATAAATATATAATATATCAAATTGTAAAATAAACAATAAATTAAATTAAATATATAACTAAATTTTAACTAGCTAAATTAAAAAGTGTTAATAATTTGTTTTAGTTTATAATAATTATATTTTAAACAAACTTTAATAACATTTTTTTTATTTTAATTGTTTTATTAATAAATTAAATTCTGTTTTTTTTTATAATAAAAAAATAAAGTTCTTTATATAATAAATATTCTGAACTTAAATCAACTATATAAACAAAATTTATATATAAACTATTGTTTTATTTACATTTATTATTATAACAATATTAAAAGTTTTAACTAAATAACAAATTAATTATAAAACTTTATAAATATTAAAATATATTATAATAAATGTTTTAACTATTAATTCAACTAAAATTTAACTATATATAATATTTATTTTTTTAATTAATTTATTTCGTAAAATAATTTTTTTTTTTTTTTTGATTTTAATAGTATTTATTA
Organism: Nemania diffusa; assembly: GCA_038501195.1. Classification (NCBI taxonomy): domain Eukaryota; kingdom Fungi; phylum Ascomycota; class Sordariomycetes; order Xylariales; family Xylariaceae; genus Nemania; species Nemania diffusa. The sequence continues at coordinate 874,588 of JBBPUQ010000010.1, read as the reverse complement.
TAAACAGCTATTTGTATGTTTATAGTATTATATATTTGATATTTTTTATTTATTAAACATTAAAAACAACATTAAATTTTAAACTTATAAATAAATTTTAAAATATTAATTTAATATATATATGAAATTTTTTTATTATATTAATATTAATAATAGTTAAAAGTTCAAAATAAATTAAACAAAATAAAAAATGTTATAAAGTTTTTTTTAAATAAAAAAAAATCATTAAAAATTATTTAAATACTACTTTTATATATTTATTTTTATATATTAATACTTAGCTTTTGTAATTATTTTTTATTAGTAAATTTAAAAATAAAAAATAACAAAGTTTTATTTGTTTTAAGTAGTAAATATAAAACTATTTATAAAAACACAGTTATAAATATTATAAAAAATAATAATTTTTAAAAAGTATTAATAACTTAAAACAATAGTAAAAAAATAACTAAAAACAAGTTTATTATAAAAAAATATATATAAAAAATAAATATACTAAATAATTTAAAAGTTATTATTTAAAATTTTGTTGTATTTTTAAAATTATTAAAAAAAAAATATATTATATTAATAGTAAAAAAACTAAAAATTAATAGTAAAAAAAATATAAAAGCAGGTATTATTAATAAAATTATATTTTACTTTATTAATATTTTTAACTATAGCAAAGTTTTACTATAGTTTAAAATATTTAAATTAAATATTAAATTATTAATATATATTATATTAAATATTAATTATTATATATATAGCTAATATAATTATTAAATTAATAATAAATTAAAAAATTAAATAAATTATTAGTTAAAAATATTATTTATAATTTTTATTTGTTTTTTTAACAAATAACTTTTTATTTTAATTAAAAACTAAAAAAAAACATATAGTTTATTAAATAAAAGTAATATTTTTATAATAAATATTATTACTTTTATATTATTAAGTTTAATTATAACATTTAAAAAAAATAACAATATATTTATAAAAACTAATATAAACATTATTATTAAAAAACAAACTATTATTACTCTTTTAGCTATTAAGTTTATAAATATAGCTTTTAAACAAATATTAAGCTGTTTTAAGTTTTTTAAAGCTATAATTATATTTTTAAATAACTTAGTAATAAAAAATACTATAAAATATTTAAAAAGTTTTAATATTAAAATATATTTTTTAATATTTACTTTTAAAAAATATAGCTTAAAAACTAATAATAAACTAGCAAATATTAATAATATATTTAAAACTATTAATAAATAAAAATATATTATAATAAATATATTAAAAAAAATTAACTATAAAACAAAAGCTTTGTTTTAATATTTAGTAAAAATAAAAATAAAAATAAAAAAATTAACTAAAATTTATAATAATTTTGTTAATATTTTATATAAACTATTTTTTAAAAATATATTTTAAGTTAAGCTTAATATTAAAAATAAAACTTTTGTTTTATTAAATTAATAGTATATATTTTAAGCTTTAAATTTTTTAAAGTTTTAATTGATTTTATTTTTAAAATTTAATTTTAATAATTTTAAGTTTTATATTTTAAATATTTATAATTATTATTAAACTATATTAATTACTATTGTTTTATTATATATATAAATTATATATAAAAAATAATATTGTTTGTTATAATAATTTGTTTTATTTTTAATAATTTTTAGTTTATTTATAACATATTATTTTTAATATATATTTTAATTAAAACTTAATAATATAGCTATAAAATTTAAAATATAAACTTTATTTTTATTTTAAAATATATATTTTTTTTATTTTCTATTTATAATTTATTACTTTTTTTATTTAAATTTTTTTTACAAACTTTTTTTAATAGCAATTTGTAATATTTTATTAAACAGTTAAATATTTATTATTTAATTTATATATTTTTTTAAAAATAATAAATTAATAAATTAATATTATAGTTAAACAAAAAAATATTTATAATATTATATATTATTACTAGTAGCTTTTTATAAAAACTAAATAAAAAATAAACTTATTAATTTTTTAGTTTAATTAATAATTTTAACAAGTTTTTATAATATTAATAAATAGTTTAATTTATTTTTATAATATTGTAATAAAAACAAAGTATAAAAAATAATGTTTATATTACAACAAAGTATATAATAGTTTAATAATACAATTATTTTTTATAATAATTAACTTAGTTTATTAATAAAACTTTATATATATATATATAAAAAAAAATTTAAAATAATTTATAAAGTTAGTTTATTTTTAAATTTTTAAATTTAATATATTAATTTATTTATATATTTTAATAAAAAAAATATAACATATTTAGCTATTAATTTATTTATAATTTATAAATTAATTTATTATATTTATGTTTTTTTAATATAAGTTTTATTTATTATAATTATAATATTTTAAAATATATTATAAATATATAATTTATTAAAAGTTTTACTTTTAAACTATTTTTTAATAAAAATTCTTTTTTTATATTTATACTAATATAATTAATATTAAACTTATTTAATTATAACTAATAGTTTTTTTTTATTATTTTAATATATATTATTTAAAGCTTTATTATTTAATAAATTTTTATTACTTTTTTTTTATTGCTTTAATTGTTATATTTATATATTAAATAATTTTAAAAGTTTATAATTTTATAAAAAAACTTAATTTAAATATAAAAACTATATATAAATTTACTTTTTACTAATATAGCTTTTAAAAAATTAATATTTATATTAATTTAATTAAATTATATAATTTATATATTAATATTTATAAAATTAAACAGCAATTAAATTTTAAAAATAAAATATATATATTAATATTTATATAATTTAATAAAATTATATAAATTAAACAACTTTTATATTTAATAAAACATATTAAACTAAATTAAATATATTTTATATATTAAAAATATAATATATTATTATATTTTATTTATTTAAAAAGTTTTTATAAATTAATATAAATTTATATTAAATATAATAAATAATATATTTTATAAAACTTAAATATTATTTTTTAATAAATATATTTACTTTAGTTATATTATAATATTTTAAATATAATATAAACTAAATTAATATAAAATAGTTAATAATATAAATATAAACTATTTATATATTTAAACAATTTATATTTTATAAAATTATTAAATTTTATTTTTTTATATAGCTAATTATTAAATTATTTAATTGTTTTTAATAATACTATTATATAATTAAAATAAAAATAGTACTATTTATTATAAACTATTTATTTTTAATAAAAAAATAAAAAATCTATTAAATTCTTTAATAATATAACTAAAAAATAGTTTTTAAAAATTAATATTTTAATAATTTTTTTTAAATTTAAAACTATTTAATTTTATAGCTATAAAACATATATTTTTATATATTTTAATTTTATATTTTAAATATTTATAACGTTTGTTATATATTAATTAAAAACATTTTTTGTTTTATATAAAAGCTATTTTAAACTTTTTTATTATTATAAATATTTTTTTAATAGTTTAATATTATATATTAAAATAGCTTTTTTAAAAATTGCTTGTTTTAATATATTATAGTTTTTATTTATTTTGTTTATATATATTTATTAAATTTTAAACTATAATATTAAAAATTATAAAAAGCTTAATTTATAAAGTTTATATTTAAAAATATAACAATATAAAAAAATAAATTAGTTTTATTATATTAATAAGCTTTTTTTTCAATAGCTTTTAATATAAAATAATTATAAAGTTTTTTTAAGCAGTAATTTCAAAAATCGAGGTTTAGCAATAAAGTTTTAATACATTAAAAAAACTTTTGTTTAGTTTATATTAATATAAAACTGTTATAATATAGTTTAAATTTATAATATTAATATTTTTAAAAAGTATAATTTATAACAGCTATTATAAATATTAATAATTTAATATAATATTAAAACTTTTTTTTACTAGTTTTAATTTTTGTTATAATTAAATATTTGATTTTTTTTATAGTATTGTTTTTAAAGCTAGTTTTTTTATAAGTTTATAAAAATTAAAGCAATATAATATATAATATATTTTAACAAATATAAAAGTTTAGTTAATTTAATATTATATTTAAATATATTGTTTTAAATTTTTATAGTAGTTAAAAGTTTTATTATATATTTATTTGTTTTTTTTTAGTTTTAAATATTAATATTTTTATAAAAAACATAATTAAATAATATTAAATATTATTGTTTAATTAATAAAAAAAATATAAATAATTTTATTAAATTATTTTGTTTTATAATTAAATTTAATAACTTATAATTATAGTTATAAATTAGTTAATATTAAAACTATTAATTGTTTAAATAAATAAGTAGCTTTATTATATAGCTAAATAAATAACTTATTTATTGCTGCTTTAAACTGTTTTATATATATATATAAATAATTTTTATGCAAAAGAATTTCTAACTTTTTTTTTTTTTTTTTATTTATAGATTTTTTATATAATATAGCTTTATTTGTTTAGAACTTTGTTTTTTTTGTAAGTTTTATATAACAATTTATAAATTACTTATAAATTATAAAATATAAAAACTACTTTTAAATATTTTTTAAAAAAAAACTAAATTATAACAAGTTATTATTATAGCACTAATATTTAAAAAGCGTACTGTTTTTAAATAATAAATAAAAAAATAAATTAATTTAATTTTTAATAAATTGCAATTATTTATAATTATAAATAATAAGTAGCTTTTTTTAACTTTTTATATAAAAACTAATATTTAAATATATTTTAAAAAATTTAATTAAAATACTTTAGTTATTATAAAAGCTAAAAATAACAATAAATTAATTATTTTAGTTATTTTAATAAAAAGTTTTTATAATTAAATTTAAAACTTTTTTTTTATATATAAATATTATATTTTTAATTAAAAAAACTTTTATTAAAAAACTAATTATTTATTAAAAAAATATATTGCTAAATTATATAAGTTTAATAAAATTGTTTTTTTTTTTATTTTTATTATTATATTAAATAAAAAAATTTAGTTTAAATTTAATAAACTAGTTAACAAAAAAGCTTTTATTAATTTAGTTAAACATTTTAATATATTGTTTTAAAAAATAAAAGCTAAGTTTTTAATAATAATAATATATTAATAACAAATTAAAAATTTATATAATTTAGCTATATTATTTATTTAATATATAAAAACTTTTATTAATTAAGTTAAAAAGTTTAGCAAAATTATAATTAATAAAAAAAAACAGCTAAACTATTTAATAAAAAATAATAAAAAAAAACTTATTTTTAATTTTTATTTTAAATAAATTATTAATTATTTACTTCAAAAATTAAAAATAGCTATTATTAAATATAACTATATTTAAAAACTATTAAATAAAACTAATTAATATATTATTAATTTATTTTTTTATAAAAGTAAAACTTTAAAATTTGTTTAAATAAATAAAAAATTTTATAAATTAGTTAAAATATTTATATTTATTTTTTATAATAATAAAAATAAAAACAATATTAAATTTAAAATATAACTATATATTATAAAAAGTTAATTAATTATTAACAAAAATTAATTTGTTAATAAAACTATAAAAATAACTAATATTAAAACTTATATTAATAATAAAGTTATTAAATATTTACTTTTATATTTAATTAAAAACTATTTTAATTAATTAATTATTATTAAAGTTTTTTTTAACTATTTAAAAAAAAATTATAAAAATATTAATATAAATAAAAAATTTAAATTAAAATAAAAGTTTTTTAATTTTAATAATTATATTTTTGCTACTTTTTTTAATATTAAAATAGATTTTGTTTATTTAATTAAAAAAACTAAGTTAAAAAAAAAGAAATAAAAAAAACATTTTAAAAACAAGCTATTTAATAAACTATTAAATATTTTTTTTATATATTTTAATAATAATATTTTATTTAATTAATATATTAAATTTTATATTTAATTAATTTATTAAATATATATAAATAATAAAAAATATAACATTAAATATAAAATTAAGTAGTTAATTTTTTTTAATAGTATAAATAAATTAATTTTATATAATATTTATAATAATATTAATAATGTTTTAAATAAAACTAAAAATAATAAAAATAATAATATTAAAACAAATAATAATATTAATAAAACTTTAATTATAAAAAATTGTAATTTTTTAAATAGCTTTAAATTATTAAAGTTAATTAAAAAAAGCAAATGTTTTAATTGCTAATAAAAAAAATATATATTAAAAAACTATTTTTTAAATAATATTAAAAAAAAAATATATTTATAAAGTATTATAGCTATATTTATTAGTTTTTATAATAAAACGAAAATTTTAAAAAATATTACTAAAAAAAAAGCTAAAAAAATAAAAATATTAAAAAAGTAGTTTTAAATAAATTAAACTTTTATTTAAAAAAAATATTATAAAAAAATTTTATAAATAATAAATTAAATTTAATAAATAAATATTTAAAAAAATAGCTTTTATTATATATATATATTATAAATAATAATAAACTTTTATTAACTATTAAAAACTTTTTTAAAAATATAAAAATAAATATATATATAAATATAAATATATTATTTATTAAAAAAATTATAAAAATATTAAACTTTTTTTTTATTATTTAATTTTATTTATAACTTATATTTAATTATAACAAAAAAAAAAAAAATATTAAAATTGCTTTATTAATATTTTTATAAATATAAAAAAAAGATTTTAAAAATATATTTTTAGTAATAATATTTTTATAAATTTATAAAATTATTATTAAAAAGTTTTAGTTTTAAAAATATAATATATTTTTTAATTACTATAAATATTAAATAATATTTTTATTTAGTTATTTTTTTAATTAATATTTTAATTAAAACTTAGATATAAATTAAATAAAAATATAGCTTAAAAGTTTAAAATATTAAACTAATATAAATTAATAAAATATAAAATTTATTAAAAAAAAACAAAAATATTTATAATAGTAAAAAAATATTAAAAAAAATTAAATAATATTTTAAATTTTTATTATTAAATAATTAAACTTTGTTAAAAAAAGTTTAAATAAAATGTAGTATAATTTAAATAATAACTTTTACTTTTTAATAAAAACAAAAAAAAAAAAAGTTTAAAAAAAAAACAAAAAAATTATATTATAATAAAAAATAAATAATATAAAACTTTATAAAATATAATAAAATAAATTAAAATAGTATAAAGCTAAATTATTTATAATAATAGTTAATTTTAATATAGCTATTTTTAATATATTAGTTTTTTAAAACAATTTTATATAATAAATATAAATTATTATTTTTTATAAAATTAACAAGTTTATTAAAAACAAAAAAAAAAACTTTTTTAATAAAAAAAAAAAAAACTTTTAAAAAAAAACTTTGCAAATAATTTTTTAAAAATATTATAATTTGTTATATATATTTAATAAAATTAATTTTAATATTTTATTGTTTTATAAATTAAAAATAAACTATAAAATTAAATTTATAAAAAATAAAACTTTTAATAATTTTTAATATAGCTTTTTATATAAAATATTTTAAATAAATTAAAAATAATTTATAAATATTTAATTAATAATTTATATAAAAAATTTATTAAATTTAATAATATTTTTTATATATTATTAATATTATTTATAAAAAAATTTAATAAAAAATTAAAGTTTTATATAAATTATTATAAATTTAATAAATTAATAAAAAAAAAAAATATTTTTTACTTTTAATTAAAAAAATATTGTTATAATTATTGAAAGCTAATATATTTATTAAATTAAATATATAGTAAATATTTAATTAAATATATATAAAATTTAAACAAAAAAATTTAATAACTTTTTATATATATTATAAGTTTTTTAAATATAAAGTTTTTTTATTTAGTTTAATTAATAAATTTATTATATTTTAAAAATATATTAATAATATATTATTTAATTATTTAAACAATTTTTATAATATATATATAAACAATATTTTTATTTATTTTAATAATATAAAAAATTATAAAAAATATATATAGCTAATATTATAATAATTATATATTATAAAATTTTAAATAAATTTAAAAAAATTTAAATTTTATATTATAAAAACTAAATTTTTAAAATATATTATTAATATAAATAATATTTAAGTTAATTTAGCTAAAATAAATATAATAAAAAATCAAAAAGCTTTTATTATTATAAAAAAAATGCAATTTTTTTTAAAATTTTATAATTTTTATAAAAAGTTTATTAAAAATTATAATAAAATAGCTATTTTTATAATATAATTAATTAAAAAAAATATAACTTTTTTATAAATTTAAAAATATAATTAAACTTTTATATAATTAAAAAAAATATTAATATTTTATTTAATATTATAATATTATAAATATAATTTATTTATAAAAATTAAAATAAATGTTTTTAATAATATAATAATTAATATATTATTTTAAAAATATAATAATAATTAATATTTAGTTATTTATTATTTTAAAACTTTATAAAATATTTATAATATTATTAGCTTTTAAAAAATAATAATTTAAATTAATTAATAAACAATTTAAATTATTTTTAATAATAATTAATTATTAAATTTTAAAATATTTTTTTTAAAAATAATATTTAAACTTATAGCAAATAAAATAAATTAAATTATTTATAAAATATAATTTTTATATTTTATATTATTTTAAAAAAAAAATATATATTAACTAATATATTAATAAAAAAATATAAAAATTTTATTATATAAAAAAAAAAAAAAAAATATATATAAATATTTAATAATTTTTTAGCTAATAAATAGTTTAATATATAATATATTTATATAAATAATTAAATAAATTAAACTATTTATTATAAAATTATAAAAAAATATAAAAGTTTTATTAAATTTTTAATTAATTATAAAAATATTTAAAAAAAATAAAAAAAACTTTAATATAAAAATATATTATAAAAAAACTACTTTTAATAAAAATAACTTATAATAAATAATTAATAATTTAATTACTTTTAATAAAAAATTTATAGTTTTTAATTTTTTATATTTTTATATTTGATTTATTTAAAAAATATATAATAAAATATTTATAATATATTTAAAAAAAAAAAAAATATATAAACTTTTTATAAAATGTTATTAATAGCTTAATTTTAAAAACAATTATAATATTTATATTTTTAATTATATAAAATATTATTTTATAAAAGTTTTATATAATAAAACATTTAATAAATTTATATTGCTTTTTATTTTAAATTATATATAAAAATATTTAGTTATTAATTTTAAATAAATATTTAAAAATAAATATAATTTTAATAATATATTAATTATTATAAATTAATTAAAAAAAAAAGTATAAATTATATTTTATATTATAAAAATAACTATAAAAAATATTATATAAATATATTATAAAAAATTTTTTAAAATTTTTAAAATATTAATTATATTAATATTTAATAAAAATTTTTAATTTATATTTATATTTATAAATAAACTATATAAAATTATTAAATAAATTAAAATTATAAATAAATATTTAAACTAATAATTTTAACTATATATTAATTATTATTAAAATAATTAATTTAAATAAATTTTTATAATAAATTATATATAAATTTTATTATTTTATAAATTAATAAAACTATTATTTTATAAAATTAAAATAAAATTTTTTATATTGTTTTATTTTAATTAAAAAAACTATATAGTTTAAAAAAAACTAAAAAATTTATTAATAATTAAAAAAATATTATAAATAAATATATAAAACAAAATATAAAAAATTATATAATTTATTAATTTTGTTAAAAAAAATTTAAAATATATTTAATGTTACAAAATAAAAAAAATTATAAATTAGATATAATACAATAAATAATATATAGCTAGTAATATATATTATATAAAATTAAAGCTTAAAAAAAAGAAGAATTTTTTTTGAAATATATATAAAATAAATATATACAAATATACTAATATTTTTTTAAATCTTAGCTTTTAAATTTTAACAATTATTTTTTTCTTTAATTTAAGTTATTTTTAATTTAATTATAAAAATTAATTATAAATTAATTGATTTAAATATATAAATTAATTAATTAACTTGTTAGTTTAATTAGTTAAAAATATAAATAATATATAGTTATATATAAATATTTAAATATTTTATAAATTGCTAATTTTTAGAAATAATTTATACTTTTGTTAATATAGTTTTATATGTAAACAAAAATATATAAAGCTGTAGATTTGCTAACTTTTTTTTCTTTTTTTTTTTTTTTTTTTTTAAATGCTGTTAATTTTATTAACTTTTATTTAATAAGTTTCTTTTTGTTATTTATACTTGTTTTTAAATCATTTTTATACTTTTTTTTTTTTTTTTTTATATTTTATTTATTACTGCTGTTTTTAATATATTTTCTTGCTGTTAAATTGTTTATATTTGCAACTGCTAATTTAAATATTAAAACAAGTTTTAAACTATAGTTGTTTTGTTAATGTACTATTTCTGCTTTAAACGTTTTTATAACTTTTTTTAATTTAAAAATGCTAAACTTTTAAAAATTTGCTACTTTTTTAAAAACTTAGAAAATTTTATATATAATAGCTATTAAAAAAGCTACAATATTTACAAACTTATAAATAACTTTATTTTTGTTTTAGTTTTATTTTGCTACTAAAAAATTAGTTATTTACTATAATAATATTTAATATAGTTTATTTATATAAAATTTTAAAGTTTAGTATTAATTTATTTGATTTAAAACAAAAAAATAACAATAATTTAAGTAGTACTATTGTTTATAACAAAAAAAAAAGCTATATTTAATATATTTTGGTTCAGCTTTACTATAAAATTGTTAAAACATAGTTCTGCTTTCTAAAGTTTTTTTGTTGCGTTTTTTTTTTATATTATATTGCTTTTTGCTTTATTAACAAAGTTTTCGTTATAAAAATAAGCTGCTTTATTTATATTCGCTGCTAATTTTAACATTAATTATTAACTTTAAAATGCTGCTACTAAATATTAGTTTTTAATTTATTAATATAAAACTTTAGTTTAGTAAGCTATTATTTTTTTTATTGCTAATGCTATAAATAAGCTGTTCTGTTTATTTTTTACTTTTATTTTTGATTTAAATAAAACACTAATTAATATGCCCAATATTATTATACTATTATACTTTGTTTGTAACTTTTTAACACTAGCTATACAGCTTAATTTTTAGCTATATGTTATTTTATAAAAAAAGTAAAAACAATTTATTACAAAAACAATAATAATATAAAATATTTTAAAGCTTACAAAAAGTTTATAGCATTTTAAAATGTTTTCAAATTTATTTCTTAAGTTTTTTAACAAAGTTTTATATATAACTTACTAATAAAGTACAAATTATTATTTAAAAAAATAAGTTCGATTTTTATTATATAAACTTTTTTATAAAAGTTTTAGTTTATTTTATTTTATTAGTTTTTTTAACAATTTTAAATAATTAATTAAAAAGTTTTTTTAGTAGTTTTAATATATTTTTACTATAATATAATAAATAGTTTTTTTTATAGTTTTGCTAGTTTATTTTTTTTATGTTTTCTTTTTTTTTTTTTAAAGTTTATAATAGTTTTAGCAGCAGATATATTAATAACTAATACTTATTGATTATATTTAGTTAATTAGCTTTTTTATTTAACTTTATAGTATAGATTTTTTTTATAAATGTGTTTTTTTACTATATTTTTTATTTTTTATTTTATATTATCGTTTTTTAAATTAAATATAAGTAATTTATTTATACTATTAATTTTTTAAAGTTCTAATAATTAAACAGAAAATACATTATAAAAACAGATATATTATACAAAAAAACAGAAACAATAAATTTATAAACTAACTTTACTAATAATTTTAAATAGTTCAATATATTTAAAAACTAGCTTGCAGCAATATTTTTTAAGCTTAAAGTGCTTAGTTAATAAAGCAACTAATTAATTTATTTTATAGTTTATTAATTTATACTTGTTGTTATAATATTTTGTTTAATTTTCGATTATATTTTGTTACTGTTTTGTTAACTTATTTTTAATAGCTTTTAATTTATTTAATCAATTTTGTATTATTAGTACTTTTTTTAAAGTGAAATTGTTTTTAACAAACAACTTAAATTTTAGTATATAGCTATATAAAGTTTAAAAAAATAAAATATTAATAGTTAAATTAATTATTAAATTTATAGCAAAAAAAGCTTGAAGTAATAATTAAAACTAATTAACTTATTTAATAAAAATAAAACATTTTAAATAATATTCGATTATTTAGTTTATATACTTTATTTAATTATTAGTTCTAAAGTAAAACATAATTAAATAACATTTTTTAACTTTAATATAATAATATAAGTTAAACTAAAAGTTATTAATAAATATAAAACTTCAATCGATAATTATTTTAATAAAGCTTTTAAATTTACATTTTATTTTCTAATAAAATAAAATAGCTAACTATATAGTTGTTATAGTTATATAAACAAATAATAAATATATTAACTTAGTAAATCAGTTTATAATTACTAATATAAAATCTATATAACTATTTTTATAAAAAGTTTTTAATAAACTAGTTATAAAGTCTATAAATAGTTCTTATATAAATTTAATAAATATTAACAAACTATTTAATTCGTTATATTTTTAGTGATATTTTGTTTTAAACTTAAAATAAATAGTACAGCTTTTTATATAGCTTTATATATTATATTTTAAATTTTGTTAATAAAACTTTTTTTAAAAAAGTTCTAAAATATATTTTTAACTAAAATAACTTATAAAAAAGTTGTTATAATATAATTCAATTAGTTGAAAATAAATTGATTTTTTAAAAAATATATAAACTTTTTTATTATAAAAAACTAAAAAGTTTTGGATTAACTATTAACTTTTTATAGCTAAACTGTTTTTAATTTGCTTAAAAATCTGTTAATATTTAAGATTTTTTTTTTAAACATTCTAAATTAATAATTTAAAACTTTAATTAGTTTCTAAGTTTTAAATATTTTTTTTTGCAATAGCTATTTATATTTATATATATATAACTAATTAAATAAAAATTAATTGTTTAAAAAAATAATATTTAGTATAAACTTTTTTAACTAATATTTTTAAATATTAGTTTTTAATAGTTATATGTTATATAGCAATCTTTTTTTTTAATATAAAAAAAAAATTTATATTAAAAGATATATTACTTATATAATTAAAGCAGTACGAAAAAAGATCGGCTTTATTTCATTTTTTTTTTTTGTATTTAATAATAAAGTTAAAAAAAGCTAAATAAATATATTATCGAACTTGCTTTTTATTTAGCTTTAATATTTTTATAAAAGTTTAAAAGTTATTATAATTAGTTAATATTTTAATAAGCAATTTATTTTTTTGTAAATAGTAATGTTAATATTTAAAGCTTTTAACAATAGTTAGTATTTTTTTGTTTAATATATTTTAGTTCGATTTTTAGTTAAAAAACTTTTGAAAATAAAACGAAACTAGTTGCTATTATTTTTAATTATTTTTTTACAATAAATTATTTACAAATGCAGCTTTAAATATATTAGTTTTTACTAATATTTGTTTTTTAAAGTTAAAATATATAAAAAAAATAGTTTATTTAAATAAATTTTGCAATTGCTTAAAAGCATACTTTTTTAAATCATTTAAAAAGATTCGACTTTTTTTTATTTTAATTGCGCTTTTTTTTAAATATTGATATAATAAAACAGCAACTAAAAAATACTTTTTAATAAAACAGCAATAGAAGTTATAAAATTTTAAAAATTGCTATAGCTTATAACAGAAATTAAAAAAAAGCTATTTTTTAATAATATTAATTTATAAAAAGTTTATTTTAATTTTTTTGTTTAAAATAATATAACTTAAAAATTCTAGTTTATATTAATAAAATTAGCATTTAAAAAGTTTAGTATATAGTTTAGCTTTTTAAAGTTTTTTAATAATATTTTAAATATAATTTATATATAAATCTTTGTTTAAAAAAAAAACAAATATATTATTAAAATATATTATATAAAAAGTATTTAAAATATTATTAAATATTTCTTATATATAATTTTAAAAAGTAGCAAAAATATTATATAAACTTATAAATATAATTAAAAATTTATAGTATTTATAATGTATATAAAACATTATTTTTTATTTATTTTTTTTTTAAATTTATATATAATAATAAATATTTTTAAAATTAATTTTCGAAAATATTTTAGTATATACAATTTTATTTAATATTTCCGAAATAAGTAAAAAAATAAAACGATTTTTTTACGAAACTTTATTAAATTTTTTATAGTTAATATAAAAATATAAAGTTTTATTTTTTTTAAATATAAAAAATATTAGTACTTTTGTAAAACTTTTTAATTTTTTGATTTTTTTGTTTTTTATTATTTTTTATAACTAATTTTTTAATTTTTATAATTTGTTTTAAATTAAAAAATAAATAAAATAATAAAATACTGTTGTATTTTTTTATAAATTAATCAATAAGTTATTTTAATAAGTATAAAAAAATATGTTAATATTAAAAGTATTAAAAAATTCAAATAAATTTTAAAATTTTTTTAAAACTAAGTCGAAATTTGTAAAAGTTAGTTTTGTTTCTATTTTTTTTAAAAATAAAAGCTTAAACAAAGTAATAATTGTTTAATAATACTTTTTATTTTAACAAACTTATACAAATTTTTAAAATAAAAATAATTTAAAATATTTTTGTTTAAAACTAAAAAACTACTAATTTAAGCTTAAATCTAATATAATTTTTTTGTTCTTTAAAATTAATTGAAACAATAGTATTAAACTTTTTTTTAATCGATTATTACATAATATTATAATATATATATATTAAATTATACAAATAACTTTTTGTTAATCGGTCAATTTGCAAAAAACTTAATAAGTTTTATATATATTTAAACTTTTTTAGTTTATAATTTATAAATTATAAAATTTATAAAAAGCTTTTTATAATTTATAATATAAAACAAAAATATAATTAATATAATTATATTTAGTATAAAAGTTTAAATTAATATATGTTTTTAAAAGTAATTTATTTAAACTAAATATATATATTAAACAAAAAATATAAAAACGTTAAAAAAATAAAACAAATAACTAGTGTTTATTTTTAAATTTTATTGTAAAATTTAAGCTTACTTTTTGTTTTTTAAATTAAAATTATTATAATTTTTTAAAACAAATCGATAAAAAAAAACAATTTATTCTAAATAGTAAAAATTATTAGATTTTTTTTTAATAGTTTAAATTTTTTAAATAATTTATTTTCGAAACTGTTTATTAAAACATTAATTAATATAATATTTTATTTTATTATAAAAAAAACAAATAATAAAGTTTTAATTTTTTAATAGTTGTTAATTTAAATTTGAATAATATTTAAGCTTATTTTTTAAAAGTTTCTATAGCTTTTTAGCTTTATATTTATTTCTTAGTTTATTAAATCGATATATTTAATATTTTAAAATTTAATAACTTATTAATTTGAATTAAAAATTTTAGTACTAAAAGTTTTATAACTTTTTAAAACGATAGTTTTTATAACAATTTTTGTTAACTATATATAGATTTTACAGTTGTAAAAAGTTATAATAAAAGTAATAGTATTATAAAAGTTTTATATAAAATTTATAACAACTTTAATTATAATTTATATATAAACTTAGTTATTACTATATTTTTTTTTAACTTTTATTTATTAATTTCTATTAATGTGTTGTTATATCAACTATATTTTTTTAAATAGTAAATAAAAAGTTATAGAAATTTATTATTTTTTTTTTTAAAAAATCAAATAGTTTTTAATAAAAAAGTATAGTTTTTTCATTATTAATTTTTTTTGTTTTTTACTTTTTGATTTAAGCTAAATAATAATCGAATTATTTAAAATATTAATTTAAAAGTTAATAAATATGTTTTAATTATATGCTTATATTTATTTTCAAATATACTAACTGTTATATAAAAGTTTTTGTTTACTTTAAAAATATATTTTAATCGTATTAATATCGAAGCTGTTCTGTTTTTAAAGATTTTTCAAATAAGCTTTAATACTTGTTTTTGCAATCTCGATTTATTTTGCTAATTATATATATAATTTTGCTTGTTAAACAACTAAATTTACATTTAAAACTATCAAATATAAATTTTAACTTTTTAATTTATTTAGTTTATTTGTTATATATAAAATCTAAAGTTAATAATTTATATTTAAATTTAATTAATTGACTAAAGTTTATATTACTGTTATAATTTAATTTAAGTTTGTTATATCTTTGTTAATAATTCATATATATAAAAAACTTGATTATATTATCGTTGTTAAAAAGTACAAAAGTAACATTATAACTGCGTTATTAATATACTCTAAAAATCAAACGTTAATAAAAAAAAACCGATCGTTTAAAGTTTTGCTATTTTTTACAGTTAATAAAATCATTAGTTTTTTTTTTTTTTTTTTTAAAAGTTGTTTTCGATATAGTTTTAAATCAAAAATTATATAATTCAACAGTATATTAATTTTATTTATTTCGTTCAAGTTCTAATTAACAATTTCTTGCTTATATTTTTACAAAAGCTTTTTATAAAACTAATATATTAGTTAGTAACTTAAAAGTAGTAGCAAAAGCAAAAAATTAAGCTTTTTTAAAAAAAATCTAAAATTAAAGCTAGTTCGAAATATTTTTATTATTATTTCAAATAGTATTCGACTTTATTATATCTATAAATATAACAAACTTTTTAAAATGTCGAAATATTATTTTATATTATAAGTAACTTTAAATTAAAGCTTTAAAATTGTTACAAAGTAAAAAAAACTATAAATTAAATATAATATAATAAGTAATATATAGCTAGTAGTATATATTATATAAAACTAAAGCTTAAAAAAAAGAAGAATTTTTTTCGAAACATATACAAAATAAATATATACAAATATACTAATATTTTTTTAAATCTTAGCTTTTAAATCTTAACATTTAAAATTATATAATTAAATAAATTAATTAAAAATATTATAACTTTAATTTTAATATAAACAATTATATATTTATATTAAAAAAATAACAATTTTAAATTATTAATAAATTTTTAAATAAACTTAATTATTTAATAATATAACAAATATATAAAATATTAAAAAAAATAATAATATATTTATATTATAAGTTTTATTATTATAATAATTAATAAATTAATATTATATTAATTGTTTATAAAAATATTTTAATAATTTATTAATAAGCTAAAAAGTTAATAATTTTAAAAACGAAATATTTAAACTTAAAAATAAAAAAAAATTTAAAATAAAAAAAATATATATAATATAACTATATTATTAAAAGTTATAATATTAAATTAACTAAAAAAATTAAAATATTAATAATAAATAATATTATATTAAAAATTTTAAAAATAGTTTTATATTATTAAAAAATTTTTATAATAACAATTTAAATATAACAAAATTTCTTTTAAAGTTAAATTAATAATTATAAATAATATAAAACGATATTATTAAAAACTTTTATATTAATAATAATTTATTAACTATATAAAAAAAAAAAAATATATAAAAAATATATTTAAAATATATTATTATTAAAATTTAATAATATTAATTATAAAAAAGCTATATTATAATTTAATAAAAAAAAAATTTAACAATTAATAATATAATAAATATTTAAAGTAATTTTTTTTTTTGCTAAAAAGTATTTAATTAAAATTTATATATTTAAATTTTATAATTTATAAATAAGTTATTTTTTTAAAAAAAAAATAGTTATAAATTAATTAATACTAAAACTATTAATTATTTAAATAAATAAATAGTTTTATTATATAATTAAATAAATAATTTATTTATTGTTATTTTAAACTGCTTTATATATATATATAAACAATTTTTATATAAAAAAACTTTTAACTTTTTTTTTTTTTTTTTTTGTAAATTTTTTATATAATATAGTTTTATTTACTTAAAGCTTTGTTTTTTTTATAAGCTTTATATAACAATTATTAATATATTTTAAAAGTTTTTTATATTTTAATTTAAAATATAGTTTAAATATATATTTTATATAATTTATTTAATAACTATATTATATAATATTTTTATAATATAATTTTATATATTTATAAAATTTTAAGTTTAATTTATATTTAAAAATAATAAATAAAAATTTAAAACAATTAAATTTATTAAATTTATTTTTAACTTTAAAAAAAATATTAAAATAATAAAACTTTAGCTAATATATTATAAATATAGCTAAAACTTTTTACTGTTAATTTAAATTAAAAAATAACAAGTTATTTTATATTTTAATATAATAAAATATAAATAATATTATTTTAATTAATAACTTTAACTATTTAATACAAAAGTTTAAAAATATTAAATAATAATAAAATTTTTTACTATTAATAAAAAATATTATAATTATATTAAATATGTTTTTTTTATTTATTAATAAAAATTTACTATAAATAAAATCTTAAATAGTTTTTTTTTTTTTTTTTTATAAAAAAAATATAAATATATTGTTATATTTTTTAAATATTATATATTAACTAAAAATTTTACAAATTTATTATTACTAGTTTTATTATATTTATTTTTATTATTATTACTATTATTTAACTATTAATTAATATTTTTAACTATTTATTATTATTATATTAAAGTTTATAACAAGTTTTTTTAAAATACTTTTTAATGTTTTAATTAAATTTATTGTTTTTTTTTTAAATATAAAAAGTTTGCTTAAATATATAAGCTATTTTAATATTTAAACAACTATAACTAAAATATATATAGCTATTTTTATAGCTTTAGTTATATTTAATTAATATTTAAACTATTATATTAATATTAAAAAATAGCTTTATAATATGTTTAGTTTTAAACTTTATATTAATATTAATAATAAAACAACTATAAAATAAATTATAAAATTTAATATATTAAACTATATAAAAATAATTAAAAATTTAATAAAATAATATTTAATAATAAAAACTTAAATATTTAAATTAGCTTTTTTAATATATTTTATATTTAAACAATATTTCTATTATTAAAACATAAAAAAAATTTACAATAATAAATGTTAATTTTTAAATTTAAAAATAATAATAATATAAATATTTGTTTTTTATTTATTTAAAAAAAACAATATATATAAATAATGTTTATTAATAAAAATAACAATAGTAACAAAAACTAATTACAAAAATAATAGCAATAAAAATAACTATAAATAGTAATAACAAAAATAATATATAACATTTTTTTTTTATATTTTTAAAACAATATATTATATATATAAAATAGTTTTTAAAATTTTATAGCAAAAATTAATAATTTAAAACTTAAAATAATGTTTATTTAATTAATAGTTTTTTTTAGTTTTATAAGTTTTGTAGTTTTTTAATTTGTTAATATATTTAAGCTTTTTTATAAAGTTTTTTACAAATAATTAAAAGTTTTTATAACTTTTTTTTTTTAATAGCTTTATATAAACTATTTTTAATAAGCTAAATTTTTTTAGTAAAAAAATAATAAAAAAGTTATATAATTAATATTTGTTAACAATAATTAAAGCTTGTTTTTTTAATTAAATTAAACGAAAATATTATATAATTATTTAATTTAATATAATTAAAAACTTTTATATTAAACTTTAATAAAGTTTTTATATAATATTATAATATTATAAATAATACTGTTATTAAAAAACTATTATTAATTAAGTTATTTTAATTTGTTTTTTTTTTTTTTTTATTTAGTTAATTTTTTTATATTATTTTTATTATAAATTATATTTTATTTAATACTTTTTTAAACTTTTTTAAAGCTAACTAAACTTAAATATATTATTGTTTTGTTTATTTTTTTAATTTTAAATAACTTTAAAATTTTTAAAAATAATTGTTATTATAGCTTTAGCTAGTTTTTTAAAGTAAGTTATATATAAATTATATATATTATTTTTTAATATTTGATTTATTTTTTAAACTTGTTTATAGATTTAAACAATATAGCATTATTTTTAATAATATAAAAAATAAAAAACTAAATTTTTAATAATATAACTATTAATTAGTTATTTGATTTTGTTAATAAAAATAAAAAATAATATATTAAGTTTATTTTATATATTAAAAAATATATAGTTAATATTTAAAAGTTTAACTATAATATTATAATTATATATATTTTTTAATAAAAACAACAACTTTTAATTAATTAAAAAAAAAAAAAAACATAAAAACAAAATCAAACTAATTAATTTTTTTAGTTATAATATTATTTATATTATTTTAATATATTTTTTATATAATTAACTATTTATATTATTATTATAAAACTTTTTAATATATTTAATAAAATAATATATAGTTAAAAAAATAAAGTATATTTTATATAATTATATTTAAAGTTTTAAAATTTATAAATATTTTAAATATATATATTAAAGCAATGTTAAATTAAAAAAAATAAATTATATTTTATATAGTTATATTTAAAGTTTTAAAATTTATAAATATTTTAAATATATATATTAAAACAGCTTTAAATTAAAAAAAATAATATATATTTTATATAGTTATATTTAAAGTTTTAAAATTTATAAATATTTTAAATATATATATTAAAACAATATTAAATTAAAAAAAATAAAATATATTTTATATAGTTATACTTGAAGTTTTAAAATTTATAAACAATTTAAATATATATATTAAAGCAATATTAAATTAAAAAAAATAAAATATATTTTATATAATTATATTTAAAGTTTTAAAATTTATAAATATTTTAAATATATATATTAAAATAAATTTAAGTTAAAAAAAATAAAGTATATTTTATATAGTTATATTTAAAATTTTAAAATTTATAAATATTTTAAATATATATATTAAAACAGCTTTAAATTAAAAAAAATAAAATATATTTTATATAGTTATATTTAAAGTTTTAAAATATATAAACTATTTATATATATAAGTAAAAAAAAACAAAAAAAAAAACTGTTTGTTATATTAAAAGTATTAATAGTTTTTTTAATATTTATAATAGTTTTATTAAATATAAATTTTAAACTTAAACTTAAAATAAAATATTTTATAGTAATTTTTATAACTATATAAAAATAATTTAAACTTTTTGTAAAAAATTACTAAATATAGTTTTAATATTAATTATAAACTATAAATTATAAAGTAATTTTATTTAAAATATTAATATTACTAGTTATATTTTTAAAAATAGCTAAATATTATATAGTAATAGTTTTATTAATATTTTTAAATAGTTTAAAGTTTAAAATTTAAATATAAAATAATTAAATTGTAATATATATTTATTAAAAAAAACTAATATAAATACTTTAGTATAAAGTAGCAAATTTTAAGTTTTAAGTTTATATATTTATTATTAAAATAATTAAAAACTAGTTAAAACTTTAAAAAAAAAACTTAAATTTTAAATTTTAATAATAGTTAAAATTAAATAGCTAAAAAACTTTTTTTAAATTTTTAAACACTTATTTTAACAAACAAATAAATTATTTAAAATAAATATTTTAAAAATATAAATAATAAATAAATATAAATTTTTTTTATGTTTTAAATATTATAATTATAATATATAATATTTATAAATTTTAACTTAAAAATAAATATATAAAAAATATAATTATAATATTATATTAAATTAAAACTTTTTTGTTTAAAATATTAAAATAAATTAAATTATATTATAATTTTATAATTGTTTTATTTATAAAATATTATATTTAATAAATATATTTAAAAAAAAATATATAAAAATTTAAAATTATTTAAAATAATAATATTTATTTTAAATATAGCTATAAATATAATTTTAACTTTTATATATTTTTGTTTTAAATTATATATTATTATAATTAAAAGTTTAAAAATATTTAAATCGAACTTTTTAAAACTAAATTTTTCGATATATTTGTTATAATTTGTTTATAATTTTATAAATATATTTTAAATTAGCTAAAAAAGCTTTTTTTAGCTATATTTTATATTTTTAAACAAAAAATAACTTAATAAAAAAAATAAATAAAAAATTAACTTTTTAAATTTATTTAAAATTATATAAAAAAATAAAAACTTGTTTTTAATTATATAAATATATATAATTAAAAAAATATAATATAAAACAAATTTTTATATAATTAAATTATTAATAAAAACAAGTTAATTATTTAAAAGCTATTAAATTTTTTTTTTTTATAGTTAAATATATTAAACAATTTATTTTTTTTAATATTATAAATTATTTTAAATTTATTAAACAATATAGTTAATAATAATATAAAATTTATAAAACTTTTTATATTTGTTTTATTTTTAATTTAAAATATTAGCTATTTTTTATATAGTTTTATATTATTAATAATATATTAATAAAATGTAATATTTATTAAAATATTAAATATTTACTGCTATATTATTTAATTTTTCGAATTTATTTATATTATTATAGCTATAAATAAAATAACTTTTAATATAAACAATTTTTTTATTTAATTAAAACATTTTTTTATAAAAACTATATTAACTTTTAAATAATATTTATATTATTTAAAACTATTTTTATTTGCTATTTAAAAATTAATTAAAAAATAAAATGCTTTAATAAAAATAAATAAAAATTTTAATATAAATAAAAGTAATAAATTAAAATATATATTTAAAATATTATAGTTTTATTTATTTTAAACTAAGTTTTTTTTTAAAATATAAATAAAAATTTTTATAAATTTTAATTAGTTTTTTTAAAATTATAATAAATTTATTATATAATAAGCTTATTTTAGCGCAGAAATATTTTTTATATATAAATTTTAAATATATTATAATATAACTTAGTTAAAAATAACAATAAATTTATAACAGTTAAACAATATAATTTATATATTTATTATTAAAGCAATAATAATGTTTTAATTTAATAGCTAAAACTATATATTTATATAAATAATATAAATAATTTTGCTATTTTTAAATATAATTATATTATTATATAATTTAAAAATAAATATTTTTATATAAATTATATTTAAAATTTTGTTTAGTTTATTTTTTTATTAATTTATAACTATAAATAAAAATAATTGTTTAAAAATATTAAAGTTTATAAATTTAGTTTATTTAAAAATAAACAAATTAATTTAATTTATAACTATTAATAAATAAAATATATAAAAAAAATATTAATTATAATATTAAAATAATAAAAAATATATATAAATTTATTAAAATAAAATAATAATAAAAAAATAAACTAAAATATTAAAATAATAGTTATAAAAAAAAAACAATATATTTTAAAATAAACTAGTAATTTTATTTAAAAATATATTTTATAACTTTTATTATTTATAATTATATTAAAATATTATATAAAAAATATATTTTATATTATATTAAAACTATATATATAAAATTAACAATTATATATATTATTTAATATTTTTAAATTTTAACGTAAAAAAGTAAACAAATATTTTAAACTTAATTAAATATAATTTTTTGTATATAAAAAAACAAAAAAATTAAATAAACTAAACAGAGTTAAAAAGTAATAAGTTATTTTTTTTAATTTATAAATTACTGTTTTATTTAATTAAACAAAAATATTGTTTAGTTATTTAACTATTAATATAGTGTTTATATTTATATTAATTTTTTGTTTTTAGCAATAAAAACAAAGTTAGCAAGTTATTTGCAAGTAAACTTTTGTTTATACTTCTAAAATATATATTACGAGCATAGAATTTCCTTAATATAGGAATTATTAACTCTTTTTTGCCTGCCTGGTGCACCCCCCATTGTGGGAGAGCGTCTTGACTTTTCTTCATCGCAATCCAATGAGAAGACTACCCGCGCCAGTGCTTGCCTTCGTCCTTCATCGTCTCTTCCTTGCGCTTGATTTCCTTCATACAGAATGTCAGATCATTCATACAGGTGCGTAATTGGGTGCCGAGCTTGCATCAATCACAGAGATCCGCGCGCTAAGAAGATGTGATACATTAGATATCAAGGCCGATAACATTATGTTTGGCATTGACGATGATTCCGTTTTTACAGCATTCGAAAAGCAAGAGCTTCTTGACCCGTCTCCAAGAAAAGAGATAGGCAATAATAGACTTATCTATCTGTCACGGGAGCTTAGAATGCCAAAGAAATGGGGCGCACCCGTTCTGTGATTTTGGCTCCGCCGTTGCAGGAGACGAAGAACACTTTGAAGATGTGCAGCCAGATGTGTACCGGGCACCGGAAGTTATTGTAGAGGCGCCGTGGTCGTATCCGATCGACATGTGGAACGCTGGTTGCATGGTAATCAAAGCTTTCAGGCGGAGTTGAGGTCTTGAGGAATGAAAGCTGACTCGCCTCGGCACAATCTTCTAGGTATGGGACCTTTTTGAAGGCGGCCACTTGTTTACGGGACACGATCTAGAATATCAGGTGTATCGCAGACGAGCACATCTCGCAGAAATCGCGGGATTGCTTGGAAACCCTCCACAAGAGCTCCTCGACTTGGGCAAGTCAAGTCACAAATTTTTCAACGACACAGGTAAGCCCAATGTTTTATTCTATTTCAGTTTCCTTTCTGTCGTATGCTAACAAAGCACCGCACAATCATAGGAGACTTCCATCCAGATATTCCACTTCCAGCTAGCGCACCGTTCGAACAGAGAGAAACTAATCTAGAGGGCGAAGATCAAGAACTGTTCCTAGCTATGATGCGCAGAATACTGCAATGGCAACCCGCGGACCGCTCTCCGGCCAAGACAATCGCTGATGATAAGTGGATTCGGAGACACATGTAAAGAGTGTCAAGAATGGTACATCGTTATGCCGTTAATGATTTTAAGGTCTAAGTTCTCCAAGCTATTCGTAGGGGGTAAGTAAAGCTTAAAATACGGCGATAAAGTCTACAGAGCCGTAGCACACGCTTTCGAACTGAGTTTTTAATATTGCGAAAATCCGCCTCGCCGCGGGCCGCAGCTTAAAGTTCCTTTTGCAAGTCCTCTGATCTCCCGTACGCAAGCCGCAGTTTTCCTCGGAGCTCGATCGCAACCTAACTTCGGCTTCGAACTAGCACTTAAGGACGTGCAACTACTCGGAGAGGTAGTCATTTTAGACCTAAAGGTTGCCGATCTGCGAGATAAACCTTAGGGGTTCGAGGTGGACTAGGTTCTGTTGGGGTGGTCAGAAAACCCATACGGGCCAAATCTAGATCGGAGCGGCTCACGAAGGCACCCTCCGAACCGCTTCGAAAGTGACGCCTATATTGGCATACAGTTCTTTATACGCTCCGATAGAGTGGTCGCTGAGATTTAAAACAGATGCTGCGTTTCCGGTAGTATTTTCTATAAATAGGCATTATTGTGCGTTGTGACATGTCTGTTGAAAAGGGACGGGCAATTTCGGAAGAGCCGGCGCTACTATCTGAGATCGATAACACCTCATACCACTTTCTGCGTCTCATACTACTTCTAGCTATACGAGATAGGTCAGAAAGCAATCAAGAAGCAGTCATTGCTTCTCGAAACTTAATGACATTCCTTGTTTCCTAGTGGAGGGATGCATCAGATCTTAGCCACGACACAAATTTAGCGCGGTAAGTCATAATGAAGCATGGCTCTATTCAACAACGTATTTCGGCTCTGATTTAATTGCAGTAATATCGCACTTTTCACTTCCATCGTTATGGTCCAGCTGATTATCGCACTACGGGCTCCCATCGCTAGCACTTGCAATGTGGCCGAAGACATGGAGCTTTTACGGTCATTTTGCTGCATGAGTCGCATGGTCACCGGACTAAGCCATGTCGACTCGACAGACTACCTTTATAAATATATTACTAGATCTAGCAACTGCTTGCGTCTGTTTCTCTTCCCAACCACAACCCCAATCGATACGCGAGTTCAACTAGGTGACATACACTCCATTAGTACTTACTGCAGGCTACTGTCTCTGGAATGATGAATTACTAATGAAACAGTGCAGGCCGTGATATTGAATTATTTCCTGTCCCAGCGTCAAGCACTATGCACTACGTATTAGTTCAAGACCTCAGTGACCCAACATAACTCACGAAATCCTTCATTGTAATTTAATGGTCTCAATTCGTAAAAAAGAAGGGGAGGACTAACGGGGTAGCCTGGCTAACTAGTAATAACAATCTAATAATCTAATAAGGAGTATAGGTATAATAGAGAGATCAAGGAAAAATGAAAAATACAATTGGTATGACTGAATCACTCACACCACCTCCATGGTGCACACCGCATCGACGGTTTAATGATGAACAACGGCATTGCTCATAAAAATGGCCGCACCTGTTCCTCATTCCACTCCCAAAAGTCCTTAGCGATACCACTACCACCCTCAGCCTGAGTTTTCGTAGCTTCTTTCAGATCTTTGCGAGGTCGCACTTCAAATCTTAGGGTTAGTTTATGCTTCACTTAGGCTAATAATAATGAATGTCTCTTGGAGGAATTAATCCTAGGGGGGTTGAGCGTGTGATGAGGGGTACTGGGAATTGCTTACTGAATCTGCCGAACGGCGCAACCCATGCCCCGGTCTTCTCCATCGTGACTTCCGGTGACAGCCCAGCGAACAGCTCCGTGTAAGCTCCGTTGATGGCGGGGTGAAGGATGAACCACTTCAGAAGCTTGCCCACGATGTAGGACTGGTTTCGCCATAGCTCGGAGTCGAGATTGCCCGGATTCAGGGTGACGCTGAGTACTCCGTCGTCCTTGTAGCGCCGAGCAAATTCACTTCCCTGCAGAAAGTTCCCGGCTTTGCTGATGCCGTACTGCTGGAACCACCCTGCCTCTTTGTGATAGTCGAGGTTGTCAAGTGGGACGCCTCCTTTGGGCGTCATAGGGGCTTCTCCAGCTGATGAGCCAACCCAGACGACCCGGACGACGCCGGGGGCTTCCGTCTTTGCGGTGTTCACCAGGGCTGGAGTAAGAAGCTTCGTGAACATGAAGGTGCCGACGTTGTTTACGCCAAGTTGTAGCTCGTAGCCTTGGGCTGATTTTGCACCCTCTGGAGAAGGCTTCATGACACCGGCATTGTTGAACAAGACGTGCAGCTGTTGTTCTCGTTGCAGGAATTCTTGAGCCGAAGCTTTGATTGTGCTGAGGTCTGCTAGATCGAGTTTGATGAAGGCTAGTTCACCTCGAGAGTTCGGCACCGCCTTCTTGACATCATCTATTGCGGCTTTGCCTCTCGCTTCTGACCGCGCTGCAATGTATACTTTGGCATGTTTTGAATAGAGCATTCGAGCTAATTCTTTGCCCAGTCCAGTGTTTCCACCAGTAATCATGTATACCTGAATTCCCCATTAGCTAGGTCCTTAGAGCCATAGGGCACCAAGATGGGTCATATCTACCTTTCCTTGCAGTTCTGGTAGATTTTCTTCAGTGAAGCTAGGCTTGGGTGGAAAGACTTGTGATAGTTGATCTATCATACTAGGACCAGATTCGCTAGACATAGTGGGAGAATTATGTATTCTCTGTAGATATGGGCTGAAGACAGAAATTTGATGTTGACTGTGAGGAATTTGTGGAAGCTGTGGCGTGGGTTGTCTGATGTGTAATGTATAACCTGTTATCCGTTATCTGTGATGTGTGATCTGGAGGAATGAAGTGTCGCTGATAATGCACTTTCCATCTTTATTTTATAGTCGGGATGTATCACCTATAAATCATCAAAATCAAGCATCACTACCAAAAGAAAGAAACGGTCCAAAGACTGGCCGGTGGACGGCAATAGTCCAATCGTGGCAACTCGCCCAATCCGGAGACTCTAGTCACTAGTGTATGAACTAACCTCGCACCCGCATTTCACGATTTCAATCCGAAGGCGGGATAATTCAACATCCATGCACCGTCGGTGAAAATCGGCGTTAAAGGGTTGGGTTGGTGTTACGCGATTGCGACCGGGAGGTTTTGGTGGCATAGCGTGGTCCCGATAGCACACGGAGAATACATATTCACGCTCGCATGTTCAGGTGGTCTGACTGTGCATATGCATATGAGTATACTCTACCGCGGCTGTTTGAATGCGTGCAGTATGTAGAAACTCCCCAAGATTAGGATACTAAAATATAATTAGGATTGCCAGTGTTCCAACCGACATGATTTCATAGCTGTGATTAGTGAGCGCCCAGGCAATTAGCCAATGAGGCACATCAAATGTTGTATTGTGATTATCTTCTTCCTCGGAGCTAGTGGGGTAGATAGTGAGGAAAATTCGGTCTCGCCCGATTCTAAATTTGGCTCTGTGCTCCAGGTTTAGGTACCGAGGTATGTAGTGGGGCTGCACCAGCCACAGGTATGTGGCTGTAGCCACATTCAGAGATTACAAGGATGAGCAGGCAAGATTTTCGAGACCATCTCCAAAATTGATATACATCCCTCGATTGCAAATTGTCTTTTGTTATTCTATCAAAAAGAAAAACTTCGTGTTTTAAGCTTGCCCTTTTGGTTCTCTAACTCGTGTTAATCCTAGATTTTCTGAATTAGGTTAAAATAAGATGCACACTCTCTTGACCGAACCAATGATCCGCCGTAGTCACCCGAATCCCGCGATCACTCCGCTAGTAACTGTGATATGAAAGCGGCAGCCCTTACAAGAGCCTTGCTCACCATCGCTGCATATTCTGCGCGAGCTAGGACGAAATAGCTTGCATGATTCTCAGAAACATCACAATGGACATAAACGCCGCGGTCGCCGGGCATCCAGAAGCCGGCCTCCTTCCATCTATATAACGCGCTTTCAACGCCGTTCTGGTCCTTTTCGTTTTCGGAGGGTTCGAAGCCGATCTTAAGATCCTGCCCTGTACCGCCGCGGCGCGTCGCCTCCCAGGCGCTTGTCCGGAAGAGGGCCGGGAGGTCTTTGTCCCCGTCAGCGGCCCCGGATGCGACGCCGCGTAGCGCGTATAAGTGGTTGACATAGCCGCCTCCCTGCGCGGCGAGTGTCACTGCCTTGGCATGTAGCCTAGCAGCCTCGCGAAAGAGCGAGCGCACCTGGACAGAGCCATCACCCGTGAGAGCTTTATCGCCCCCTTCCATCGCCGCGGCGGCTGCTTCCACAAAGACGCGCACGGCCGGCGACACGGTCTGCACCCAGTCAATTCGACCCCCCGCAAAGCCGGCTAGAGAGACGATCTCCCATGCCGGTCGCACAAAGCCATCCACTAGAAAGAGCGCGAGGATCACCACGAGATGTGCGGCGGCATTGGGGCTAGTGCCACGACCGCGCAGAAAGGCGCGACCAAGGCTAGTTACTTTTACGTGGTCGTGACCCATGAAGCCGTAGGGTGATGATGGTGAATTAAAGTTGGTTTCTAGGTGCGCAATACGTTGGTTCGTGCCCTGCTCCCGATTCCAATTCAGGTGTCGGATTGGATAAGAAGTCAGAGTGGCTGCAGCAGCTATGGTTTCAAACGAAGAAGCTGAACTGTTAGTCTTCGAAGACATGAGCGCTCGAATGAGATGTCGGTGCAGAGGCACCACATCCAGACCATCGATTTTCGAGTGCTCGTGGATGCCGCCCGATAAGCCATTCGCAGTCACGGCCAGCTGCACAGGTTTATCCAGCCATCGGTTAGCGAACGGCTGGTGGTCACCATTGATGAGAAATTGGGTTAGTCGTTCCCCAGACGTGCTAGGCGACTCGTCGTCGAGACACACGACGAATGCCGCCTTGTCTATTGCGGATAATGCGGCCGCATTCTCGGGATCGTGTTCGAGATTACGCCGCAACTACAGTGCCACGGCCGTTTATTAGTACCTGGAGATGGCTTGAATTATGGAGGGAGCATGAAAAACCTGTTACAGAGAGAAAGTTGTGATAATTAAAGCACTTACCAAAGCCCATGAATCGCGCTCGTCGGCGGTGAGTGTGCAGACAGGCGGTTGGACGTGATCTGAAGAGTCGATTATGGTGGTATATGAGGCTTTTATTGCTCCTAGACTCAGAGGTACCCCCGTATTGCCTAAGGCTAACTGGAACACGTGTCCACGGCGCAAGACGACGACAGTCCGGTTGGGGGGGAAACACGCAGTTCGGTCCACGCCTAATTCGGGCCGACGGGTTGCATAAAAGAGCCAATTCTGAGGATTGTTTCTTAAACCCATCCCGCGGGTGAAGTCAGACGCAAGTGTGTCAGATGCTTGCTCGTCCGCAAACTCCATGGCCGCGACGGTCAGGAGTGCGGCACGCATGGCTTGGGAATGCGCGGGAGCTTCTATTGGGTGAACTATCGAGAAAAGGCTATAATCCTGAAGGGGTTCGCGCCGCTGAAGATAGATCTGTCTTTCATAATTCTTGGCGATAGCATCAGGCCCTAGTGCTTCCAATAGACGTTGCATCGCGGGGCCGGTGCTATCAAGAAAAGACGAAACAGCATTGGCAAGGGATTTCTGGTCGGATTCCGAGTCAACCGCGCGACGAGATTCTTGGAATGAGTGGAGAGTATTGGCAAGAGTGGGAAGCGGAAGTTGAGAGCGCGTGGCTTGTAGCTCGCTCAGATTCTGATCAGATTTACTCAAAACCGGCGACTCTTGGGCCGTCGTTGAATGAACTTGCTTCTTGGCGCCCGCAGAACTGATTTGAGAGCGAACTAGTACTTTCTCTGCAAGCATGCGAATGGTTTGATCTAAAACAACCTCTGACGACTGTAGGGGAGCCTCGAATTCTCGCACAATCCAGTTGCGTAGCTCTATAGCAACCAGAGAATCGAGGCCTAGTTCAAGTATTGACCCGTTCTCGCTTAGAATGCGGATGGCGTCAGTTGAAATCAACTGCGTTAATTTATTCGCTATTGCAACGGCGACGAAATCAACTAGTTCCTCTTGATTGCCGCCGATTACCAACTCTTTGAACGAAAGAGCGTCTTGGGTCGAGGATGACAAGCTCGTTTTATCCATGTTAAAGATATGTCGGAACATAGCAGAATGCACATTTGAATTGCCGCTAGAATTAGAGGCCTGGGAGAGCGAGGTGGCATCGAATCCGATAATCATCTGTGAAGCTCCTTTTTTCTTCACTACAGCTCCTAAAACGTGGTCGAGAAACCGTAGCAACTCATCCGGTGCGATACTCCGAAGACCAGCCCGGCCCAATCCTTTTTGGCGTTGGTCATGATTTGCTGTGGCCACAGCGTCTTCTATCCAACCAATATTGATTGAGATGGCCCGGTACGACTTGTCGTAACGGCTATGGGCCATAGCGTCCTGGACCGCGTTGCCTGCGTTGTAGTTTCCTTGGGCGCTTGTGCCAACGATGGTTGAAGCCGAAGAAAGTGTCAGAAAGAAAGCAAGATAGGGGGATGTGAACGCACGCTCTAGAGCAAGCGTTCCGTCGACCTTAATCCGACTTGCGATGAGAAAATCATCGTAAGTCATTAAGTCTAAGGGACGGTCCTATGATACTTAGCATGGGGCTCTCTTTGACGAGTTGCAATTGCGCAAGAGGGATATGAGGCTTAATTTAGGATGTACTTACTTGAAGAATGACGGCTGACTGTATAACTCCGCGGACTGGTGGTACGCCCATTTGAGCGAGGGCGGTGGCGGCCTGCTTGACATCAAAATCTAATGTGACATCGCATTTCAGGCAATAGAGCCGACATCCAGGGCGGATCGTCTCTAGTTGCGCTCGGAAATCTCGAAGGCCATCATTCGTAACAACACTGCGTGAAAGAGTCACGAAGTGCTTCGCACCACGGTGTGCCATGAGGCACATGAGTCTCTTGCCCAGGTCTCCTAGACCGCCAGCGATGACGTAGGAAGCATCGCTACTGTCCCAGAAGCCTTCATCTGCACCATCCGACGCGATAAATGGCGCAACCGAGTTTACTTCGGCACTCAATATGAGGCTAGCATGGACCCCAGTATCCAAGAGCTGCACCGCTTCGGTTACTTGGGCGACATCGCGAATACAGATATTAAGCTCGCGAATCGGCAGATTACTAAAAACAACTGCAGCTTTGTTTATGAGATCCGCTACTGCATCCGGATAGGACGCGAGCACATCTCCAATATCACACGAATGTATCGTCGCGTTCCGGGGTATTTTTGGCGCTTTCGCGAAATCAATGGAAGATTGCATAAAGACGATGCTTCCAAACGGCTTCAAAAGTGCTAAGATCTCCGATGGGACAGGGAGATCGCTAGCTTGAACGATGACGTTAAATTGCCTCGGCTGTTCGCTATGTTTCAGTTGGCTGTCTAGAGAGGGTCGGCTGATTACTTGCTCGGCTTTTAAGCCCAGCTGGTATATCAATTTCTGCGCTTCACCACTGTCCGCGGCCACGACGGATATGTGTGCCCCAATAGACTGAGCCACCGCGACAACAGCTCGTCCAACTATCTTCAAGGCTCCGTGAATAAGGACCTGCCCGGATGGCCCCAGGCAAGTCAGCTGATGCAGGGCATAACATGCTCCGAGTATATTCAAAAGAAATGCTGCGCCATGACTGAACGGTACAGCTGCTGGTAAATGTATAGCATGTGCCTGGGGAACATATGGGCGGCTAACCCCCACGCATGCTCCTATCGCGACGACACGATCATCTGGAGCAAACGATTTCACAGCAGAGCCAATGCGAGCTACGGTTCCCGCGTATACGCCGAAAGAAGCTGTCCGATACGTACTAGTCAGCTCAATCGCCTGGGCCTCAATTTCTATCTCATCGTCACCAGGTCTGATAATACGCCCGGCTTGATCGTCAATAAAGGCAGCAATAGGGGTATCATTGTGGATGCCCCCAGGAGAAAGGACGAGAGGCTGAGAAGGGTTAATGAATAGACACGTCTCTATTTCGGGATAATGAGTGTGATCTCCAGTTACAACGTTGTTTAGCTGTCGGCTGCGGTGTAAGCGGGGTACTAGCACGACGCCATCAGCTCGTATTCGATACTCCCGTTCTGGCTGGAGCTCGTTCACAGCGGTTAGGCGGCTTAAACATATACCTAAGACATCAACGAGGCGCGACCCTATAGTTTCATCTTCGAGAACATTGGGGGCTGCGTGCATTGTGATAAGGCGGAGCTGGTGGTTCTCAGCGTGAGCGGTCCGAGAAAGGCCGGTAATCTGATACATCTGAGTTGGGCTGTCAGGACAGACCCAAAGAATCCGGGCTGGCTGCCTCAACAAATTGGTAACCACGCGAAAGAAAGCAGGATCGGAAACAATTGGTTGAGCGCAGTCATCGAGGACTAGGAAGAAATCATCTGAGCCAAGATCACTAGTTGTGCCCTCACTTATCTGGTTCAATGTGACGTTGTCGGCATGACTATGAAGACTTTGGTATAAAACATTGACCCAGTGCGGAGTTGAATGCTGTGGGGAGTGTGTAAGGATGCGTAGTGTTTTAGGAAAGGACATAGCTTCCAGCTCGTGATTATATCGTAGAACGACAACAAGCCTGTTTCGAACAGAATCATCGAAGACCAGCCGGACCTTCCACTGGTTGGAGATTTTTTGCTCAATGATGGAGATCAGATCGTCCGACCTAATTTTTAGTAGCATCAAGATTGTTCCAGCATTGTCAATAACAGCACTCGCGTGCTTCAGGTCCTCGATTGATGTTATTAAGGCAATATCACATGAGTGTTGCCGGAAACTGTCGTCAGAAGAATTGCCTTCGGGACTCAGAGTCATATGTTGCACCCGAAGATCGAGGCTCTGTTGACCTATAGGACCGTGGGTTCTTTTAGAATCGGCAAAATCAATGCTGATATAAGAAGACACGGTTCCGCCTTGGGAGTCGATAATGCCGAGTATAGTTGAAGGGAGACCCTCAAAGTCACCGAGGACCTCAACGATAGATACGTTAGCGCTTTTGAAACAAAGGTACCCGATCAGCTCTACTAGGTTTGGCGCTGACTGGAAATCATTAGGACGCATGAAATCTACATCTGTTTGCCAATCTAGTGTGTAACAGATGCCCTGTGTCTCAGCATTGTCGCTCCTCTGGTGCGAATTGGGTGCCATACTTCGCATTTCCATACCCGAGACTAATACAACAGGCTGCGTATTAGCTGTCACGCAGATATTTGCATGAGCGGTTCGGAACCGATTTGATGCTAGTGATGTTGCAACTTGCATTTTCCCCCCTGGGTCTCGCGGGATACTACCTGCAACTGCAGATATCAACAGTTCATCGATGTGAACAGGTACAACAGATCCCGGCCCTAACTTCCGTGTGACCATTGGCAACCCTGTATGAAAAATAATGTCAAGTGTAGTTGGATGAATGAGGTGGCCTTTTTGATGTCGTGCTGGCATAATTGCTTGAGTATCAGGTATCTCAATTTCCGCTGTTACTTCTAACGTACTGGGCGCTATGTTTAGCTTTGTACAGCCCCTGAATGTCGGGCCATACTCATTTCCAGTAGCGAAAAGCTCGGCATAGACCTCTTTGCCATCAAGATGTATGTCATCAGCTGATAGCATATCTACACCAGCGCGAGATGCCTTTTCGACAGCGATTGCTGCCTTGTTTTGATCTAGCAGAAGACCGACAACTGTACCGCTGCAATACTCATACCATTTACTATCCGACAGCGCAGTGATAGAATAGTCAAATGTCATTATTCCGTCCCGTGATGGTTTCAAGGAAAGTTGCATTTCTTGGCGGATAGTAGACTCTGCCACAACGAGCGCTCGCAAGAAAGCAACATCTCGAAGAACAATAGCTTCGAGCGCTGAGTTTGGGTAGCGGTCTCGGCTGATTTGAAGCACCGCTTCGAAAACCATACATAAATAACCAGATCCTGGGAATACCACGAGACCGTCAATAACGTGGTGAGTCAACCACGGGAGAGAGTTTAGATCTATAATGTGACGCCACCGCGGCTCAATAGGGCTTGAATCAATAATACGAACACCAAGGAGGTCGTGATATGGTTCGCGGCGCTTGCGATACTCGCTGCTGATTCGTGATTCATACCAGTGCTTCACGGAATGATCCCACGAATACGCCGGTAGATCTGACAAGACACTTAGCTTGCGGGATTCTGGAGCAAAATCAAATGCGACACTGAGGTTTAGCTTAACCCCATATTGGAACAAGGAGCCCATGAAAGCTAAAACGCTTGATACTGTCTCAACCTTTCGCTGCAGTGGAGAGGTATACTCGAATTTGGGTACCGAGGGCGATAGGCTCTCAAGAGACTGACGGACAGGCCCAGCTAACACTGGGTGCGGTCCAATCTCAATAAACACGCCGTACATGTTAGGCGCAGTTGAAAAGTATTGATGCCCAATGGTCTTGATAGCATCATAGAATCGAACCGGCGAAACAAGGTTAGCAACCCAGTAGCTAGAGTCGAATCCCGACGACTTAACCTCGCCCGAGACGGAAGATATAAATGTAATATTCCCACTTTCCTTGGGGGTATAGTCTAAATTCTTGATGCTGTCCCGGTAACTATCGGCTACTGCATCCATGTGTCTCGAGTGATAGGCGGTATCGACGAATAAACGGCGATAAAGAACTCCACCTTCAGCGTCGATGCGCGAAGCGAGTTCGTCAATCGCATCAGCATCTCCCGAGACAGTAACACTCTTAGGGCTATTGATGCAAGCAATTGTCGCCGTCCCTCGAGTCAAGCTTTTAACTAGCGGTTCAGCTTCATGTTCGCCGAGAGCAATCGAGATCATGCCGCCTCGAGGCAGGCCGCGAGCTTTACAGACTGATCGCATGAAACCGCGGTGGAAAGAGACTGCCAGCGCAGTGCCATGAGATAAGTAACCGGCTGTGAATGCAGCCGCGACCTCACCACTTGAATGCCCGACCACGAATTGTGGCCGCACGCCCTGGGTACGAAGCAGCGATATAAGGGCGATTTGTATCGCTGTAGTTGCCGGCTGAGCAAGCTCCGCTGTGTTGATCCGCGTATTCTCTGCATCTTCACAAAGGAGTTCGTCTTCGAGATCCCAGGTAGCTCCTAGTTCAAGCAATATCCGCCTAGAGGTGCGAATAGAGTCACGAAAAATTGGACATCGAGTTGATTGCTTTAGCAAGTCGCGGCCCATACCTAACCACTGCGCACCCTGGCCCGTAAACACAAAGACTATGTGGTAATTAGCAGTGCTAGAGATGCTTCTAGGTACCACGAGGCCCCCTTGCGAAAGTTTGGCCCGTAATGAATCATAATCCTGAGCCACGCAGCCAAAGCGCCAGGGTAGGAGGGTGCGCCTGTTACAGAGTGTGTACGAAAGACTACAGAGGTCAACCTGCGGATTTTCGCCAAGCCAGTCGTGGTAAAGCTTTGTCATACTAACCAAGGAAGCCTGGCTATTTGCAGAGAAGATGAATAACTTGGGTGAAGCCGTAGGATGACTCTCTATAGACGTAAGAACTTTCGAAGGCGCCCGTTCAAGGATCGTATGAGCATTGGTGCCACCAAAGCCGAAGCTACTGATCGATACAAATGATGCGCAACTCCCATTCTGCGGAAGTGGCACCGGTTGGGTTGGGATCAGTATATTAGAACCCAGCGGGAGACCAGCCCTTGGTTTTTCAAAACCACCAACTGGGGGAATGATTTGTCGGTCGAAAATCAGCGCTGCTTTGACGATACTAGCCAAGCCACTCGTGTTCTCAGTATGGCCGATATTTCCTTTCATAGACCCAACATAAAGTGGTAGGGAACGCCCAGGTCCTGTAAAAACCCTCGTGATAGCATTTAACTCTTCGTAATCGCCAGCGACAGTTCCAGTACCGTGGGCTTCAATATAAGCCACTTCATGCGGGTTCAGACCAGCGCGCCTATAAGCAGCCCGAATTAGGCTGACTTGAGCGTCACTGTTAGGATGTACAATCCCGTGGGTAGTGTAGCCATTTTGGTTGACGGCCGTACTGCGTACGATAGCGCGGATTGGGTCATGATTAGCAAGGGCATCGTCGAGCCGCTTTAGTATTAAGACAGCACCGCCCTCGCCACGGCCGTACCCCTCGCCTCTATGGTCGAAAGGGTAGCTGCGTCCGGCGCCGCTAATGAGGTGAAGATTACTCATACCGATGTGATGATCTGGGCTCAGAGTTAAGTTGGCAGCCGCCACGATAGCAGCGTCAGACTCGCCATCAAGCAGACCTAAACACGCTTGGTGCAGGGATACAAGGCCCCCGGAGCACGCTGTATCGAGTGTCATAGATGGCCCGCGCAGGTCAAACGTATGTGAAATCCGATTAGACGTTATAGCCCTTTCTGTGCCAGTCATATAATACACAGGCATGTCCAGAGGATCCTTGTATAAGTTCCGTTCAAAGTCAGCTGTGAACGAGGCCACATGTACTGCAGTGTTCGTGCCGGAAATTTTCTCTAGTGGCAAGCCGGCATTCTCAAGGGCTTCGTAGGTCATCTCGAGCAGGATACGCTGTTGCGGATCCATAGCAGCTGCTTGCTGGGGCGACAACCGAAAAAATGAGTGGTCGAAATCACGAAGATCGCCAGATATGAAGTGGCCACCCTTATGATTGCTCGTGCCATGACGGTTATCGGGGCTAGGATGGTAGAATGCTTCCTCGTTGAAACGATCTAGTGGTATAGGCGTCCAAGTCTCCTCACCTCTGTTGAGTAGTTCCCAGAGATCATTGGCATTGTTTGCGCCGCCTGGAAGCCGGCAAGAGATTCCAACAATGGCGATTGAGTCGACCGAGGGGTTATTCTCCTTGGACATTCCCATGACGTTAGAGCCCGGATGAGGTAAGATTGAAAATTGTCAGGCTTTCTTGAATGCGAACTGCCAAAGACCAATGCATAAGAGAATAAGCAGTGGCGGAGTATTAGATTCGGCCGTCAAAATGGGTGAAGTTCAACAGACCCTACGTGAACTCTTTAGTCGATTTTGATAACTTTCAACTTTTTCAATAACTGAGATTTCAAGACCAACTTTCACAGGGAACACAAGATACCAGGTTTGTTTCAGCGTGTCGCCTCTTAACTATAGGCTCCCTGATTACGTGCATTATTAGAGTCAGACGATGAATAATCACATTCTTCTACCTATATCCGGCTTGTGGACAGTCCTAACAGTTCTTACACCTACACCCAGTAGAATGTGCAGTCTAGCTGTTCACGTAGCATCAGATTCTCCTTGTATGTTGGAATAGGATATAATTCGCCGCCCAACTACTGCATGTAAGGTTACCCTATGCACGGTACTCTCCGGGGTGCCCTGGTACCCCCTTTTGCATTTGGGAAGTTTAGGAATTGGCTCACTTGTAATTCCATTTGGATCCAAATATACTACTTTCGACAGCAGCTCTTCCTGTGACCGATCCCTCTTGCCCTCGCATCCCCTTTTGATACTGGCGTGTGGAGGGTTTCCACCCACACTTCATAATCTCGCTGCAACCACAGTCTTTTGAAAATCACTCGCGATTTTATGTTCGATCAGATAAGTCGGCGCCGTTTTAAAACCACACTCTCTTCTATCAAGCCGTATAGTAGACTACCTACTTGATCTATTTCCACACCCGAGTCTACACGCGAAGGCGTCAACACATCCACCATTTCTAATCTGTACAGCATTCTCTATTATCAAGCGCAAATACGATGCCTAACCAATCTACGCTGGATCCGGGAAACGTGGGATGGCAGCTAATCGTCTTCATCTCTTTTTTCACGCCGCTGCAGGTGGGTTTGGTTGCCTTGCGCTTCTATGCCAGATCTCTTACCAAATTCCGATATGACTTGGCCGATGTCCTGGTGTTGGTGGCGCTAGTTGCCCAGTTAGTAGCAACGGGCATTGATATTGGTCAGTCAAAAAAAGAAAAAAATCGACAACTCATAAGCTTACTTCGTGATAGGTGCCGTATCCCAAGCCGGCGTTGGGGTGCGGATTGCCTATCTCGCGGAGAACGAGCCTGAGAAAATCACGCTGTTCTTCAAGTACCTAGTGGCCATTTCAGTTTGGTACTTCGCAACAATCACTATCACAAAGCTAGCCATCTGCAAATTATATCACACCCTCTTCCCACAGCACACTGTGTTCGTCGTCCTTTGCATCACTGCGTTCATCCTCGTTGCCACGCCTGTCGTGGTCACGATCACGCTCCTTGCAGCATGTCGCCCATTTTCAGCGAATTGGGGCTCGGCGGAGGTACAAAGTATGCATTGCTTAAACAAAGAAGCCATTTTCGTCTGGGGAACTATTCCCAACATCGTCACCGACCTTATACTACTGGTAATCCCGCTTCCCGTCGTCTGGAAGCTTCATACGACCACAAAGATGAAGCTCGCGCTTTCCTTCACTTTCCTCATCGGTAGCGTGTATGCAAATATCTTCTCCCTTCATATCAACATTAATTAACTAACGACTTTCTGAATAGTGGACTCGTGGCGTCAGTTCTACGCTTTATCTCCTTTTTAAACACCAACTCTTTCACGGATGCGACGTACAACGCCGTTGAGCTTATTATATGGACCCTAGCAGAGCCGGGTATCTACCTAATCTCAGCCTCTCTGCTAATGTGCCGGCCGATACTTGACAAGTTGAATGCGAAGTTTTTCGCCAATATTATGAAAGGCCGTTTCTCGTTCGGCCACTCTACAGTAGCCAAGTCACGTGTTACATCACACAGTCACGACGATGACCCCTTCAAAGGTGATAGTAGTAGGAACATTACGCTTGTGAGTAGGGGCACACACGATGGATTCGTGCAGCTTGGTGATGAAGGTGAGAGTGAAGGCCATGGCACCGAGCAGCGAATCACGGTCACTACCGATATCCAGCAATCTTGGAACGGCGTGTAAGCCACCACCCCCTCCCTGTTGTACATTATTCAAAGGAAGATACCTGGATAGGCAATCCTAAGTTACAGTAGCGGATGCTACTGTACTTACTTAAGTATAATTGCAACTTTGTAACATAATGTAGTCTTATTATATAAAACCAACAATAATCTCAAGCAACCTTGTAAGAGCGACGTTGTATCGCTAGGGATCTCCTTGAGCCTCTAGTCTATATACATACTGATCCTAGTTATCAGGAACTATGGTGTTTATTCCGTGCATAGATACTTTGTTACATTTTACATTGGAACCCAAACACGCGTCGGGTCTCATCGGAATCATGCAAATGACTGTAGATAATTCACCGAGCAACTTATAACCGCTATTAATTCAAGTCTCTATTTATAGTACCAAGAAATGAGCTAGGAACTCCCGAGTGCCATGGATTTAAACACAAAACTAACTAAGTGACTGGCGTTTCGTTGAATTTCAGAACGGGCCCCTTACTACTTTATATGTTTTACTATCCGCATACTACATAGAAACTTAGTTATGAAGGTGTGATTGAAGCATAATCAACGCCCATTCTAAAATGGCGCGTTGCTACGCTATTGAGCTACACAAAAGACCCGGACTTGACTACAAATCTATTCGCACTCCTGGATTCCACTTTTACGGGATTTGCCTACTTGGTGTGTGTACGTACATAGTACATAGTATGTAGTGCACTAAGAAATCCTATGTCACGGTTAAAGATGGCACATCATTCAGCTAACGACATCCGAGTTGCATTGTGTGGAGTTGCCGGGATTCGGATATCATACTAGATTCGTCACACAAAGGCGGCGACTGGGTTGCATTCGGGGAGTTGATGACGGTCACCTAATGTACAGTGTCTTTACGTATAGTTTACTCTGAAAATGACGAATCAGGGTTACAACAATGTTGGATTCCTGCATAACGCCTTTACGCACGTGCGCCGGCCCATTAACCCTTTGATCCGGGACTGAGGACCCTTAGGTTTCGGTCAAAACCTGGCCGGAATGGGAAGGTCGGAAGTGCTGCCGTCACAAAATGAAACAACGCATTGCAACGTCGGCATCAATAGCTTGTATGTATGTACGTACATACATAGACACAGCAGGCTATGACTATACTTGGTACTTCAGTGGACCCATTTTGGTGCGGCTCTGCGGCTCTGCAGCACTCAAAGTAAGGAAGACGGCGCTTGACTGGTTTCACTCGGTGTGTGTATGTAACTTTCACGATCGACGCAACTCGGAAGGCGTTTATATCGTGACACCACATACCCCATTAGAGCCGAATCACCTTTGGCACGATCCTATCATGTCGCCACATCTCGATAGATCGGACAGACGCATTAGCACATACTTCGGCAACCTCCGTCAACTGATTTGACGGCGGCTCTCCGGCATAGAAGGTCCACATATGTATACAGTAGCGTTTGTAGAGGACGACGGCATCTCGGGGGAATGTAGGCGGTCCGGCAGTAAGCACCTTACTTTGGCAGTGTGAAATCCACAGTGCTATCCAGCAGCAGGAACAACAGCCCTCAAATAGACCTTAATAGTGGATATCTCTAATTACTTTTCAGGTTATCCTTAACAGGATGCCGGGTACCTATACGCAGTAGGATGCTGGCATTGAAGCTCCTTTATGTGGTATTCGTACAGTATGAACCGATTCTATCTATCTCTATTGTATGTGTTGCTCAAGGGCCTAGGGTCTATCTTAATAATACCAACAAGTGGCGAGGAACAAGGCCCTGTAACATGCGACTTTCTTCAAATGTTTTCAAATTCTATGCTAAAATAGAACTGCCGCAATGCTGGTTAAGATGCAGACTTCCCCCTGTTCATACGCTTCCACTCGACGCCCAGGGAGCAGAGAGTACAGAGCCCAGCAGCGACGACAGGTAGGGTAAAAGTACCCTGCAGGGCGTTGCCGTAAGCATTGCGCACGGGGGTAACAAGGGTGTCCGCCACGGAATCAACAATATTAGTTGGCCCAGCCAGGAGGACTGCACGGCTGTCTATCCCTGGCACCTTGTCAAGGTTTCCTAATAACAAAGTCGCAAAGGTCGCCTGCGCAGCTACGATTCCGACGATAGCCCCGAGGCTGTTGAGAAAGCTGCACAAAGCGCTTCCGGATACAACGTCGCCCGCGGGTAGCGGATGCAAGATCGACGTGTAGGGTATCTGGTGACAAAAGCCACCGCCGAAGCCGGCAAGAAGCTGGTATCCAATGAGACGCGGATTAGGGGTTGCCCCATTCAAGGTCGTAAGCAGTCCTGCACCGACGGTAGCTGTCACGCCGCCCAGATACATCAACGGTGTATACAAACGAAGATAGCTTATCAAAGCGCCACTGAGCAGCGGCGAGAAAAGCAGCGGTACGAGGAATGCAAGATGAGTGATGCCCGACATTTGAGGGCTCTGGCCACGGACCGCCTAGGACGCAAACC
The DNA here is from genome assembly GCA_038501195.1 of Nemania diffusa. Taxonomy (NCBI): domain Eukaryota; kingdom Fungi; phylum Ascomycota; class Sordariomycetes; order Xylariales; family Xylariaceae; genus Nemania; species Nemania diffusa. Next base: position 832,117 of record JBBPUQ010000010.1, on the reverse strand, counting down.
AACAGGTTAGTCTGAGACACGACATAGCGGTGAACAGCGGGTTAAAGAATCACCTGGAATTCAAATGGGAGGTAATAAACCAAAACACCAACGACCGCGTTGATTAGAAGCATGAAGGCAGAGCTGAACAGCACTGTTCTTTGTCGGAGAATTCGGTAGGGAATCGCAGCACTACGTCAACAATATAAGCTACGATGCTAGTGCAAGTGTGTGATGGTAATACTAACTCCTCGCCTTGAAAGTGCTGGAATATAAAATAGAAGATGAGCGTGATGCTGCCTCCAACGATCAATCCGTAGATCCGAGGGTTAGACCATGCATATACGACACTTGCCCACTGCAGTGCTAACAAGAGCATTGTAAACCCGCCGAGTAAGAGGGTCAAGCTAAGCCAGTCAACGCGTGCCAGTCTCCGCAGCATCGATTCATTCTTCGAATAGGAGATCTCCCGAGGCGGATCTTGTAGATACCACCACAGGATCGCAAACGCAACGAAGCCGATGGGGAGGTTAATCCAGAAGCAAAACCGCCAGGTCAACCGCGATTCGGTAAAGATACCGCCAAGCAACGGCCCTGCGAAGGATGCGACGCCGTCGAGGCTGGTGACCATGGATATGTACATTGGACGACTCTCGCACGGGACGGCATAGCCGATGAGGACGACACTACCGATGTAAAGGCCACCGCCGCCAACCCCTGTGATCAGACGGCCAAGAATGAGCACGATAGAGGATGGTGCGAGGGCGCAGAGAATCGACCCAGCCTCAAACACCACGATACACGCCAGAAATATGAGCCTGACAGAGAAGAGCTTGTACAGCTGACCGAAAGCAGGTTGCAGTGCCATGTTGGTCAAATAGTAGCCGCTGCTGTACCATCCCGCATCCTGGAGAGAGTTGAAGTCGGTGGTAATGCGAGGAATTGCGGTAGCTGGTTTGCACGATTAGCCCCTGGTCAAATAAGAGAAGGAGGAAGCTCTGAGGTATACCTAAAATGTAATGATCGAGGCACATCAAAAACACAATTGCCATCATGCCTACTGTAAATATAACGAGTGGCATACCATGCATCGTTGAGTCCTTCTCAGGCTCATGCTCAGGAGTGACGAGGGCATTTTCAGTGTCTGAATCGTCTGGTTTCTCGGTTTCCGATGCTAGATTCTCAGTTTTACTAATAGTGACTATCTCCCTGCTTTTAGCAGAGTCGGAATCTGATTGTATGGGAGACATAGCTGGTCTTGATGCAAATCACTAATTTAAGGAATAACTACCTCGGTAGCTTAAGCCTTAATTATGTCGCACAGAAACCACGCAAACACAATGGAAGAAGACCAGCTCGGTAGCCCGTCAAGATCGATTAAATACATTTAAGCGCTTTTTAACTGTACTTCTTAAAGGCCCAGGCGTTCTCTAACTTGCTGTGCCAACAAAACCCGTGAGATAAATATAGATAAAGTGCATGGTACTTCGGTACCTGCGGGAGACAATGAAGTAGCATGTAAGAGAATCTTACTAGGGTGCCCTTATGTACGTTGGTAGAGCATCTCATTTTCAGTCCATGACATGTAACATTAAATTCATGTTTGTATGAGCCACACTTTTTACTACATAACACGGCCCCTCTCTCGGTTCTTTTGCCTCTCATTTCCCCGCATCTCCTATCTCCTTATTCCCCCTGTATATTCGCATAACTTGAACTAACTCTCAATGGCGGGTAATCGAGTTGCCAGGGCTCTCTGGCGGGAATACACCCTGCCTCAGATTGTTGACACAACAGCTCGCGAACAGCCCGACTATCTCTACGGATCATGGCCCGTAGACCTAAACTCATACGCCGCGGGGGTGCGAAATGTCACCTATGCCCAACTAGCCAACATTGTGAACGGTTTGGCATGGTGGCTTGTCAAGCAGCTAGGCAGTGACAAAGGAAGTCAGGTTATAGCTTATGTAGGGCCTAACGACGTACGGTTTACAGCGCTGGTGCTGGCCGCCATAAAGACAGGCCATAGGGTGGGCATAAGCATCATCATCTAAAATAGTGGCAGGAGAGCTAAACAAAATACAGGCCTTTCTCACCTCGCCGCGCAATAGCGCAATAGCCCATCGCAAGCTTTTCGCTTCGCTCAAATGCGAGACCCTTGTTGCAGCGGATCCAACGCACCCGCCCACACGAGCAATCGTCGAAGCTGTTGAATCATGCCAGCTTATCACGATTCCAAGTATCGACGACCTTCTTTCAACAGAGCAAAAAGCGTATGAGATGAAAACGCTAGATAAAGCCCTAAAGGATACGCTATTTATTATGTAGGTTCAGTAAAAGTCGGCATGAGGCCAAGGTTTTCTGACTTGAGACCTAGTCACACTTCTGGCTCGACGAGTATTCCAAAGCCCCTGAACTGGACCCAAGAAACCGCCGTGCGACACATCGAGGGTAGTAGTCGGTACCCGTCCGACGGGCTGACATCCGTCGACTCGGTCTTCCACGGGAAGCGGATATTGTCGACTCTACCGCCATTTCATGTACGTGAGTCGTGGTCGACAAGGCGATATGATATTATATATACTCATGACTACCAGGGCTAATCAAATAGATAATAGGGTGCCGGTTTATTGCAGTATCTACTGTACGGCATTCCGTTTGGAAATATCCCAGTGATCCCAGCAGCAACGGGCGCGATCGTGACAGCCCAGGGCGTCGTAGATGCTCTTAAGCACACGCCTGCGGACGTGGCAGTCATGGTCCCATCCATAGTAGCCGAGCTCTCCCAAAGCCCGGAGCTACTCGATTACTGTGCTAAGCACCTCGAGCTCATCCTCTATATCGGAGGTGACCTGCCACAAGCCGTGGGCGACACGATCGCAGCCAAGATGCCTCTCCGCTGCTGGTGGGGAGCATCGGAAGTGGGCATGCCACAGGAAGTGATTGTGCCCGAGTTGAACTCGTACCAAGGCGGTTGGCGATACGTTCGCTTCCACCCAAGCGCGGGCGCGGTATTTGACAAGGTCAACGACGGTCTCTACGAGCTCGTGATGAGACGCAATGAGACGCACATCGGCACGCAAACCAGCTTCACCATCGGCGGCTTCGAGGATTTCGCAGAGTACCGCACTCGCGACTTGTTCGAGCCCCATCCGGAAGTGCCGGACGCGTGGTGCTGGCGCGCGCGGGCCGACGACATCATCGTCTTCCTGAACGGTGAGAAGACGAACCCCGTGTCAATGGAGCAGCACATCGTCGCCAGCAACCCCGGCGCGATCAACGGAGCGATAGTCATCGGCGCGCAAAGGTTCGAGGCGGCGCTGATTATTGAGCCGGCGGCCAGCAGCGGCCCTCTGACCACAGCCGAGCAAGCCGCTCTAATTGAGCGTGTGTGGCCAAGCGTCGAGGAAGCGAACCATAGCGCCCCCGCGCATGCGCGAATTGACAAGTCGCTGATTCTGGTCGCCTCTCAGCCGCTTATCCGCGCTGGAAAGGGCACGATTCAGCGGGCTGCAAGTATTTTGCAATACACGGCCGACATAGAAAAGCTGTATGCGAATACTAACGTTTCCTCGGATGTATATGGAGATGGGGACGAGGCAACTAGCACCCAGTCCCTAGAGACGACAGATATGAACACGGTTATACGGCTCATTCAAAACACTGTTAATGGCATGGAAGGCCTCTCTGAGATAAGCGACAGCACTAGCTTTTTTGAAAGCGGCATGGATTCGCTGCAGGCCTTGCACCTCGTCCGAACTATACGAAGAGCCCTTGGTTATCCCAGTCTCGCGCTGTCCACCGTTTATCAGAACCCAACCGCAAAGCAGCTCGCTGAAACAGTGCTATCCAAATCAAAGGACGGTTCTGATGACCAGAAGGTCTTAGGCCAGCTTCTGGCCACCTATCGGGGTCTTTTGCAAGAGATCCCGAAGTTCACTGGTTCTTCGAACAAAGAAGAGGGGCCAGTTGACGTCCTCTTGACGGGCTCGACTGGGACTTTAGGCACATCCATTCTGTCCGCGCTCCTCGGGCGCCCCAACGTCGGTCATATTTTCTGCCTCAACAGAAGTGCAGACGGCGGCCAATTGGCGCAGTTTAAGCGTTTTGCTGCTTTAGATCTGGGGACAGACATACTTAACAGCCGTGTTACATTCCTGCAGGCTGATCTGGCTGATCCGACGCTGGGGTTAGACGAAGAAACGTACAAGACACTCCGCCTTCGTGTCGGGCTTCTCATCCATAATGCCTGGCCTGTTAACTTCAACCTCTCGCTCCTGTCATTCCGGCCAGTGTTGGTAGGACTCGTGAACCTCTTCAAGTTTGCAGCCGGCGCCCCGCGTGCTCTGCGGACTTTCTTCATCTCAAGCGTCAGCTCCGTGTCCGGGACCGGCTCTGCAGCGCCCAAAGAGACAGTGCCAGACGAGCACGAGTCACTTTCCACTCCGCTCGCGAACGGCTACGCGCGCAGCAAGCGCCTGGCCGAGTTGCTATGTGACTCTGCAACCAAACAGCTTGGCATTCCCGTAGCCGTCCTGCGTGTAGGGCAAGTGGGTGGTTCCACGGCTCAGCGAGGCGCCGTCTGGAACCGGTCTGAGTGGCTCCCGAGCCTCGTCATCAGTTCCTTGCTGCGCTTGAAATCCTTGCCGGACAGCCTTGGCCCTCAATTCTCTGAGGTGGACTGGGTGCCGTCGGACCTGCTAGGCGCAGTTGTCGCTGATCTCGTATTGGCTGCTCCCGATACAGCCCATGGTGACGGTGCCAAAGTGTTCAATGTGCGGAACCCAAATACAACATCTTGGAGTTCGCTTGTTCCGATCATTCAAGAAGCAGCCAAGACCAAGGTTAACGAAAGCATACCAGTCATCCCATCTGCGACGTGGCTGGCCCAACTACAGGAGAGCGGAGAAAGTGATAGCAACGAAGGCGGCGCCGAGACAACTAAGTCACTCGTTGCTAAGAACCCGGCTGTGAAGTTGATTGACTTCTACCGTGAAGGCTTGTGGGCAAGCTTGCCAGAGAACACCCCGTCACAGGCGCCGATGGTCGTCACCCGGACTGTGGCCACTAGCAATACATTGCGCAACACACCTGCTGTAAGTCCAGAGTGGATGACGAAATGGGTTGGGGAATGGCTGGAGGGTGCAGACCTATGCTAGTTACTATTTCATAATTGTGTCTAGGTTTCCGATGGCATCTTTGCATGCCGGGTCCAACACATCGTCCGCCGTGAAACATTCAGTTAGGATTACTGTATTGCAAGTAGGTGATCGGTTTAGGTACCGATTGATGTGTACTCCTAATAATGATCTCGCGATCGCGCCAGTCGTGTAACATGCTCGAAGTGACAATTCATCGGAGCTGGGGTTGGCAGATCGATGATCACATCTCAAGCCACTGTCAGTTTTCGCCCAACACCCATGTGAAATGCGTCTGTTGTATAACATCGGCATCAATCTAAGTATTTCAGGTGGAGTGTGACACAGGGTATTCTGTAGTGGCTTTTTATTTCTAGGGCTTCTTACAGGCTATTGCGCGTCGGTAATTACCTAGGTACGCTAAATACAAATCCCCCCGGATTTAGATGGAGAGCTACAATGAGATTTCCTTTTTGGCAACTATTTCGATCAACCACCCAATCACAGAGTCCTAATCTTAGAGCCACTTACACTATTTACTGCCAAGTATTCATGTACACCACAGCCTCACCGATGCTACCTACGCATACTCTTCTTACCACGAAATAGTACGTGACATTCGTAGTGTATATACAAAAGTAGAATGGACGAATGGATACCCATCACTGAACCGTGGTTATAGACAATATGGTACAGAAGAAGGACTCAACATATCATAATACATAAGGACCAAGAATGGCGGGTATGTATACATGCCTCTCACGAATATAAAACTCCGTGGTTCACTGAAGCGCATAGGTAATCTGTTACTTACAGCTATCTGTAGTCTTTCTTTTACAGTGGCGTTTCGGTCAAATCCGTATTCAGCTCTTCAACCGATCTCCCCTGACCACTCACGTTCATTTTTAGCCACATTACTATTCCAAGATGCAGGTCAGAGCTCTAATCATCTCCCTTTTCCTAGCCGCCTCTGTCGCAGCAGCCCCAGCCAGGTCAAAGGGTCATAAGTCTCATGAAAATCCCTCGGAAAGCGTCGACAATAGTGAGTCTCTTGAGAACGAGTAACGGCCTCGCCCCGAATCCTGACCCGTGATGTAGACATCGGGAAGGACACGCAGAACAATCCTGCGATTGACAACGACAACGCAAACCACGACGGAAATGGAAATGGAAACGGAAACGGAAGCACCATCGATAGCAATAATGGCGGCAATGGGATTCTAAACGACTCCCTCAATGTAAGTGTCTAGCGGACGAGAAACCGATCACTGAATCTCACTCAGATAACTGACCCCTGAACAGTTCAACTACGGTGCGGATAGTCGCCAGATCTCCGAGGTATGAGCAGGGTGCGCTAATTAATAAGCAGATGATTAACCAATTACTGCCAGGAAGTTGTGGCGGCTATGAAGAGCCTCACCTTGACATGTCACTCCAGCAGTGAAGGGGTCATGAGCTGTAAATGGAAGAGCTAAGTTGATCATGGTCTGGTGACACCGTCGGCTCGGTATTTGTGGGTTTAAAAGCATCTATAATTGGTATATCCACAACGATAATATATAATTACCTTTACCTCTTACACATGCGGTTTGATTGATCACAAGTTTAAATAATACCTGACTACTATCTACTGCTAATCACGTCCTCACAACTTACCTAACCCAATAGCAGCATCCTCTCATTGAAGGTTGGGGACTGGGGGTCACACTCTAAGACAGCAGTACTTGTGATATCATTCCCCATCCTCGACTAAAATTAGCAAGATATCATTATAATTCTCTCTCAGCAGCCAAGTGCCCAAGCTGTATGCTTGCTAGATATCTTCGACCCTCAACGATAACCCACCAAACCACCCCACCCTCTAGCCCTCGGCCCCTCCTAGATTATCCACCATCCCATCGAGCTACACAACCCTAGATCGACTAACTAACTACTAATTTATATTCCTCATAAATAACAGCGTGTCACAATGATTACTTAATCACTCGGTTTCGTGGTGTAGTTGGTTATCACGTCAGTCTAACACACTGAAGGTCTCCGGTTCAAGTCCGGGCGAAATCATGTGCACTTCTTTTGTTCTAGTTGGCTAGACGATGCTAGGGGTTCTTTTTTTATCCGGCGATTCAGATCAATCATCAATCATATAATTCGTTCAGGTTTCATCTAATTTCCAGTTTTAGGGAGCACGTGTCCGAGATAGACTCTAGGGGGAAATAGTCGTAAGTTTCCTGTAAGTTTCCTATGCGAATCTCTACCATAAGTCGTATCAATGTGCTTAATGACTATAATTCAGGGATGAATGACAAGGGAATACATGTGATACCCGGTGTCTCTCCATATTCGGCTCCATGCATGTACAATGGTAGTTGATTGGAGACTGATCGCGGGGCATTGGGAGCGACGACGGTTTGAGGGGTCTTACGTCTCAACGCATTTCGTTCATGATTCCTTCTATCTTCACCTCCTTTGTTATCCTCTCCAATGGGCATAAAAACCTGTGTCTTACGAAGAAGATAAAAAAATCCCAAACGGTGGAAAGAGCAATTTTGAGGCGATAGTCGTGTCCCTATATGACCATGGCAGATATTAGACGTGCATATCACTGTGACTGCAACAAAGGCTTTGCGACACCAAAGGCATTGGCACAGCACAGGAAGGATTCACCGCGTCATCGAAATAATCAAATGGAGACAGTAAGTGTTATCCCACTACTAACACTGGCGCTTCTTCATCGACCAATAGGTCTGGAGACAGCTGACAGGATCAATACTAAACTTTTTATCTACAACTTATCACAATCAAACTAGGCTAACATGGCGGACCAGAGCGCCCCGGATAATACCACTCCGACTCTCATCGTTGAACAGGTGGCGAACAGAAACACAGAGAACCCAGTTGAATTTACCAACCCTCCCCCTTATACCCCTGCCGCTCCGACGACAACGCCAAGCCAAAAACAGTCCACAGACCAGAAGAAGAAGAAGAAGAGGGGCGATCAAAGCTGGTGGAGAGCCCGGCAAGCGAACAAGTCCACTCAGTCGCGCGAGTATAGCCCGTTGAGACGGTACTATAATCCAAATTGGGAGCTCGAATATCAGATATCTGGGCCAGATCATACGCAGTGTAGTTCAGACTGTGACTGGTGCGGCATGTGCGCTATTCGCGAACCTTACTGAGGATTAAGCAGCTTGGAAGTAACGCATACATCTACTTTTCTTGCTGGATTTTATAGTAATCCTGCCATAATCAGTGTATCCGAAGGAGGGATAACGATGTTACGCTTTCTATAACTTCAATATATAATTTCATATTTCTCCTTAATGGACGTTATAGCTTCAACGCCAATGCAATGAGACATCCGGTTTCAACAGAAAAGAGTATCTCAGGCCAATAGTCACTTAATCACAAGAACTGGTAGATGCAGATGTAGCTAAAATAGTAAGACAGATCCTATACTTTGTATATATACTTATCTCGAGAGTACTCCTGGGCAATACGCTTTGTATATGTGTGATGAAATGTGAATCCTGAAAGTGAAACAGTTATGATGTGAATAGCCGAAGGCGTTACACGTATTCCGGGCTCTGCCGTTGTGACAGGAACCTCCCGGGCGTATGCATACAGGTAAATAGAGTGTATCTCCGGTTCACGATACCAAATCAATCCCTTTCCTATTGAATAGCGGGAGTGATGTAGCTTGGTACTACTTGAACGGTCATAATAAGCACATGTTACCCAAACTAGTATAATGTAGGGCCTATATCAGTGACCCTTGTGTGTTCCACTTACCAAAACCTTAAGAAGAGTGTCGGGAGACAATGCACCTAGACCTTTTAGGGTGTGAATATGTACATAGAGGCCCGGCACTTAACTAGTCTATCTACTAAGCCCTATGTTATATCTCCGCTCCCTTTCTTCATATCAGTGACGGCCTTACTATCCACTCCGAGACCCCAAACCACATGACAAAAAAGACCCAGACAAATCAGTAGCAGTAGCGCGGGTACTTGGGCGTCGCCGGGCTCGATTTCGAATACATCACATAGGTACACCGCCTCGTTGTAAATAAATTCGAGAATTAAGTACCTGATGTTCAGGGGTATAGTACTCGGTATTACTACTAGTCGAAATCGTGCTATGATAAATCACCGTCAACTGAGATGTTGTGGAAGCCACTATTGAGTACATGAGAGAGCGAGTTTGTGTATTAGATCAACTAATTCCCTAAATAAATCTACCTAATATACCAACTGCTTCCACCATCTTCTTGATAAACTAGCACCAGCCCCAATGACAGCTTAAAGTTAGTGCTAGGATAATAGCACCCCGCAGACTACATGGCCCTATATCCGTCATATTCATGTACCTTAGAGGGCTTTCCGAGCCAGCAAAAAGTAAACCATGACCGATTTAGTAGCTAGATACACGTTAATGAAAGAATTTCTCATACTTATTGGATTACCGTGGACCCTACCTTATGTTCTAATATATCACGAACACCCCAGTGACATATTTCGCGTCAGGATTCTCGGCCTCCCATTGTCCTCTGTGGAATTCGCATATCATGAAGTAATAACCATGTTCCATTTCGCCTTCTAGACGGCCGATGCTCACGAATTTGAAGTTTCCATCTTGGTAGGCATTGTAGTCATAGTACGCACGAAATGTGTACCGCCACTGCTCGGGTAGACCCAAGACGTCACATTTGAAGATTTTCAGCGTACAATGACCACCAGAATTGTAAAGGCGAGGCTCCCACGAGTAGCGTTCTTGTGAGATGTTTGCAAACAGGTTTAGGTGGTGGTTCGGGATGTAAACAGCGAAGGACTGCGGATTCAGAGACCCTACTTTTGGTGGTCGGAATTCCACTACCATGGGGTCGACGGCTTCGAAGAAGCATATAGCCCAGGATAGGCCTGGCCTAAATAAATCATGCTCGCCCATAGCCCAGTTCTGGCCCATGCCTCTAGGATTGGCAGGTGGGGGCATAGTATTTAGATGCCGGGTGTTGTATTACTGATAATTAGATTGAGCGAAGAAACACACATTCGAGGCCCCCGAACTTAAAGAGAAAGCAGACTTGACAGCCGATCGCAAGACCGCATCTAATTAGTGTACCCAGCGGCTCATTAATACTTGATTGCTACCACGTTGAAATGTTGTATCCCGTATCGGTAAGATAAAATAATAACAAAACTCTTCCATCTGAACACCTAGTGTACCACTACCTTTGGCAAGGGCTCTCTCCTTCGACGAAGGCCGCTCCCTTTGTGACAGCCATCTGGCTCGCGACAGGTAGTAGGATATAAGCGAATAGCTTTCATGTTTCCAACGAATAGAGCTTTTGCACACCCATCACACCGTGAACTACGTAGTTCGTACTAGCTAAGATGCCATTGGCGAAGAATTCGCGAATTTTTAGCAGTGGCGAAAGAGGTCGTATGTCTAGCACCAAGATATGTACCACTGTTGATATTAACATGATAACTCCCTCAATCCTACATCCCTTTTAACTAGATGCTGCCTGGATTTATTGGCGAGTCACTATTCCGTCCTCGTGTAACACCATCAAAGGCACAACTTTACATGAGCATAGTAATTGAGTAAGGCTATCGATTGTTAGAGCCCTTAGTGGTACCCCCAGCTGTCTACAGCTCTAATCCTAGCCCCTATTATTAGGAAGAATACGCTTGATTTGAGCAAATTTATTACTGTCCTGTGCATTATTGCCTGACCAAACACAACTCTCTACATGTAAAATAACATGCGGGCCTTATTTAGGAATGAACACGTATTTTAATTTTCGAAATACCACGGAAGAAAAACGGCGCCGTTAAAACTCTTCCAGTATTAACGGTATATATACCCTAGGTAGCTAGGTAGTCTAGTACACGGCACGGAGCGTATCCCTAGCGTGTCATACTTGAGGCCCCATGACCATACTTTATCTGAGAAATGTTTCTAGACTCTTGCACCACGTCTAACAGGTTTGTTACATGTAGCACAGCGGTGCCATATTACTAGCCAGTAAAATGTTCAAGTTGCAGGATATCATTCAAAACATTTCCGTGCGATAAGATTCCATTATCACCTCGTTTTGTCTGACACAATCCTATATGCTCGTTATATTCTAAGTTGAATGAGCGATTCGGCATGCTGGACTCGTTTCACAACAACTCTAGTACCGATAGGCTATATTCAGAATATCGGCAGTCTACTTCATACCCCCAAACCAGCGAAGCACACTCTCATTACACAAAAATGGCTCGTAGGGCAAGAGGAGAGACCTTTCGCTAACGCTTCTCACGATTCACCAAACAAGTAAATCCCCAAGCCACCATCATGTGTTTGTGACTCGAATACCATATATCTTGCTTACTTTACCATTCCTATTATTCCTATTCCTATGATTGTTAGAAGAATATCTCCAACAGCTAGTCAGCGAGGTCATTGACATACATGAAGCGGATTGGACTTGGAAGACGGCAGATCGCTCATGCAACTTGGGATGAGCAGATTCCCGGCCCTCAAAAAACTCCGCGTAGTGATAGTATTCCGAGCCGTGGGACATAGCACCAACGGGGGTCATGCTATAGAAGGTAAAGTATCCGAGATTCTGGGGGAGCCCGTCCCATTCCACTCGGGTGTCCGCCAAGCTATCCCACCGCCCGGCGGGGGCGCCTCTGACGAAAGGGAGATACCGCGTGAATAGAATGCACTGGACGTGCGATCTATGATCGTCGAGTAATGTCACTGTTCGATAACCCCAATCTTCTGTTCTCGTGTATCGGCGTAATACAGAAGCTGGAACGAGGACCTTCAAATAATACGTAATGCCAGCCTTCGGTAAATATGTCCCGTTATGTGGTTCTCCGGCCTGATAAAAAAGTATTGACCAAGGGTCTCTTCTAGTTGAAGTAGACATTGTCCTCTGCATTGGACTTTGGTAGTATGACGTTTAGGCAAGTATACAGGCATTGGCGTAAAGATGTGAATCGAGGTGAATCACATACGCATCGAAGAAGGTCGTTAGGTCGTTATATGATGCTGGAGGCAGGATCACCAAAACTTCTAAACATCTCGCTAGATGATACAGTGACTCACGAACGATAATCAGAAGGTAAACAAGATACTTCACACAGACAAAATCACATGATTCACAGACCCAGCTATGTGCAACATCATTTTCCCCAGTAAGGCGAATCTCCCCAAGTCCAGTAGTAAGAAAGAATCCGAGAACGACATTTACCAGTTACACGGTCCCTCAATGAGATGTCCAGTACTCTAGAAACTTATGTACCGCCACGATTCCTGTATCGTGAACCATGACTACGCGCGGCCTCTCTCGATCTAAAGGCGGATCACAACTCACCCCGGGTGGTGCCACGGTCCGAGATCTCAACACATCAAATAGGGCTAGTAAATACAGTTGGAATGTGTTGACTTACCTTAACCATTTCGCGGGGGTGTCACGCTCTATGCAAGGGAAATTAGTTGGCTATGGGGAATTCTCACCAAAAACATTAGCGCGTTGTGGCTGAGCTAGATAGGTGCTGGAAGCAAGGGGGAAATGATGATATAATGCCTTGTCACGTTTGGCCTCTTTAGACTAGGTTGGGTTAACTTATCCTTAATGTAAACCACCAACTGCTAATCTTTCGCTAGATACACGGCCTGTTCTACAAGGAGGTCGATACGACACATGACATATGAAAACCGGCAGTCAGTACCCTATAGCCTGAGCGCCCTTAGGCCGAGCGTAGACGGGCAGTGCATTCTTTTCGTCCATAATGAAGCAGCCTTGTTTTCAATGCGCAAGTGACAGCAGATACGTAAATGCCGATAAGTGGACCAAGAAACAGTATACATTATTACAAGATCGCTAAGTCTATTGATACATCAGCATGTGAATATATTTATCCTTGAATCCGTAAACGCCCAGGCGCAGCATAAAATATGCCCGCACCAGTATCCTTAATACCTTTAACCCTCTTACCAGTCCATTCTCCCCTTAAAGACGTATTCGTCGCAGATCATACTCATGACGCCTGAAGACTTTATTTTGCCATGACATCCACGTAACGTCCTGATTTCCGCGTCTTTTTGGTGGTCTTTCGCGGTCCTGCAGCGAGTAGATCGTCGATGCTACTAGCGGTGCTAAGGCTCGTAGTTGGTCTACTGGGTGGCGCACTTTGGGGGCCACCAGTTAGACTTGCATTGCTCTGATTCGAGACGGAGCGCGCCATAAGGGGAGCGCCGCCGTGCGCATTCAAGCTCTCAATGGAGATAGTTTTGCTCAATGTCATTGGAGGGGGCGTAGGTCGTGACGGCGGTGGCCCCATGATTCCGATTGGTGGTGCTGACGTAGTACTAATAGGGGGGGTGCTGGCAGCACGTGGCGGTGGAGGTGTCGCTGTCTTACTAGGTGTGTTTTCGGCCCCTGGCTTCTTATTGATCCAGCGCTTTAGATCAGGGTCATATACAAAGCTGCTTGCTTCACCCAACTTAGCTTTGATAGGCTTATTGGGCAGTTCGGCAAGTTCCTTCTTGCTACCACCAAACCATCCACCAAAGCCCCAACCACCCTTTTTCGCGGCTTTCGCTTCAGCAGCTCGTTTGGCTAGCATCTATTAGTAAGGTTTCTTTACGCTTTTATATGCTGAGACTCACCCTCTTCCTCAGCAACTTTCCGAAACATTTCCTCATTTTCTCGGTCCTTCTCGGACTTGCCCTTATCCTTTGGCTTCAAGCCAGGAATGTCATCATCGTCATCCATAAAATTCTTCTGCTTGGCTTTCTTTTCTGATTCATCATCGTCTATTGGACCCGGTTCGTAAGAGGGGGGTTCAAATCCGGAAGGGTGATATGAAGGAGGTTCGTAACCACCAGTGGAAGTCTCTGTCTGTGTTGTAGATGGCTCAAAGTTGTTCATCGAGGGTGGCTCATAACCACCGTAAGAAGGCTGATATCCGGAGTTGACGCTATTGTCACTCGCTGACATCTGGTTGTGCAATATGCTGTCGACTGCACCATAAACTGGTGCAACACCGGCGCTTCCAGAACCCTGATCACCGCCGAACGGTTGATATCCTGTATGCCCAACATTCGATGACTGTGCGGGTAGACTCTGAGAAAGAGGCATATATGGCGACGAATTTGAATCGATTAGAGATGCGGGCTGGTAGATATTCTTAGGTGATGAGTTGGTCATAGAGACAGGCGCGTATGGATTGCCATTTGCGTTTTGCATATCTGAACTACGCCTTGCGAAATCATGGGAGCCTCGCCGCAATTCGCCTGATGTTCTCTCTATCGACGATCGAGGCGCCGGATTATATGCATTGGTCGGTTCATATGGTGAAGCCAAAGATTGGGCGGCAACCGGAGCGTATGGCGAGGAACTGTTGTTCATAGGCATCGATGGACTAGTCCCGTATACCTCGAAGTTTGATACGGAAGGAGACCGGCTGACAGTAGGCGTCCCACCAGCAATGCGTGCAAAAGGCCCGACCTCAGCACCGCCATCGCCAGATGCTCCATTATCGGCTCCATCCTCATCAGGGCCAGCAACAAACTTGCTGAACCGAGACCACATGTTACTGGAGACCTGGTCCATCTTGGGCTTGGGGATCCATGAGGATGACTCCTCACTAGCAGCTTGCTTCAACCTTCTCATAAGATCATCAACCGCAGACTCTAGCACAGGGTGGAAGTAGGGGGACTTTTTTGTTTGCGATGTAATAGCGCTCCATATGGCGTCGCAGTATTGTAGCGCCTTGTCTCGAAAGCCATGTTCAGCTAGAACCATAGCATGCTGCAGCTTATACGCAGCCAAGTGGGGGCAGCTTTGTGCTACACTCAAGCCAGTTGCAAGTGATAGCCCATACTCGTACACTTCACTGAGCTGAAGTGCTTCGGTTTCCTTAGCAAATTGGTCTGCCTGACGGCGATGATCGGCCCCAACAAGGACAAAGCTAGCATTAGGATCATCCAACCCACCAAATGTGGCAAAGTGTTTCGCAAATATGTAGCAGATGTGGGCTGCCTCAGCCCTCCCGTATCCAGAAAGGAGATTTCCTAAGGCCCGCAAAGCTTGGCCGTCACCTTGTCGCCTATTACTAAGAATCATACCTAGTGTCTCACGCCATTTGTCCAATCCGGCAAGTACATCTTGAGAGGTGGTAGAAGTAGAAGTTGACATCAACTGTAAGCCAGCTCGCGCATGCATAGGGACGAGCTCATCAACAGCTTCTTCGAAGTTACCAGACAGAACACTGTAAAGCGAGGCAAGGGACTCATTGCCATGATTCACATAATTCACCTCTTTCTTAATGAACTCCTGCGCGACCTGCTTATAAAGTTCGGGGGTTGACATCGAACTGGATATGAGAATAGCATGGCCCCATAATCTTTTATCCACTGCCGTCCACACTGCCTTCTCACGATCACCGAGGAGGAGATGCCTCCGTATTGACTCAGTAGTTGTAGAATCTGCAGCGTCTGCTTGCATAGAAGTTGCTGTTGTGGTAATCCCCGTCAGGCCCGCGCCAGTTGATATTGCCGATGATAGCTCAGGGCTAGGGGATTCGAGCCCTGGGGAGATAACGTCACGGACGGCCTGTTCTACCGCGGGGTTGCCTTCAAGAATGCCATCATTCTCTACCAATACTCTCAAAATCTTCCATAGCAATATTCGCTCAGCCGCCCTCTTGTCTTCGTGGGAAACATGCTCCCTGAATGATACGCTCGGTAGTGTCTTCTCGAGACCATCGATGCCGGCAGTAAGCCATGTAATGACTTCTTTCTTTTTGGATTTTCCTTTTAGCGGACCAGGGAATTTAGAGAGCCTGTCTTCCAAAGGCTGGATATCTTTCATATGCTTCACTTTGACTTCGCCAGGACTGCGAATGATCTGCGGAACAGTCGAACTTATACCGTAACGTGGTATATCTTTAGGAAAGGTTGATACAAATAGCCCTCCGATACCCCATGTGATAACAGGCGCCCCACGCCAGCGTTGCAGAGGATCAAGTTCCTGACCATCTGTCGGAGGCACCAAGTTGAGATTTTGGGACATACCACGAGCACGAATGGTAGGATGGGAAGTTCGCGTGTTAGGTACTGATCGTGGGGAAGTAATCCCATGAGCCGAAGACGGGCGAGGCGCTGACTCTACTGATTGTGAAGGCCCCGAGTGACCATGGACAGCTCCAGGAGACTGTGTTTGCGGTCGAGGTGGCGATATAAAGTTAGTGTCCTTCGAGGGCGTATTAGGTACAGGCTGTGGGGCGTAATTTGATAAAGCACGCTTAGGGGGAGAGAGAGGATTTGACGGAGGAATGCCCAAGGGTGGCGGTGTATGCCTCGATTGTGATGGAGCATATTTAGGTTCCGGCGGAAAAATACCGAGTGCCTTAGCAGACATGTCAGCCGGCGAGCCTAACGACTGCTCTTCTTCTACTTCCTGCGTTGGGGGAAGTGATGGCACCCTCGTAACACGATGTTCATATTGAGATGAACTGGTTCGCATTAACGGAATGCCGTCCGGACTGACAGGGCTTGCGAGTTTATTTTCAGACTTCGCGTGGGAGATTTCGAAGTGGGCGAGTGGACTAGATGTTCTCGGCTGATGAGCTAACATCGGAGGAGGAACTGCAGAATAACTACCACTAGACGACCGAGAGTTCGGTGGTGCTGGCGAGTATCGGCTTGCTGAGGTTGGCGCTGGGATGGCCCCGTTGGCCCCAGAGGGTTGAACGGGAGATGGCGAGTAACGGTTGTTAATTGCAGATGGCAGTTGCGGGCTATTGAGAGCATCGGATTGCAGAGATGCATATGGGCTCACACGTTCGGGGGCAACCAGTAAAGGAGCACTACTAGCAGCTTGTGTTGGAGACAACTGTGACTGAGCTGATGGGGGCACTATAGGTGGGGATATCAATGGAGAGCTCATTGGTGGTCCTTGGGAGGGTGTCCGAAGTTGTGTATACGAATTTGGTTGTGTCGGAGAAGGATGCGTTGCGTGACGTGACGAGGGACGAGGTTTGGATGTTATAGGCAAATCTTCGAAGAAGCTAGGTTTTGATTTGAGCTGAGGTATAGATTTCTGCGCACCGAGGCTTGGTTGCTGGTTCGAATGACTAGAACCTGGAGGCGACAAGCTAGAAACCGACCCCCCTGATGGCGCATACATACTGGCACTCCTAGGGGGCGGAGCCGATGGAGGTGCTGACGATGCAATATTAACTCGAGGTGGCTGCTGCACACTCGCTCGCTTTTTCGGCTTGACAACTTCCATTGGGAGGTCGTAAGGTGACTGATATCCACCTTTCGGCTTGCCCACGAAACTTTGGGCCTTAGGTATATCTGGTTTTGGAGGTGGTGCCCCATATCCCATACCTAGTGGAGCTGCATTTGGAGCGTAGAGGGGTGGTTGTTGCTGAGCTACGGGAATGTTTGCAACAGGATGCGCCGGAGCATATGGATTCGGAGCAGAATACGGCTGACCTGACTTAGGTGCATAAGCACCATTGAGATTCGGCTGCGGAGTATGTGTCTGTGAAGGTGCCGCTATTGTTGCCTCCTCCTCATCATCCAGGAATCCCTCATCATCACTACCAAAGATATCAGCCGGGTCTAACTCCTTGGGCTCTGTAGTCGTATCCAACAAGAAGCCGGCGTCGTCGTCGTCGTCAAAAGCAGCAGCCCACTTAGCATCGATATCCTCAGTACCAGTCATAATCTTGGCTCCTCCCTCTGGCGAGTGCACAGAGTCTCCGTTAACGCTGGTATTTGGAATGTCTGGCTCATTCGACTGGAAGTCCTCTACCGGGCTTAAAGGTTCCTGGTCAACATTCTGACTAATTACCATAGTCGTGGATTTCCTTTGTAAAGTACCCGTCATTGAGTTATCTGCGAGGGGTCGAGAGTCGTCTTGTATATGGGCAAAGAAATCGTCCCCGGCATCACCATTATCATCTTGAGAAAACAAATCCGTCGGGCCTGCGCCGGTATTTCCGTCGTCCACGGTTGTCTCTGATATATCATGCTGGGGAATTAAAGGTAGCCCCTCCTCGTACCGCGCATTAGGCGCTGCCTCTTCTGTGCCTACGATGTCACCACCGACTATGTTCTGATACAAATTGCCTTCTTCCTCAAGCTTGTTTAATTGGACGTCCTCCTGAGGATCGGCAACATGGGGTTCGAAAGCGCTAGCATCAACATGAGCGCTCTCGGCTTCCAAATCCTGCAGAGTGTCTCCATCCTGGTCTGTAGGCAACACGTGTGGGTATTGCTCGGCTATCGGGCTCTCCATCTGTGGGACAACGGGGAATGAATTTGTCCTCTCATTCTCCGGCATGAAGCTGAAGAGATCCGTTTCAGAGCGCTGAAGGTTCCATTCCGCGTCTTCGTCGTCATTAAAGCTCACTTCGTGGGAAACAGTACGCGTAAATGACATTGTACTCAAGTGTTTCGAGGCGTGATCTGTGCGCGCGGGCTCGGACTCGGGTTCTGTCACGTCAGGCGCGTGTTCTTCGTCATTTGTCATTGAGGTCCCATCCTGGTTCGGCATCGATGTCTCTGTATCCCAAAGAGCAGCACCAGACTGTCCGTCGTGTTCCGGGTGGTCGAGATCCATGGTGTGGCTCGGGGATTGGGCCGGAAGATCTTCTTTGGAGGGAATGTGCTGGTTCGGAGAATCGGTTACGGGGGTTTGGGGGGAGACTTCTGTTGTTTCAGCAGAAGGCCGAGTGTGCTGGACCGCAGAGTCGATTTCAAAGGGTTTCTCGTCGGCCGAAGAACTTGGCCTCTCGGTAAGTTGCGCCGCCGCGCTTGGGTTATCCGTCTCCATTATAATGGCGAATTAAATAGGAAAAAGAGGAAAAAGAGGCCACGAAAGGGACAAATCGGATGAGTGTACAGTTGCAATCTAGTCAGTTGAAGTAGCTGTTAGCATCGTGCCATTTTGCGCATGTCATGGAATTAGAAGCTTTATAGTGGGAGGACAACGCGAAATCTTCACTCGGGGCAGCAGCAACAAAAGGTTTGAGCAGAAATTCTTGAGATGCAGGGCCCGTCACGCGAACATAATTAGATAGGACAGGGTTAATAGGGGCCGGACCGGGAGATCGCAGGCAGACAGGACAGCGACTCACAAAGTTTATACAGAGTTAATGGGCGAAAGTGTAACTGTTATTACAGGCCATGCTCAAAGTGTTCGCAGAGTCTATGCGATAGGCACTGTGTCTAGTTGGGCTTGGTGAGAGAATAGGATGAAGAAAAGCATTGGGGAAGGAAGACTTGAGGCAAAGTTGGCATGATCTGTCGTGAGCAAATGAGGTGCAACGAGATTTGACCCATCTGGTACTGCGCGACATCCCGGGCATCTTAGACTGGCGTGCCCACCTATCTGAATACAGTAAGTGAACCGTGGCTTGATGGGCCAATTTCACCACCACGACTAAGAACTGTGCAGAATGCCTGCTAGCCGTGCTAGGTAATGTCCATAAATAGGTACGTACCATGTATCAGGTAGCTTAGGCTCTCTGGGCCCCCTGCAGTACTATGTACCATTATTCTGTTTGTTACACCCGGCTGCTAATTATCTCCGAAGCATTCCACTTGCCCAGGTATGTACTATGTATGTACAGATTAGTAAAGTTTGAAAAGGGAACAGTTTATTTACAATTCATAACTAAATGAGTTTATAACCCTAATATACTAGGTTCTACTTTATTTCTTACAGCGCCTCATTAAGTTGTGCTGAAAAAACAAAAATTTGAGGATCTGTTCAACTGTTTAGGTAGTGTCACCAATGACATCAGCATAGCATTCGTTGTTACCCGAACCGTCAATTGTGTAGCTCAGGTAACCTACCCAGGTACCTAGGCTACATACCAACGCAACCTCTCCGGGAAGGTCTTGTAGTAGGCCGAAACCCCTGATTAGCCAACGGAGAATTGTCTTTCGCAATCTTGGCAACCTCTTTTGCACACAGAGGGATATTAGGTATTCCGTGACCGATAAAGATAGCGCAGATATACTAGATAACCCTCAAAATTCATCTACTAGAGCTCTGGCTTGTCTCTGTAACTCCTACCACCAACAACAACGAAACTACGATCAGGCTGCTCACGAGGTACCGCATAAGTCCAGCGGCAGCTGTCTCGATGTCCTGGCCAAAATCGCCTATGCGCGCAACGCTCCAAGTAGATACAGCTGAGTCAGATTACCTACATTGGTGTATTCAGTCAGCATCTATTTGTTACAAAGAGCATGCGTCTTGCCTTCGTAGTTCCCCGTGCTGTCTCTATCTAGTGTCCAACTGCCATCGTTTGCTATTTGCGGGATGGCATACACCAGTGGGTGGGCGCCTCGAGGTTGACGCCACCTACGACACTAGCCTCGAAAACATGGGAATTGATAACCTGCGTGACTCATCAACACCGATATGAAGACCGCAGAAATATGCAAGCCTCTGCGGAAATTCGGTTTCGAGGTTGACTAACACTACTAACACTGTTGCATGCAATGCTTGAATATTTAGCCTTGATGGTTATTTACAACAACTATATCTAACTATATAAACTTAGGACAAAGAGCTAACGTTACGCTATTATTGCCGCCGAAGTGTGAATCTCAGAAATATCATTTATACTCTCTAGCACTTATTAGAGGGTCCTCTAAAACCTATAACTGCGCGTGATTGTTTACCCTCCTACTTCTCTTGAATGATCATCTCTATCCTGCTGATGTTCTTTGGCCGTCCAGCCACTAAAGTCTTTATCTACCTGCTCACCAAGGTATTTTGATTCGTATCTACGAATGCATTTTCTCTGTCCAAGGTTTTGCTGTCATTTTCATAGAGATAGGTCCTCTTGGCAGTAAACTCTGCTGCTTGTTCAGCCTTCGAAGTTTACCTTTAATAGGGTCAGAGTGAAACAGCCCTGAGAGATCTGAGGCATTGCTTATGAGAGCAGAAGAAGCTTTTAGTATTCGGGTGTCTAGTTTTAAGACTTTTGGAGTGACCTCCAGATACTACTGTCTGGCACCCGGGCGGCTCAAAACACCCAGTCTTCACGACTAGCCATCTGCTGCTTCTCTAGAACTCTCGGGCCCTCTTCGCCCTCCTCAAGCCCATTCCTCGTTTCCGCGGCGCTGGTCCTCCACTTCCACATCTGGCCATACACCGTCTGCTCCCCTTTGCCTTCGAGTATCTTGACCACTTCACGCCCGAGGATAGGCAAGAACTTGAATCCGTGGCCGCTCCCGCCGGTACAGACCGCGACGCGCGAACGACCGGGCACGAAATCGACAACGAACGAGTTGTCGATGCTGTCTGTGTACCAGCACAGGAACGTAGAGGCGAGCCCCAGTTCTGCGAGTTCGGGGAGGTTCAGTGATATGTATTCTAAACCCATGCCTCGATTAGTCAAGCGAGATTTTATCATCTACGTCGAATAGCATGTGAGATCTTTGCGGTTTACCTTTGATGCCCTCGAGCGCAGGAACCGGGATTTTCGTTTCCTCGGGATGTACCGCCTTAGGAACCGATATCCTCTTCCCAGCAACGTCGCCATAATTGGTCCATTTCGTCTTCCTGAAGCCGATTTTGATCACGCCGTTTTCGTCTCGCGGGAAGCTGTAAATATCCTTGCCCTCGTACATGCCCCAAGTAATGACGGGAAAATTCTCGGGTGAGAAGCGCTCCCAGAGATCTGGCCGGTCCTTGGGGAGTTGGATAGTTACCACAGACCCAGCAGTTGTCTCGATGAGCCCGTCTGCTTCAGGTAGCAATCCTGCAGTCCAGCCACCACCTAGTAATCGAGTCGGCACCCGGTCAGCAGATGAAGCAGCAGCCTAGGATGAAAGGGGGGATTCATTACCCGCTACAACGACTAAATCCCCTTCGTGAGCTATCCCGTCCGCGGTCCGAACGATAGGCTTATAAGTAGCTGTTGTATCAATATTTATGACCTTACCCTTTGTAGGGTGCAATATGAATTCGACGCCTGCTTTTCTTGCCAGGTATTGCGCCCACGCGCAAGCCTTATAAGCTACAGCGAAACCGGCAGATGAATCCAGCACCGCCTTGTGCACACCGAACCTCTCTTGACGTCCGCAAACGTCCAGCTTATGGGCCCAGCCACTATGCGATGCTCTCTCGACATCTAGGGAGCAATATAAGCGTTTGACTAACTTAAACCCGCGCTTGCTTATGTCCATCTCAAGCCCCTCGAGCACCAAGATAGCATACTAGAGATAATCTAAGAACGAAATTTCCAGAAACCAGAAACTCACCAGCATCATCGTCGCTCTTGAACTGCGTGTCTCTAATCCCTTCCTTCTCCATATTCTCGAGGGTCTGCAGCTCCATATCCGAAAACTCGCTCCCGGCACCCATACGAAGGAACCCACACTTGTTCCAAACCCTCATCTCGCCGTTCCGCAGGACCCCCGGCAGCTCCTCTTCACGTACGGCACCGAGGCTCGCGATTTCTCGGTTCCACTCCTCCCAGATCTCGGCGGCCTGCGACGCGAGACGCTCCTCACGTCTCTGGAGGCTTGATTTTCTATTTTTAGCAAGATCTTAGCTCTGAAGACCTGTTTTAAGAGTCTATTGCAAAAGTCTGTTTTTATAAAGAGTTTTAAACAGAAATCTGTTGCAAAAGTCTGTTTTATTATAAAGAGTCTATTTTACTATAAAAAGTCTGTTTTATTATAAAAAGTCTGTTTTATTATAAAAAATCTGTTTTATTATAAAAAGTTTATTTTATTATAAAGCTATTTTAAGTTTTAAACAATATTTAAAGCTAAATTTATTGTTTAATATTTTTACTTTTTTAATATATAGTTTTATATTTAAAAACTTTAATCGAACTAAAGTTGTTTTAAAAAAAATTTAAGCTTTTTTTTATGTTAAAAAAGTTTTTTTTTATATTAAGTTTTTTTTTTATTTATATATTTAGCTTATATATACAGTTTATTATTTTATTAATAAAATAATTAATATTTAATTAATGTTTTAGTTAATTTATATTAAAACTATATATTAATTAAATTTAGCAATAATATATATATATTACTTTTTTAACTTTTGTTACTATATTTATAAAAAAATTTAAAACATTATATTTTATTAACTAATATATTTTATTAAAAGTTGTTTTTAAATCGAATAAAATAAAAATTTTACAAAAATACTAAATTATAAACTAAAATATATTAAGTTTTATAAATATAAACTTTATATATACGTTAAATACTATATTATTATTTTTCGATTTAAAAAAATTAGTTTTTACAAACAGAAATAATTATTTGTTAGCTTACTTGTTTATTTCAAATAATTCGATAGCTTTATTAAATTCTACATTTTTAATAAATATTAAAACTAATAACTTATTTATTAAAAAATTATATAAACTAACTATTATTTAAACAGCTGTTATTTTTTTGTTAATTAGTTTGTAATAAATAATACTATTAAAACTAATAATATTAATTATTTATATATTAAAAATTTTTTAAATGCTTTATTAACTTATAGCTTTAAATGCAATTTAATAATATATTTAAATATTAAATAATACTATAACAAAAAAATAGCTTAAATTGTAATATATTATTTAATTTTGCAATATATTGAAAAAATTACGCAATTTTAACTAAATTAAATATTAAAATTATAAACTAGTTATATTAAATAAAATAAATAACTTAATTATTTTTGTTTTTTTATTTCTAATTTTATACTTTTTTTTTATAATAATATAGCATATTTTATTATAAAATTTATTTATTTATTATTTAAAAATATTATATTTACTTTTTTATAGTTTTTTATTTAATGCTAAATTTTATAAATAAAATATTTATATTTAAAAATTTTTAATATTGTTTTAATATTATATTACTTTTTAAAATATTTTTATAATTATTTTAATCGGATTTTTTGCTTAATTTAATATACTAGTAACTTTTATAATAAATAAAAAATATATTTTGTTATTTTTTAATAAACTTGTAATTTTAAAAAAAATAAAAATTGCTATTTTTATAATTTAAATATTTTAAATTTAAAAAGTATAAATTTAAAATATTAAATATTTTTAGTTTTAACAGTTTGTTTTTAATAAAAAAACAAATATACTTTTATTAAAACAATAAATAAACAATTAAAAAGTTTTTATATTATTAATAATAATATATTAAAACTAATAAAAAATATATTTAATAAATATTAAATAAAAAAATAATAATAATATTAAACTTAATAAGTTATTATATTAAAATCAATATTAAAAAAGTAAATATTTAAAGTTATAATTAAAACTAAATATTAAAACTACTAAAAAAATAGCAAAAATTTTAAAACTTAATATAATTAAATAAATTTAAAAATATATTAAATAAGTTAGTAAATTTTCTAGTTTTAATAAAACTATTTTATTATAATAAAATAAAATATATTTATATACTAAAAATTATTTGTTATATATTTTAATTTTTATATTTTATTAAAACTGCTTTATTTATATATTATAAAAATAATAAAAATTGTTATAAAAAATTTATAAAATATTACAAATATTAAAAAATATATATATTTAATTTAATATAAACTTGTTAATAACAATTATAAACTGTAATTTATTGTTTTATTAAAAAAAAAGTTTACTTTTTTTTAAACTTTTATATAATATAAATATAAAGTTTTAAATTAATATAACTATATATAAAATAATATTTTTTTACTAATATTATTTATATTTATTTTAAACAGTTTAAATAATTAAATAATTTAATAATACAACTAATTAATATTAAATAAAAATCTATATAAAATTATTCAAAAGTAATTGTTTTAAAAGCATTAAAAATATTACTAATAAATTATATAATTAATTTTTGATTTAAAAGCTTTTTTTTAAAATAAATGCTTTAATATATAAAAAAAATAAATTTTAAAAGTTAATAAATAAAAACTTTGATATAAAAATCAATTTAAACTTAAAAAAAAAGTTAAATTTAAATTTAAAAACAGAAATTAATTTAAATTTAAATATAAAATAAATTTTAATTTTAATAAAAAAAATTAGTTTAAATTTAAAAAAAAAATTAAATTTAAACTAAAAAACAAAAATTAATTTAAATTTAAATATAAAATAAGTTTTATTTTTAATAAAAAAAATCAATTTAAATTTAAAAGCAAAAATTAATTTAAATTTAAAAAAAAAGTTAAATTTGAACTAAAAAACAAAAATCAGTTTTAATTTAAGAAAAAATTGCTGTAAAAGTATTTAGTTTAAATTTAAAAAATAAAACGAAAATAATACTTATATATAAAAATACTTTTAAAAAAAAAAAAAATAGCTTTAATAAACTTTTTTATTAGCAATAACTTTAAAAGTTTTTAATATAACTTTAAAAAAAGTGCTATAAATACAGCTTTATTTTTACAATTTTATAGCTTTAAAAATATATATATACTATTATAAAGTTTGCTTTTTATATAAATACTATTAATAATTTAATTTATATAGCTATAAAAATTAATAAAATTTAATTAACTAAAGTATTATATAAAACTAATATTTAAAATTTTTATATTTTTATTTTATTTAAAAATTAAATTTAAATATATAATATTTAAATTATTTTTGTTTATATAATATTAGTTATATTATAATAGCAAAATATAAAAATATATATTTTAAATAGCAAAAAAAACAGCATTAGTTTAAACATTTTTTTTATGTAACTTTAACTAAACTCGAAAAAATTATATTTATTTTTTAAATGTTTTTAATATTAAAACTAAAGTTTAAACATTAAAATTATTTATATTTAAATAAAATTTACTTAATAATAAAAAGTTTAAATATAAACTTATAAAAATATAAAAATTTTAATTTAAAATATATTTTATATAATAAATATTTAAAATTTTTTATTTTTTAAATTTTATAAAAATAAAGTTTAAAACTAAAACAATTAAACTTTTAATATTTACTAAAAATTAATTATATAGCAGTAACAAAAAACTTAAATATATATTTTTAACAATAAAAAAGTTATATATAATAGTTTGAAGTTTTAAAATAAGCAAATTTTTAAAAATATTATATTTAATAATTAAAATTATTAACTTTATAACAAAAGCTATTTTTTTTTATAACTTAAAGCTTAAATAAAAAAAAATGCTTTAATATTTTTAAAATAATTAGTTTTAAATTATATAACTTAATATAATAATTTTATTATTTTTTTATTAATTAAGTTTATATTATTTAAATTTTTAGTTTAAATTTAATATTTAAAAATAATTTTAATAAAACTAACTTTAAAAATATTATTAATTATTTAGTTTATATTATTTAAATAACTTTATAAAATAATAATATAATAATTATTATTTGTTATATTAAAAACAGTTAAATTATTTATTATATTAGCTTAAAAATATTATAAAATTTATAATTTATATATAATATATTTTGTTTTAAAAATTTTGATTATTTTGTTATTAGTTAATAAGTTTTTTTCGATATTTTTTAGTTTAATTTATATCTAGTTTTTTTTTAAAAAATTTTTAAAAATAAACTTAAACAAAGCTGTTATTTTAACAAATATTTAAAAAATATAAAAAGTTTATACTAATAAGTAATAAATAATTATATTATATTTTAAATTAAAAATGTAATAATTAATTGAAATAAAAAAAAAAAAGCAAAAAAAAACAAATAATAAAAAAGCAGTTTTTATAATAAATTATATATATTATATTTATAAATATATTTTAAATATTTATATATTATTTTTATTTATATATTAAAACAGCTATATATATTAAATATAATATTTAAATGTTACAATATTTTATAATATTTTAAAAGTTTTTTGTTATATTTAATATATTATTTTCAAATAGTTATATATATTAAACAGCTATATATATTAAATAAAAATAATATTTTTGCTATTAAATAAAAAACTTAAATATTATTAAATTATATACTTTTTTATATTTTGTTAATGTTTAATTTTTTATGTTATATTTAATATATTATATAAAATATTTATTAGTTTTTAATTGTTTATACTAATTTTTTAAAAATTTAATTTATTTTTAAATAAAGTTTTTTTTTTTGTTATAAAAACTTTTGTTTATTTGTTATACTTAGTTTATATTATAGCAATATTTTTATATATATTAAATATATAACTTATTATATTATAAACTAAAAACTAAATAGCTATATTATTAGTATTAATAATTTAGTTTTAAAATTTAAACTATTAAAATAAATAGTTAAATATTAAAAAGCTGTTAAAAATAATAAATTTAATAAAATAACAAATATAATTTTTAAAAGTTAAATTTAGTAAAATATAAATAAAGCTATAACTAACTATAAACTTTATAGTTTTTAGCTTAAAGTTAATTTTTTACAAAAATATAATAATTTTATTATTAAAACTTATAAAAGTTAATAAAAATAGTTTATTTAAAACAAAATTTATTAATTTATTTTTTAGTTTTAATATTTAATTTATAGTTGTTAATATAAATATATTAATATATTTATATTTAAACTAAATTTAATTAATAATATAGTAGCAAATATTTTTATTATATTATATTTTAAATAATTAACTACTTTTTTTTATAATTATATTTAAAACAGCGATTTTTTTATATTAAATATTAAACAAATGCTAAAAGTAAATATAACTAGTTTTTAAAATAAATTAAATAGTTTTTACTATTTTTTAATAATTATTTTTAATATAAAAAAATATAAAATTTAAAACAATTATATAAACTAATTATAAAATATTTATAAAAAAAACTAAATTGTTATAAAAAAAAAAAAGTATTAGTAATTAATATGTATTATTATTATAAAAAAAACTTAAAAATGTAATATTTAAATATAGTTTTTTATTTATTATAAAGTTTAATATAATTTAATATATCGAATTAAATAAATATATTTATATAATTATATAATAACTAATTAAATAAGCACTAAAAAAAAAAAGAACTTTAAAACTTAACTAAATTATATTATAAAAAAAGTTTAATATTATAACTAAAAAGCTAATGTTATAACTAAAAGTTAATATATTTTATTTTATTAAACTAGTGTTATATTTAAAGTTTTATAATTAATATTTATATAATTTATTTATTAAATTTTTTTGCTAGATTTGCTTGTTAATTAATATTTTTAATTTGTTAAAAATAATAAATAAATATTTTAAAAAAATATAATAAACAAAGTATAAATATAAAAAACAAATAAAATAAAAAAAAAATATATATATAATATAAAAAATTTTACTAACTACTATATTATTTATTACTAAAATAATTTAATATTAATTATATATTAAATTTTTACAAATATATATTTATAGCTATTAATTTATAACTTATTATTAAAAATGTAAAATTATAATCTAATAAAAAAAACAGATATTATATTTATAGCTATTAAAAAATTTAATATAATATATATATTTTGCAAAATATATATGTTTTTGCTGTAGCTAATGCAACAGTTTATTATATTTTTTTTTTTTATTTAGTTTTTTGTTTAAAATTAAAGTTTAACATTTATTTTTTTTTATATAATATTTAATTATATTTATTTTTAAGCTAAAAAAATATTAAAATAATAACTATATTATTTAATAAATTTATATTTATTATTAATGCTTTATTTATTATAAAGTAGAAATATATATTTTTATAAACTTTATAAATTGTTTTTATAAAAACTTTTTGCTACAACTTAAAATAAAAATATAAATTTATATTTAAGTTTTAAACTAATAAAATAATATTATTATAAATATAATAAAAATAAACTTTTATTATAAAATGTACTATATTAATAAAAGCTATAGTAAATATATTAAAATTAAATATTTACTATTAAAAATTAGCTATTATAAATAATTTAAAATAAATATAACAATAGTAATAACTAAAATAATAATTAAACTAAAAACAAACAAATATATTATAATAATTAATAAAATAATAATAATAATATTATAATAAAATAAAAATAAAATAATGTTTTTATTAAAGTAGCAATAAAAAAGCTTATAATTTTAAAATAACAATAAAAAAAATAGTATAAATAGTTTATATTTTTAAATATATTTTAATTAAACTAGTAACAAAAATATATAATATAGTTTTAAAACTAAATTAAAAACTTTTTTATTAAAGTTATAAAACTAAGTTAAAAAGTTTTTTTAATTTAATATAATATATAAAAACTACTTTATTTTTTAAAATTATTATTTTATTATTTTATATTTTTTTTAATATTTATAACATTTAAATATTAAGCTAATTTTTTTAACTTTTTATTTTTAGTATTTTTTTATATAAATTATTACTAATAATATTAGCTATAAATATTAAATATATATTTAATACTATAATATTTTAATTATTTAATTTATTTTAAACTTTAGCTTTTAATAAATAAATTTTATATTTATAGCTAGCTAAATCATTATTAATTCAGCTTTTTTGATTTGTTAACTATTGCAGCTTTTTAAAAAAATACGTTTTATTTTAAGCAGTAGCTTTAAATTAACTGCTTTTATTTTATAGCATAACTAATAACAAAAATATAAATCAATTATTTATAAAACTAAATATAATAAGTTAAAAAATATATATTGTTTTTATAACTGTTTTAAATATTTTTTTAAACTTATTGTTATTTTAATATAACTAAAACTAAGCTTTTATTTAATTAAACTATACTATTTTATATTTATTTTATACTATTTTAGTTTTAACTACTTTTTTTTTAATAAGCTAGTTTAGCTTAAAATAAAAACTATTTTTTATTTTAATAGCAACTATATAATAGTATTTATTATTATAGCTTAGCTTATATATTTAAAGCAATAATTAGTTTATAAGCTATATTTTAATAAATTATATTTAAGCTTTAATAAAAATTAGCTAAGCTAACTTTTTAATTTTATATTTTAAACTAAACTAGATTTTAGTAGTAACTAAAGTAAAAAGCTGTTTATATACTATTTATAGTATTATTTATTAGTTTTAGCGTAATAATAAAACAAAAAACAGTTGCTAAAGCTTATTTATATTAAAAAAGTTAAAAAGACACATTATTGTAGTAAAGTTTTATAGCAGAATTTTTTAATAAAGTCAAACTTTAAATAAAAACTTAAAAAATAAACTATTTAATAACTAAAATAAATATTTATAAAGTATAAAAAAAACTAAGCAATTACTACAAAAAAAAACAAATAATTGTTTTATTTATATAAATCGCTTTATTTTTATTTAATAGTAATAGCATAAATATTTTAAATTAGTAATATTTTAAATATTTTATAAAATATAATTTATATTTTTATATATATAAATATTTGAAACTATTTAATATTAAAAAATAATATAGTTTTTATAGTAATAATATAATTTATTAAGCAATATTTAATTAATTAAGTTAAAAGTTTGTAATATTATAAACAAGCTATAAAACTGTTTTAATTAGCTAAATTAAAATATTTTATAACTTATTTATAACTTTTTTTTTATATTATAATATTATAAAATGTTATTTTTTTAAACTTTTTGTTTAATTTTTTTTAAGTTTTTTCAATTTTTTAGTTATGTGCTAGTTTTATATTAATATATCAAGCACTAAAACAGCATTTTAACTAATTAAACCAAAATATTTTATAACTTATTTATAACTTTTTTATTATATTATAATAACTATAAAATGTTATTTTTTTAAATTTTCTGTTTAGTTTTTTTTTAGCTTGTTTAACTTTTTAAAAATTAAAGTAGTTTTATATATATAGTTATATACTAGTTTTATATTAACATATCAAACACTAAAACAGTTAACAGAAACTAACATTTAAAAGTTTATAGGTATTACTTTATTTTATATTAAAATATATATATAGTTATATATTAGTTTTATATTAATATATTAAATACTAAAACAGCTAATAAAGCTTTATATATAAACTAATAAAAACTAATATTTAAAAGTTCACAAGTTTATTATAAAAAGAAAAAAGTACTATTAACTAATATATATTATTAGTAAAAATAACAGTTATTAAATTTATAATTTATAAAGTTTTAACTAAAGCTGAACTAATAAAATAAAATAAATTAATATATTAAAAGCTTTTTAAATTATACAATATATTAGTTAATTAAGCCGTATATATTTGAACTAAAAAAAGCAGCTTATGTTTGTTACACTTGTTTTAGCGCCCACTTTTTTTTTGTAAATTTTTATAATAAAAAATAAAAAACAAATAATAAAGCAATAGTGCTTGCTCGTTTAATTAACGCAAATAGTTTTTATTATTTAAAACTTTGCAAAAAGCAAAAAATGCTATATTATAATTTGTTATTTAAAGTTTTAACTAATAGCAATAATATAAATTTAAATAAATAATATATTACAGTATATTTATGTTTAGTTTATTTTTTTATATAATATAATAATAAGCTATAAACTACAGCTTTTTTTTTAATATAAAATAGCTATAGTAAATAAGTTATAAGTTTAAACAGTTTTTTTATAACTTAAACTACTGTTTTAAAATATAAAAACATATTAACAATAAATTAAAAAAGCTAAAAACAAAAAAACTTTAAACAATATTTATATTATAAGTTTTAAATAAAAACTATTACTAGCTTAATTGTTATTACTTTTTATATTGTTTAAAATAGTTAATAAAATATATTTAATTTGTTGTTATTTTTAAAATAACTAAATAATATTAAACTAATTTTACTACTAAAAGTTAAAAAAATTACTTATATTATTTAATATATTTTATATTTTATTTTTAAAACAAAAATATTTAATATTATAATTTAGTAATAATAAATAAAAAAAAAATATAGCAAAAAAGCAGCAAGCTTTAATAAAAAAGATTAGTTGTTTTTTAGTTGCTTTTTTTTTAATATTAGCTATTTTTTATAATATAACTTTTTTTTTAAAAATATTACTACTTTTATTTATTTAGTTATATATTTTATTTTTTTTATTTTCGACTGTTAAAATAAATATACAAATTTAAAAGTACTGCAAACTAAACTACTAACATATATATAGTAC
Organism: Nemania diffusa; assembly: GCA_038501195.1. Classification (NCBI taxonomy): domain Eukaryota; kingdom Fungi; phylum Ascomycota; class Sordariomycetes; order Xylariales; family Xylariaceae; genus Nemania; species Nemania diffusa. Next base: position 799,836 of record JBBPUQ010000010.1, on the reverse strand, counting down.
AATAGTTAAAAGCACTTTTTATAGCTTAAATTTTACAAAAGTAGCTAATTTGCTATAATATATTCGAAAACAATATAAATAAAACAAATATAGCAAAATATCAACATTTATTATTTAAATATATTTACTAGCTTTAGTTTTTAAAAGCTATATTAACAAGATTTAGTTGTTAAATATAATAGTAATTAATATTAATATTAATATTAATACTTTTTTTAGTATATTTTTGCTTTCGCTAATGTTTTAAGTATTAAAAATACTTATAATTTATATAGCAATACTGTTAGTACTATTAGCGCTTTTTTTGAACTTAGAACAAATAATTTGTAAAAAAAACTTATATAATATAAACTATTTAAAAGTTAAAAAACTTCTAAAATATATCTGTTTTTAAAACGTTATATTAATATATAATATAGTTATTTTTAAAAAATATTCGAGTTAAATTAAAAATATTCAGTAGCTGTTCCAAAGCAAAAAAAACTATTTAAAAAGTTATATATTTCAGCTAATAGCGTTATAAAAACTAGATATGTTTTACTTAAGTATATATATTATCTAACTCGAAAATTAGCAAATATTCGAACTAAAAGCCCTTGCTAACTTATTAAAATTCGAAAACTGCACTTTTGTTAGCTCTAGCTGTATAATAAGTACTAAAAAAATGTATTATTTTTGCTAAAGTTAACACTAATATAGTTTGCAGATATATAAACATAACAACTATATAATTATTTTAGTTTATATAATTGTATAATTTAAAAACTAGCTATAAACTAAAGTTTAATTTAATATTTTTTTTAAATTTAGCTTATATTAATAACAAAATAGCTTATATAAATGTTATAACTTGCTTTATATAAACTTGTTTTATTTTATATATAAGTTAACTTTATATAATATTTATTGCTAAATATACCGAAAACATATATTATTTTTGCAGATTTATAGCAAAAACATTTTATTAAAATATTATTTCTATAATTTACTATATTTAATATAAATAAACTGTTGTATTTTTTACATTTTGCTATTGTTTTATTAATAATAGTTACATAATATATTTTGTTTATTATATTTAAAGTATATATTATTTAAATATTTATTTTTAAACAAATATATAAATTTTGTTAAGCATTTTTTGCTTAGTTTTTATAGCACTAATACTTAATATTTAAAAACTAGTTCTTTTTGTTGCTAAAAGTTATTTAAGCAAAATTTCTTGATTTAGTTACACAAAAATAAAGCAGTTTTTGCTGTTTAGTTTTTATTTGCTAGTTATGCAGCTATATCAAAAGTTTTAATAAAGTTATTAGCTTATAAAGCTATATTTAAGTAAAACATATTAACTATAATAAAAAAAAAAAAATAAAAAAAATATAACAAACTGCTATATTATAAAAATTATATTTAAAAACAATTTGTAGTAACAAATCTAATTTTATTATAATTAAACTAACAGCTATTTTATAAAATAGTTTTTTATAAAAAGTTATTAAAACTTAGTTTATATAACTATTATTTATTAATTTAAAAAAAGTTAAATATATTATAATATATTTACTTATAGTATTAAAACAAAACTTAAAATAAAACAAATATATAAAAGTTAACAAAAAGTAAAAAAAAGTAAATAAAAGCAGATAAAAATAAAAAATAATATTAACTAATTATTATTATTAAGTTTTATTACTTAATATAAATAATAATTTTTAAATATTAAAAAATTATTAATAGTATATATATTTAAAAGCAAATATACAAGTAAAACTAGTAATATAAAGCTTGATTTAGTTTTTATTTAATAAATATTTTACTATTATAATATATAAACTGCTTTAATTTTTTTTATATTTTAGTTATAATAAGCTGTAAATACTATTGCTTTTTATAAAATTAAACAATTGTAAAAATTAAATATATTTTTTGACTTTTTTTTATTAAAAAGTATATAATTATATTATTAAACTATTAATTTAATATATTTGTATTTTAATTAGTTAAATATATTAAAACAGCTTTAAAAATAGCTTCACTTTTTTTAAAAACTATTGTTTTTAATATTTTTATTACTATTATTTTTTAATACAATTTATATATAAATAAAAATATTTTTAACAATAATTTTAACTTTTTAATATTACAAAAAATATATAAAACTTAATAGTAGCTGATTTTACTTTAAACTAAAAATAGCTATATTAAAACTTAAAACTTAGAACTAAAAACTTATTAAAACTTACTAAAAAAAAAAATTAAACCAATTATATAAACAAATAAATAAAAACTTTATTAATTAATTTTTTTAACTATATTTTAATTAACTAAAAATTTTATAAAAAATAATAACTTTTAAAACATTAGAAAGTATAAATTTTTAAAAAAATAAAATCGTAAATAAATAGTTAAAAATAACTTTTTTTTTTACTACTATTAGTTAATAAATATACTTTAGTAGTTAATTATTTAATATATAAAATAGTAATAAAAACTTAATTTTAGTTTATTTTTTTGCTATTTTTAACAATATAATTAATTACTTTATTAAAATTTAACAACTGCTTTTTTTAATAATATAATTAGTTATTTTATTTAATATAATTAAAAAGCTTAGTTAAAATAATAATAAAAACTTAGTTTTGTTTTAATTTTTTACTATTATTAATAATATAATTAGTTACTTTTTATTAAAACTTAACAACTTTATAAATTTTATATATTTAATATAATTAAAAAGCTTAGTTAAATTATTTATAGAATTATTTTTTAACTTAATATACTAAAAATATATATAACTTGCTTTAATTTTTTAATTAATATAATAATATATTATATAAATCAATTTTTTTTATACTTTAGTTATAACAAGTTATAAACACTATTACTAACAATTATTATTAATTTTAAATATAATAACTTTAGTAGTTTTTTATATTTACATTTTTATTTTTTTTAAAAAATATATCTTTTTTTTTTTAGATATATATTTATAGTATTTTTTATAATAGCTATAGTTTTTATATCAGTTTTATTTAATCAAATATTTATTATATTTATTTTAAATAATATAAATTAAACTTGCTTTTTTATAGCAAACTTAGCTTTGTTTTAATTAAATATTTAATTAGCTAAATATTTAAATAAAATATATATATAGCTATAACTATTACTAATATTATTATTATTATTTATTTTATTGCTATTTTTATTATTTTTAGTTTTGTTTTTATATTTAGTATTATTAGCGTTTTTATTTTTATTATTGCTTTTTTTTAAGTCGTTATTATTATCGCTATTATTTTAACTTTAAAATAAATAAACAAATTTTAAAGCAAAAAATCGTTTTTATTTTATTAATAAAAGTTATAAAAAATATATATATTATTTATTTTTAAATATTACTATATAAAGCTTATAGCTGTTTTAATATATTTAAATATATCAAACTTTTTAATATATTTTAAAACTTTTTTTTTTTTGTTTATACTTTGATATTTAAAAATATTTACTAACTTTTTTCTGATTTATAAATAATAATTTAAATATTTATTAAATATAATAAACGCTATAAAAATAATAAAATAAACTAGTTTATAATAGTATAATTTTAGCTAGTTTTTATATTTTAATAAATTTAAAGTTTTAAAAAAAAAAACAATAATATAAAATAAAAAACTAAAAAATAATTTAAAAACTTTTTATATAAACTTTATAATATATAAATATATATAATAAATAAAGTATATATAGTTTTATATAAATAATAGTTAAAAATATATAAATAATATTTATATTTATAATATAAAATTTTTTTTATTTTTTATAAATTAAAAAAGCTATAATTATATCTAAGCTATATTTTTTATTACTTTAAATTTTTGTAATAACTAAACAAAAAAAGTTACAAATTATTAAATAAACCTTTTTTTACTATTTAAGTTGTTTTTACTGCAATTTTTCTGTTTTAATTTATACTTTTGTTTATATTTAGTTAAGTATTAATATATTTTTATAGCTAAAACAAAAAGTATATAAAAATTAACAAAAAGCAAAAAAAAATAAAAAAAAGTAAAAAAAAGCAAATAAAAATAAAAAAAAATATTAGCTAGTTATTATATCGATATAACTTTTTTATTTAGAGCTTTTTTCTTTTATTCCTAGTTTTACTCTTTTATACTACAACATTATTTTTATTTAAAGCTCTTTTTTTAACTTTACTTTTTTATATTATAACATTGTTTTTACTTTTAGCTATTATTGCTATATTGATATAATTTCACTGATACAACTTTTTTATTTAAAGCTTTTTTCTTTTATTCCTAGCTTTATTCTTTTATATTACAACATCGTTTTTATTTAGAGCCCTTTTTTTAGCTTTGCTTTTTTATACTATAACATTGTTTTTATTTTTAGCTATTATTGCTATATTAATACAATTTTACTAATATAATTTTTTTATTTAAAGCCCTTTTTTTTTATTTCTAACTTTATTTTTCTACCTTTTTTTGTTTTAACTATCTATTTAATTACTACTATAATATGCAGACTAGGTCTGCTACTAAAAGCGATTATAATATTAAAGTGCAAAACTTAGAAAATAAAAAATATAAAGCTCAAAATAAAGAGTATAATACTGACTATAGTAGTTACAATAATTTAAAAGTTTCAAACTTAAGTTTTAAAAATAAACTATTTGATACTGTTAACAAAAAACTGTTTAATATTGTTAATAAAAAGCTAGTTAGTTTAAATATAAAAAAACTAATTTAAAAAAAAAGTAATTAGATATAAAATAACTATAGCTATATATAAATAAAAAAAAAAAAATATAACTTAAACTTAATTTATATAATTTAAAAGCTTTATAAGCTTTTAAAAGTTTGTTTATTTATAACAATTTAAAAAAAAATATTTTATAAATATTATAACAATTTTAAAAAACCTAGTTTGTTATTTTATGTTAAAAAAAAAGCACAAAAGCAATATATTAAAAAGTTATTAAAATATTTATTGACTTTTTTTAATTATATTAAAAACTAAAATTAAATTAAATATTAAAACTAAGTGAAAAATTAAAATCAAAAACATTAAAACTAAATTAAAAACTAAAATTAAAAATATTAAAACTAAATTAAACATTAAAATTAAATTAAATATTAAAATTAAGTTAAATATTAAAATTAATTAATTAAATATTATAATTAAATAATATTTTAGCTACAATTAAACTTTAGTTTTTTTAGCTTTTTTTTTAATATAGTATATAATTATATAAACTTTGTTTTTAATAATAATAATTATATTATAGCAAATTATATAAAAAATAACTTATTTTTAAATTTTAATTATATAAACTTTATAAAACAATATATAGTTTTAGTTGTTTTTATTTTATTAAAACAATAGTTATATATTTAGTATAATTAATATAATTTTAAAGTTAAAAAATTTAAATTAAAATAGCTTTTTTATGTTTTAATAAACTATATAGTAATTTATATTTTTTATAATATAAATATTTCAAACTATATAGATCGATTTAATAAACTATAGTAAATTATTAATAATAATAATATATAATTTTAAAAGTTTTTTAAAATATTATAAACTAATATTTATTTAAACTTTATTAAAAAACTATTATTATAATAAAAGTTATAATTACTAAATTAATTTTAAAGTTAAATTTTTTAATTTTATAATTAATATTTTATATAAAAATATTATTAATTTAATTATTGCTTATATAATAAATAATATAGTATTTTATTTTAAATTATTTAAAATTATAATATTAGTTAAATTAAATTTAATATATATTTAATAATTTTATTAATTAATTATTATAAAAAAAAAAATTTTTATTTATTTTATAAATAAAACGTTTTTTTTATTTAATTAATATTTTAAAATTATAATATTATTTTTAATTAAATAAAAGTATAAATTAAAATATTAAAAAAATACAATTGAGCTATAGTAATATTAAATATTAACGAAAAAAATCTAATATTTAAACAGTTTTTATATAAAATTATATATTAGCTATATTTTAAACTATAACAGCTAAAAATTAAAACTTTAAATTTAAATATAAATAAATTATATTTTAAAGTTAATTTTAATTAAATATGTTTTTTTTTAGTTTTTTTTATAAACTATTTAACAAAAACAATTATTAAAAGTTATTTTTAATATAATATTATAATAAAAATAAAATATTAAAATGCTATTAATAATTAAAATTTCGATTATATTTTTAATTAAAATTTAAAATATTTAATTATAAAGTTTATTATTATAATAATTAATTATAAACAAAATAAATATAATATTAATATTATATAAAATATAAACATAGTTATTTAGTTAATTTTATAAAATAGTACATTTGCTGCTTTTTATAATATAATAAGTAGTAAAATTTAAAAAATTAAATTGCAACTAAAAAAAGTTAAATATTTGCTATAATAATTTGTATATAATATTTTATTGTTAATTAAATTATAAATTAATAATAAAATATATAACTTTTTATATTTAGTTTATTATATATTTTAGTTATTAATAAATTTATATATATATTATATAATTAATTATTACTATTTAAATATAATATTTAATTATAAATTATATTTAAAAAAGTTTTTTTTAAATAAAACTTGTTATTTTTATAAAAACTATAAATATTTTAAAAATATTGAAATATATAACTACAATATAAAAAATTATTAAAATATATTTTTATATTTTTATAAAAATTATAAAACTACTTTTATAAAAAAAAGTTATTTTAAATAATATAAATAAACTATATATTTTAAAAAAAAACTGTTTTTTTATAATATATATAAAACTACTTTTATATAAAAAAATTATTTTAAACAATATAAACAAACTATATATTTTAAAAAAAAACTGTTTTTTTATAATATATATAAAGCTGCTTTTATATAAAAAAGTAGTTTTAAATAGTATAAACAAACTATATATTTTAAAAAAAAACTATTTGTTTATAATATATATAAAGCTGTTTTTATAAAAAAAAGTAAATTTAAATAATATAAACAAACTATATATTTAAAAAAATAGCTAATTAATTTAACTAAATAATATAAATTAAATATAAATATAAAACTAAAATTATATATAAAAAAATTAAACTTAAATTTAAATTTAAAATTTTTAATTTATAAACAGCTATTTTTAATATAATAAAAGTTTAAAATTAATTTTATAAACTTAATATTTAATCTTTTTTTTATTATAAAATTAATTTTATTTAATTTTAACAAACTATTATAAATTTATTATTTATATATTTTAATTAATAAAACTAAATAATAAATAAATAATAAAATTAAATAAATTAATTTATATTAAAATTTAAAAGCTATTTTTATAACTATTTAAACTTTTTTATATATAATATTTTAATAATATTAAATTTTTAGCAAAAATCTTTTATATAGTATATATTTTATAATTTAGTTGTTAAAAAAACAATTTTTAAATAAAAATCTATTTATTTTAAAACAAAAAATATTAAAATTTATAATATATATTATTTAATAACAATTAAATATTATAGATATAAATAAATTTATTTTTAAAATATTATAATATAATTTTTAAATTTAAATAAACTAAAAAATATTTTTAATTAAATATTAAATTAATATTATTTATTAAATAAAAAATAGAATTAATAAAATATAATTATTACAAATATAAAATTAAAAAAATTTAGTTTAAATATAAAAAGTTGTTATTTAAGTTTATTTAAAAAAGTTTTAAAAATATAAATATTATAAAACAATTATAAAACTAAATATTAATTAAATTAATAGTAATATATATATTTAAAAATAGTTTTATTTTAAAACTAACTATATATATTTTATAAAATAAAAACAAAAGTTTAAATAATAAAAATATTAAAATATAACTAGTTTTAAAATCTTATAGCTAAATAATGTTTTTATATTAAAAGCTTTTTAAAGTCAGAAGCAAAAAAGCCTTTGTTTTTAAAAGCTATATATATAAGCTATATAAGCTATATAGTTTATATAGTTTACATAGTTTACACAGCTTATATATAAACTTTTAACAAGCTATAAAAAACAAAAGCAGCTTTTATTTTTAACTTTTTTTTTACTAACTGTATATTTTATTACATTTTAAATAAATAAGTTTATATTTTATATAAAAAGTAATATAGTTTTAAAATAGATTTTATTAAATAAATTTTAGTAGATTTTTTTATTAGCTGTATATAGTGTAGCATTTATATATAGCTATAAATTAAATAAAGCTTATATATATAATTAAACTTTAGATTTTTAAACTTAATATAAGTTTTTTTTTTTATTAAATTTACATTTTACTTTTTACTACTATTTTATTTAACTACTTTTAATTGTATTTATTATTTATTTACTTTTTTACTTTTTTATTTATATATATATATTATTTATTTAATTTAACTTTTTTATTTTATACTATAAATATATATTTTTTATTTAGTTCAACTTTTTTGTTTTATATTATAAATTTATATTTTTAATTCAATTTAATTAAATCTTGTTGTTTTATTTTTTAAATCTATTTTGTTTATAAAATAAACTAAAAACATTAAAAAGTATTTTTTGTAGTTATATGTAACAACTATAGTTTAATATATTAAATTAACAACAAAGTTTTAATTATTAATTAAAATTATTATTATATTTAAAAAATTATAGTATTTATTGTTTGTTAATAAAGCTTTTTTAACTTTATTAATAATATAAATTTATATTTTTATTATATTTAAGTTTTATAATTTAATTTTTATTTTATTTAGTTTTACTAATTATATAATATTTTAAACACTATATTATTTTGTTACTGTTTTTGAAATTTATAGTTTTATTATTAATTTTACTACTATTTATTTTTATAACAATTATAATATTACTATTAATACTACTACTATATATTTAAATGTTTAAATAGTTGCTTATTGCTTAAAATCAAAAGTTTAATAACACAGTATTTAACTAGCTTTATTTTTCAGCTAGTTTTTAACTGCTTTTTTTAATTAGAAAAACAAACTTGTTACAAATTTTTATTATGTTTGTTTTTTTATATCTATTAATTATATACTAACTTAAGTACAATTATATACTAAGCAATTTATATATTAGTTAAACAAATATTTTAGTTTATATTTTGTTATATATTTTTATTTTAAAATTTTTAACTTTTTTATATTTAGTATTTAAATAAAACATTATAACTTAAAAAAATTCAACTTAGTAAATTTTATTTATTGTTTTTTTTAAAAATTCTAAATTTTTATAATATATTTAAACTAGTATAACAAAGTTTTTAAAAACTATATAACATTTGTTTTTTATTATTGCTGCTTTTTAGATGTTAATAAATATAATGTCGATTAAGTTGATTTTATATTGCAATTTTAAAACAATATAAATTTAAAGTTATTTGCTATAAAATTGCAAAAAAATAGCAAAAATTAGTTTAGTTCGAAAGTATTGCTAGTTTAGCACGTTAGCTAAAAATTAATTAACTAAATAAATTAGCTATATTTTTTGTTTTAAAACTTTTTTTTAAACAAATAGTTACAAACAATATTATAAGTTAAATATTACTGTAATTATGTTACAAATACTGCTGCAGTTAAACAACTAGTTTATTTAAAGCTTTTAGCAATAAACAAGTGTTTTTTAAATAGTTAGTTAAACTTAAAACTTACAATATTTAAAAAATTATTACTATATACAATACTATATATAATGTTATATAGTAATATCTGTAGTTATAAAAAATTTTGCTTAACAAGTAAGTGATTTAGCTGCAGTGCTTTTTACTAGCAAAACAAATTATATAATAGCTTTTTTTTTGTTTTTTTTGCACTAATTGCGAAAAATTAATTAGTTAACTAATTTGTTTATTTTATTTATTTGTATTAATTAAGTTGATTTTTAATTCAATTTTAATAATTAAACTTAAATAATATTTATAAATATAAAATAAACATTTTGTTTAGCTATATAGTTACAAAGTTTTATTTATTAAGTTGAAAATAATACGTATTTTATTATTTCAGTTTTTATATTTTAATAATTTTTTGTAGTTTAATAATAAAAGTATTATATATAAAACAGCAACTTATTGATTTTTTTTTGTTTTATTATATTATTTAAAAATTAGCTTTTTAAGTTTTTTATTTTGCTTTTTTATTTTTAACTAATTTAGCGCTTTATAGCACTTCTTGTATTTGTTACAATATTTTTTAAAAGTGTACAAGTTTAAAACTTTAGTACTTAAGCTTATAAAACTTTTAAAAATGTTATAAACTATAAAATATATTAAACTGAGCAACTAAACATTAATAAAATTATTAAAGCTAAAATAAACAATTTTTTAATTAAAAAGCAAACTAAAAGCTATAGCGTATTAATTGTTATAATATTTATAAAGTTAGTTTTTAATACAAGTTATTAAAATGTTACTAAATAATAACTAGTTATTTTAGCTAGCTATAATTATTATAGCTGCTATATAATATATTTTATTTTTAATGTTTTATTTATTATATATAGTATTAAAAGTTTATAAATATGCTATTATATTATTTGTTTTTTTTTTAGTTATTGTTACAAACTATAATAACTTTTATATTTTGTTTAAAGTTTTTAGTACTTGTTAACTTGTTAACATTTAACAAAATATATTCTCGTTGAGTTTTTTAGCTAGTACAGTAAACTTTTTCGGTTTTTTAGCAATTGAACTAAATAATGTAATAATATTTAGTAGCTAATAAGTTTATACAGTTTGTAGCATTTGTTGCTTTATTAGCAACTTTTTAACAATATGCTGTAATATTAACTATATAAACATTAATTAAAGCAAATTTTTAAATATAGCTTTATTATTTAAGTTTAAAAATATATTAATAACAAATATAGCTTTATTAAAACTTATTATATTTTTAAGCTTTTTTGTATTAATATAAAGCTTTGTTTAATTCTGCTAATTAAATACTATTTGTTTTTTAATATTTTGCTTGTTTTTTATTTCTTTATATATTGTAAACTAACTAAAATCTAACAAACTACTTTTAATAAAAAAAGCACGAGTCGATTTTAAAACATAATATTTGTATATTTATATATTATATTAAAACGGACTTTTTTTTTTGCGTTAATGTAGTACTAGTTTGCAACTTAATATATAAAGTAAATAAAAAAAATTTTGCTTAATATAATTATTTTGAGCTTTATTTTGTAAAAAGTTCTAATATATAGCTATTTGTTTAATTTAATTATATATTATTAAGTTTTAATAATTATAAAACATTGTTGTATATACTAGTGCTACAATATAGTTTGAATAGTTTATATTATTTTAAACTGCTATATTTAACAAAATAAAACAAAGTATAAAGTTTTTAATAAATATAACTAAAAGTAACAGCGCTATATTTTTAAATAAAATAATAAAATATATTTTAGTTTTAATTTTTTTAGTAAATAAATACTTATTTTTATTTAATAAATTTAAAAAGTTGTTTTTGTATATGTTTTAACTATATAGTACAAAATATAAAATATAACAAAAAAACTGCTAGTTTTTTCTATAGTTTAACTATTTATAAATATTAATTAATAAAAGCGCTTTTAGTTTTTTTTTCTACTTAAAAAAATTTAAATATAACAAATAATATTTTTTAATTTTGCGTTTATTTTATTTATATATAATATTATTAGTATTGTTTAACAATATATAGATTGTTAAATAGCTGCTTGTTTTTTTATTTATAAAGCGAATATTTATATTTTTAAAGTTATTATTGCAACTTCGTAAAAACATTTAATCGTTCTATTTTAATTCACGTTTGATTTAGTTTAAGATATTTTTGTTTACAGTGTAAATTTTGTTGCTTATTTTTTACAAATTAAACAAATTACTTAAGCTTTGCTAATTTTAACTATTGTTTTATTTTTTTAGTAATATAATTACTAGTAATAAAATTACTACAATTATTTAAACGTAAACAAAAGTATATATAATAATACTATTTAATTAGCTATTATAAAAACAGTATAATATATTATTATTACTTGAATATAATGCAGTAGCTACTAGTTAAATGTTATAATTATTTACTATTAGTTGTAAAAAAAGAGCTAAAGCTGCTATTTATAATATATTATAACTAAAAAATATAATTTGTACTAGCGGGAATATTTTAAAAAAAGATTTAACAAATAAAAAAAAGCTAAATAACAACAACAGAAAAAAAAACTAGTTTATACTATATATAGTATATGCAATTTTAATATAAGCAATTAATAGTACAATATATAAAGTAATAATATTTAAATGTAAATTAATTGTACAAGCTAAAAAGTTATAATAATCTAAATAAAATTAGTAGTAATTATAAAGTAAATAGAAATTATAAAGTAAATAGAGGTTGTAAAATAAGTAGAAGTTATGGAGTAAATAAAAGTTGTAAAATAAGTAAAGGTTATAAAATAAATAAAAGTTATAAAATAAATAAAGATTATAAAATAAGTAAAAGTTGTAAAATAAATAAATATTAAAATAAGTCTTAACAATTTACTAAATCTAAATTGTTTTATAAACTTATAAGTTATATATTTAAACTTTATTTAATTAGCAAGTGTTATAATATAAATAGTATAAAAAATAAGCTCTACAAATTAGTTTAGTTTATTAACTAATACTTAAATAAAGCTTTAAAGCACACACTTTTTTTAAACACGTTATATTTGCTGCTTTTTATTATATAATTTAATAAATTAAGTTCTATTAAAAGTTACTGTTTTTTTTTTGCTTTATTATTATTTTCAATCAATTATAAACTTTTTGCAATTTTAAAATAAATTACTTCAAAAGTAAATTTTATTTTTTTATTTAATTTTATTAATTAAATCGTTTTATTTATACTAATATTGTTATAATTTAATACTTAAATGTTTAATAAATATACTATTAACGATTTTAAAAACTTTTAATTTACAAAACGATATAAAGATATAACAGAACTATTTACAAATCTATATACAGTAAAAGCGTATATACAAAGTACAAATCTATTTCTTATACAAAAAAACTATAAAAAAGCTGTAACTATAATAAAACGCTAAATATTAAAAAAGCAATTAAGCTAATTAAAAAAAAACTCTAATACAGCTTTTAAAAAACAAGCTAGCACTTATTAACTAGTTGCAACCGAAGTTAAAAATTACTAATATATTTTTATTTTATATATTAATTTTTATATTAATTTTTATATTAATTTTTGTACTAATTTCTATATTAATTTTTATATTTATTTTTATATTAATATTTATATTAATTTTTATATTAATTTATTAGTTACAAACTTTAAAAACATTTTAAATAATTTGCAGCTGACTTTAATTTTAAGCTTTTTAAGTTTAAACTATTTGTTTGTGCTTTTATATATATAAACTTTAATAATAAAAACGCCGGTTTTTTTAAAAATTGTAAAAACTAGTTTAAAATTATTAACATTTTTAAAAATTACTTTAATTATTTAATATATGTTACTAAAAACAATAAAGCTAATAATGCTCAATTTTGAAGTTTTTAAAAATATTTGCAAAATTATATATATATAATAATTTTGTTTTTAGTTAATAAAAATTATTTTAAGTTGTTTATTAAATAAAACATTTTTATTTATAAAGCAGTTTATAAAATATATTTACTATTATTTTATTACTTTTAAATTAATATATTATTAATTTATTTATAGATTATTTAACTGCAGTAGCTTTAATTAAATATTTTTAGCTTAAATTATATATATTGAAAGTATACAATAAACAATATATGTAATAACATTATTTTATATATCGAATAGCTTGTTTAGAACTTTTAACTTTTTTAGTAGTTTTTTAAAAAAAATTATACAAAAAAACTTTGTTGCATAAGTTCAAATTAGTACAAAAATTAATATAAATAGCTAACTTATTAAAAAAAAAAATATTTTGTTTATTATATATAAAAAAAAGTTATAACTAATATATTAGAAAGTTTTTTTTATAAAATTAAAACTTTTTATTTATGTTTATATTATTTTTATTATTTAATTTGTAATATTATAAAAACAAATAATACTAATATAAAAATTAAAGCTTTATTTAATTATTTCGGCTTTTTTAGTTCTAGTATTGTTAAATTTTATATATTTTTTAATATAAAAAAAAAATGTTTTTTGTATATATTTACTAATGTCTGCTTTAAAAATATTAAAAAATAAAAATCGCGTTTTTTTAATACTGCAACAAAATATATATTATTTTATCAACAATTTATATAAGTTTTTTTACTATTTAATATTAGTACTATATTAATTTTGTATTTTTTTTTAGCTATAAAAAGTTATAATTTTTAAAATACTACTATTTATATTATATAATGTTTTTTTAAAACAACAAACTAGATTTATTTTTTTATTTCAATATATTAACTATATTTAATATGCTATAAAAAATTATCAGCTTTAAATATTTTGTTAAAAATGTTAATATTAAAAAAAATAAATATTTATTTGTTTCTAATACTAGTTATTTTTAAAGCATTAATATATAAAACTTTTTTTATAATTTTAATAATGTTACTTTTTTAAGTTATGTTATAGCTGCTTAAATTTTTGATTTATTTTACTTTTTAGAAACTTTTTTTTAAATCTTTAAGATTTTTTAAAAAAAAAAACATACTATTATAAAGTTTAGTCGTTAAATTTTTGCTTCATAGTTTTATTTACATATAAATTAATATATAAATTAATATATAGATTAATATAACTATTAATTTATATATATTTATTAAATACTTTTTATATTTTTTAAATATTAAAATTTATTATTTATAACTATTTAATTAAACAAAAAGTTTGTTTTAAATTTTATTAAATAAATTTAGTTGTTAAATTAAAATTTAATATAATTAAACTTTTAAATACTGCAAATTAAAAATATTAAACGCTATATATAATAACTGTTTATTTAACTAGTTCAGCTAATTTATTTATTCAATAAAAATTTAATTGTTTATATTGTTTATATTTAAAAAGATCTACTATATGCTAAAAAATTTATTAAATAGTTTTTTTATAGTTGTTTTTAAAACAGTATATTACTTATTTTTAAACTAGCTAGTTTAAAACTAAATCTTTTTTAACTAAAACAAATAAACGAAATAACTATTGTTTGAAATAACTAAAATAATATATATATTAAAGTTCTTAGTAATAAACTGTTTTATTTTTTCAATAAATAAAGTTTGATTTGTTAATTTTAAACTATAAATAGTATAAAAAAGTTTTTAGTTTATATAACGCTAGTTCTAAATTTAAACACTTTTAACTGTTTTATTCGATTTTATAAAAGCGGAATAATTATAAAAGATTTTATAAAAGCACATATTTATATTAATATAATTAACTTGTTTATTAAATCTTTTATTACTATTCAAATTATATAATTTTATAAACTTTATAAATTTATTATTAAATATATTAATAAATTTAAAAAAGCTATTATAAAATGTTAATATAAACTAAAACTTTTTAAAAACAAATAAATAAAACTAGTTTATTAGTTTAAAATATATAAAATATATATTATATACTAATTAAATAAAAAAATAATAAATTATTATACTGTAACAAAAAAATATATAGTTTTAACAACATAAATTAATTAATTATAAACTAAAACATTAATTAAAAACAATATATAAACTACTTGTAAACAAACCGGTTATATATATAATATATTAACTATTGTATAATTATATAATAGTAAATATATAACAAAATAGCAAAGCAGAACTAAAAGCTAAAACAAACTTTTAGCAAAATGTGCAAACAATTTAGCAACAGTAAACTTTAAAAATAAAAAACAGTATAATAGTTTTGTAATTATATATATAAGTAAAAATAAACAAATAATAAAATAATAAAGCTTTAAGTATAAACAATAGATTAAAGTATATAAAGTTAGCTTTTGTTAAATAAACAATAGTTAAATTAGTAACTATATTAAGTAACTAGTAAATAAATTAACAAGTAAAGTTATTAGCAAGTTAATAAAACTAAGTTAATAAATGTAACTATAAATTTTTAAAAGTTTTTACAGTAAAATAAAATTATATATTATATTAAAAATTTAATTTAATAAATAGTTTTAACAAGTAAAAAATTATTAACTAATTAATTATTAGTTATATATTATTATTAATATTGTTATTTAAGCTTTAATATTTTAATATTTTAGATTATATTTATTTAATTTTATATATTTGTTATACTATATATATTAAATATTAAAATTAAAAATATTTTAGTAATTAAACTAAAGTTTAATATATTAATTAAGTTAATAAACAAAGCACTATATAAAAATAACATTAGCTTTTTTAGTTTCGATTTTTGATTTAATAATATAAATAACTTAATATAATTAGCTATAAAATTACAAACAAAAAATGTTATTTAATATTGTGTATTAAAGCTGAAATATTATATGTTATATATTTTATTTAATATTTATAACATAACAAGCAATATAATTATTAATAAATCTAGTTGCTATATAAAAAAGCTATAATATAAATATTTAATAAGTATTTAATATATATTTGTTATTATATATATTTATTATTAAATAATATTATTTGTTAGTTATAATATATTATATTATATAAAGTAAATAAATAGTATAATGTTATTATTTAAAACAAGTTTTGTTAATTTTATTGTTATTTTAAAAAAAGCGATTTTATTAAACTAGTATTATATTTAAATAGCTAATAGTATTAATATTAATATTTTAATATAATAAAATAAAAAAAAGTAAATAAAATATTTATATATTAAAAAACTTAAATTAACAATAAATAATTAATATATAACATTTATAATATTTAAATATATACTATTAAATAAAACAGTGTTAACGATTATATTAATTTAAATAATAAAGTAAAATATATAGAAATTTGAAATATGAGCTAATTTTTTATTTATAAATTTACAACAAACAAAATTAGCTGTTTTTATAAAATAAATAACATTTAGTTAAAACTTTTGCTGTTTATATTTTTATATTATAAGTTATATAAAATAGTTAAAATTTTGCTATAATAGTTTATTAATATTAATATTTTTTATAATTAGCTAATATTAAACTGTTTATTTAGTAATATTAATAAAATATTATTTATAATATTAAAAAACTATTAGTAATATAAAAACTATATATTTTTGTAATTATTAAAAATAAAGTTAATTTGTTAGTAATATAAAAGCATTACTTTTTTATAAGTACAAGTTATTATTACAATTTAGCAAACTTTTCGATAATATGTTAAATAAACTAAGTAATATATACAAATATAAAATCGATAGTAGTAAAAATTTAATATTTTAATATTAAATAGTTAAATAATTAAGTTTAAATTAATATAAATATATATAAAAATAAAAAAAAAAGCAATAAATATTTAAAATAAAATAAAAAAACCTGTAATAACTTTTTTGATTTATTTATAATAATAAATAGTTCTATAGCTAATATTAAATATATTAATTTATAAAAAGTTGTAAAAGCAATAAAAATTTAGCTATATATTAAAAGTTTATAAATAATAGTAATAAAAAGTAGCTTTTTTGCTATTTAGCTGTTTTATTACTTATTTTTTTTAAAAGTTTAATTTTACAAAATTTATTTATAAAGCTTGTATTACTAATTTATAAAGCTTATAAAGCTTATTTATAAAGTTTACAAAATTTGTTTTTTTTATACTTTTTTAAATATATTTTTTTGAATATATTTTTTTTTATTACTAATTATATAGTATATTTATATTATTTAATTTATACTATTTATATTATTTATACTATTTATACTATTTATATTATTTACTTTTAACTTTTTAAACTTGCAAAATTTATTTATAACTTTTATTTTTTTTAAACTTTTTATTTAAACTAATTTGTTTTATTTTATTAAATCTATGTTATATATATTTTTAAATTAAAAAGATTTAATATATAAAGCATTTTTTTATTGCTATTTTTAGACTTTTTTTTATTACTAATACTTTTTAAGTTATTTATATTAGTTTAAATTATTTAAATAGTTTTTTTATAATATTATATTAGTTGAGCTTTTTTTTTTATATTTGTTTTAGTTTTAGCTGTTTAAACTATAATAATTTTGTTAATAGTTTCAAAGTTTGAAAAATATAAAAGTATATAATTTGTAGATTAATATATACTATTTTTTTAAACATATAATTTATTTTATATATTTTTTGTAAAATTAACTTTTATAAGTTTAATTATTTGTAATATTATAAAAGTATGTATATTTATTATAGTTATATAATTAAAGTTTTAAAGTTTAAAATAAGCTTTTATAGCTATAAAATTTGACTATTTAAATATATTTTGTATATTTTGTTAATATTAATAAATAATTTTTAATATTAATAAATTATTAACTATTAGTTTATAGTTTTTTATTATAGCTGTTTTATCAACTTTATTTTTTGTTTAAAGCTTTTTTTTTAACTTTTGCTATTTATTTATATATATAAGTTGACTTATTTTTTTTAGTTTTAATTTTTAGCTTTTTATTTTTAATTAATTTATTTTGTTAATTTTTGTAATTTATTGTTTATAGTTATATATTGCTAGCAATTAATAGTTTATATTTTTTTACAACTTTAGTTTTTTTTTTGTTTTTTTTTTAATTTATTATATAATTGTAAAAACACTTTACTTTATTTTTTTTTTTTTTTTTATCGATTGTTAACTTTATTAATATATAAACAAGTTTTTGTATAATTTTTAAAACAAATAAAATAAAAAAAAGCTAGTTATTTTTATATATTTTTAAATGCTATTTGAAATATTTATATATTTTTTTAATAATAGTATATTTATTAGCAGCATTATAGCATTATTTTTTTTTAAGCTATTTTTTTTATTAACTAACTTTTTTTTAAATCGTTTTAATAAAAAAATCTAAAAAACTATAACGTTATTATTACTACTTTTTTTTTTATTTATATTATTTTGTTTTATTAATATATAACTTTATATATATTTTTTTTTTAAATTAAGCACTTAAAATAATTAACTGTTTGAAAATTTTTTTATATATTAACTTTAACGTAATTAAAAAGCTGTTTTTTGTATAATTAATAGCTTTATTTTATATAGCTAAAAATATTTTATTGCTTAAATAAGCTTTATATGTTTGAAAAATTTTTATATTTAATAGTTCAAATTTATAAAATGTATAATATAATAGTAAAAAAGCAATAATTAAAACTGCTTTAGCTTTTTTTTTCAAGCTAGTATATTTTATAGCTTTTATTAATATTAAACAATAAAAGCTTTTTTTAGTTATAATTAACTAGTTTAATATAACAATCAAAGTAGTTAAATTAATTTAAAGCAATTAAATTGCTAATCTGTTTATTTTTTAAAAAGTAAATTAGCGTTATATTGTTTAAGTTATTACTACTGATTTTTTTAAATATTTGTATAGCTAGAATTATTATTTAGTTAAGTATTATATTTTTGTTAGCTAAAACTAGTTTAATAATAGTATTATATATTTAAAAGTTTAAATTAATACGCTGTAAGTTTTTTATTTTATAACAAGTTTATATTATAATACTATTTATATAATTTAAATAAACTTCTGTTTTATTTATATTAAGCAAATATTTTAGTGTTATTTTGTTAATTTTATAATAAATCTGCAAAATTTTATATTATATTTCAAAGTTAGTATAATTATTAATTAATTTTATTTGTAATAACTACAGCTTTTTTTTTATTTGTTTAAATATATTACAATTTTTAGCTAAAAATTAATAAGTTTATTAATGTTATATTTAATAAACTTTTTGCTAATTAAAACAGTTAATTTTTAATATTTTGTTAATTATATACTACAAACAATAAAAGTTTATATAAATATTTTAAAAAACAAGTTGTTATATAGTACTATGTTAAGCTATTTTTAATAAATTATTTACAACTTTATTATAACTGCTGTTGTATTAACAGAAATAATAATTTTTATAGCAGCTTTTTTGTTTTTGCAATATAATATATTAAAAGTTTATGTAACTGTTTTTATTTTTTTAAAATAGCTTTTTTAATATATTTCTACTGCTAGTAATACTTTTGTTTTAATAAAGTCAGAATTATTAAAAAGTTATACACTTTAAACACTATATACTGTTTATTAACTAAATTATAAGTTTACTAATATAGCTATTAATAAATATATATAGATGTTTTTTAAAATAAATAAAATAACTAAAAGTTATTTTATAACATAATATTAAGTATAACTAATTAATTAAAAAAATTGAAAAAACAACTAAAATTGTATAACTTATATATAAAATTGTTACAAAAAACAAATTAATATTTTTTGTAATAATATTATTTAATAAATTAATGTTTTAACTAAAATTTATATTTAAAAACAATATTTGTTTTTTAATAGCAATTTTATTTATTTATAAATTTTATGTTTTAAAAACTATTTATTAACTAAAATATTAATTTAAAATTTAAATATAAAAGTTATACTGTTTAAGTTAAAAATATAATTATTTAGTAAAACTTAAATTAATTTTTATATAAATAAACATTTTATTATTTATATTAATATACTTTATATTGTTACATTTTAATTTTAAAAATAAAATCGTTTTTATATTTTTTTTTTATTTTATTTTTATTATAATATGTTTTTTATTAGCTTTATTATAATTGCTACTTGTATAAAACAATAGTGTAAATATTTTTTTTTATAATAAATATAATTGATTTGTTTTAAAAAATATTATAACTTTTTTATTTTTTTATTAATAAAACTTATTATTAATATGTTAACTTTTTATTTTTAGTTGTATTAAATAATAAATGTTTTTTTTTTAAATTATTAGTTTAACTTATAATTACTAAAAAGTAGCAGTTTTTAACTCTTTGTAACAATAGAACTATAAAACTAGCTAAAAATTTAAATTTATTTTTATTACTACTTTGATTTTAAACAATGTTTGCTATACTATAAATAAATAGAAAATAAATTTAAAAGCTTAAAAATAAAATTTTATTAATTAATACAACAATTAATATATTGTTAATAATATATAAGCTATAGCTTTTTATAAAATTTAATAATATTAAATATAAATTAGTTTACTAATTTTTAAGCAACTATTTTGTTAAATTGTATATAAAATTATTATATAGCATAATTTAACATTTCAAATTAATAAAAGTACTATCAATATATTACAAAAAACTGCAAAAATATATTTAGTTTAAATATTTGCTTATAAATGTTTTTTTTTTTACTATTTAATATATTTTAACTAATTGTTAAATATTAATTATTGTATATTTTATATTAAACAAGTTATTATAATATTATTTAATTTTTAACTATTAAAAAATCTAAAACAAAAACTAAATATTATTTTGTTTTAAATATAAAATAAAACAATTTATTAGTATAACTAAATAAGTCAAAAGTTTAAATATTAATTCAAACTAGTAACATTTATAACTTAAGCAAAAAAAGTGCTAAATTTTAAATATATATTTATTATAACATAAATAATAAAGTGTTTTAGTTTATTTGTTTAATATTTATAAATAATTAAAACTTTTATAAATTTAAACTTAATTAATATTGTTTTTGTTTTAAGTAATTGTTTAATTTTAATAATAGTTTAAACTGCTTTTTTTTTTATTAGTATATTAGTTGTTAATTATATACTTTTTTTTTTTATTTTTTTATTAAATATTGCTTATTTATTTTTTTCAATTTATAAATAAGTTATTTACTAGTTTATATATAATTTAAACTTTATAGTTTATATTTTATATTAAATTTATTTTATTAATTAATTTAGCAAATAAAAAGTAATAAATTAAAATATATTTTGTTTTTTTTTAGTTATATTTTTTATATATATATTATTTATTTAATATATTAATTTTTGTATTAATTGTTTTTTAATATATTATATATATATTTTATTAATATTTTTAATAAAGTTATTTTATAGCTTTTTTTTTTTTTTTTTTTTAAAGTTTATATTAATTTATTATATATATTTTTTTTATTAGTATATATATTGATTTAATTTATAGTTTAAAACATTAATAAAAACATTTATAAAAAAAGCAAAAGATTTTATAAATATAAATAGTTAGTTAAATATTTTATTAAGTAATTAATTAAATAAAGTTTTTATATTAACTTTTTTTTTAGTGCTAGCTGCTGTTTTTATATAACTTGCTATTTATATATAACTTGCTGTTGTAATAAAAACTGTTTTTTTTATACTAGCTGCTATTACAGCTGTTTTTACGCAGCTTATTATTTTTATTTAAAATGCTGCTTTAAAAAAAAATGCTTTAAAAAAAAATGCTGCATTTAAGTTTATATTAGCTTTTTGTTTTGTTTGTTTATACTTTTTTTTTTTATAATATATTATTAAATTATATTTTTAATTAATATATAAAGTTTTAGTTATTACAAATAGTTATAAGCTAGTATATAAAGTTTTATT
Source organism: Nemania diffusa (assembly GCA_038501195.1). NCBI lineage: Eukaryota > Fungi > Ascomycota > Sordariomycetes > Xylariales > Xylariaceae > Nemania > Nemania diffusa. The sequence goes on along the minus strand of JBBPUQ010000010.1, from coordinate 777,147 downwards.
AATTATAAATGTTTATAAGTTATATAAAAAATAATATATTATAAATGTTTTTAAATTGTAAAAAATATAAAGCTTAATTTAAAAACGATATAAATAGTTTATTTTACAATTTAAATATAAAATGTACAATTTAATTTAAATATGTTTTAAACAAAACTTTTTAATATATATTTAAAAAACAAAAAATTACTATAACTATATTTACAATTTTAACAGTACTATTTAATAAACTTATTTATAAAATTATTTATTTAAATAATAATTATATTAATTATTATATATAAAAATTAGCTATAAAAGCTTTAATAAATATTTCAAAATTTATATTTATTTTTTTGTTTATTAATATATTTATTTTAACTTTTGTATTAACTTATTAATTAATATTATATTAGCAGCTAATTTATTTGTTATTTATAGCTGCTAAGTTATAATAATAAATAAAAATTTATAATTAATGCTATAAATTATAAAAATAACTGCTTATATCAATCTTTTTTTTATTTTTTTTTAAAACTTTTATTTAATTTTTTATTTTATTAATATTATATTTTATTGTTAATTTAATAGCAATTTTAATATAAATATAACATTACAATTTAAATTTAATAAATATTTTAACAAAAAAGCTAAAAGTAAAAATTTTTGTAAAAAAAATTCTAATATATGTTTTTGTAATAAAAAATTTAATAATAAAAAATTTAATAAATTAACTTAATTTAAACTTTATATTGCTTTTTTTTTTAAATTAATATTTTAATTAGTATATTTTTTTTATAAAAGTTTTTAAATTAACTAAATAGCTATATTTTTTATATAAATAAATATATTTTAAACTTTTACTATGTTATATATTTATGTTTTAATTATATTTATAACTATTAAATATTATTAAAACTGTTTAAATAAAAAAAAATAACAAAAGTGTTAATTTTTAGTAGTTTAGTTATAAATAAAGCTAAAAAATATATAGTATTTAATTAAAAAAATATATATAAATAAAATATTAGAACTAGTTCAAGCTTTAAGCTATTAGATTTATTTGTATAGTTATTTCTATATAAAAAAATAAAAACAATAGTATATATATAAAAACTTGTATAGTTATTGCTAAGTTTATTTTTATAACTTTAATAATATATTTACTATATTACTTTTTAATATTTTATTGTTTGTTTTGTTTAGTTTTAACTATGTTTTCTTTTATTAGTTACATTTATATACTTTAAACTATTTTATAATATTACAACTAAAATAGAAAACAGTATATTTTTTATAGCAAAAATATAATATTTTATTAGTTAACTTTTTTTTTATTTAAAACATTAACAATATTATATATAACAATGTATTATATTTTTTATTGTAATTTAAGCTATAATATATACTATATATTTAAATAGCTAGTTGCTAGTAATAGTTTTTAAATATAATTTATTTTGTAAATTTTTAGCAGCTTTTAATTATATATAAATTAGTTCAAACTTATATTTTTTTGCAAAATAGTTATTTATAATAAATAACAAGCTAAAACAAGTATATAATAATAAAAATAAACACTTTAACGCTTTTTTATTTTTGCTTAAGCAGCTAATTAGCTAAAACTTTATATTATTTATAGGTTTTATAGCTATAGCTAATTATTTTTATAAAAAAAAAAAATTGAATTAACATTTATAACGCTTTATATTTTTTTTAATAATTTATATAAAATATTAAGTTAATATTGCTTGTTTTATTAATATAAATTTTGTTAATACAAATGTTATAAAACAGCATTTTATTATTTTTTTTATATTTTTAAACAGTAAAAAACTATATATATTATTAGTTTTAGCTAATATTATTAATTTATTTAAATATAAAAGTATATATATATTTTATATCGCTATTTTTTATAACAATTATAATAATAATATTAAAGCAATATATTGTTTTCAATTCTATTTTATATATTTATATTAAGTACTAAAGCTAGCTATAAATAAAAAATAATACTATTTAAAAATAAATAACAATTATAACTAAATTGTACTAAGTACTTTTTTAGCTACTGTAATTTAACTAGTTAATATAAAGTATAAATTTTTTAGTATTAATATTTTCAATAATTTTATAAATATTAGTTAAAGTATATAATATATAATGCTTTAAATTTAGTAGTATAACTTAAATAATATAGCTAATTTAGAACTTATAAATAAATAGTATTAACTGTTTAATTAAACTTTTTTTTTTATATTTTATTTAAAAATATTGTTAAGTTGTTACTTTTATTTAGTTAAATAAACTATTGCAAAATTTACAACATATTTTATTTATTTATAGTACAAAAGTATTAAACATTTAATTTGTTACTAAATTGTTTTAAATTTTTATATTTACAAATTTTAATATAAATATAGTATAAAATTTAATAAATTATATTTAAAGTATTAAGTTTTTAAAAAACTAAAAAACAATTAGCTATAATATTTTAAGTTTTATTGTTGTTTTTTTTTATATATTTATATATAAGTTTTTTATATATATTTAATACTAATTAATTTATAAGTTTATTTATTTATTACATTTGATTTATTAAAATAGCTTTTTATTACTATTAATACTAATTTATTTTAACTTTTTTTATTTATTTAAATATTTTATAATTTTATTTTTTTAGCTTTTATTTTGTAATTATTTACTTAATTTTTTTATTTTACTTATTTTTTTTTACTTTTATTTATTATTTGTATTTAAAGTTTTTGCTATTTTATTATATATTTATATATATAATAATTTAATAGTTTGTAATTTAACTTTATTACTAGTTTGTTTATTAATAGTTGTTAATATGTTATTTTTAATTAATATATTAGTTTATAGCTAACTAAGCTATATTACTAAACATATATACTAGTGCTAAAAAACTATATTAATTTATTTGTTTTTTTCAAATTTAATACTTAAGCTATATTTTATACTTTTTATATTAATAAGCTGATTTTATTTACTGTTTTTTTTTAATAGTAAGTTATATTAACTTTTAACAATAGTTTTTAAACAATTATTACTATATTTTTTTACAACGCTTAAGTAGCGAAAACTAAAGTGTATGCTAGTAGTACAATTTGGATTAAATCGATTATTGTTAAATATATTGATAAAAAAAACTCTAACAAATAAATTAAAAGTACATAAATGTAGAATCGACGGGTATATTGCTAGAAGCTGCAAATTATTATATCTAGTTAAATATAAAATAAAAAAATTAAAACTACTAATAAAATAAAAAATAAAATTATTGATTATAAATATAAATATATTATTTATGTTAAAGTTAATAGCTTTATATTTTTGTTTCTGTTTTAGTACAATTGTTTACAAGTTTAATATAATATTATTATAAGTATAACTTGTATTATTTTAAAAAATATTATAAAGGCATTTTTTAATTAACTTTTTATAAACTAGAATATATTTTTTAATATAAATAACAATAATTATATTATAAAAAATTTTAAAAGTGATAAAAATAACGAAAATAACGAAAATAATAAAAATAATAAAAATAATAAAAACAATAAAAAAAATAAAAAAAATAAAAAAAGTAAAAAAAATAAAAGTACGTTTAATTTAAACATTTAAAAAATTAAAGATTTAAACAATTATAAGCAATAAAACTTAAGCTATTAATTTTAAATATATATTAATATAAATCTTATTTGTTTTATTTATAACAGATTTATATCTTTTTATATATATACTTTTTATTATTTACTTTATATATTGTATTAATAATTTAAACGATATAAAACTTTGTATAAAAAAGCTTTGCAAATAAATATTATTTGCTATATTAAACTTTATTAAATTTATTTTTATAAGTTATTTATATAAAAAACTTTATAGTATAATATATTTTAATATTTTTATTTAATATATATATTTTATATAATTAATTATATAAGGATTAATAAATATTAGTATTTACTTTGTATTTATAAAAAATAAAAGTTCAAAAATATATAAATTATTTATATATATTTATATAAAGTTTTTAATAAATAAATAGTAAAATTTCAAAATTATTTATTTGTTAAATTTATATATGTTTATTTTTTTACTACTATAAAACAAAATTATATATAATATTTATTATATTAAAAGCTAACTTTTTATATTTTATTTATTTTATATTATTTAAAAAGTTGTTAAATTAAATATAATATATACACTCTGCTATTATAAAAAAAGTTTTAATAGCAATAGTTTTTTAATACTTAACAAACTTTTTTTAAATAGAAATAATTGTTACTATTTTGTTTTTTAAAAATATTTTTTAGTTAAATATTATATTAACAAATATATTTGTATTTTTATTACTTTTTTTATTAGTTTTGCTTATATTGTTTATTTTGCTAATTTTGCTTATATTGTTTACTTTGTTTATATTGCTTGCTTTATTAGCTTTAACTACTTTATTTATATTATTTACTTTGTTTATATTATTTATTTTATTAACTTTGTTTAATTTTAACTAAAATTGTATAATATAAAAAGCTTTATATTATAAATATATTTATATATTTTTAGTACTAAATTTATTTATATTAACATTTAATATATATTGCTTTGTTAATATGTTTTGTTATTATAATTTAAATAATATATTTTGCAAAAAAAAAATATTTAACGTTAAAAAAAGATTAAATATAAAAGTAATATTAATACAAATTACTAAAGTTTATTACTTTTAAACAGTTTTATATTTACAGTATTAAAAAAGTTATAAATTATAAAACAGCTATATTATTATATTACTATAACATAATAATATATTTTGAAAATTTTATATAAACTGCTTTTATAATAATATTAGTTTTAAATATTTATTTTAAACTTTAAATAAACAAATTAATTATTAAAACAAAAAAATATAATTAATTAAAAGTTTAAAACTGTTAAATATATTACTTTTGTTGCTACTATTATTTATATAATGCTATAATTTTTCAACTGTTTTTTTTTTACTTAAATTTAATGTTAAAATATTATTTTTAAAACTATATACTGCTAATAATATAACATATTAACAATAATAAAAAAAAAACATATAAATTAAAGTTTTAATATATAATATATTAAATAAACTGTTATTTAATTTAAATAAATAATTTTAAATATATTTTGTTAAAATAGCATTTTTAAAAGCTAATATATAAATATATTTATTTTAATTTTTTATATTTTGTTTATTTTAAAAAACTATTTGTTATATATTATTAAATAAAAATAACTAGTTATAATAGCTAATATTTAAATATACTTTTTTTAATTTCGAAATATAATCGCTTTTTATTTAGAACTAAAGCTATAATAATATATACTATTAATATTAACACATTAAATTATATATAAAAAGTTTATTTATTTATATTTGAACTATTAAACATAAAGTTTTTAATAACTAAACTTTTTTAGTTATTATTATTTTTTTTTATATTATTTATAAAACTTAAACAAATATAATAAATAAACTGAATTTTTATTATAAATATTGTTATATTATATTTTTTTAATAGTTTAAATTTAGTAAATTATTAATGTTAACAAATTTAATATTAATAAATTTTACTATATTAGTTAAATTATTAAATAAAGCTAGTATTTTTTTATATTAAAAAATAATTAATTTTGCTAAAACAGTTATACTACTGTTTTTTTTTGTACTATTAATTATAAAATCGGTTTATATAAAGCTTAATAACTTTATTTAAGCTTTTATAAACAATTGTTTATTAAAATACTAAATATTTATAAACGAAATAATAACAGCAGAATTAATTTTAATACTATTATTAATAAAGTTAAAAAGTTTCAATTTTTTATTTAAATATATAATATAAATAAAGCTATAATATACAAGTATATATTTTTTATACTTTAATTTTTAAATATACTTGTTTTTTAATTATTTAACAATATTATTTACAATATATACTAACTAGTTAATAAATAAAACTAATTATTTTTAACTATTTAATAAAAATTTAAAATGTTTTTTAGTTTTAATATTAAAAAATAAAAAAAAAACTATTTTAAACAGCTTTTAAAAAAAATATACTTTTTAAATATTTTTACTTTGCTAAAAAAAGTATTTAACTTTTAAAAAAATCTTTATATTTAATAACAAAACTAACACTATAAAGTTTAAATCTAACTTTTTTTAAATCGAAATTTTATTAATTTTACTAATAAATAAACAAAAAATATTATAAGTTATTATAACAAATAAATATAGTTACTATAAATTTAAACTATTAAATATTAGTTTAAAAATAATAAAAAAATATTTTTATATATAATTAAACTTAGTTTTAACAAAAAATTATAACTTATTATTATATATTATTAATTTTAAAAGCTTTTATATAGTTTATTTTAATAAAAATAGCTTATAAATTATATAACTTTTATATAAAAACTATATTATTTTTAATAATTAAAATAGCCAAGTTTTTTTAATAATAAATAGTAAATAAAATATTTAAATTTATTATATAATTTAAAAAGTATTTTTATTTAAAACTATTAGCTAATATTATAGCTTTTATAAAAATTTATAAAAAAATATTGCTATATTTAATCAATTAGTCTTTTTTAAAATAGTTATACTACTTTTTTATAGTAAATATTAAGCAGATATAAAAAAAAAATAATATTTTATAACTTTTAAGTTTAAAAAAAGTTAAAAAAATAAAAAAAGCAATTAAAGCAAAAAAAATAAACATAATAAAAAATAGAAAAATTAAAATAGTTTATTATTAAACTATAAAAAAATAAAAGTTAAAAAATAAAATATTATTGTTTATTTTTAAAATAAAGCGAAGTTTTATATATTATTTTTAATATAGAAATAATTAATACAAAAATTAATACAATAATTAGTATTAATATATATATACTATTATTTAATTATTTAATATATTAAAATATTTAATAATAAATAATTTTTTATATATTAAACAGTATTAATTTTATTAGCTTTATATTATATGAAAAAAATCTCGCTAAAATTAGTAAGTTTTTATTAGCTATATAAAAAACAATATATTTTAACTACAATTTTTAAGTTGAAAAAATAAGCTATAATATTAAAACTATTTATATTATTTCATATTTTATACAATAATAACTTACTTGAATTTTTTTTGCAAAAAAAAAAACTTATAACTATTAATAAGCTTAAGCTGATTTTTTCTGTTTAGTTTATACGAAATAAAATTTATAATATAAATTAAAAGTTATATAGTTTAAGCTTAACTTTTTATTAAAAAAAGTGTAAATAATATTTATATTATGTTTTTTTGTTTTAGTTTATAGTTTTTTTAGTTTTTTGTTAATACAAAAAATAAAAAATAGCTTGTAATATTAGCAATTTTATAATATAATAATTTTTATGCTTATAAGTAGCTTTAAACTTATAAGTTTTAAAATATATCAATATTTTTATATAATATATTAAAGATTTAAGTTATAAACTATATATTATATAATTTATAATATAAATATAATTTAATTAAATTAGTTATATTTGATTATAACTGTTAAAACTATTTTATTATATATAAATAATAATATATATAAATAAAATATTAAAATATTTTAATATAACTTATTTTATTATGTTTTAATAAATATTAAATAACTAATATTTTAATTTTGTTATTATATTTTATTTATAATAGCGTTTAATTTTTAAAATTTAATATTAATTTGTTTTTAATTATTTATACTATTGTTATTAAACTTAGTAATATATACTTTTTTTATTATATAACTTATAATTAATTTATATATACTAGAAATATACTTTTTGTTTATTATTAATATTTTTTTATTTAATAGTAATATATATAGTTTGTTAATATTTGCTGTATATACAATATTAATATTTCGATTAATATTATTACTGCTATTTTTATTAATAATTTAAATATTTATTTTAAATATTTATAGTTTAAACGTAAACAATATTAAAAAAACAGCTTAAGTATATATAAATATATTAAATAAGCTTTATATATTTAAAGTATAAAATTTAATAACTATAAAATATTTTGATTTTATTACTACTGAAAAAAAAGCCAAGTATATATTATATTTTTAAATAAAAACTTAAAATTTTATACTATTACTATTAAATTAATATCAGTTTTGTTAGATTTAAACACTTTAAGCAAAAATAGTAGCTATAAATATTACGAAGTTTTTATTTTGATTTAAAGTTAAACTGTAACAACTTTTTTCCAATTTTAACGAATATAGTTTTTATTGTTTAAATTGCTACTAATGTTTTATATTAAATAGCAATGTTAATATTTATAAGCTATATAATATAAAAGTTATAAAAAAAAACTTGCTAATAATTTATTAATTAAATATATTATAAGTACTATACAAACATTTTTAGCTTAAAAAAATCGATATGTTGTGCTTTTTTAAAAAGCGCTTTTTAGTTATTAGTATTATATTTAGTTATATTGTTAAATTTGCGTTCGATTTAAAAACTAGTTATTTTGTAAACTTGTTTTATTATAAAGTTATTAAATATATTTTTATATTTGCTAACGATGTTTTTTTTGTTGTTAATATATTTTTTTAACTAATCGAAAATATTAAAAGAAAAATTAAAATTATATAAGTTAAATTTAATATATTACAAAAAAAAAATATATTGTTTTTTTTTAAATTTTATAAAACTGTTATAATTAAAATATTATTGTAGTTTTATATTAACAATTACTTGTATTAAAATATTACAAAAAATAAAAAGTTTTAAAATATATAAAAAATAAAAAAAAAAATAATATTATTATTTATTTTTAAAAAAATTATTACTGTACTAAATACTATTGCTAAAGCTGTTAAATATTTTAAATATATATTTTTTAATACAAACTGTTTTTTAATATTTAGTAAATTTTATATATTTACTTTTATATTATTTACTTTTGTTAATTTAACTAATATATCTTTTTTATTATTAATATAGAAAAATTTACTAATATTTAGTAGTATTATTTATAATATTAAAAAAAATGTTAAAAAATTATTAGTAAACTAGTTAAATAATATTACATTTATTAATTAATTTGTTAATAATAGTTGCAGTTTTAACTGTAAGTTAAATATATTAACAATGTTAATATTTTCTAGCTTTTTTTTAATAAACTAAAAACAAGTTACTATTGTTAATAAAATATAGTTTATATAAGCAAATTTTTAAAACTAATTATATATTTAAGTTATATTTAAAAACGAATTTTTAAAAACTTAAAATTTAAACTATTTTATTTCTATGTTTATTAAAGTTTTTTTATATAAATAAAAAAGCTTAGTAAATATAACAGAAAACTGTTTTATAAATTGTAATACTACTAAAAAAAAAAACTTTAGTTTAAATATATAAATATATATTTTATATAATTGTTTATATATTATAAAAATATATTATTAATAAATATATTAGTTAGATTTTTATTAAGCTATAGCAATATAATAAATATATTGCAATTTATTTTGTTTTTTTATTTTTAGTATTTAATCGGATTATTTAAAACAACAGTATATAAATTAGCTTTGTTTGTTTAAAAAAAACTTCATTTTATAAAATAAAATAAATATATAATTTAATTTTAATACTTAAGTTATAACAAGCTATTTTTAAACTTTAAAACAATAAATTAGTAAATAATTTTTAAATGCTAGCATTATTAAAAAAAATAGCAATATATAAATATTAGCAGCTTTTATTTAACAAAAAAAAAATGTTATAATATTAAAAAATAAAAAATATAATTATTTAGTATAGCTTATTTGTTATATAGTTTATAGTAAACTTTAATGATTTAATATTACTTATATATATTAAAATAAATAAAGCTTTATATAAAATGTTATATTATAAAAAATAACTTAAATAATTTTAAACTTATATTTTTTAACTATTGCTAATATTGTAGAAAAAAATTAATTAAAATCTTGTTATAACAATTTAATAGTTTTATTTGTATATTTAAGCATTTTTTTTAGAACTAGTTTATATCGAAACTAATAATAATATATTTAATTCTATTAATTAATATTTTAGCTATATTAAAACAAATAGTTATAATATGTTTTATTTATATAGTATAATATAGTTTTTTAATAACTTAAATATTAATTAAGTTATTATTTATATATAAATTAAAAATAATTTAATAAAACTAGCAAAGTTTATAAACTAAATAAATAAATATTTTTCTGAAAATATTAATAAAGCTATTTTAAACTATTAAACAATAAAAAGTTATATATAAACTAAACTTTATAACAACTTTTTAGTATTAAAAAACAAGTTTGTAAATAAATAAAAAAAAAAAGCTTATTTTATTGCTAATAATATTTAAAAGTATAAATATATACTAATATATTAAAAGTATATATATATAATAAATAAAAAGCATGTTTTTAAATTTTAGTGCTAATTTAAGTAGTTATAAATTTTAATACTATATATTTTTATTAGTACAAAAAATATGCTTTATATTAAATATAGTATTTACTATTATAGCTGATTTAATAAAGTAATAATAATAGCTTTTTAGTATAATTATAACTTTTTGTTTATTTTTACAAAAGCTTAAACTTTGTTGTTAATGCATTATATTATTAACTATATTATAAAACTAGAATTACTTATATATTAGCAACTAGTATTAATTATAGCATATTTAAATATATTTAAAGCAAATTTAAACTTTATAAATATTTAATAGTTAAATTTTATAGCTAAAAGCTTAATAACGAAAATATTTAATAAAATATTTTTTAAACAAAAATTATTTTTAATTAATATAATAAACTATATTTTTAATTATAATATATATTATACTTTTTAAAATATTTAATAATAAGTTTATATGTTAATAATTTATTAGAAATTTATATAAATATAGCTAAGTTTGCAACATTAAATAGTTTAGTTTAATTAAAAAAGCTTGTAAAATTAAATATAAAATAAATTATACTTTTTTAAACTAAAAAAAAATATTTACTTAATAATTTTTTAAGTTTATAAAATAAAAAGTTTTTAATTATAAAATTTTTACTTATATAATTATATATTTTATATTTAAATTATACTAAAACTAAGCAAAAAATAACTAGCAAATTTTTGCTTGTTTAATAATATTTAAAATAACAGCTAATTTTATTAACAAATTAAACATTTTAAAAAGCTTGCAACTTTTATAATTAATAGTATATTATTTTTTAATAAAAATAATAATATATTATATATATGATTTCAAATAGTAAAGTTTGGTTTTTTTATATTTTGAAAATATTTTATATCTGATTTAACTTTAGGGCTTATTTTACTATAAAAGCAATTAAAACTTCAATGTTTTAATTAGTTATAATTTATTTGTTTTAATTTTAACTTATTTTATAAATTAAAAAAAAATATAAAATATAATATATTATAATAAAGTGCTAAAGTTAATTATAACTTTAAAATTAATAATAATTATACTTTAAATAACAAAAACAAAGTTTTTTATAATATTGCAAAAAAAGCTAACGATTTTTTATATTATAATATAGTAGTAGCTTTTAATAACAGTTTATTATAGCAATTATAACAATTATACAATATAAGAATTTTTATTTTTAAATAAACTATAAACTTATTATATTAAATTAATTAAGCTATATGTTTTAACTTAAACAATTATTTAATTTTTAAAAAGCTAATAATATATTATAATATATTATTAACAATATAAAAAAAAAATATAAAACAAACAGATTAAATATTTAATATAATAAAAAGCGCTATTAAAAAATAGAAAAAAAAAATTAGTATATTAAATCAAAAAATATTATATAATATAAAAAAAACAAAAAGTTTTAGCACTAGTAATAATAAAGTAAATATTTTAAATATATTATAATAAATTTATAATAAAAACTTGTTTAAAATAAACAAAAACTTAATTGTTATATTATAAGCAATAAAGCTATATTATTATAAATAATAATATATATTTATATAGTTTAATATTTTAGTTAATTTTAAATTTATATAATATTATATTAATAATATAATAGTAAAAAAATATAAATTAAATTGTAAACAAATAATTGCTTTTAATTTAGTTTTAAAACATTTAAATAAAATGAACTATTATTATAAAAATACTTTTGTTATTTTTAATGTTAAAAATTAATAAAAAACTAATATTAGCTTTTATTTATAAATATTATTTTATTTATTAAATAAAAGCAATATTAAAAAAAGCTAAATAATTTAAACTTTAGTAATAGCTTTAAAACTAAAAAAAAAGCAAAATTATATATATTTTACTGCTATATTTAATTGTATAAAAGCTAACATTAATAAAACTATTATATATTTTATACTAAGCTTTATAGTTTTAAAGTTAACAAATAACAAAAATAATATTGTTATAAGCAAAAAATTTTCAAAAATAAAATATTAAAGTTAAAAAGCTACTAATATTTTAATAATAAATAAATATAATATAATATTTATAGCTAACTTTTATAAAGTTAATTTATAGTTTTAACAAATATAAAAATAAAACAATTATAGTTTTAAAAAGCTATTTGTTATTATTTTATATAGCAACTTTTATTAATTTAAATTTATAAAAAAAACTTTAATATTATATTTTAATAAACTTATTATTTAAACTAATTATATAAAAACTAATAATTACTTTTAGTTATTATAAAACAAAGTATAAAAAAATAAATACTATTTTAAATATTAATTTTAGTTCAAATTTACTACTATAGTTGTTTTAAATAAATAAATATATATAACAAATATAAAATATATTATATTATTTAATTATTTATAAACAAGTTAATAAATAAAAAATAATATTAATATTTTAAATATAAAAGTAATAAATAGTAATAATATTATTTTAAATAAAACAATAAAAATAGTTATATTATTAAATATAATAAAATATAATTTAAATATTTAAGCAGTTTTAAATTTTATTAAATTATATAATTAGTTATTATATATATTTTTATTAAAACATATTTTAATTAATAATTATATAAAAAAAAATGTTTTATAAACAATAAACTTAATTATAAACTTTAATATAGTAAAAATATTTGCTTATTTTTTTTTAACAATAAAAATACTAGTTGTTATAATTAATAATATATATTAAAAACTAAAAATAATTAATAGTACAAAATATATAATTGAAAAATTTATATTTAATTTTAATGTTTATATATATAAAACTATTTTTAATATATTTATTGTTATAAAACTGCTTTTTATATATTTTTTATTTTTTTTAATAACAAAAAATATCAAGCTATATAATTTTTTATAAAAAATAATTTTAATTTTATTAAATATGCTTTATATATTAATATTTTTTTTATATTTTAAGCTATTTATTAAAAAAAACTACTTTTTAACTTTAATATTTATAATTATAAAATATAAAGTATAAAAACAAAGTTATAATACTGTATTTTTGTTATTATTAAACAAATAAAAAAAAAAAGCAAGTTTTATTAATATATATATTCAATTATTATAACTAATAAATTTAAAAAGTTTTTATTTTTTTATTTTAGTTAATTTAAAATATTATTTATAACTATATTTTTTATTTAAAATAAAAATAGCAATAAATAAAATAAAAAAAATAAATAAACTAACAATATATAAATATAAAACTAAATAAAATAATTTATAATTTAATTTTATATAAAGTTATATTTAAAAATATAATTATAAAATATATTGTAATAATATAAATAATAAACTATAAACTTATAACTATATTATAATTTATATAGTTAAACTTTGTTTTATTAATAAATTTTTTAAACTTTTTTTTAAATTATTTATTTAGTTTTTTTAAATAAATCTTTTTTATATAAATAAACTAAAATTAAAAATTTTTTTATAAAATAAAGCAATAATATTTTTACAATTAATATTTATATTATATTTTTATAAACTTTAAATATAATTAAATATAAATTTTATTTTAACTTTTATTTATAGCTATAATAAACTTTTTTATTATTATATTATTATTTTTAAAATTATTAATTAATATATTTATTTCTATTATTAATTATATATGCTATTTTTATTTTTTATTAACAAAGTTTATAAATAATAACTTTTTTTGTTTATTATTTATAGTTTAACAACTATAAATATAATAAACAAAATTACAAATAAATTATTTTATATTTATATTTTATAAATATTAAACTTTAAACTTTATTAATAAAAATAATTTTTAGTTATATGTTTTATTAATTTTGTTTTTAAATTTAAACTTAAAAACTATTACTAATTACTTTTTTTTATTATTTATTTATAGTTTTACTATTATAAATAATATAAATTAAATTAAATTTAGTTAATAAACTATTAAATTAATAATAAAACTTAATTTAATAGTAACTTATAAAATATTTTAATATTTTTTCGTTTTATTGTTTTAGCTATATATAAATATAGTATTAAAACAGAGTTAAAATTTAAAAATAATATAAAAAATACTAAAAATATAAATATTTATAAGCTTTAAATATTTAAAAATTTATATTAGTAATAGTTTATTAAAATATAATATTAGTAATAATTTTATTAATTATAAACTTTTTTGCTTTTTTTATTAAATAGTAATATAATATATTTTATAAATTTTAACAATATAACTAAACTTTATAATTTAAATATTTTTAAAATAAAAAATCTAGTAAATAATAAATCTTATTATATATAATAATAAAAAAAATTAATATATTTAAAAATATAATTGTTTTATTTAATATTGCTTTAAATATATTATTAAAAATAGTACAATTTAACAGTTATATTTTGTTTAATTTTAAAAAAATATATGTTTATATTGTTAATTTGTTTTTATTTAGTTTATTAATATTAAAATTAACAAATATTTAAATATTATTATAATTAGTTTGTTTTAATAATTTATTTAAACTTTTATTATTATATAATTATTTATTATTAATATTATTTAATATTTTTTATATAAATTTAAAATATTAAAACTATTTAATTAAAGTACTATTTATAATATTAATAATATCAACATTAATTATAAACATTTTAGCTTTTATAATAAAAATATTAATATTTTTTTATAAATTATAATATTTTATATTTATTTTGTTTAATTAAATAGCAATATAATATTTTTTATAAACTTTAACAATATAGTTAAAATTTATAGTTTAAATATTTTTAAAATATTAAAGTTTAAATTTATATCGTTTTAAATAATATTTTTATATAATATTTTTTTAAATATTATTATTTAATATTTTTTTGTTAAAAATATATTATAATAAACAATTTAAAATATTAAAATTTAAACTTGTATTATTTTAAATAATATTTTTATATAATATTTTTTTAAATATTACTATTTAGTATTTTATTTTTTAAATTAATACTGTTTTTTTAAATAAGTTTTATTATATATAATAGTTTAAAAAATTTAAAAAAAAATTAATATATATTTAAAATATATTTAAAAAAATAAATTAATAAAACTATATTTATATATTTAAAAATATAATTATTTTATTTAATTTAGTTTTAAATATATTAATAAAAATAATATAATTTAATTGTTATATTTTATTTAACTTTAAAAAAATATATATTTTTACTATTAACTTTTTTTTTATTAAATTTATTAATATTAAAATCAATTAAAACTTAAAATTTGTTACAATTAATTTGTTTAAATAATTTATATATTAATTAATTTATAATAATAATTTAAAATAAATATATTTTATTATATTAGCTTTTTAATATTATATAATTATTTATTATTAATATTATTTAATATTTTTTATATAAATTTAAAATATTAAAACTATTTAATTAAAACATTAATAGCTTTAAACTTAAAATTAATTAATTTATTATATTAATAAATTTTACAAATTTTAATTTTATTATATTAATTTTAAATTAGTTTATTTTTTATTAAAAAAATATTAGCAAAAAAGTTAATATATTTACTAATAATATTAACTAAATATAATAGCAAGCAATAAAACTTTTATTAAAAATAAAAATATAAAATTTATTAAAAGTTCAAAAATTATTTTAAAGTTAATATTTTTAATTAAAAAAATAGCTAATTAATAATTTAAAATATAATAAATTTAAAAATAATAAAAAATTAATAGTAATTATAAAATATAGCAGTATTATTAATAAATAAAAGTTGTAACAATAATAATATAAATAGTAATATAAATAAATAATACAAATAATAATATAAATAAATAATAATATAAATAGTTATAACTAAAATAATTTATATAAAAATATATATAGTTTAATTATTTATTTTATTTATTATAGTAACTATATAATTAATTATAACTACAACTATTTTATTTATTTATTATATTAGTTATAAACAATTATAACTACTATTGTTATTGCTATATTTATTTAATTTTAATTAACTATTAAATTTTATATATTGTTTAATAAAAGTTGCTAATTTTTAGCTACTGTTTTAATTTTTATATAAAATAAATATAAATTAAAATAATTAATAAATAATTTATGCTATAAATAATAAAAATAAACTATAAATATATACTAATATAGTTTATATATAAAAATAGTTAGTTTAACTAATTATAGCTATATATATATAATAAAAGCTAAATTAAATAAATTATATTTAAATAAATTAAAAAAATTTCTTATTTAAAATAAAAAACTGTTTTAGAAATTTTTTAACAACTAACTGACTTATTTTTTCTAAATAGGAAAACAAAATTACTTATTTCAGCTATAAAATTTTGCTGGGAATTTTTTACGACACTACAAATAACCTTTCGTTTCACTCAGTCGTTCCTCCTTCGTTAAAAACGAAGGCATACAAAGCAGACTTCTGCAGCAGACTTCCGTAACAGACTCCCGCAATATATATTCAGAGCTGAGATCTTGCTAAAAATGGAAAATCAAGCCTCCAGCGGTTAAGGTGGTACTCGATCTCGCCGCCGTACGAAAACCGGATGATCTTGTTAACTTTCCGATCGCCAGAGTCAGCATTTACACCGCCCGGGCGTAGTTGTCAAGGAGACTATCTTTGATACATGCTGCTCGCCTCTCCGCTCTGCGCCTCTGTTGTATGTACATGTCTCACGACGGGGAAGGAAGTAACTTCGGGTATAACTGACTGTCTGCTGACGCAGACTTGATGCCCGCCCCCGGGTTGTAACCGCTGGATCCGGTGTCCTGCATATCGAAGACTGTGACGCGACGATACCCCGATCGCGCGAGCCAGAGTGCCGTCGATAGGCCGAAGACACCTGACCCTACGATGAGAATCTTGGAGTCCGAATGTAGTGACATTTCTCGCTGTATAATGAAGTTTTTAACCTTAGCTAGGTATGTGGATCGTCTGTTCGGTTTCTTGATGTTGTCAAAGAGATGGTGAACTTCATCAGTTGAATAATTCAAGGCAATATTAAGACTACACCGATAAGCTCGAGAATTACGAATAACAGACGAGGGAAAAGTCGCAAAGCACCAGCCAGTCAGCCCCCGTACCGAAGGCTTCGGCGTTCGGAAAACATTCCCGTTTAATATACCTCCCCGCATGGAAGTGTTGCTTTGCATACCGGAGTCTGCCGATTGGTGTACCTCACTGAATAGGTCGCATTGCGAGCCACACACTCTATCATCTCCCGGTGCACAATTCGTAATAAACAAGCCATCTATTTCTCTCTCACTTATTGCGAACTCTTCTGGCCGAAGCCGACGAGCTCACACAAATTTTTGTTGTGGTAAAACTATCTAACTTTTTTAGCCGCTCCGGTCTAATTGCCTGATTGTAACCTTCTATCAGAATGCTCTGGGTATATACACATTTGGGAATAGCGCAATATTCCTAAAAGCTTGGAAAGTTGTAGGCTCGGAAAAAAATTGGGCCTACATCTATGCATCTAGCATAGCCCTATGTCTTCTCCAACACCTGGTATGTTATTCTAGAAACGTGAAGAGATTTGTGTGCAGTATGTTCATGGCCCTCGTGGCTTCTCTCGCATCAATGACGCATGAGATATTGATTTCGCTCGCGCCTAGTAACCTTTTCGTTAGTAATTCAAGCATAGAGAGGAAGGCAGTTGATCTAACCTTGTGATATCATCTCAATATTGACGTTGTGCTCACCGAGTGTCGAAAACATGCGCCCGGCAATACCAATCATGTTCTTCATCTCGGCTCCAACGAGACTCAGGATAGCCATGTCGAGAAGGATACTAACATCTCCACATTCCTCTAATTCCCCCTTTGCCTTTTCAAAGTGGTGGATAGACGAGCTAGCCTGATGAATAGCCATGGAGACGTGAACTTCACTTGTAGAAATGAGATCTACAGATATCCTATGGCTGTTGAGAATTGAGAACACCTTGGCGAAGAAGCCATGAGATATGGAACGTTTGTTCGAGTGTACGTTAATGACTGTGATGTTGTCTTTGATAGTAACCGCTGTGGGTCGCTTTGGTGTCTTTCGCAGCGACGCGTCTGAAGGCCGCGATCGCTTGATCTGTTGTGTTGGCGACAGGATGAGATCTGGGACAACAATGGTACCACTTCCTCGAGGGTTCGTGACGTTCTTAATACGGATAGGTATCGGCGGCTCGGCTTTAATTACTTGGTCCATAGTCAAATGGTGTATAACTTCAGAGCCGTAGAATGTGAGCTCGGCGGCCTCGGATGGTGTAATCGAGTTTAATAGCCGTGCCGTGGGGACTTTGGTAGGAT
Organism: Nemania diffusa; assembly: GCA_038501195.1. Lineage (NCBI taxonomy): Eukaryota > Fungi > Ascomycota > Sordariomycetes > Xylariales > Xylariaceae > Nemania > Nemania diffusa. Next base: position 758,261 of record JBBPUQ010000010.1, on the reverse strand, counting down.
CGGCGGTAAATATGCCATCAACTTCTTTCCATACTTGCAGCTCATCCGCGTTTAATCCTACTGCTACCAATGCGGCACATAGGTCTGTGTAGCCCCGCCCAATGTCCCCTTCCATCAAACTACCAGGGACATTTCCAAAGAATCCAGTGATGACTGGCACGCGGTCGACGCAAGCGTGTATCCTCTTACGGAAAATAGATGACGCGTCTTTGAAGAAAGCAGGACTGAGGCGGTCTGTGCTGTCATAATGCAGAACATCTGAGAGATCAACATATTCGGCGTCAACGTCCTAGAGCCGGTGTCAGTAATGTAGTGCTCATGTGGCTGCAGCTGATACCTACGTTATCTTTCAGCATTGCCGTCATAAACCTGCAGCTTAACTTTTCGCCAAAGCCAACCACCCGATCCTTGGACCTCGCATTGACCTCGAGATTGAAGCGCTTCGCGGCAACAATATAGTCTATCAATTCCTGGCAATCATCCTGCATGCTGGCGCAAACGTCCCGTTGAAGCTCGGGGTTCTTGACGGAGTCTTGGGCAGCGGCGACATGGTCACTGCATATTTCTCGGATTATGGTTTTGGCTTCTTCGACAAGCTCGTTCTTGGTGAGCTCGTTACTTGTTGCGGCAGCGACGTCGCGTAGCTTTTTGTAAATCTCGAGCAGCCTGTTGTGTTTGCCCGAGGTCAGGGAGAAGTGCGCGATCAGTGGTGCGCTGTAGCGCTCAGATTGACTCACCGACTCGTCGTGCCAGTTGCCTTCTTGCCAGAGCTTCGTGCTGAGCAGACAACAGCGATGTTTTGTGAGGTTAGGCTCGCGCTGGCACTCTAGAATCAGTAACCCGGGTTGCAAAGTGAGAATGTCTTCGTTCGTCTTACCGCACGATATCGCGAGCAATCTATGTGCAGAGTTGGACCGGGTTAGCCGCATACAGGAAGAGACGGGGGGATTTTTGCAAGCAGAGGAGGGGCACCAACATTGCATGGGAACTTGCCAACGCTTGTGCCGCCGAACTTCTGCACAATCCAACCCCGCGCATTGGCATTTCTCCTGGTCACGGCCTCCGTGGTCATGTCGACGGTCGGTGGGCAATAGGAAAGGGGCAATTGGCAATGGGTAATGAGTAATAGACAAGGAATGGATGTGGGTGCTGTCACAGTAACACGAGGGTCCAAACCCTCGAAAGCAGGCGAAGGGAATAAAGAATGGCGGGGCAGTAGGTGCTCAGTTTCAGCGGCTGCAGATGTACAGAGTAGATCAGATCATGTATTATTATTCAAAAGTAGAAAATGGAAAATAGAAAAATATCGCTACTTCGACGGGAGTGTCGAGTTCGGCCCAGGCCGCCCCATTTTCTACTACCTATGTCGAGTATTCGTTGACCGTCGCCCCGAATCGGAGCTTGGACAGGGAACCGGCGGAGAGAAGTGGAAAAAAACTAGTCCAGAGCTACGACTCGTTCATCGATGGCCATGATCGCGGGGAGTCAGAAAGGTGGGCCACTTCCCTCATATCCATCCTGGTCTGCATGTCGGTACATACCCCATAAGTTAATGTACCACATGTGGCTTAGGTACATGTATACAATGTTAGTCAGGTACCTACGGCAATATATTTCGACCGGTGCGCTCATTCCGCTACCTACCTAACTCAAAGCCTGATTTCCTTGCAAAATAGCCACCGAAGCTACCTAGGTAGTGTCGCTGAACATTCCCTAGAAGCGGACATTACTTATGGATTCGAAAAGCCCTTCCGAAAACAGACAGATCCTGCGCTCAAAGGTCTGAATGGTTATATCCATCAATTTCGAAAACACTGGATAGTTAATAAAACAACTATATACAGAGAGATCCTAGTGTAACATTTATATATACTCAAACAATTAGACTACTAGATCGTTATATTATTTGTGACCATACAGTCTAGACTCTAGAACAAACTTGAGATACTCCATGTTATTTATTGTGAAAGGCGGCTCACTTTGCGACCTATCAAGCAACAAGCTCTTTGCTCTTAGTTAACATTGCTTATACTTATTACCCTTCAAATTCCTTGTGGTGAATTTCAAGCAACCCTATTTCCTTTTGGATAGATTTTCTACGTTCAAAGCAGGTAAGAAAAAAAAACATCTAGAGTACCATAAAACAAAATCAACTTGGTGCGGCAAGCAAAGTAGCTTTAGAACAACCCAAGTTGCTAAGAGAGCTAAAAGAATACAAGGAGCCACCAGACATGCTAGAAGAGCTGCACACAGGCGTGATCAGGAGATTAAGGATTATTATATATGTGCCAAATACTAAGTATGTCCTATGTTCTGTCAACTATGCGCCAGAACAATGCAGGGCCTAAACTGACTACATCGATTACATCTAGAAACTCTATAGATTCTTCAGAAAGCCTCTGAATCTATTAACATCGGCTATACAGCAGGATATAGGTCCTGGAGAGCTATAGCTTGGAGCTACAATGGAAGGCGCTAACCTCGCAGATTCGAAATATATTAGTATCAGCGGATAACCGTAGAGCACGTTATGACATTCGTCATTTGGCCCACGACTGAAAGTACGCGTTCAACTTGCTCTACCGAAATAAGTTAAACAATGCCAAGGAGTATAAGATCAAACTTGTAATTTGTCGAGAATCGATGCCAAGTACGAGCCGACGCAATCTTCCTGTCAGGATTCTACGATTTATCGACGTCTCACGAGTGGTGGCTCCTAACTATCACAAACCCGACTTTCTAGAGTCAGTTACAAGATACGAGCCAGTTTACGAGAGAAGCAGTTGCTTCCCGCTTATTAGTCGTTATAGTCAGGCGAACTTGCATAAAATCGGGGGATAAATCAAGCTCGACTCAAGCTAAAAGCAGCCTAGCTTAGATTAGGACCCGGTTGTAGATAGGTTTTACTTAAGGGGTATCCGTCTAGCCTGGGTGACAGCTTTCATGGAGTGCACGCTTGACACATGCTGCAAACTAAGAACAGGGATGCATTCAGGTGCCTTGTGGTCGTGTTAAAACATCATTATACGTATGGGTATCACACAATATAGGTGGCGTTCCACCCTATACCTATATCCTACGAGTAGGTAGTAGCACATGACCAAACCAACCACCAACTCCAAGCTTCCCGTGCCCATCCTGGTGCACTGCTAGCCAAAGCCATCGAGGGCTTTCCCTATAGGCTCAAAAGCCTGACCTTTTCCCGGTACTGCGAATTTGAATTCTAAGCAGACCCTGTGCCTGTCTTCGAGCACTCTTTGCTGTAAGCACGTGCTCAACACAAGCACGCTTCACCTATACATCCCTAGCAACCTTGCCTGGTTTCCCCTGAATGCAGCAAGATGGTCGTAATCCCTCGTAATTTAGTCATACCTTCGTACGATCATATTTTCCGCCCTAAACTCGCACCGCCACCGCAATCCAGGTAAAAAGAACACCCTGCCAGCGTGGCAAGTACCCTCCCACGTCTAGATGCATATGCCAAACGCCCGAAACTCAGAAAGATTATAATATAGACATGTTGGTTGAAAGAGGCATCCAGCCACGCGTGAACCATGATGGTTTTGTAGCCTCTTGAGATAAGAACCGGTATACATTACGACATTGCCTGGTCCAAGTCGAGGGCTCGAAAATTTTGGTCGTGGCTCTGCTGAAATTCGAACTTGTCCATGTGAAAATCTTCTTCCGGGGTCCTAATACCAATGCCGCTATCGTCAGGGTTGTTTGGGTGTAGAGGCTCGTGGCTATCCACTCGAGAAGGGAATGGGGCACGATCTGGCTGAGCCTGAGTGTTTGAGGCTTGCGATACATCTAAGCTTATGCTATCGCTACTGCATCGACGTTCTTGTTGGTTGGCGTTAGTGATATCTATTGGGACGGAGGTTGAGCCTTTCGTATCGTCGGCTGCTAGCGTTGACGAGTGACTCTGCATGAACCCGCCCTGTTCTGCAAGAAACGCGACCATCTCATCGATCCAGCATTTCGTGACCCACCAAGACCCGAAGCTCTTACCTTGAGCAATGGTGAGATCACGCATGACTTCAGTTCCAACCCTCTGAACACACCAGACGATGTCGGCAGGCGTTGCATATGGGAATCGGCCAGGGAGGGAGCGAAGAAATTGAACCCATCGATCAAGCACATTCTGGGGGTTATTCGTGCTAGCAACATCCGTATTTGAATTCTGGATGTTCTGTTGGGCCACGTCTCCGTAGAGCGTAAGACATTCAATTTCCCAAGGAACATTGACGGGGTCTAACAGACCTCGCATGTCATTGAGCAATACTTGAACGAGATCATCCATACCTCGAGTAGGTACACATTCAGCAATTTTTCGGATTCGAACCATAGTGATCCAGTCGATGTACATGCTAGTGCGGTTTGCCGGGTTCGCTAGCATGTTAGCCGCTGCGTGAGCTGTGAGATTTACTCGAAGTGCGCGATCAAGCATCGCTGCAAAGATGGTAGCTGGAGCCTCCTTAGCCCGAACTACATGTCTTGGCTGGCCCTGAAAAGATTCGCGAATGTGAGAAACGAGCCGCTCTGAGATATTCCGTAAAGTATCAAGAACAGTTTTTGGGACAACTTGTAGCGTAAGTCCAGCAATTATGCGCGCCATTTTTTGGTACAAGACAAAATCACATTGCTCTATCCAGGGTGCCAGGTCCGGATTGGCGAATAATTTCTGGACAGGCATGGTGAGTGTACCTTGAAAGGATGTGTACAGATGGAAAAACGTCTTCTCCTTGCAATAGCGAATGCACTCGACTAAAGATGTACAGTGAGAGCGATACAAAGCTGCTAGAGACTTGGCCGAGTCCGGGTCAGTACCCTTCGGTAGAAATGGCTGGATCTTGGGAAGACTAAGAGGCTGGCTCTGATCGAATTGGTCATCGCCATCTCTTGGGAAGGCTAGATTCAGCATAGTCTTGGCTGTGGATGAATCCAACTGATCGATGCTGGATACGTCTGGTTGGTTATATAGACTATGCGCTCTAGTATCTGTTGACGTTGATGTTGGTAGCCCTTCAGAAGGCTGGTTGGTTTGGGGTGATGGCAGTGCTGGCTTGACTGCATCCAGAGCTGTTGGATGAGACTGTGTTGTACTAGAAACGTTTAGGCCGAGTCAAATGTATCATTCCGAGGAAACAAGCCACTCACCTGAAAGGCTGCATAAGTTGTGAGGAATCCTGAATGGGAAGAGTTGGTTGGACCGTCGGCTCCTTAAGCTCAGGCTGGTCCTCTGCTAATGTGAAGTTAACATAATGATATTTGGACTCGCCACGGACTCCGAGTCTACGCGTCCTTAGCCCAGGAAAGAGTACGCGAACTAGCTTTCCAAAACTAGCGGGATTCAAGACAGTTATTCTTTCCGTCGCACATCTGGATGCATAATTGGCGTAGACACGTCCTCTCGGAACAGAGCCTTTGCCCTTCGCGCACACCTGATTTAGCCTGGAAGGGTTTTGTTAATCATCATCAACAGCGGCTTTACTGATATTGTCTAGATAACATACCATAACATCGCAAAGACTTGACGACTTCGTTCCGAATTTGGGCCACGCTCATTTCCATGCAACTCCTTCGCCACGTCTTTAAGGCTCCGGTCTTGACTAGCATGAAACAGCTGGCGCATTTCGAGCTCGTTATTCGCATTGGTCCGGCTGGAGGTTGTCTTCTGTGTAGTTCTGCGAGGAGCCTCCACTGCATCACTCTCCTCCGGGTCGTCGCGATCCATCATCTGGCTGTCAGCATCGGTGAAGCTAGCACCGGCAACAAATGAATCTACTGGCAAACCATGTTGTAGGGTAGGGTGGTGAGTATAAGGCATTGCCGGACCGACAGGCTGATGTACGCCAGATTCCATGGCGAAAGGCTGGTGGAGTGGCATTTGTGCTGCTGAGCGCAACATTGCCTCACCTGCCATATGTTGTCCCATCTGGTGCCCCACAACAGCCATGTCCTTTGAGTGCGGCATGGCGCCATGGCCGTTGGGCTGCCATTGTTCCTGAAAGTTCCCGTGATGCACCACAGAGAGGCTTCGTTCATGATTCGGCTGGGTTGCGACGCTGTGGATGGATGCGGTTGAGGCCCTCGACTGAGCCCTTTGGTGCTGTTGCGACATGGTGGTGGTCTCGGGAGGCTGGGGCTCTGCGCGACAATTAGATACAAAATCTTTAAACCACCAAGCAAGGCCTCCAAGTAATGGGCAGGACATTGAATACAGAAGAACCAGGCACATAGTGCGATATAGCGTGTGCCATGTTAGGGATCCAAGCAAGAAGTACTGACCAATATCCATGATGTTGAGGATTGTTTACCCCGGACCGCTTGTTGCGCCAGCCAAATCACGACCCAGGCAGGTGTAGGTGGAGGAGCCGATGTATAACGAAGAATACAAATTAGGATATAGAGGAATCAATGGACGAGGAGCTGCAGATGGTTAGCGGGAGCATCAGACAGAATCCTGGTGTTGTGGCATCCAGGCTGCAGGACTGGTTGAGCTTCTGAGATGGAACTCGAAAACAGAGATGGGGAGTGGAGGTGTGTCCAAACAACAAAAACTCGTCGGGGCAACGGTTGAATGTTGTTGATTGACTGGCTTAGTGGGAGCAGGTCTTGGCGGTTGCCCGTGTGCTCCAAGTGCCCAAGAGGTGGAGACACAGATACCTAGGTACACAGCAACAACAACGCAATATCATAGGTACCTCCAAATGGGGAGGCGACCAGGAAGCGGAGTGGCTGGGCGGGGCAGCGCGAATGGGTACCTAGGTACTTCCGGTTTGTAAGGCTAACCCTACATAATGTTTATTGGGTGATGCCAAAACAAAGCACTTGTATGTAAGATCTTTTTTGCATAAGCTCAGTTAAGAAATTACGCCATAGTATCTACACACAAATTCAAAATAACTCTTCTTACTTACTACCTTAATTCTGCTTAAGGTAGACACCCAGAAGCTTAACGTGGGCACGCGCTCACTTGCCTAGGTAGAGGTACATGGTGGAAGCGGACTCTGTTAATTAGCATCAGCGAACTCAAAGCTGTAGTGCTAGGACTACCTGCCCCCACTACAGTACGCAGTACATACCTCGCCTACCTTAAACCAGTCATTTGAGAAGGATTACTTACGTGAATGTAGGTACTTTTCGTTTAAAGTTTAGCAGGTAGGTAATCAATGCTTATCACAGAATCAATCCGGAATGAGAGTTGATCAAGCTAATTAAATTAAATAAGCTACGCGTGGCTATCTTGTAAGAAGCTCTCAAGAGAAACTAATAGTATTTTCAATCATGTGAATCAAAGTACAAAAATTGTGACTTAAAATCTAAGACCAGCTGTCATCTGCCCGGTAAGCCTCCATGAATTCCTAGGTACACGTAGGCCGCCACCTACAGCTAGGTAGGTGCCTCCTTCCTACAGGCTACCTAACCTACCTACCTACGTAGTAGAGCAACAGTACAGCGGGCAGCGATGCCCGGGTGGTCAGTGAATCGAAACAGCAAGGTGAAGCAGCGGGGTTTACAGAATAGTACCGGCACCTATCACCTGGGGACATGTTCGTCACCCGTATCTGCCACCATCGCCTGTTAATCTTGTGCTAGGCTCTTTTTCTCCTAGCTCAGGCCGTGTGTCCCTCCCATCTCGTCATCTTTAAACATCTCCCCTCCTCCCACAATCCCCATTCTAACACAACAATTTCCCCCCTCGAATCTAAATCTAAGTTACCATTCCTTAGAGTATTGCCAACATTGCGACTCTATATTGCATCAAGAACCCTTAGGCCAGTGACCTGTATGTTATATCCAATCTCTCTGCACTCCACCCATTTGTGCGCTCGTGCCCGATATGCACGGTGGCTTGATCGCTCGATGCTAACCCTAAGGTGATAAATGCCGGTAGATACATACAATACACCAATATTTGACCTTATCAACAACTTCTTCCCCACCCCCGAGCATCCGAGCATCAGTGCCTGTTATCCCGTCGGCCACTATTACTTCTTCTATATAGACTATTTCTGATAGCCCACGAAATATGTCGGCCCAGGATCGTGTCCAGCAGTACATTTCCCAGCTCGATCGCGAGGTATGGTGTCATCCTTGTCGCGTGCATGTCCTTTCGATTAATCAGAACTAATTTTGCATCTATAGCTGGCTAAATACCCTGTCCTCACCAACCTCGAGAAGCAGTCGTCTGTTCCTAAGGTTTACGCCGTCATTGGCGTTGCTACACTCTACTTCTTCTTTATTGTTTTTAACATCGGCGGCCAGCTGTTGACCAACTTTGCCGGCTTCGTCATTCCCGGTTACTACTCCTTGGCTGCCTTGTTCAGCACTAGCAAAGCCGACGACACCCAGTGGCTTACGGTACGCCTACAACCATTATATCGTAGATGAATTGAAGATCGGTTGCGGTACTAACTTGTCCTCTAGTATTGGGTTGTTTTTGCCTTCTTCACGTAAGCTAGAGCAGGCCAGTCCCGATATACCTTACTTGGATCGCTAACTATTACAGTGTGATTGAAAGCCTCATCAGCGTTGTCTACTGGTTCCCTTTCTATTATACATTTAAGTTTGCTTTCTTGCTCTGGCTGTCGCTCCCCACTTTCGGGTAAGACAGAGTCCAATCTCCCTTCCATATTTTGCTAAACTTACGGTCCTTTAGTGGTGCTCAACTCATTTTCCGATCATTCATGCAGCCCATGCTTGGACGGTACTTCTCCGAGTCCGGCTCGACCGCTTCCAATCTCCGTGCCAAGGCCGACTCGCTGGGCAAGGACCAGTAGATCAGGCGGCCGAGCCGCGATGACGACATCATCTTCGAGCGAATGCAAGACAAGAAATGCACGTTTGCTACAGAAGTCCAAAGACAAGTATATGTCGTTAAACGAACGGGTTTTCGTAACAAGATATGGATACTGGGCACAGTTATAGCGGCCTGGTTAGGGATGATAACGTGACAAGGATCGTTTCCGTTGTTGTTTAGTACAGCGCTAGCAACTGAGTATTTGGGATTGCCTGGGAGGTTGTTTCGGCGGATGATAGAATATGGAGAAGTAGAGTTCAGTATATGTACGGGGATTGTCTGGATTATGAATTATAGTTTTGCATCATTATTTTGACCTACTTTCCCCAAACTTGATATGCCTATTAAGTGAACCCAAAATTTTCTGCAACCAGGAAATAATTATCATGGCAGAGTTTTCTTGTCCTCAAAAAATGAATGCCCGCATACGTCATGAAACAACAGACTATTAGGAACCTCACTCGACATTCCAGAGTCTAGTTCATTTATATAGGACAACTAGTAATGCTCAATTTATGTATAATACATATATGCATTCAAATTAGGACGTTCTCAAGTTATTCTCAACTACATAGGATAATGTCAGCTTCTCACGCTTCCTCTCGCTTTACACAAACTAGTCACAGAGAAGAGTATTGCTCAGATATATATGCCTGTTCTCTGCAAGTTCAACCACGTCGGTAACGCCCCTGAGGAAAACAGAGGCGCGTCCGTTGGCTGAGCGCATCAGATTACCTTACGGTTGCTCTCATCAAGGCAGGTGGCTTGATAAAACCTATGAAAATAAAGCAAAAACTCACCTTGCGGAAGTTATCAAGGTGCGAGAGGCATGCTGATCGCATCTCTAATGGTGTGTACATTGCTTCAGGTCATCATCGCATCATGGGAGGCCAACAATTAAGGGCCCTCGTGATAATGGTTTTAGGCAAGGAATTCTAGATAGAATTTACTCTCGACACACACATCGGAATCGGCAGCAGCGTGGAAGAGTAACCCGTTATGGGCGAGCAGGCTGACGATGATTTGAGTCGGTGGTCTTAAAATGGTTAAAGAAAAAAGGAAACGAAAACCGAAGTCATGAAAAAAAAAACATTGATAAAATGTAGAGTGGTGCCAAGAGGCCCCACATTATAGTACCCAGAATTCCGGAATATGTCTCACCGCCGCCGAGGCCCATTCACCAAAGATTTACGGGCCTATCAGGCTGAAAACAGCGTGCTGTGGAGCGGAAAACTACGGTGCAGGCGAATGGCCACAGCAGGTTCATAGCAGGCTCATAGCAGTTGCAGTTTGTGCATACAGCACTCGAGCACTGATTCGTTAGCGCTCTTGGTTAGGTACAACGACAGCAGCGGGCAAAGCCACATGCAGGCAGGTACCTACCTACCCACCCACTTACTTAAATGTATGTACCTACCTGGTACCTAAGGTAGGTGGGTAGAATTGGGGACTGTCGACGGCGCATCAAGTTTTGGCTTTGGTCTTGAAAACATTTCGAGCTCTGTTCACAACCGACCAAGACTACGCATCTAGTATTTTCTTAAAACCGCCACCGCCGCTGGTTAAATCAATTCTCCTTGACAGCATTGTATCTATATCTCTCCCATCCACTGTTTACCGCATCGCTACTGGAGACCTCAAGCAGACTTAATCAGAGCCATCGCCGTCGCCGCCTTGGCGTTGCTTTACCTTGTCCAACGTCTTTCGATCGTCACACACCTCCCCCAAGAAACCCACTCAGTCCGAAATATCATCATCGTCTATCTTCGTCCTCACAGAGTCCACAACGCCCGCTCACGCTCCCTTACTTAACTACCTTGACACACCCACCGAAAAAAAAAAATCAAGATAAATAGAACCCGAAGAGAACGCATAGAAATTGTCAAAAACTGTTTGGAAATACCCCCATCGTGTCGCATTGCCTAGGTCTGAGAGAAACCACGGGGTTTGCCCAAGTTTCACATCCTCCATAACTGCCAGACCACACGCTGCGGGCAGCATATTGTCACCATGGATAGGCAGGAATCGATATGGACCCGTCGTAACAAGTATGTCTGTCTGTCTGTCTGCCTGCCTGCCTGTCTATATATTTCCCATATTGATTCGTCTGCATGGAATCGTATTAGTTTGCTAAAAAGAAGAAACTAAAACAGTAGCAGCAGCAGCAGCAACAATCTTTCGCTAGGCACCCCAGGCCCGACTGATAATACTGCACCCCGAGACTTCTCGAGCCTGTCACGAAGAAATGGCGGAACCTCCTCGCACGGCCGCGCCAACCCCTTCGCACCCACTACGCCCGGTGCTTTGGCCTCCCCCACGAGCGCTGGTGGCGCCAACCAGTTCGGTCTCGGCTCCGGCGCATTCGCATCGTTCGGCTCGGCCAAGACCCCCAAGACATCTGCGAATCCGTTTGAACAAGCGATGGGCGCTGTTGGAGCTAAGACACCCTCGGCAGAAAAGTCTGCGAAAGAAAGCATGCGTTCTGCTACCACCGGCAAACCGTCCATGGGCTCTATTTCAGAGGCAGGGCAGCAGACCTCTGCTCTATCCTCGCACCCCCTTCGAGACCCCTGGGTCTTTTGGTACAGGCCACCAATCACCAAGGCAAACGGTTACATTGAGTATGATAAAACACTGCATCCTATGATGTCCGTTAAAACAACTGAGGAGTTTTGGCTGGCCTACTCTCACCTGAAACGGCCATCCTCACTTCCCACTGTGTCGGACTATCATCTTTTCAAAGAAGGGGTTCGTCCGATATGGGAGGACGAGGAAAATAAGCATGGCGGGAAATGGATTTTACGGTTGAAGAAAGGCGTTGCAGACCGTTACTACGAAGAGCTGATTATTGCTTGTGTTGGTGACCAATTCGGAGATGAATCTGATGAACTATGTGGGATTGTTCTTAGTATGCGCAACGGAGAAGACGTTCTCAGTATCTGGACCAAAACTACCGGACAAAAGGTCCTCAAAATCCGGTAAGTGCGCCCCTCAGTCTGCAATTGGCCCAGCATCAAGGTTGACCACCATCCCCTGTAGTGAGACGATGCGCCGCGTACTCAGATGTCCAAACGACACTCGAATCGAGTGGAAGAGCCACGATACCAGCATGCAACAGCGAAGCATCATTGAAGAATCACGCCGCGAAAAGGCCCATAATCATCATAGCGACAAGCGCCCTCACAATAAGTCGCGACAGACACAGGAGGATCAACGATCGTAGGGTTATCGGGCGCTCTCGCAGTCATCGCAGGAACAACGGCCAATTTAGCTAGCGTCTCGCTCTAGAAATAGGGGGACAGCAATCGCCTTAAAACCCGACTGGGGTGTGGTGTAACGCCGTTGAACCCAGGGCAGAGCATCGGAGTCAGCTGCTGAAAGTGTAACTGGCTTCCTGAACGCCCAGGCAAGGGGACTACCAGTCGTTGCTAACGGCTGTGAGAGTTAACCCCCACGTTGCAGGACTTACAAAATCGTATTTACCTAAACAACAAATATACGGGGCAAAGCGTAGTAGCAACCCGGAGCTTATATGTACGAATAGCGGAGGGCTTGTCCTATGACTACCAGCATGAGCAGCGCGCAGCATGTCGTAACGACCACGAACGGGTGGCATAAGCGATATGATTGAATGGCATTTGAAAGGTTCCTGTACGGTTGGCGCTAGCTCCTGGTGGTGGACTTTGGACATCGGGTCAACTAGCAACAGCTTACTTGTTTAGCCGTCTCTGTATTGTAAGAGAATAGCAAATACATACTGTATTATGAGCTACCTGTGAAGGTCTTTTGCGTCTTTGGTCTCAATTCTCGAAGATCTACCTAAGGGTTCTTCGATTTACATCGAACTACATTAGCTACTCTCAATCACTAACTGAGACGAGATCAATACGAAGGCTACAATCAAGGAGCTTATTACTCTACTAGTAAGTTGCCAAATCTCTTGGATAGTTTCTTGGGTTGCCTTTTTTCGATCTGCTCATTCTACTATCTATAGCTATCACTCTCTTTCGCGGGGTCTTCACCTCTCTAGTTCACCATGGGCAAGGGAAAATAGACATGAGGGTGGATTTAGAAATGAGTAACATTACCGAAGAAATGGGAAGCAAACGTCCCAGAGGAACGTTTCCAGTGGATTGCATTATTGTGCAACCTTATCTACCAGCCCTCACATCCGTGTACTTGCGTAAGTAAGAAACTATAGCAGTCATTTTCTGCTACTGATCTCTTACCACTCAGAATCTCATGACATTATGTTAAGACCTGATGCAGTAATCCAAGATGACGTATGAACTTCTAAAATGCAAGCCTCTACTACGATCAAGTACCATTTTTTCATGCGTAGCTCATAAATTAGGTTCAGTTCTTTACGTACGAGCCAAAACGTACGCATTGAATCCGTACAGTGCTCATTATACCCCCTCTCCTTTAATCCCCAACTCCTTATACCGTCTACAGACCGAGACCAATCATCATGCAGAGTAACACTATCTATGTCACCTCAGTAATTCTTTATGTACAAGTATTGTGCTTTTTCTTCGTCCCTGTTTGTCGTACCAGCTAGCGAAACAGCGCATGCGAAGGTCCTCGTGCTCTCCGTGAGCAACGTATAAGCCTTGAGATGCGAGAAACATGCCTCCCAGTCAAAGAAAATCATGCTGAAGATATAGTTGGTATCATTGATGCCAGGCCCCTAAACTCCATGCAACTCCTAAACACAATAGTGCCCTTTAGGGAATCAAGCTCCTTTAAGGCCGAAATTAGGTAAAAGAGCCCATCTCTTAACAGATTTCTTCGTTGCATCGGCTGGTGTCACGCGGTGGGCAATCGTATCTAACGTCACCTTCACCTGCGCTTTGGTACAACTAGTAAACTTCTTGGCTAGCATCTCAATGACAGTAGCCTTCGAATAATCCTTGCACTCGTCACTTAATAAAGCTCGTTTGAAATCTTCGAGAATATCATGCGGAACCCCGTCTTTCATCTCCGATGACGGCGCCATACGAGTTGTGGAAGTGGTTGTGTCTCGAAACATAGTAGGGGTTAGTAAAGAAGCAATTGTTCCTTTTGTTGACGATACTGTGGCGGCGGCTACAACTTTCTTTGTCGGTGTTGGCCAATATTCCGTAGAGAAAGGATTAATCATGGAGCGATGTTCTGGGGAATCTGATTAAGGTTAATAGGAGCCAATCAATACGATATGCAACGCAACCTACCTAGAAGAAACTCCAGTCGATACTTGAGCAGCGCATCCGAAGGTGCCAATCGCTTTTGGTTCTCATAACACAATCCTGTGCTTACGGGCTTGCTGTCAGACTCAAAACCCGGGCGGATGATTGTGGGAATAGCTTCCGAATCATCGACAAAGTCGTCCATTTCCTCATCGCCGTCAACGTCTTCTTCCTCGTCTTCGGCGTCTTCTAGATCCTCGCCATCGTCTTCGACCCATTCGGCCTCTGAGTCATAATCGTAGGCCAACGGTAATATTCTCCGTCCAGGTCTACGAGAAAGCTTGCGGAGCTGGTGATATGTCATGGCTGATGTGATAGTGCCGCAGTATGCTGGCCTGACATCTTCGTAAAAGCGTAGGTATTTCATAGTAATCGCGTTCAGTTGGTCTTGTGCGTTGGTAAAAAGCTTCTCCGTTTGCGATTCGCTTCTTGCATTTGTGATACCAAAGGCATTCTGGTAATTGTCTCCATGTATTCTCTCCATGATCTTTCTGACACTGGGTGGAATGATTCCGCGTTTTCGTGGAAATGCCAAGTGGAAAACCTCTGTGGCATTGAAAGGTTGCTTGGGAATGAATGCGCCTCGATCACCACGGATGTATTCATCAAGAATAGCTGACTTTGCCTCTTTCGTCTCGTTGTCCATTTCAAATAGAGGTGGCGCCATGGTAACTCCAGGTTTGATGAAGAAAGGCTGGAAGTTGAGTTCGTATGTGGATTTTGTAGGTTTTGAGTCTTGTTTTGATGAGGAAAGGTTAGTAGGATCAGTGTTGGCTGCAGAAGTGGGATGGTCAGTTGTCCTAGAAGGTGTAGTGGGGGCCTTCTTCAAGAAAGTGGCCATTAGATTTTGTTGTTTCTCCTTCTTTGCTTTGGCGGCGAGTTCCTCTTCCTGCTTCTTCTGTCTCTTAGCTTCTTTTGCAGCATCTGCCTTGGCCTTCTCGGTAGCTTTAGCAGCCTTGAGTGCCTCTTTCTCCGCTTCAGCCTTAGCTTTCTCGGCAGCTTTGGTAGCTTTCTCGGTAGCTTTAGTGGCTTTGATAGCTTCTTTCTCAGCCGCAATTCTAGCCTTTTCTGCTATGGCTTCGTCTTGTTTCTGTTTCTTTTCTGCTCGCTCCTTTTCCTTTTCTTCTGCGGTCACATAACGTTTTCTCTTAGAGGCCGAAATAGGGTTTGCAGTAGCTTGTTGTTGCGTAGGGTTTGCTAAGGCCGTTTCAGGTGGTGAAGAAGATTTAGAGGGTGTGACATTTGGTGACGGTGAGTCGCAAGCCGGTGTGCTAGAACCGGCTTTAGTGAGAGCAGCCGGACTGCTTCCTGGTGGAGATTTCATGTTTGTAATAGGTGCGTTACGCAGCTCTAAAGATGATATTTGTTAGAAGGGCTAATAGAGAGTGTTTGGTATAGCCGAGTGAGTAAGAGGAAGAGAGGAACTAGGCAGAGATGAAGGACGTGCGAAGGACTCACGAGGTAGACACTCTATAGTTGATGTAGACGCCGTGGGTGATTTCTGTGAAGAGAGATTCTCGCAGTCTAGGGCATCAACTGAGGCGTCATAAGTCATTGTGTTGGAGGCGTCGAGAAACTCTTTGTGTGGCCTCTTCCCAGCTGTTCCTTGCGACGCCTTCACATTTGGAGACACTGGGAAAAGAGGCATCGGCACGGAACAGGGCGTACGGCCGTTAAGTAATGGCGATGGGCGTGTGGACAATATACGGTGATGCAGGACCGTGGGAATAGAGTCGAGTTACTCGAGCTGTGGAAACAATCGAGGCAGGCAATTCGGCAACAGGCGTAGTAATTACAATTGTAGGAAACCGGCAAACTTAAGTGACAGTACAACAACAGGCCATAGCAGATAAAGGCATTGACAAAGAGCGATCTCTAATAGTGAGGAGGTAGTTTCCCAATCATAGATCATAGATGGTCTATCCAGCGTCTAGGTCATGTTCGTGTGTAGTAGAAAGAGGTTATGGGTCACATATACAGGGACTAACTATATTCTTGGACATGCACGCACTCCAATAAACGCGTTGAGAAGATAGATTGATGACACGCGAAAGCCCACCTAGGACGCGTTTGGGCTAGGTAAGACAGGGGGGGCCGCGGGGCTACCTCTATTGTGGCTGAATGGACATTTATTACCTACAGAATACATGTAAAGAAAAGGGTATACCTACAGAGTAGGTATTGTATTATGAGAACTATCCCTTTACATACATAGGTAAGCGCTCATTCAGCTACCTACCTAGGTAGGTAGGTAAGTGGCTTAAAATTTATACTCTATTAGGTATAGATAGGTAAAGTTTGGCTTTAACTTTTGGCTTTGAAGAGAAAAGGAGGTGTTTAAAGGGATAAGATGCATACTGGTAGATAACACGCTAACTAAGCGATATACCTATTTACCGAAATAAAGAGTTTACAGGTATCTACCTATGCACCTAGTGCCTTCCTGAGGCTGGTTTATTAACTGGCTACCCACATGGTAGGCGCGGGCGCATCAATGGTAGGCAGGTACCTAGGTACCTACCTAGGTAGGTAGGTGGCAAACAAAGCTTAATTGTCCAATCAAATTCCACCATACCTTGTGGTCAGTGCACCTCCGCTCAGAAGATTCTGCCGGTCTAAAAGTTGACCGCCCTGCACACCGCCTTTTTATTGTGTATATATTTGTCGCCTCCCTCCCATCTCTTACGAATTTTCTTTTCCTTTTCTTCTTCATACTTACCTTGTTCGACTGTTTGAAGCTCCTGAATTTCGAGCAGTAGGGTGGGAGACCTGCATTGCACAGCGCGGAGTCAACTGCTCTGTATTATCCTTCGGGATCGTACCGGACGTAATTTTTGATGTCTACCTCGTTTTCATTGTATGCTGGTGCCTTGTGCCCGGCTATGAAGAAGATGAATATGTCACAACATGCCTACTACACACGTGCTTGGTGTCGACTAGCGTCTTCATTCGCGAAGTAATTTGTTTGCAGTTTTGAGAAGTGTGAGTCGGATTCTTGCCCAGCGACTACTTACGCATGGGCTAGTATAAGCTGGTCGAGATGGTACGAAAAGACGGTTTGGATTTGACGTCCTCCTTGCGCCACCAGACTACAGCAACGAGCCTAGGTATTGGCCCGTTTGATATTATCATAATACCTATTTGCCGGCGATGGATGGCCAACCAGCCGATGATACGTATTCAATTTCCATACTTCAACCCAACAGCACCAAAAGCCCCGACGGCGTCATCCAGGTCATAACAACCCAACGCTAAAGAAAGTTCAAACGTAATATACCATGACTCAAATCCGTTCCTCTCCCACCGCCTCGCTACGCTGCGCCGTAGGGCTTAGGTGTACGTGAATTAATCACATCGTCAACTTTACGACGAGCTGTGCGAAAGAGTGAATTTAAGCTATGTCCGTCCGTGGCTGTGTAAATATCTACTTCTCGATACAGCTTCACTATATGGACACCAATGATAGGCTGCTGTTGCTGTTGCTGCTCGCTCAGCCATCGAACCTTCACATCTCCAACCACGCCGTCGCCCTCATCTTTATCCTCATCCTTATCCTTAGTCCCCTCATCCCTAAGATCGCCCTCGACATCTTGACTAACTACACAATAACTAGGTGTCTGACTCTCCCGAACAACGTACCACTTACCCGTGTAGTACCAATTTACTTGGACTGTCGTCTGTTTACATCTTGCTTCTAAGACCACTTCCGCAACAACATCACAGGGCTTCCCGCCCCTTCGTAGTCATTGACGCTTCTCAGCAGGAGACTCTTCATCGACATTACTAGCCGGTGAAAATTCCAGATATTCCGAGAAGATGCGCTGTTCCACGTCGAGATCCTTCCAAGTGACTCCGCCTTCCGCATGTCTATGAGCATCTCGTCTTCGGAAATAAACCCTCTTCCCCCACTTCCAAGATTCGACGCCGCCGAAGAAGAGCACCGAGGCGACAATGACAATAGCCCACTCCCACGTGATCCCCGCGTGCTTGAATACGACGGTGTTGAGGCCTGGAATATAGACGATGGGGAATAACGAGAAGAAGCCAAACGCGACAGCCCAGAATAGGAACTTGTTTCGCCAGACGTCCAGTGCCCACTGTGTTAGATAGCGGTTTGAACCTGGTTGCATTCTAAAAAAGGATCGTCGTCGGTCGATCATTTCCCATGCCAGAAAAAGGGCGAACCAAGTGAGGCAGGCAAAAGTTGCCGCTCGTGCTCGGAAGACGACCTCGCAGGAATCATTGTATTGACCATTACATCCTTTTCCGAGATTACCTCCTCCGAAGCGAAACACAACCAGCGAGAAGCTGCCAAGACAAAGCGCAGCGACCCATACACCGTAGACCACCATGTCAATCACAAATTCAAGATCGAAGATACCGGTTGCCAGGTTCTTTGGCGGTCGGCTCATGATATCGGGCACGGCACGCTCGAATCCCAAGCCCATATCTGGCGCGCCCGATGTAATGCAGATGATCCAGAGAATCTCAACCGGGGCCAAAGGGAATACAGACAGCCCAGTACCATCCTTGAACGCTAATCCGACAAGTAGCGTTAGGGCCTGAGCAATATTCTCGGCGAGTACGTGTAAGATGAACTTCTGGATGTTGTCGAAGATGCGGCGACCTTCCTCGATAGCTGCCACAATGCTGGCAAAGTTGTCATCTGAGAGCACCACGTCAGAGGCTTCCTTAGCAACATCGCTACCAACTTGTCCCATCGCGATACCCACGTCGGCTCGCTTCAAGGATGGAGAGTCGTTCACGCCATCACCAGTCTGTTTAGTAAACGGTCAATAATAATGGCTTACATTTGGGGGGGAGTAAGTGAGCAAGGGGGCAAGGGGGCCTCACCATAGCACAAAACCTCTTACGCCGATGGAGTGCGTCAATCATCCGGACCTTAGTGCTAGGAGCACATCGTGCAATAACGAGAGGTAGCACTGGCATCTGATCTACTTGCTGATCGGTCAACGTATCGAATCGACTAGCTGTCATGACCATGCAATCTGCAATGTCTTTTCTGACACTCTCTATCCGGCTTGGCAAGATGCCTACCTCGACAGCTATAGCCTTTGCCGTTTCCGGATGATCGCCGGTCAACATATGAACCGAGATACCAGCCTCATGACAACTCCTTACCGCGGGGGCTGATTCGGGACGTGGGGGGTCGTAAAGGCCGATAAGTCCCTGGAATGTGAGGCTTGACTCAACCACGGCTCGATCAACATCGTCGCCCTTCTTTACCTCTCGATTGTATCTCTTGCTCGCTAAGGCCAGGACTCGGAGACCCATGCTAGCAAGCGCTGCCATATTTTCCAGTATCTCTTTTTGGACCTCATCTGTCATTTCAGCCAGCTGCTCGCTCTCTTCTGGGTGATAATTCTGGCAATTCCCGATTACGCGCTCAACAGCACCCTTAGTGAACACGAACGCTTCTCCCGTTAGGTTGTGTTTGAATATGACAGACATGCATTTTATGTCAGAATCAAACGGTAGTTCCGTTATTTCAGTCCATCGAGGTTGGTCACCCTTTGTAAACTTGAGCCTATTCCAATCGAGCCGAGAAGCAAATACCTGAATAGCAATCTCTGTAGGATCGCCACGGGCGTGCCATTTACCGTCTATCTCGGACACAGTAGCAAGATTAGCAAGCGACGCAACACGAAGGTAGTCAGCCAAAGCTGAGCCGCCTTTCGACAGGAGTTCGGCCGGCTCAAAAACGGTACCGTCAGCAGAACCGTCTTTTCTAGCATCTAGCTGGCTAGGTGGTCGACTATCGAATATCATATCTCCGACGGTAGAGTTAAATGGATCGGAGGACGTGTCCACACTATAAGTCCCTAGAGCCGGAATCCAAGCACGCTTCGCAATCATCTTGCCCTGTGTCAGTGTACCAGTCTTATCCGAACAGATATCCGTAACTGCGCCAAGGGCTTCCAGTGACTTCAAATTTCGCACAATAACGTGACGTTGCACCATATACTTCGTACCCGCCGCCATAGTAATAGTCAAAACAACGACTAGTGAAGCTGGTATCATAGATAGTCCAGTTGCTACAGCATAAATGATGACCTCGGGATGATTCGAGAACCTGTTTGCGGCTAGTACGACAATAGCGAATATGACAGCTATAAAGAATAGCAATATCGCGAGCTTCGACAACTTTTTATGGAGAGGTGTTCCAACATTGACTCCGAGAAACCGGCCGATCGCATCAGTCATTGTCAGGGTATACGCTTCTAGGTACCGGTGGGGTTTTGCAGTACCATCCGGTTTCCTCTTGACAGGCCGGACCTTGGAGTTCTTTTCACGAAGGGCCATGGCAATAGCACCAATCTCAGTTTGCATTCCTGTTGCAAATACGATCCCTTTAGCCCGTCCTTTAGAAACGGTAGACGAGCTATACGCAACATTGAGTCGATCGCCCGGGCCAGTGTCTTCGGCAAAAATGACATTCTCGTCCTTTCGAACGGGAAGCGACTCGCCAGTCAGAAGTGCCTCATCCGTCTCGAAGTTCACAGCTTCAATGATACTACAATCTTACTTCAGCTAATGCACTACCAGATCCAAATAGTCAAATATGTAGCAACTCACCGAAGATCAGCTGGGACTGTATCGCCAGTTTTCAGCTCAACTAGATCACCTATGACGACGTCGCTTGTTGGAACAATGGACGCATTTCCGTCCCTAACCACACTTGCTGTGGGAGAACTTAGAGATCGAAGAGAATCCATTGTCTTCTCCGCGGAGTATTCTTGGAAGAATCCTACAGTCACGTTAATGAGAATAACGATAGTGATGACTGCTCCTTCAATCCAGGATTTGATGCCAAAACTGACTGCCATAGCTAGGATAAGCACCTTTTAAACATTAGCCCTCTACGATTCGCCTCGAATCGGGACCGCGTGTTTCGTGGGGAACATACCAAGGTCATGGCATTGGCGATTTGGGCGATAATAATCTTGAATGGCGACACGCCTTGGGCTTCGCCTAGGACATTTCTACCGAACTCCTCTAAACGCTGTTGCGCAACACTGCTTGACAGACCATTGTCCGCATTGCTACTTAGTTCTTGAATCACCTGCGCATAAGCCAGTGCATGAGCTGGACCAGACATGGACATATTTGCTTGGCTCAAAGTGTTTCCCTTGGCCGAAGCGAGACCCTTTTCATCGTCAGCCATCGTATCTTAAGGTATAAGACGAGCTTTGGTGACGAGTTTTGATTTAGTCCGTAGAACGCTTTCAATTTTTGTATAGATTTGAATACAAGAGGTAGGTTCTTACTGATGCAAGCTATAGAAAATAGCAAGCCCACTGTGCATATTTATACATAGGAGGGCAACCACCATTTTTGAACTGGGTTGACGCATCGAGTCTCGAACAGGATCGAATTTTCACACATCCCTTTGATGACTGCATTGTCACCTGCGAAATCCCCGAAGCCAAGGAGATCGGGTCTTGGTCAACACAAGCTAGCCCACCACTGGGAACACTGTGGCATGGCTGACGTTGCCGACTCTTCTGTGCGTCCTCATTGAACACAGATACCTAGAGTTACAAATCAGCCCATGGTCCCCATACACAGTCGATCTACCTAGATACACTTATAGGTCCTACACAAGGCGATATTAATCCGGGGAAATCAAGGGTCTGATGAGGCTGTATAGCTCCTGGTATGGTGTGTAGATGCTACCAAGCACACTAATATCCCCTAGGCAGGCAGCCGCCTGGCCAAGACGCTTGGGATGCTTGGAGCCGCACAAACAGCATTTGGCGGCCAGTACCACAACACTGTGCCCAAATTCCGGCTCTTTTCGGCGCTGGTATCGGAGGTAGGTAGCCGGGTGCACGTGTGTAGTACTAAGTAGCGAATAGGTTAGAAGTATATGTCTGTACGTTGAGAAACAAACGACACGACGATACGTTCACGCCTGTACAATATAATCGTAGACAAATGTGTTTCATCTAGCCGCTTGGTAGGTAGTGCAGTTTAAAGTATAGCTTTGTAAAGCGTTAGGATGTCTAGGATTTTTTTCCGCGAAAAATGTGTTGCCTTCACTTTGAGTGTATGTTTCCCCTATACTCCCGCTTTAATATATTCCATGGGGTTTTGGTGGTTTGTGGTATGCATTTTCCACACTTGAGATCCCACCTACTATGCAGGTAAACTCCAAGATCACTTACGGTGCACGTTTTACAACACTGTTATAGAGATAAAGCTGGGCAGTCTGGCTATCGGCACATTCTTCTCAGAAATGAGGTTCGCGTTTGTATTGGCGTTAGTTGGCAATCCATAGAACTACATGGGCCAATACTTGGCTACCTATGTTGGCCTATCAGAGGCACCAACATCGTTCTCTATGGTCTCACGCCTATCCTTAGCCCCCCCTCACTAAGATTAACCATCTCTCGAATAACATCGCGACATCAACAATTGTTATGTTTTGTTCCTATTTATATTCATTCTGGATCTACTACACTTCTACGGCCTTGTTAGCCTTGCCATCATCTTCCAGGGCTGGAACCATCTGAAGCTACTCTTCATGGTATAGTCCTAGGACCTATTGAATAGACTGTCTATATGGCATCATCGGCGGCGGCGGGCCTGTTTTCCAGCTAATCGGCAACTTATATCGGTATTGAATTAGGTTGACAGTCAACCGAATTCGTCATGTTGACTTTTGGCTAGTCTGAAACAGCCAGTAATACAATTCAACTGTATTAGCCAGTCTAGTGGATAGGGGCCCTGACGTTAAGGGAGCCGACCGGCTTACTAGTGTGTTGGTGTATAGGGCTCTAGAAATTTATGAGTAAGCCTGATAGCCAAAACAACAATGAGAAAAGACCATTTCCGTAAACTTACGCAACATGAAAAACTTCGGTCTTGGCATTCCAGAATATGACACCTATTAGGCTCATGGGCGCTTAAGAGGGTGGGCTTCGGTATTGAAGACGTAATCGTCGAGACTGATGGCATCAGGCGGTGAAAAGATAAGGTAAAAGTATTTCAGGGTCTCGGATAACCAGAAACTCTGCCATCAACAGATTAGTAAGGAAACAAATACCAGTATTTTTTTGGTATTACGCACTTCCATAGAGTCCATTTTCTCCGTCTTCGAACCATCCACAGTAACATCCGCGATGGCCGAGAACGCTAGGTTGGTCTCCGTCGCCTTTTTGATCGACTGAAACATATCCCACGCCATTTCCTAGTCTGTGTTAGCCACGGCAGTGAAGGGATCGAGAGAAAGGGAGCGGGAGGTATCATCACAAACCTGATATTCCGTTTTGCCAGTTATGCGATACATGTAAAACACGCTCTCGATGGCCTCGGGGCGTAAAATATAGCGAGGGTCTCGGGCATTCTGGAACCCCTCTGGAAGCGTCTGACCTCGCTGCCCTACAAAGGTCTCCCCCTCCCACGGACATGGCTCCTTGGAAGGACACGGTAGGAAACCGCCAATCTCCGGCATCATCCTTGACGGCATGGCGTTATATGCCCAGACGCAGCCGCGCGTGACCTTTTGCCCAATATCAACGTGTTCCGGAATGCCGAACAGCTTGCCGCCTAGGCCAAACATGCCTACGAAAATTAGGCTGTTAGTACAATGACGAGCTGATGAGGCTTTATAATAAGGCTAGCAAGCGTGTCCTTACCTCCAACGAAACAAGCCAAGTGTTGCGCTTCCGGCTGTAGGTCGATTCTACCGTCTCCTCTTACCCATACGTTGCCAGCAACGAGTACGTCCGCCTGGTCGGGAAGTTTTGGCCGGAAGAGTACGTGCTCGACTACGGTCTCCATAGCGACGCGGTACAGCCTTTCATAGACGGGCTCGAGCCCGCCGAGTAGGGCGTATGTTTTGGGGAACATCTCGTACAGGGAATCAGCGAGGGCGCCGAGTGTGAAGCCTTCTTCGTTGTCGAAGACGAAATTCTGCAGGTCCAGGGACGTCGGCCACATGCCCGGCAACTTGGTCGCGTTCTGCGTCCGCTCGAGCATCTCAGCGATCCGGTCGATGGCGTCGTAGTACTTGCTCTCGCCCGTGAGCTGGGCCAGCCGCGTGAACTCGAGAGACGAGGACGTCGCGGCGGCGGAGGGATCGTGGGTGCCGGCACGCAGCTGTCCCGCCTTGGCCAGTTTGAAGTCAAGCCAGAAAGGCGGCATGCGCGTCGGCGTGTCGAAGGCGATGTACAGCATGTCCCCGAGCTCAACCGCCTTCCGGAGAAGGACAGGCTCGTGGCTCAAGTCGTACGCGCTCAGCAGCCCGCCTAGGTGGCGGATGGTAGTCTCGAACCAATTGCACGCGGTCTCTTTTGTGTCGGACCAGTCCAAACGGGCGGTCGCGGCGACGGCATTGTAAAACTCGTCCTTGAGGTCCATAATCCAGAGACTGTCCAGAGAGTCAACAAGAGTGGCGGCCCATCCGCCGAACCCGTTCTTTTTCGAGCCCGATACGGGCGTCAGCTCGTCTGCCATCCAAGCCCACCGCCTATAACTCCGCCAGCTCTTGACGAAGGCATCTTTGACCTCGTCCCGCCGATCTGCAAGGACCTGGCGACGCGCTTTTCCAGCCGCGCTCTGGTCCGTGGGGAACCGATGCTGGACCGCGGGCAGCTTCCTAGGAGCACCCTTAGGAAGAGGTCTCAGCTGGGAGGCCGGCACTGGGTTTTTCTCCTTGATTGTGGACCAATCAAAACTGCTTTTGACATATTCAAACTCAGGGGCGCTCTTCGTCCCGGCTTCCACATCACGGGCGGGTAGAAGATGGACCAGGGTGTAGAACACCAAAACGGAAGACACGATGACAAAGAGGCGAACTGGTCGCCTGAGTAGCGTATTCATCATGTCGCGCCTCTATGAGCATTTCAAACGGACGGCAGCGTAGTCTGAAGAGACGATTAATCAAGCACACACTCTTCCGCCGAGTGCATAATGGATTGATGGTTGTGACGGACAATTTTGTTTGTTTGTATATACTGGGAGAAATGACGGTAGATATCCCAGGCAGGAGTACTCTACTGCACGGCCGTGGAGCCCCCAATCCTTTCTGAGTGTAGTTGAGACAAGGAAGTGATTGTTGGGAGGCGGCGCTTCACTAATTACCCAATAGGCACACCTGCCAAGATTCCATTTACCGCCGCCCTTTATACATATTACACGTACTCTGGTACGACAGGCTCTGGCTAAGACATGTCTTAAGCTGCGGCGAATTTCCTTTCATCTTTCATGCATGTACACGTACTGATGCAAGGAACCAACAAGAAATACTGGTCAGATCGTATAGTATCAACAGAATATCCTACCAATTCCTAGGACCAATGTACCTAAATAGAGAGTCGCCACCTCGTCGCAGGCTTCCTGCGTGCCTGATCATTGATATGATTTCTCCAGTCTTTTATCAGGATATCAGGATGCTCGCTCGCCTACCTAGGCTCGCTTGCATAGCACCATGATCGTGGCCAGTTTTGTTCCTTTGGTGCTGGTGTGCGTGCTCGCCTCTGCCATGTCCTGCGGAGACATCGAGCCTCTGGCTTTCCCCATCACCGACGTTCAGATTATACCTAACATTACAAATTCATTCACAAAAGGGATCCAAGCAGGCGTCGGCACGCCCCGTCAAAACATAGTATTTCTTCCATGGCCGTAAGTTGAATTGGATTCGCATCTCACCGCCAGGAGTTGACACTCAGTGCCTCAGGGAGCTCAACAACACGTGGATCTATGATGAGCAGCCCTTCTGCGACCCTTCAATCATCTTTAATGATCTTATATGCCAAATACGGCGCGGGAACCTCTATTCCGAGGTGAACTCGTCGTCGTATAATAAAGCCGAAGACATCCCCTCAGCAGGTGGTGCTTCTGTTGAAACGCAAGGGAAGGGCGCCGAGACAGGCATCGGGCAGCTCCTCGGGACGAGCGTCGCCGTACAAGATGGCCTGGATATCGGTTCTGTGCAGGTCGCGGAAGCCTTCCCTTTCGGGGTCCCCAGGCTCTCCTGGGATCACGGCTACACCATCTCCCACCCGCTAGGCTTAGGTACAAACTCGACGCTACTCAACACCCTCGTGCAGGCCGGCAAAATAGGCTCGCGCGTATGGTCTATATTCTGGGGCAGGATGTGGGTGGATGCCGCGGACGCGATGGATGGAAGCCTCATCTTCGGCGGGTATGACTCGCAGAAGGTCATCGGTAAGAACTACACGCAACCACTGGACTACAGCGACACGAACGGATGCTGGACGGGTATGAAAGTTCACGTCTCGAGCGTGAAGCTTAACCTCCGAAATGGCGACGACGTCGAGCTTCTCTCTACAAATGATGCTTTCGATACGTGTATAGTCCCGCAGCGCCAGCTACTCCTCGAGGGGCCGCCAGACATAATCAAAAATTTCGAGAACACGACGGGGATGTCTAACATCGGGAGATCTTTTGGGTTCCACTGGTCTTCGTATCTGTACAGTGACACGAGCATGTAAGTTTCCAAAGTCGGGCGAGGCGTAGCATAAGCGGATGCCGCGAATAACAGTTCAAGCGAAGTCCCAACTAACCAGGCTCGTGGCAGCTTCGACGGCGACTTGACCATATCCCTATCATCGGGTCTAGACGTCCGCATATCAAACAGCCAGTTTCTAGTACCGTACGTCGACGTCGACCGTAACGGTAGCCGCATTGTCGACACCTCGCGACACGAGTTCTTGTTCAACGACGTATACCAGAACCCAAACACGCTAGGCCGGTATTTCCTCACGGGGGCATATCTCATGGTGGATCACGACGCGAGCACTTTCACGCTGTGGGCGGCGAATCCCACGCGCGAGAGCACCTTGGTATCCGTCGCCTCTACGGATTCCAACGCAACCTGCGACAACGCGAACCCGTCATCGCCTGACTCGAGCAGAATGGCGGCTCTATCGGGCGGTAGTATAGCCGGCATCGTAGTTGGGGTCGTAGCGGCCCTGGGTATTGCCGGCCTTGGAGCATTTTTCCTGTATAAGAGAAGGCGAGGCAATAAAACAGAGCCGGAAATCGGCCCTTCAAACGTGCCACTTAATCAGAAACAGGCAGATACTCCGTACGAGCTTCACGGCAGTGCTAGGCCAGAGCTTGCCGGGGATGAGCAGCCTCCACGGCCTATTTACGAGATGTGACGCATGTCATTTATTAACTACTGTAGATATATTAGAAAGAACTCCCTCGACGCGACGTCGAATTTTCGTAGCAAATAGGATGCACATGACCGAGCATTCTAGGAGATTACTATCGAACCAGGCTATGAAGCGGCCTCACCGCTGGTACTATCTGAAAGCTATGTGTTCTTTTTTTCTTGTTACAATATCGTTCTATTATATACTACAGATAAAGGTTCTCTCGATGACTTCATTTGATACCGCTTTATACAAGGACTTTCATCACATGGGGTTTAATGCGAGAGAGGATTCTTGTGCATTATCCTAAAATATGGAAACTGGGACTATTTGCATCAGTGTCTGGTGCCTAGTCCTTGCCTAATAATCCTATTTAGCTTCTCATGGAATGATATGAAAATAAAAATAGTTAGACTCGACAAATAAGTATAGTGAGATGGTTTCAGCCAATATTGTTCCTTTCCCCTTCATCAACAGCCGGCGTCTATATGATGAACTTTACCGTATTCTTTTCCCCTATCTGCATGGTTTCTGTAGAAGATCTCAGGTGTAAGCAGCCGACTTGACTGTTTCTTTCGCCATTTGAAGGCCGTTTCGTGGTCTCCATGTCGTCGAAGCAGTCAAATTAGACAGGCCCTTAATGCTAAACCCTATACCGAGCGAGCCGCATGCAAGCTCCATACGAGGTCTTTCGATAGGCACCTGGGAAGCATGAATATCATTGTGGTCCTGAGCTAGCGCGGCTGTACCTAGTTGAATTTTTACATCGTTGCAGTAACCTAATATGGCTGCAGATGATTGCAACATTTTCAAGTCCGAAATGCGTTTCCATTTTGGTTTTTTGCCATTGTCTGGAGCCGCAGCATGACTATGTTCGCTATTAGGGTGTACAATTTTCCTCTCAAGATGCCACTGAATCGTGTTGTGGTCCTCAATATATGCAGTGGGATACAGAGTGTATGAGATTCCTTCAAAGTACACTCCAGCACCCTTGCCGTCGTCGTCTTCCAAGTTGACATCATAGGTGATATCGGCCATCTGCAACATGGCGTTGAATGGGATCCGTAGGCCAAGAGTCTCCTGACAAATAGGGACGGGAAAGCCGCATGCCATGATAGTCCTCGGAAATAATGCTTTCCAGCATGTCCCCGGACGATCATCGAGATCATGAAGATCCTGTATGCTGATCCCGAAGGCTGGCAAACTGCCATCTTCTTTAGAGGCATCCCAAAAGTTTACAGATGAGCAAGCAACTTGGCCTGCATTTGGTATGCGAAACGACGCGGCAATCCAGGAGAGGAACTGGCCGAGTATTGTTATTTCGGCTACAGTACCCTTGAAGATCAGTCTCGAGATCCCGGAAACCTCCTCATCAACGGAACATAATGTTCCTCGAAGTCTACTAACTGGTTGTTGCTCTAATTGAACAGTTAGTGAGAAAGAAAGAGTGGAAAAAGCGAGGAGAGAGAAGAATAGACAAAAGAGACAATAGATAAATTCTTTTTTATCATAAAAAAAGGTAGTCTCGCATAGCAGAATGATCATTATTATACTGACCGAGGCTAGGAAAATTCTTTCCTAAGAGTATCTCCAAGTCTATCAAGAACTGTTCACCAATGGCGGCTTCTTTCCAAGTCGCTTGAATATACTCGTGACAGGATGTCGCCCAGGCATGCAGAGAATTGCCCGTCACTGTCAGAACCGGCCCAAGGTCGGGGTTGCCGTCAAGCTCATCTCTGAGACACTGCTGGATTTGCCACTTGATATCGAAAGCCGCCTCGTGGACTTCCGCACCCCCCTCTGCGGAGCTAAACGAACCTCGTACTATTTCATCAATTCTGTTCATGAAGGCGCCCGTGTCCTCAAAGGACGATACATGGTTAACTCCTGACGGCCGTGGAGAGCGCTGTTGCAGATGACGCCACCAAGAGCAAAGCTTCGTCATGGCTTGTGGTTTAGGAGAGGCAGGGTTTGGGCGATTACTGCTGCCTACTAAATGAGGGCTCGTGGATATTTATTTTCAAGTCAGATTGAAGCAATGCTGAATGCTGCAAAATTACGAAGCTCTAAATCTCGTAGGGTCCTTATTAGAGCCGAACTACATTAAATCTCTCTCTAGAGGGGGGATGATGCCCTGAAGTTATATGCTGCCTATCAGCGACATTTGACCTTGCCTGCTGACATCGAAAATGTGATGGCTCGCTTGTTACCACAGCTCAGCCACGGCATTTCCATTTGGCCATTCGGAGTGAATTACAAAATCGGTTCCGAACTTGTAGAATTAGCCCCTATACAAAGGATGGGGCTATAGTCATGAGTAACGCAAAAAATATTATCTATGTATATAATATATATATAAACAAGAATAGAAATCTCGTAATAAATACTTGAATTTGTTTTGGAATAAAAATGGTCGCGAGGCTGAGGTTAAAAGTGAAGATTTCCATTTTGATTCAGGACGGTATCAGAGGTGCTTGCGCTATCCTACTTTAGGTAGGTAGTCAGCTGCCGCCGGGCCGTCACCTAATACAGGTATCTGAAATTCTGGGCTAATTTTGGGCTACAAGCTACAACCACCATACAGTACACCTAGTATCTCATGCTTGAAGGACCTGCGACGACACACCGTACTACCTCATAACTGTTGGTTGCTCGAAGTTGTCGCAACGTACTTTTGTACCTAATCGCACACGACCGAGGAGCGACGCGCGAAGGCCGAGAAAGGCGAGAGTGCCCGGGGCAGGAGTAGGCAAGATGTCATCGGTCAATCTCGCATCGCCAGGTGCGAGAACAGCTCTTTCACGCGCCTGCAAGAGCATCACCGCCGCCACACAGACGTTGGCTACTACTACACGGTACGGGCTTCTTCTGACCCCTCCCCTCGTCTCTCCTGCTCTCGCCTCTGCTGCTCCTCGATCAATTCCTTGGTGCCTGGGCTGACTCTATCTTCGTCATCGATCCGGAACAGAGCATTCTCTTCGATACCTCACCTTCGTCCCTCCATCCTAGCCTCAAACGGTACCGTCTTCCGGCCATGCAACAGCGGTAACACGCTTCTCTCCCGCCTACCTCCCACGACAACTTTAACTGCAGGTGTTACGGGTACACGCGAGGGAGTTTTAGATATTGTGCCCAGGTCAGCTATCACAGCACACCCAGCCCTCGCAGGTCCGCAACAGATCCGATGCGGCCCTCGACCGACCATGGCGACGACGAGTCGCCTAGTACGCAAGAGGCGTCACGGGTTTTTAAGCCGTCTTAGGACACGAAATGGCCGAAAGACACTACAGCGACGAAGGGACAAGAAGCGGTCTGTCATGTCAATGTAACCGCTTCCCGATATCACACCTATCGGTATCGTGCAATCCCTGGGAATACTATGATAGATTCCACGTGAGCAAATAGCCACGTGCGGGAAAGAGATGTCTTAGCCGCGCAAGACTTGATGGGAGACACCTAGACCGGCAAACAGGAAGGGAGACGTTGCCATCGCATACGATTGTATAATAGCACCTTGGCCTTTCCAATCTTCCAGATCACTGCGGCAAGGGGCTAAGCTCGATAGATATGTATCATACCTCTACACATATACGAAATGTACACAGTCTTAAATCAAGCTTCATGATTTACTGCGTCCTCGATACGCCCTATTTTTTTTGTAGGCGTGGCCACGGATAACGCAGGGCTCTATGAACAATTCAATCTAAGCTCTCGGTATAGTGTTAGATTGCTTCAATGAGCCAGTTCAACTTTGCACTAGATAAATAGGATGGCGGTGGAGTTCGCCCTTTGAGCGGCTAGCGACATCTCTCACAAAATATCAACGAATGCCAAGAAGCCTAGTCCAGGGATTAACGGGAGTCTATCTACCCGAGCGAGCCACTAGGCCTTCACGTGTATTCGCAAACAACACTGGCAGTTATTTAGATTCAAGATCATGAGAATTACTAAATATTTACTATAAGAACAGGAGTATCATGCTTCCACAAGTCATCAGACCATAAACAAGTCATCCAAGTACACCGTGACCCAATCCCATGGACCCCCTTTCTAAACAGGGCCTTGGACATCATCGTCACAATCCAGGGTATCCGTGTAGCAGACAACACTCAAATCATCACTCGCCTGGCCGATCCAGATGCTGTATCTGCCACTGGGATTCGGCACGATCCAGTTCTGCGACACCGTGTCCCACACGCTGACATCCTTCCTCGTGAGCTGCAGCGTCAGCGTCGCGCTCTGGCCGGGCGCAAGCGTAGCCGTCTTGGCGAAGTCGCGCAGCTGGATGACGGGCGTGTCGAAGCCCCCATTCGAGGTAGGGAACTGCACATACGCCTGCGCCACGGCCTTGCCCGAGGCCGCGGCCGTGGTGGTGCCCGTGTTCTTGACCGTCACGGACAGCGTGTACGCGACGTCGAAGAGCGCCGGGTTGCCCCCGCTCGCGCCGCCCGCCGCGGGCCCGGCCTTCTGCGTCGCCGAGTAGCCGACAGGGTAGGGGTACTTGCTGGTGCCGGCGGCGCCGATGGCGTGCGCGGCGTCCGCGTCGCCCGAGTCCAGCCACGAGTACAGGTACCGCCAGACCTTGGAGAAGCCCGCCGGGTAGTACGCGTCGGCGGCCGGCGGCAGCGCCGTGCTGAGGCTCTTGACCGCCGGCGTCGGCTTCGTCGGGCGCGCCGGTGGCGCCGTCGACAGGACGGCCCCGCTGCGCGCAATAGTGGCGTTGGCGAAGGAGAAGTTGGCGTAGCTCAGGCCGTGGCCGAAGGCGAAGCGCGGCTTCACGCCCGCCTTGTTGAGGTGCCGGTAGTCGATGTAGAGGCCCTCGGAGTAGTTGTCCTGGATCTGGCTCAGCGTCGGCGTCGACACGATGGACACGCTCGCGGGGTAGTCGGTCTCGGCCACGGGGATGCTGTAGGGCAGGTGGCCACTCGGCGAGACGGTGCCGAAGAGCACCTCGGTCAGCGAGTCGCCGGCCTCCTGGCCGGGGAGGTGGGCCACGAGCACGGCCTTGACGGACGGCAGGTTGATCCACGACTCCATGGTGATGGGCCCCACGGTGTGCACGACGACCACGACGTTGCTGTACGCGGCCGCGGCCTTCTGCACGAGGGCGTCGCCGCCGTGCCAGGCGGCTAGACCGCTCACGTCGCGGTCGCCATGGTTGCCCTCGACCGTGTACGAGTTCTCGCCCGAGTCCGAGCTGATGAAGACCACCGCGACATCGCCGGCGCGCGCCGCGGCCACCGTGGGGAACGTGTCGGTGTTGTAGAACGTGACGTTGGCGGCCTTGCGCCGCAGCGAGCTGATGGGGTCGTCGAGGTACGGGTAGTTGGCGCTGCCGGAGCCCCAGCCCATGCCGAGCAGCCCGCGGTTGCAGTCCTTGTCCGTGCACGAGTTGACGCCCTGCGCGTCGGCCTGCGCGTCGGTGCCGAACACGAACAGCGGCGCCGACGTCTTGAGGGGCAGCAAGTTGGCCTGGTTCTTGAGCAGCGTGATGGCCTCCTGCGCGACCTGCTTCGCCACCGTCTTGTGGTCGGCCTGCACGTTCACGAACTCGTTGATCACGCCCGAGGGCGAGAACAGCGCGCCGGGGTACAGGGGCCCGACGGCGTCGGTCGAGTAGGCCGAGAAGTTGGGCGGCGGGTAGTCGGCGGCGTCCTGGCCCATCTGGTACCAGGCCGCCACGACGCGCGTCGCCATGTCGTTGAGCCGGTCGACGGGCACCGATCCGTTGAGCACCGCGCGCGTGAGCTCGTACATCCAGTCGCTATACCCGAGGAGCGGGATGCCGTTGCCGAACGTGTCGCCCGGCATGCCCATGTCGAGGCCTGAGAGCGCCGACGCGACGCCTGAGATCTGCGCCAGCCAGTCCGTCATAACGATGCCCTGGAATCCTAGCTCGTCTTTGAGAACACCGCTGATCAAGTACGCGTTTTGGGAGCAGGCAGATCCGTTGACCTGTTGGGAGCTGTGAGTTAGGAATAACACAATCTAGGGACTTTGTGAAGAGGTGCGCTTACAGCATTGTACGCGGTCATCACGGCGCCTGTGCCGGCTCGGACACCTGCCGCAAAGGGCCAGAGGTACAGTTCGTGGAGGGTGCGGTCATCTATGCGATCGGATTAGCCAAATGCCTATACAAGCTTCTTACCCCCGCGATGAAAACGAACCGATATTGGCGCTGTAGGCCTGCTGCAAGGGGTTGTACATGCGGTAGACCTCCTGTTCGTTGGCGATGTAGTGTTTTAGCGTCGAGATGACGCCCTGCTCCTGGACGCCCTTAATCGTCTCCGAGCCAGCGACGGCCTGCAACACAGGATCCGCGCCGAAGCCCTCCCAGTTCCGGCCTCCTCGTGGTTTTCTGCCGAGGGCGCCGACCGAGGGCCCGAGGTAGAAGTTCGCGCCCTTGCCCCTGAATTCCTCACCCATCGCCACGCCTCGCTCGTACATCAGGTCCTTGTTCCACGTCGCACCCGTAGTGATGCCTGCCGGGAAGGCCGTGATGTTGTCCGTCGTGCGCACACCGAGAGGCCCATCTTGCAGACAGAGCTGCGGGAAACCCACACGTAGGGCGCTGCCTGTGTTGCCTACACATCGTCCTATTGAGAGCTTGGTTAGACCGGGTTCGGTTGGGGCATGCGTTCGTCGGAGTTAAATCATCATCTCACATACCCTAATGAAATTGTGTTAGTAATCACTCTTAACGAAATTGAGATCGAGAGAAAAATCAAAACGGGGAGGGATCCGAATCCTCTTACCATATACATGCCGGTCCCTGCAGTAATGTTCACTTTTTCAGCGACAGTCATGCGCGAGACCAGGGCAACGGCCTTCGTGTAAGCAGCGCTCCAATCATTGTCCCATCCTCCGTAAGGGGCCGGGTAATACGGCGGAGATGCGTAACCGGCCGGGACGGGATCGCGGTTGTCTAAGACGGCTGCTGACGCTATCGACGGTAGGAGCAGCGACGACAACACCAACGACGCGAGCCGGAGGCCCGAAGACGACTCCTGATTGAACATTACGAATTATTCGAAAGCGCGAAGCCTACCTCGTCGCTTTCTCTACTATTAGGCGTGTCGACTGTCGCGAGGGAAACACGAGCCAGAAGGAAGCGGGAAAAAAAGGAAAGCAGAAAAAAGGGGAAAGGATCTACTGGGCTATATACCTACATTGTTATTAACCCATGGGCTTCACCTGAACAATCAATATACCTGCATATCTACGGTGCCTGCATGGCTACTGCGTACATACTGTACATACAGCTCTGCTATAATGCCCGACATAGAGCCCCAAAATGACAAATGTTGATATACATAGCACGCAGGCCGCTTTCTCTCATGGGGCCGTCTTCACGTGCACTCACATAACATGATGAGCTAGGCCCGCTGCGGCAGTTGATCGGCTCAGCTTTATTGCCAAGCGAATGACATGTGGACGGGGAAGAAGGCGGACAGCTACATGACGTCGTCATTGGCAGCGGGAAGCCTGTAAATTTGCCCTTCAATGCGACGCTTTCCCGGTCTTGTCTCAATATTCTATGCGCGCGGAGCTCGGTAGGTCCCCGAATAAGAAATTCCCTGGGACGATGAGCGGATCTTAGGTTACATCAGCCAAGCCGAGGCCCTGTTTGTCTGCTGTTTGTTCGTCTTTCTTCGAGAAGGTAGCTAGGTATTCTGTATGCATCCGTGTACTGCGCAGTCGCTCCGCAATTCAAGGAATTCATGTGGCAGAATATTTTGCCGAAAACTTCGTTTAAACGGAATCTGAACGGAATATTTGGTCAAAGCACTATACGCGTGCAATTCTATCTTTAGTCGCAAAGAGACTGCTTGTGCTCGTATCAATTTCCCCTTAGTGACGTTTATGTAATGAAATTGGGGCTGAGATCAAAAAAGGGAATAGCTCTGCTCAGTATGCCTCGGCAGAGAATCAAGAGAGAAGATACGCATAAATTTATAGTTCCTGAATCGTATCTCTCATCCGAGGTTATCTAGATCCTAGTGTAGATCTATCTGAACTACATATAGTGTAGTCGTCTTTAATTTAGATCTTTGATGCGCTGACTGTTTGTTCTCTCTCTTCTTACTCAACGTTCCAAATGCTCATATCACGAAGCTGCTCACCTAGCATCAAATCTTTCTATGTCGACCGCGTAAAACCCAAAACTTACGCTACAGTCAAACCATCTAACGAGCATTATCATTGGTCTGTTATTACAACAGGCTTAGAGCCCATCACTATTAGTAGTGGTGGGTGGCTTATGAACTGTATCGGCTGAAGAAAGAGACAATAGTACGCAAGACGCAGAAAAGTTTTTCTTTCTTCCCCCCTTCCCTCAACATCTGAGCTGTGCAGATCGTTTAGTGCGAAGAAGAATGAACACCTGAGTCATGAGAAAACAAGGCATCACATGGCTCATCCTAGCAATTTTCGAGGTTGGCAGTGGCATGCGGAGAAACTTGGAGTCCTACTCGTGTATCGTGACTAAGACGGTCGCATCGTACTGCGTACAGCATTTTTGCCAGCATCGGGCTTCAACGCTGATCTAGGTAGCTCACCAAGTATGTGCCTATCGACAAGAAAAAGTCGCTTCGTCGCTGGCTTATCGGAGTAGCAGCACAGATTGGGTTAGTATTTTCGATAGAAAGCTCGACTTTTCGGATGCTAGACTAGGTGCAGTATAGACTGACTGTAAGGTCCTCATGGTTATGGTGTAGGGAATATGGAGCCTAAGCAGACGCAGGAACGATGTTACCTAAGAAGGATATTGAGACTGATATATCGTGTGTCATCATATTGGAACCAAGTGATGCATAAGAGAGTCATACCTGACGCTTCGTGGGTTCAATAGCGTTGGAGCCAACGTTAGTAGGTAGATAGTTGTGCATAGCATAACGCCATTGGCAAAGCATAACGCCTTTGCGCTGCTACATAGATCGCTTAGATCTGAATGACCTTTCTAGTCATATAGCGTACGCTAGGTGCAGGATTTGCGGATGTCGGTCAAAATAAAACCTACGGAGTGTGTAGGTCCTGAGTTTGTCCTGAGCTACTGAGTAGTTAATGGGGATTTCTCCTTTCTCATCCTTGCTGCATTATAATCGATCCACTGAATCACACATGTGTACATCCGTCTATCTACCGCAGGCGAAAGCGGTTTGAAGCGATCCAGTAGGAAGAGAGAGAATAGGACAACAAGCATACCGGATTGGCACACTATCCAGTCTAGTCTATACTACAGAGTAGTAGCGTACCTAGTGTATTCATCCCCGGATTATATTGTAGCGTGTAGCGTGTAGGTAGTGCAGATTTAGCAACAAGCCTTTGTTCTTCTGTTTCTCCTCATCATCGCGAACCCCAACATTCGCATCACACTCATTCAGCTTGAGCCTCGCAAAGTTGGGTATAATTATCACATGCAAACTCGGCATTCATCTGCAGGTGAGAATCCTTCAAGTCTACTACATATATGGCGTCGGTATACGTCACGTCCCGCCTATAGTACCTAATGCAACCTGCACGTGAGGCCAAAGTGTGATATCACAACGGCAAGCTGACCCGAAAGGGCGGCGCCTCTTCGAAATCTGGGGAACATGAACCTCCTCCACTCCCCCAACCTTATCGGTCAAGTGGTCCTAAACGGGCGTCTTGAGCATGCCTACATACCTGATCACTAATAGGCTTAGCTGTTATTGGCTTAGAAAGCTGAAATCGACCTGTAAATAAGCGCCGCCAATCCTCAGGAACACCGCAGGGACACACTGCAGCTCGGGAACTAGAGACCAGAGTAGAAGGTGAATCGGGCCGGCGAGGTCACGATGGAGTTCCTGGGATCCAAAGCAGCATGGCCTCGCGGAAGTACACTACATACCTCCGCTATCACTGATTCACCGCCATAACAGATCAAATAGGTACTAGGTATCGTGGGGATTATTTGGTGGTTGTATCCGCCCACACGGGATCCCCTGCTCAAGAGGCTTTATATGTATGTTGAAGCTGCTTCTACACCGGAATCGGAGATAAGTCTAATGATCCTAAGAAATGTTGAGGCGTTGGGAATTACATAAGGCGATAAATATCCAGACAAGGGTATGCTTGACAAATAATTACTTAGTTTACTCGAATGTCTAGTTTAGAGCACTCATCCTCTCTACTTGTATGAACTGTATGAACTGTATGTAGGTATGTTATGTACGTAGCAACAGCGTCCAGTGACGGAAATTTAGATTGCAGGAGAACGGCTACCCCGGATTCTCGGGGGTAGTAGTGCCAAGTTCTACAGAAGAATTCCTACCAATGGTTGATGGAAATCACATTATCGTAACCGCAAACAATTCTTCATGAAGGGAAACTGGCCGCGTGGCTGACATATTGTGGAGTTTTTGGTCTACCCCAGTGAGCCAACAACCCCTGAAGACCCCAGAAGCGGCAATAAATCCCGGCCAGTCTTCCGGATTTCGTCCAATAGGTCTGTGTGGGTAGCGGTTTGGAGCGTGGCCGATGTTGTATGTATGTAGACCCCTCGCAGTCTGATCACCACTCGCGAAACCAACCCATCAGAGCTGGCTGACTAGCCCTCAACGTTTCCTGCAGAAAGCCATGACTACGGCCGAGAGATACCCCGAGAATAGCCCCCAAAGGCATTAGGATATTCTGGCGCACACGCAAGGAATGATCGCGGCAGCACCACCATTCCCTTTCAAGACATTCCCCCTCGATATTCGACATCTCGTCAGGTGAACCAAACCCCAAAACCACACGGAAATCGCTAGCATGGGAATAAAACATAGATCCAGAGGCTCAGCCT
This sequence comes from Nemania diffusa, assembly GCA_038501195.1. NCBI lineage: Eukaryota > Fungi > Ascomycota > Sordariomycetes > Xylariales > Xylariaceae > Nemania > Nemania diffusa. The sequence goes on along the minus strand of JBBPUQ010000010.1, from coordinate 720,269 downwards.
AATGCAGGGCTGGTTAGCCCCCTGTTAGTGTCTACATACATACACCGTGTACCTAGATCTGTGATCTATGGTGTCCATCGACCATCCATCGACCATCCGTCTTTATACAGTATAAAGCTCCACGAGCCCACCCGTTGAAGATGATGGATTTCGTCACCAGCAGCCTGCCTTCTAGAAGCCAATTGCCTCGGGTGTAGAAGCGTCTCTTGTCTCAGACCTGCATCGCCAACCCCTCGCCCATCCCTCCCCGTCCCTCAGCCCAAGATGAAGCCATTCGGTTGGTCACTCGTCTCGAGCTTTGCTCTCACAGCTGCTGGCTCGCCCCTTGTACGAGAAGTGCAGATCAATGAACGAGGTATGTGGCTGGACGCCTCCTTAGAAGAATGCCACAATTCAGGGGAACTAACGCCAAACCAATAGCAACTACTGTCACGGCTACCCAGCTGACCAGCTTCGACCTCTACGCACAATACGCCGGTGCATCCTACTGCAACAGTGGTAACGCCATTGGCTCCGCTGTGACCTGCTCTGCCAGCGCCTGCCCCGATGTTACCACTGCTGGCGCGAAGATCGCAGCCACTTTCGCGTATGTTGGATTCACTATTACCCCTTGCTGATTGTGCCACAAAACTTACACTGAAACAGGGGCTTGACAACCGATATCCAGGGATTTCTATCCACGGACGCGAAGAACCAGGTGATCGTTGTATCCATCAGGGGATCGCACTCGATCCGCAACTGGCTCACAGAGTAAGTTTCCTTACGTGCTGCTGCTGCTGCGCCCAAGACCCGCAAAACGACTAACATGATGGGGAAACCAGCTTCGAGTTCATCCAGGAGAGCTGCAGCAGCCTCGCCTCGGGCTGCAAGGTGCACTCGGGCTTCGCCAAGGCGTGGTCGGAGATCTCCAGCCCCGTGCTGGCGGCCGTGAAGGCCGCCAAGGCGGCGTACCCGGCGTACAAGATCGTGTTCACGGGGCACTCGCTCGGCGCGGCCGTGAGCTCGCTGGGCGCGGCGTACGCGCGGCAGCAGGGGTACTCGGTCGACATCGTCAACTTCGGCAGCCCGCGCGTGGGCAACGCGGCCTTCGCGACCTTCGTGTCCAACCAGGCCGGCAACGAGTACCGCGTGACGCACCTCGACGACCCCGTGCCCCGCCTGCCGCCCATCATCTTCGGCTACGCGCACACGACCCCCGAGTACTGGCTGTCGGACGGCACCGCCACCACGACGGCGTACGCCGTCGGCGACATCAAGGTCTGCGACGGCATCACCTCGCTCGGGTGCAACGCCGCCACCCTCGGCCTCGACATCAACGCCCACCTGTACTACCTCGCCCCCATCTCCGCCTGCTCGCCCACCGGCCTCGCGTTCAAGAGGGACACCGCCACCAACTACACCTGGTGGCAGGCCACGTCGCCGTCCGTCACCGTCACCGACGCCCAGCTCGAGACGCAGCTCAACGCCTGGGTCAAGCAGGACGTCAGCGCCGCGGCGTAAGAGTAAACGGAGGAGTTTTATTATCATATTTTATGTCGCTGCGCGAGAACATACTTGACGAGGAAAGGTCTGGGTATTGGGCGAATTGGGATTGGCATACCCTGATGGGAGTTGCTTGCTAAGCATCCGACCAAGGCATATAAGGCGTTATGAAGGGGGGCACGGCATGAAACGGTCTACTTCGAAGTGATGAGGGATGCGACGACGTATGATAGCGGCATTGCCTTGATGACATTGTATGATAATATCTAAGCAGGGGGCCGCTTAGGCATGGGCATATGGGATATCTAAACAGGGAAAATCTATTCTTAATTTCATCATAACATATCATATCCAGAAGTGGTGATCCAGTGTTGAACATACCGTGGCTCCTATCCAATAACCCGTAATATGTGTACAACTGTCGAGCTTTCATCGCCGAGACACAGGTTGGACGAACCAAATACCCAGCAACGTGTATCCGTCCCTCGCTCCCAGTCCCCTCTAATTCATATCCCTTTCCTTACACAAGCTGTTCATGTTGAAAGCCAAGCTCCTGTAATGTCTTCGCCTTGCGCCCAGTCTTCTCAAACTGCATCTTCGCCTGCGCATAGATGCTCCGCTGCCAGAGTTCTTCATCGCCCCAGTACGGCGGTTCTTTCCTCTTCCCTCCCCCTTCCCCCTGATCGTCACGCGCCCGCAAGGCCCAGTCATGTAACGCATTGATATACAGCCCATCGCCGCCCGGGGGAAAGGTATGGAACGACTTGCCCGCTCGCGAAACTCTCTTCCCCTCAAACCCTTTACCTTCCTCGTCTTCACGTTCCCAGCTCTGCAATTCTTCGTGCGAGGGCAGAGGGAGCCTGTTTGACCATAGGCGTGAAAACACTGCGGCTTGTGCCTCGGCGAGGGGGAAGGGGATGATCTTGTAAGGCAAAGCTGGAAGCACGAGAGTCGGGTGGTAAGTATGAAGAAAGTGTCGCGCCACACCGTGCACACGGCGGCCATCGGTAATTAAAGAGGGTGTGGAGGCCGGAAGGGAAGAATCAGAGATGAAGGGTAATGTATATAGGTACCCTGTGCAGAAAATGATGGCGTCGATGTCCGATATTCGCTCCGCAGTTTCTCCTCCCCCCTCTACGTTCGCACCGGGAGACGTCGGGGCAGGACCAACCTCGATCCCCTTCTCGTCGATCAGGAACCGCTTGATCGTTCCGACTATGCGCACTTTGTCTCCTACGCCTAGGTGTGCAGCTATGTCGTCAGGTATAGGACTGCGCGCCGAGATAATGAGGGGAGATGCGCATACGGCGCTAATTTGTGAAGCGATGTCTTGGCCTGAGGGCCCAGACCCGACGATCACAACGCGTTTCCCAGCGAATTCAGATGCAGCGCGGTATCTCTTTGAGTGTGAGATCACGCCCGGATGTGCGGTGGCGAATGCGGAGATTTCGGGTGCTACGGCAGGAATGCACGGCGCGGAATAATGTCCTGAAGCCACGACAACTGCGTCGTAGGTTTCTACGCGCGAGACGTCTGCGAGGAGGTTCGTTGAGCGGACAGTCCACTTATCCCGGATTCGGGACTGTACTGGTGGACTGGAAGGGGGAGTCTGTAGAGAGACATCCGTCACCTGCGTCGAGAATCGGACCAGATGCCGCACTTCGCGAGCGTATTGCAGCACATATTCCTGCACGACCTGCCTCGAAGGGAAGATTTCGCAGCCCTCGTGCGTTCCCTCTCCTTTACCATCCGCGGTGAATCTCAAGTCCGAATACCGCATCAGCGTATGCGGGATATTCGTGTACAGGTCGTCATACATGGGGTTCGGGAATATCGGGGGGCTCCTCTCCTTCCGTGATACGGGCGGCAGCGAACATGCACCCGACCCGGGGGCTGTGCTCGCCTCCTCATCTGAGTCGAATTCGTAGTCCGCATACTTATCCTCTTCTTCCGCCGCGGACTCTTCTGGGTAGATTGGTGGGTCTGGAGCCGCATGTGCATCCGTCAATGGTACGCGCAGTGGCTCGTGAGACGTGGCTGCGTTGTAGTTCCACACTCCGCCTACCTCAGCCTGTTGTTCGTAGATGTCAATCTGCGAGGATGAGAAGCCCTCGGCTAGGAGGTGCTTCGCCGCTGCGAGACCGCTCGGCCCAGCTCCGATGATGGCAATGCGGTTTATATTGAAAGCGAGCAAAGGCGGATTGCTGTCCGTGGCATTTTCTTCCTCGTGAACACTACCTAACGATCCCATCTTGAACAATCTAGGTATCGAGTTCGCTGCAGCCGTCACGCTGACTAAGGCATAAATCTGTAGCGAATCTTGTCTTCGCGCTTCCGTCTCTAAGTTGTATGTCGGTAGGTAGGGCTACGCTAGCTGCCGTGACGCAACAACGCTTATTTAGGTAAGCGAGGTAGAGAGTGTAGCTATATCCCTCGACGCTACACATGTATCCCTTGATATTTCGGTCTGTGAGGCTTCCTCGTCTCTCAAGTTTTGGCCTACGATTGATAAAGGATGTGGGGATGATATAGGCAATCCATCGTAGATATACCATGTACGAGGTAGTATCTCATGCGGGCTATTTCGATGGCGCCATTTCGTTACCGAAATGCGGGAGCGGCGGAGCCTCCAATAGCTCCTTTTTCGGCCCGCTTCGGTCCATCTTGACAGTCTGACTTACTTCTTGTTGCGCTCGACTGGACTGATAGCTATTAGTCACTATATATCTCGAGGGCGCTTGGTCTTAAGAAGAAGCCATAGATTACAGTGAATAGATAGTCTATAGTTATATTCCATTTCTGACAGAAGTACCGAGTTTGCTAAAGCATCACAAATCCGCCAAAGCATCTTATCGATACGCCCTTAGCGGGCTAAGATATCGTGAGTACCTAAGACACATTTCAACAAGTTTGATCCAGACAGGTCCGAAAATTTCGAGGCGGATTCTTGCATTTGATCAACCCATTGTAAGGGAAGTTAACATGTCCTGATGCGTTTAGCTTCTCTTCTCAAATTTATTTGCCCAACGATACACGACAGATTGCAAGGCCAATAGTGTCCAGATAGGTAGTCGAATCCACCCATGCGGCAGGGTCATCTCATCTAATGAATCCGATGCTGCTCTCGCGGTATATCATCAAGTTGTGCATCCCCGTGTCTAATCTACAACATCATAATATCTGGCGCTGGTGTAGCAAGTGCCTATGATGAGCCGAAATGTGCGCGGCCGGGAATCTATTGAGGCCAAAATAATTCCCAATTACTTTAGTCGGCTACTCCCTCGATGCGCATGCCAACTGCATTAGGGACACCAACGAGGATTTTGCCTCTTGGCACCCGGACATCCTTGACCTGTGCGGTGGGCGTACTTAGTAACTGACCAACCCATCGGGAAACTTGCGGTTTGAGACTGTTCGTCATTGGTGCAAACTTACCTTCATACAACCAAAAACATTTACCTCCTTCAAGTTCGGGCAGCTGCGGAAGATACTACCAACAACTAAATCGTTAACTTCTTCACAGAAGGAGATCTCGAGGTAACGCAGTTGAGCATATGTCTTGTCACTCGCAAAAACCTTCTCGAACGTCTCTCTAGAAATATGTCGGCATGCATGTACATTGAGGTATTGCAATCCAGATCCCGAATGTTCCATCAAGGCTTCAAAGCCCTGTGAGCAGAGTCCGACCTTGTGTTCGTTTTCTCGGGGTTTAGCTGCGTCAACGTAGCGACATTTTTGTAGATCAAGGAACAAAAGTGGTTTATTTTTCCAACCTCGGAATAGTCGAGCAAAACCAGCATCAGTCATGAATTCGCTTTCGGTAATGCGTAGTTTAGAAATACTGGTGCAATTTTCGTGAATGGCATCGAGCAAGCGATCGTCAACATCGGATACCTTCTTAATAGAGAGTGTCTGAAGCTGCCCACCAATACTATTTATTACATGGATATAGGAATCTGTAGTAGTTTTCTTGATGCAATGAAGACTCAAGTGCTCAAGTTTATCGAGTTCCGCAGTATGCTTGATACCCTCGTCAGAAACCTCTTGGTTGTGACAGATCTTCAGACGTGAGAGGTTGGGACATAGGTCCGGCAGTAAGCCAACGGCTTTGTCACCGAAGTGCTTGTCGGTGTAGTAGATATGCAATGCCTTTAGGTGCGAGCCCTTCTGTTTTAGAAACTCTGTCCACATGTCTTCGCTCAACAGATTTGCTCCATGAATGTAGATACTCTCTAGGGTCATATTTCTTGTGGTGAGATACTGCATGACCCTATCCGTGAATTGGATTGCGTTTCGCAACTTTAGCTTTTTGAGCTGTGGCACCAACTGGAAGATCTTGATGAAGTCGTCTGAATTGAGCTTAGCAGCATCGTATACATTGATAACCTCATGGTGGGATTGGAGGAAGAGGTTAAGAGTGTGAGAGTCAAGAAGACGGGTTTTCGAAAGTAATCTGGCGATACGATCAATGACAGGTGAAGGAAGATCGCCGAGGTCATCTGCTAAATGAATGTTGCTCGCCAAGGTTTCAATGCAAAGAGTCATTAGGGGTTTAGCTCCAACATCGTAAGTCCCGTCCAAGATGCGACTCTGTATCTTGCGTCTACCCAAGCCGCCTTTAGGTACAGGGCCTCTTTTCTTCTTCGGCTGTTTGTTTGCGTCTTCGTCCTTGGCAAGCTTTTGGCCACAAGGGCTGCAGACCAAGCCACCTTCAGGCCCGGAGCGAGAGTATGGTGTCACAGTAAACCGTTTACCACACATCTCACAATTGCTCATCTGGCCCGGCATAGGTGCCAGTTTCTCCCTGAAGAGAGCAAGCGCGAGATCATCATCGGACTCAGAGTTAGCCCCACGCTTTCGTTTCTTGTATGCCCTTGATTTCTTGATCTTTGCGATGGCTTCCTCCTGCTTCCTGCGCTTCTGATCCTTTGCTCGACGAGCTGCCGATGCAGCCGATCTGCCAGAAACAACGTCGTCATTTTCATCCTGCGGCGACTGCTCTGTGGCTGGCGTATTTGAGGAACCACCGGTTTCGGCAGCTGCTAGACGAGCGACGGCCTCAGCCCGGATGCGTGCTGCAGAAATGTTCTTCGAGGCCAAAAAGTCAGTCAAGGCAGACTGTGGTCCTCTTATGGACCGCCCGTCCTGATTAGAGTTATGGTTGCTCCTAAACCTGTTGGTTAACTATTTGCTCATATGCATATACCTACACCATAAAGTTAGACGTACATAGTCTCAATGGGTGAAGGGCGGAGCCCTAGTGAAGCGTGTTGGAAAGACAAGATGTGGTGCAGAATCCTGCAACCTGCACAATGAGTGGACAAACAGAGGAGTAGCTAGTACGACCTGTCTCTATGAACGTCTTGAGAGGGAAAATGACGTGTCTTCAGTTCCGTACGACATACGCGATACGATTAGAAGTGCTCTTGGCAACCAAGTTGCTGAGAGATGAGAGAGGGCGGAGGATGGAGGGATGAGAGATGATGAAAAAATACTACAGCTAAAACAAGGTTAAAGAAAACAAAGTTGACAGCAGTAGGTACAACAGCATTGCTTAAAAATGTAGTACTCTAAGATCAAGCTGTCACCTAGCGGCAACTAGGGGAAGAGGTAAGAACGCAGTAGTAGGTAAGTAAGGCAGGTACCTCATTGTTCAGTCTTTGTTGTGGCAAACCTGTCGCAAAAAGCAACAAGCTTAGGTCGATGCACGTTGGTACCTGGCTATACAAGTAATCACAGCACCTTTGCGACGTGCCCCATTGCGCCCAGCATGTATATTACCTAGCACGAAGGCGTGTAAAGTGCTTACAGATATGGATCCTTCCGGGATCTTAATTGAATTTTAGAGCCTATGATTGGCGTTTCTCTTGAGAATCCCCACCTATCTATCACGTGATCTCGCGCTTTGTATTTCAAGGGGCGCGTTAATTGGTACTTGGGTACCTCATGCAGTATGTACCCCTCCAAGCAGTCGTACCCAAGGCAGGCACTATCCGCTCTAGCTGAAGCAACATCCATCCATCTCCCCGGGTTGTTACCTGGTGTTTCTGCGCTTGCTTGGTGTAAAGCATACAGAGATTTTGCCATCCCCTTTCTTTTTTCGTCCCATATCCCCCAACTTTGATTCCCACCCTCTTTTCTTCACTCTCCTTTCTTGTTGTAACTAGTCAACACTTTCATTCTTCTGTTGGCTAACTTTTAAGTGTTCGGATGCCCTGGCATCTTCACCTCATCTTGTTTTTACCCTGCAGCACTCATTTCATCCTCCGCTAGTCCTAATTAAGCACCTTACTTGCATCGCGATCGTGATCACGGCCGTTTGCGCACCATGGCGCCACGAACTCGACGATCTACCGGTGTTGCCAATGCCTTAGCTGCTGCCGCAGCCTTAGATGAGCTCGAAGCTGCCGAGCAGCTGCGGCAGAAATCCATTAGCGCTCCCACGCGCCGCCGAGGCAGACCGCCGAAGAATCAAACCTTGACCACTGTCACAGGCAGTAGTGACTCTACTTCCTCAGTGCCCACGCCGCTTACCACTTCGGATGGCGAATATTCTACTCCAGCCACTAGTAATGCTGTCACACCAGCTCCTCCAAGCAAGAGCACTATCCATATACCTGTCTCTGCCCCCGAATCTTCCAACCGCCCCCGCCGAGGTCGCCTTACTCTCGAGCTGCCCGAACTTCCTCCTGATGATGACGACAATGACGACGACGATGACGACGATGACGATAGCGGTAAGAAGAAAGCCAAGCCTGTCAGTTTGTCTACTGTCATCCGAACCAAAAGAGCTCGTCAGTCTGTTCCCTCATATAACGAAGAGTCGGATGAATATGACGGTCTCTATGGCGATGATCAGTCTGCTAGTGCTGCCCTTGCTCGCAAGTTGCAGCGTGAGGAAGATACAAAGGCTTCTATACTCAACGCTCGTGTTCCCATCAAACGAAGAAATAGAGCTCTTTCTCTTGATAGTGACTCTGAGAGCAGCTCCATCATCGTCCCCGTCGCCAGGACCAAGCCGAAGCGCTTACCCTCTAAATCCCGATTCACGCCGTCTCGTAAAGCTCCAGGTGGTAGAGTGGATAGCATTGATGCACACACACTGCCACCACGCAAGAGACAGAAAATTAACGAGACTGCGAGCGCTCCAACCTCTACTATGAACATAGATGTTGATGACGACATTGAGATTGACGACCAGGGACTTAGTTCCTCCTTAGATAAGGGTAGTGAAGAGAGCGAGGAGGTCAACGAGGACCTGGATACTTCTGAATCTGATAGTGATGATGGAGCTGGACACGGAGTTCCGACTAGAGTTATGGTAGCTCCCCCTCCCTTTTTGCGTCGTAGACAGACTGGCAGGCGCACGAAAAACGACAGATTAAGACTAGAGTCTAATCACCCGGAGCTCAGAACAATGTGGCAGGATCTAGAAAACACGGCAGAGCTGAATGCGGGTATGGCCGCGCAACCCACCATGATTTCCCTACAACTCAAGCCTTTCCAGCTTCAAGGCCTCGCATGGATGAAGGCGATGGAGCAGACCCCATGGAGGGGCGGATTACTTGGAGATGAGATGGGTCTTGGCAAGACCATCCAAGCCGTTTCGTTGATTATGTCTGACTATCCAGCCAAGATCCCAACGTTGGTACTTCTTCCGCCCGTTGCTCTGGGACAGTGGCAGGACGAGATTGCTACCTACACTGGGAACAAACTGAAGACGATAGTCTTTCATGGAACAAACACCAAAGCCAAGAATCTGTCGGCTAAGCAGTTGAAACAATTTGATGTTATCATTATGTCCTACAACAGCTTGGAGTCACTGTATCGCAAGCAAGAGAAGGGTATTAAGCGGAAGGACGTGCTAGTCAAGGAGAAAAGCGTCATGCATCAGATAAAGTTCCATCGCGTAATTCTTGATGAAGCTCATTGCATCAAAGTAAGTTAAAATTCACTAGTCTCTAACGCTATAGCTAACCATGTGAACCAGACACGTACTACGATGACAGCCAGAGCTTGTTTCGCCTTGAACGTGACCTATCGCTGGTGCTTGACCGGAACACCCCTCCAGAACCGTATTGGAGAGTTCTTCTCACTAATTCGATTTCTCGAGATCGCGCCGTATGCCTCGTACTTCTGCAAGGACTGCCCCTGCTCCGCTCTCGAGTGGTCTATGAGTGAAGATGGCAAATGCAGACACTGTTGGTCTCCTTGTTCTTGAGCATCATTCTCCTGCTAACAGATCTCAGGCGACCATTATGCTATGCGACACGTATCTGTTTTTAACCAAGAGCTTCTAAATCCGATTCAGAAATACGGCAATACTGGGACGGGTAAAGAAGCTTTCAAGAAACTTCGTCTCCTAACTAACCGCATCATGTTGCGCCGTCTCAAAAAGGACCATACCAACGTCATGGAACTACCTGTCAAGGAGATATATGTTGATCGGCAGTTCTTTGGTGAAGAAGAGAACGACTTTGCTGGCAGCATCATGTCTAACACCGAACGACAATTTAACACTTATGTGGCTCAAGGTGTGGTCCTAAATAACTACGCCAACATTTTCGGATTAATCATGCAGATGCGCCAAGTAGCAGATCATCCAGATCTTATTCTCAAAAAGTCGGGGGAAGGGGGACAGAATATTTTGGTCTGCTGTATTTGCGACGAACCTGCCGAGGAAGCAATTCGGTCTAGATGTAGGCATGACTTCTGCCGGCAGTGTGCCACGAGCTATCTCGCCTCGCAAGATGAGCCTGACTGTCCACGATGTCATATCCCTCTATCCATCGATCTCGAACAGCCTAGCATTGAGCAGGATGAGGCGTTGCTCAAGAAGTCATCTATCATCAATCGCATCAAGATGGAAAACTGGACATCATCGTCCAAGATCGAGTTGCTTGTTCACGAACTCCACAGACTAAGATCCGACAACGCATCTCATAAGTCGATTATCTTCTCACAGTTCACTACTATGCTCCAACTCATCGAGTGGCGCCTTCGGCGGGCTGGGATCACAACGGTCATGTTAGACGGCAGCATGACACCCGCACAACGGCAAGCATCTATTAAACACTTCATGGAGAAACCAGAGGTGGAGTGTTTCCTTGTCTCTCTAAAGGCAGGTGGTGTCGCACTAAATTTGACCGAGGCTTCCCAAGTGTTTATTGTTGACCCGTAAGTTTATTTCCTAGACCATAATTTTATAAGCTTCGCGCCACCACTAACCAACTTGCTCATTTAGGTGGTGGAATCCAGCTGCTGAATGGCAGTCGGCGGACCGTTGCCATCGCATTGGTCAGACCCGCCCATGCACAATTACACGTCTCTGCATTGAGGATTCGGTGGAGAGCAGGATGGTCCTTCTACAGGAGAAGAAAACCCACATGATTCACTCTACTATCAATTCGGATGATGCGGCTATAGAGTCCCTTACTCCGGGCGACCTCTCTTTCCTTTTCCGAGGATCCTAAGATCTACCTAGCAGACTATACGGTCCCAGTATCGTTGATCGTTCCACTGAGAGCAAAACTACAGCATTTCAGGGTCCCCAAGGAGTGGTTTCGAGCTCCTGAAGAAGTACCGAGATCTACTCGGACCCAAGTCGATTTTTACCGCTTCATAGACGCTTGCTTGCATTTGGCTGAGCATAGGCGTTATGAGAGAGGGCCGGTTTTGTACGCCGTGGCAGGTTCTACGAGGCGTTGTGAATGAGCATCCTACGTCTCTTTCTCCCCCCTCCCCCCTTCATTTAATTTTAATTTTCAGGACATGATGAGGTGGTAAGAAACATGCCTCCATCTTTCCAGAGGTTTTAGGGTCATTTGTACACCTGTTCTTCCTTATATCTTGCTGTAGACAGATATTCGAGACCACCGCATCGGGTCGTGATAGAACGCTGAACCTCTGCAGCCGAGGGAGGGATTGTATGTTAGTTCAGCCTAAAAATTACAATGACGAGTGTGCAATGAATGACGACGATTGATTGATTAAATAAGCACTTATTTTTGAAGTTTTCATTCTTTTTTTAATTGTGAAGTGTTCTATCTACAGTCGTGATATTGGAACCTGTATCTGTAATGATAGCGTACGCACACAGCACCTACTGTAGAGAAGCAACTGTTAAGTGGGGCCACCTTGCTTTTTAGACGATAAGCTCTGCCTGCTCCGATAAAGTCAAGCGACGCAGACTCTCGCCTTATAAAACAGGATTTGGCTAGGTCAGCCAGCACCTTGGGCCATGGAGCGCTTCATAGCAGCGTCTAGCCGGCGGCTTTCAACGCTCAGGGTACTGCCAGTCCGTCGGAATGGCTGGGTATGCCAGTCGTGCAGAGCTCATCAAGGAGGCACACGGATGCGCTTCAGTACCGGCACCAGACTCTCGCAACAACAGCAAGAGCAAGAGCAGCAGCAGCAGCAACAGCAGGATGACAAGCCGTACTACGTGACAACCCCTATTTTCTACGTCAATGCTTGTAAGACAATTCCTCGATCGCAGCGCTAGGGAGATGGAGGTAGATGTGGATGTGGAGGTGGAGGTGGTGCAGGCAGAGGCGGAGGTGAATGTCAATGTGAAGAACATGGCGGCTAACTCTCCCAGCCCCCCACGTCGGTCACCTATATTCTATGGTCGTCGCCGACGTCCTCAAGCGATGGGAGGTCCTGAAGGGCCGAGAGGCCTTCTTGAGTACCGGCACCGACGAACACGGCATGAAAGTCCAGCACGCCGCCGAGCTGCAGGGTGTGCACCCGAAGGCTCTTTGCGACGGCAACGCCGAGACCTTCAAAGACCTCGCCAAGAAGGCCAACATCGCCAATGACCGCTTCATCCGCACCACCGACCCGGACCACCGCGAGGCCGTCGAATACTTCTGGGCCCGTCTACGCGACGGCGGATACATATACGAGAACAAGCACCAGGGCTGGTACTGCGTGAGCGACGAGACCTTCTATCCCGAGAACATGGTCGGGAATCTCAGGTCGCCCACGACGGGGAAGAGCTTCCTCGCCTCTCTCGAGACTGGGAATGCCGTCGAGTGGACCGAGGAAAAGAACTACCATTTCCGCCTGACCGCCTTCCGCGACAGGCTGCTTCAGTTCTATAAAGACCACCCGAACTGGGTCGTGCCCAGACAGAGGTTCACAGAGGTCATCAATTGGGTCGAGAACAACCTCGAGGACCTCTCCATCTCCCGCCCTTCCAGTCGCCTGGACTGGGGCATACCAGTGCCCGATGACCCCAGTCAGACAATCTACGTCTGGCTGGATGCCCTCGTGAACTATATCACCACGACGGGATACCCAGTCTGGCAGCCCGGCTCCGAGCACAAGAGAGGCTGGCCCGCCGATGTTCACGTAGTTGGCAAAGACATCATTAGATTCCACTGCATATACTGGCCCGCCTTCCTAATGGCATTAGACCTTCCCTTGCCGAAGCAGGTGCTCAGCCATGGCCACTGGCTGATGAGCAAGCAGAAGATGTCCAAGTCTGTCGGAAATGTTGTCGATCCTTTCTTTGCTCTAGATCGCTGGGGTGTGGATACGATGCGGTTCTTCCTAATCTCCAATGGTCATGTCGCTCAAGACGCTGAATACGGGAATGCCTTCGTTGTTGAAAAATACAAAAAGGCGCTGCAAGGCGGATTGGGCAACATGCTCAACCGAGTCACGCGACCAAAGAACTGGAACCTAAGGCACGCCGTGGAAACCATGACGAAGACGAAAGCTCCGTCAATACAACCGTTACCAGAGGATCGCGAAGCCTCTGTAATACAAGCTCACCAGACCTATCTAGGACAAGTCGTCAAGATGGCAGATGATCAGATGAAGGCTCTAAATCCCAGTTGGGCACTCAGAGCTATAATGGAGGCTGTCTTTGAGGTAATAGCTAATATTGTTTGTATATACGACGTTATAGACAGCTGACAGACGAGGCAGACAAATCGATTTTTCTCGGAGGTCGCGCCATGGCAAAAGAGTAGCGAAGGCGACACGGCCACTGTCGAGCAGACCGTTTTCTTGGCCGGAGAGTCGCTGCGCATTGTGGGCATTCTTTTACAGCCCTTCATTCCGGAGAAGGCCTCGGAACTCCTCGATCGACTTGGCGTAAAGCCCGACAGACGGACCTTCAGTGATGCGGTGCTATACGCGGATGACTCGTACGGCACGCCATTGATGGACCTCGGGACGGGAGCTAACACCAGCCTCTTCCCGCTTCTACCTGTTGAAGACTGAACATACTAGACAGATGGTGGGAGAGCTGCATGTATGATTTTAGACGTAAAATGTAAAATGTATATGTAGATAGCCCGGACTATGGCACTCAGAGCCGCGCCCTATAGACGGGGTACGATGTCTTCCAGATGTAAACTACCTAGCTAAAGCGATACCCATGAAATACTAGTAAACATTCCATCTTACTGTTAAGTGGTAGTGCAGTTTCTTCGTTGGTCTGTCTTTATGCTGATATGTCTAGTATTGACTTGGGGCTCACCAAATAAAATAAAATAAAAAGCCCAAAAAGCTCTCCACTTCTCTTTACTCACCAATCTAAGCCTCACTTCCGTACAACACTTGCACACTTCTATATCTTTTATACACTCCCTTCTTCGCGTGTTATTTTCGCTTGAAATATGAGGATTAATGAGGACATAGGTTAGACTTTTCGGGATAACTCATCTTGCCACATTGTTTAGTAAGAACTCGCCGCTGTGGAAGCTAAAGGTTAACTAACTTCATGATCCCCGGCACAGCTATCTCTACACCCAAGATCCTTCTTGTGCCTTACGACGCGCACCATGTCGAGCGGTATCACAAGTGGATGCAAGATGAGGTAGGGTGCCATGGTTTTTGCTTTCGTCCTGCGTTCTCTACTTCGCACCGCATCGACTTATCTTCCCTATATCGCGTCTCTTCCATACGGCCGATACAGCATCATACACCTGAGTTTCCCCTGCATCTTTTTAGGCAGTTATGGCTAATAGGATCCCCGTCTAGGCCCTCCGCGAGGCAACGGCTTCGGACCTCCTGACCCTCGACGAGGAGTACGAGAACCAGCAATCGGTAAGTTAGAGCCAGAGTCATTCTCTTCCCTTTCTAGTAACTTGAGAGCTCCCGAAATGTCTCAGGGATATGTTTCGGGAGCATGTTTTGAGAGCTGTAGAGCTACGCAAAAGAGTAATTACTGACTTCAGCGGTTGTAGTGGCGCACGGCGCACGACAAGCTGACGTTCATCGTGTGCCAGCCCGCTAGCGGTGCTGCCGCTGCAGCATCGACGGCCTACGCTGGAGAAGACGACGCGCCGGCGCGCATGGTAGGGGACGTGAATCTGTTCCTTACGCCCTGCGACGACGACAACGACGACGATGAGAAGAGGGAGCACGAAGCGCCTGGGCTGCAGGGCGAGATCGACATCATGATCGCCGCCCCCGGAGACAGGGGTAAGGGCCTGGGCGAGGCGGCCGTGCGGGCGTTCCTGCGGTTTCTCGCGGCGCATCTCGACGCCGTCGTCGGGGAGTACGCGCGCGGTGAATCGCCTTCGCTGTCGCCGAAGGACGTGAGATTGAAACGGCTCGTGGCTAAGATCAATGCCGACAATGCGGGGAGCATCCGCCTTTTTGGGAATCTTGGATTCCATCGCGACGGGGACCCGAATTACTTCAACGAGATCTGCATGGTGCTTTCAGATTTTCCGCGCGCATTTGAGGGGACTGATGTTCTTGGGTATAGAGAGTGTGATTATGATAGATCTCGTTTGAAGAAATGAAGTGGTACAACGAATCAAAATAAAATAGAGAAAATAGAGGGCGAAGGGTATCTACAGCTTCGGGAACAATCGATTAGTATGCACATTTGTGTGTGAGAACTTGTCGGCATAGCATTCATCAACTAGCTAACGTAGAAGTTTGTTCATTTCTTGTTATATTGCCTCCTGTATGAGATTCTCAGACAGCCGCAGTGAGCTACGTTGCTTCATACAAAACAGACATTACATAGGGAATTCATAACCGATCGACCCGTAGCATTTTGCGTGTTGCTCGAAGGCCCTGAAGTCGGACTTAAAAAGCGCTGCAGATTCTGACACATGCCACTCTACGTATCCTCGTGATTGTCTGCCCGTCCAACGCACAATTTTAGCAGTCCAGCCTTCGCCAACTAGTCGTTCGTTTGATTTCATCATCCCCGACCTGAGCCTCTGTATACCGAAATCCCCAGAGTCGATATGCTCGAGCATTTCCCACCCTCATCCTAATGCAAATAGACCGGTCACGCACCAGTAGGAAACCGGGAAACCCAGCGATCCACCTCTCTCGTCTCGTCAGAGAGCCTTCAAAACGCCCGGAAGTTCTGACTAACAACGAGCCATTTCCTTAGCCCGCGCGACGCATTCCGACCCAGCGCCTCCCAATGCGGCACCAATAACCAGGCCTCATTAAACGCAGCCTCAACCGGCGGGCCTTCCACCGCCGCATCCTTTCCCGCTGCTGCTGCCGCCGCCGTGCCCGCCGCAGCACTAGCAGCAGCCGCAGCCGGCTTATCGCCCGGCTGCCCATACCGGATGGTGCCACTAACCTGCACCGCAAAGCTCACCCTGTCGCCGTCCCTAATGGACTTCGCGACCTTGCCCCGCCCAGGGCCCCCCGCCGCCGCGTCGCTCCCGTCCGCGGTCAGGGACAGCGCGAGGGGGCACCCGAGGGTGTAGTTGGGGCTCACGGGGTGCGCGTCGAAGGACAGCACGGCGTAGTGCACGTGGCGGCCCTGCGCGTCCAGCAGCGCCTCGTAGGCGGCTGCCGACTCGACCACGCGGCCGTTGACGCTGATGTCGGGCTTCACCGACGCCGAGGCCAGGTGCGGGGACGCGCTGGCGTAGTACTGCGCCAGGGGCTGCCGCTTGTTGAGGGAGTCGTAGTAGTGCTCTACGAAGCTCTCGGCCGCTTGGGAAACGTGTTAGCTTATTTTTTGTTTTTATTTTTTTTATTTTGGAATGCCTTTTTGTATAAAAAAAATACGCAGATGGAGGGGAAAGAGAGAAAAAGAGGTATTACCGTCGCTGACGACTTTGGCTTGTGTGTCGGGAGTTGGTAGATTCGCCATCGTGTCTGCTGCTTCTGACGGCTGCCTTCGCCGCCGCACGGTAGACAGGACAGTTTCCTTAGCTGTTCACCCCGATCGCTCGTATTGTTGAGACCCCTTCGCCCTCAGAAGGTCCAGGTCCGCGTTTCGCTGTAGATATATATATGTGTATCTATCAAGTGTACAATGTCTTAGTTGAATACCGTCGATGGCATGTAAGGTGCGATCCTGTAGAATCGAAGAGCGACGTCGCAGTTTTTTTTTTGTGACAGATGAGGTGAAAATTTGGCAAATAGCGATAGGGTACGTCGTCGAATATGAGGTGAGAATCATGAAAGAGGATTGCGAAGAAGTTTTAATATAATGTTGTACTTGTTGCGGGAAACAAGTTACAGGCTATGATGTTAGCATATGAGAGAGGTATTGAATGACAGGAAAAGATGCCTGCCTGTTAAGTATGCGATGTACAGTGCAAGATTAGGGCAGATCTCACACTGTGGAACTACCTCTGATTTCTTCAATCCTCTATCTAGATTCTAGATAGATACCTAATTGATTAAAAGCCATATTCTTAGTACGTGGTACTCATTCGTATGGCTCATCTCTTTAAAACTTTGGTAAATAGGTAGATACATCTCGTTTTCAGTTTATATCCGTGTTTTCTAGCATCCTTCAATTCCTCAGGGCCAGAGACGCAACTCCCAGTAACTCGAAATTTGGGTTCATCTTAGGGTGCGCAGCATAACTTCCTCAGACGAGCGACACCGAATATCCCCTAATTTATTTATTATTGAGAATAAGACTCGAAAATTATGAGGAAATTTGATTGCGGTGTTCTCGTTGTTTAAGGTACCACCAGGCTCACTAAGTGTGCGGAGTGGTGATATACTCAAGCACCTCGGTTGTAGCGTCAGCGGCTGTTGTCTTATACAACAATGAAAGCATGTTCGGTGTGCTTTAACTATTCTGTCGTGGATTATTCAGCATGGAGATCTTCGTGACATCACGAAGCAAGCAGAGATGGGTAAAACAATATAGCACGCTCTTTTGGTGGGTATCTCGTATGAGGCTATTTAATCGGCTGAGCCAGGGTTTAAGGTTCAATATAAAGACTACTGCACCTGGCGCCGCCTTGTTGCAATACGAATACGGTTTATTGATGAGGTTGGGTTGAGACGGTTACAACTACCCGGGAGACTCAATAGAGGAAGTTATATTACATATCAGGTGTATCTAGCAAAGAAGGCATATTCGTCTTCGGTCTAATACGACTTTATGGTTGCTTAAGAAGCTGTGTCTCAGGGGGGTTATACCTACGTACGAAGTGAGGAAAGAAGGGAAGCCAGTGGTGACACTTAATATGAAATGATAGAGTTACAGCGATAAGGAGAGATGAAGCTTTAAGCCCGCCTCACAGGACGGAATAAACTCATCAACAGCATCTCGGATAACGAACACGAGGGTCTTGTTTTTTATGAATAACCCATAAATATATTATTTGAACTCCAGCATAAAAGAAAGTAGCAACCCAAGGAAGTGTATAATCTATAATCTATCGGGTGGCCAGGATCACGTCGTTATTTGAAAGCTAAAAACAATACGTATCTGTGTTGTTACATGCGGCCAATGCCGGATCGGGTCGGACCCGAGAACCTTCCAAACCCCGGACCGACTCGATTCTTCATTACCCTATAGCTCGCACTGTTTTACCCTATACTTACCCTACACTTATCCACAAGTGAGCTGTATGACCTTTGCTGTTCTACCCCAGAAAGTGTCACGATGGCAGCAAGCTGTTTGCATTGGGAAAACAGATTCCTAATGAATATGGACCTGTCGGCCTATACCCGGTAATTGGATTCTCACGGGAGATGCGGTTGTCGGACGCCCCTTGTTCTCGACCGCGCCCTTTTGCCAATTTGTGGGAACACGCTGTCGTGACTCGTCGTCTGCAGTC
Organism: Nemania diffusa; assembly: GCA_038501195.1. Taxonomy (NCBI): domain Eukaryota; kingdom Fungi; phylum Ascomycota; class Sordariomycetes; order Xylariales; family Xylariaceae; genus Nemania; species Nemania diffusa. Next base: position 701,757 of record JBBPUQ010000010.1, on the reverse strand, counting down.
CACCACCAAGGTTTAGATAGGATGCAAGAGAGAATCATATATATATGTGCAGGTAGGTCTAGCATATATACCAATTCCATCCATGTACTAAACAGCTGTGGTTTGATTTTCCCAGCTTGCCAAAGATTTGCACTTTTTTATCTCTTCCTCCCTCTTTTTCGGACTAAGATCGGAATCATATCTTATCATCATATAGATAGATCATCAGAGAGACTTTGATAGATCAGATTGCTAGCATTATCATCAGGGCATCACGTAGGTACATTCATTCTAGGCTATATCAAAGACAGAGAATCTCTTATATCCATGATATACTGGAGATATTGTCGAAGAGAAGAGACCAACAAACCAGGGTGGCATAGTCTCTTCATCAAGCCCCGTATCTCACCACCAACTCGCAGGCTCAACCAGCAGCAGCACCTCTCACAGCCATGGGTTCCTACGTTCCCGACCTCCCCAAGCTCTACATCGAGACGCCCTGCATCCCCTCCGCCGAGCTCTCGCGGGCCGCGGGCTGCAACATCTACCTGAAGCTCGAGAACCTTCAGCCCTCGGGCTCCTTCAAGTCGCGGGGCATCGGCGCCATGATGTCGCGCGCCCTGGCATCCTCGAAGACGGGGCGCGCGCACTTCTACTGTAGCAGCGGCGGCAACGCGGGGCTTGCCTGCGCTGAGGCCGCGCGCGCCCTCAAGCAGCCCTGCGACGTTCACGTCTCAGCGCCCACGCCAGACCACGTCCTAGCCCGCCTCAAGAGCCTCGGCGCCACGCCCCACCGCTGCAGCTCCGGCGGCTGGCCCGAGGCCGACGCGCTCTGCAGAGCCGCCGCGGAGGCGGATGAGGGCGAGGGCGTCTATGTCCCGCCTTTTGACCACCCGCTGATCTGGGAGGGGCACGCGAGTCTCGTCGACGAGATCGCGGCGATCGGGGGCACGGGGTTCTTCAGCGGCGAGAACGGGGGCGTGGCGGACGCCATCGTGTGCAATGTCGGTGGCGGCGGGCTGCTGAACGGCATCATGGAAGGCATAGAGAGAAACTACGGCCCTCGTCGGTCTTCTTCCTCCTCCTCCTCTTCCCGGCCATCCAACGGCCGCACGAACGGCACTCCCACCGCCCCCCGGCGCCCCGCCGTCCTCGCGCTAGAGACAGCAGGCGCAGACTCGCTAGCAGCCAGCATCCGCGCGGGCTCGCACGTCACGATCCCAGGCATAACGAGCATCGCCTCCAGCCTCGGCGCGCCCCGCGTGTCAGAGCGCACCTACCGCTGGGCCGAGTCCTGCTCCGCCCCGAGCTTCACCTTCACGGCGACGTCCACGTCGGCCTTCAGCTCGACCTTCAAGCGCTGCCCCTCCTCCTCCTCCTCCTCCGCCTCCTCGTTCAAGGGCATCACCGCCGCCGCGGGGACCACCAAGACGAAGACGACGACGCGCCTCGTCAGCGCCGTCGTGTCGGACGCCGACGCCGTGGCCGCCTGCGCGCGCTTCGTCGACGACGCCCGCCTCCTCGTCGAGGTCGCCTGCGGCGCCACGCTCGCGAGCGCCTACAGCAGCCGCGCCCTCTTGCGCGCCGCCCTCGCCCCCGACGCCGACGACCGCCAGTGGGCCCGCGCCAACGTCGTGCTCGTCGTGTGCGGCGGCTCCAACATCTCCATGGACATGCTGGCCAAGTACCGCGAGAAATACGGGGTGTGAGCTGGTCGGAGGGGGGGGATGGAAAGAAGCCGAGTTTGTGTGAATGGCCTACCTGCTCCGAGAGAGAAATATAGGGAGCGAGAGCCGGGGAGCAGCAGAGAGAGTGGGCGAGAGGAAGCTTGGGTAAATGATCGGAGTAATGGGGGGAAAGGGGCGAGCCCGAGATCGGGAAGACGATGAACGGGATGGATCAATATCGGGAGAGGATAACCATGTCTATTCGTCTAATGTTACGGTGCAGTTCGGGGCGATCCCAAGGGGTATAAGGGACGCCGACTTCCGTCTATGCAACGTTATTTTGGCCTACAGTGATAGCCAACATCCGGCTCCTTCAGTATCAATGTGGAGAATTACTTATAACATATTCGAGTACAAAGACTTCAGTGCATACATAGCAAATAGCATATACATTTGAGAGGAAACCCGTACAATTAGGAGCACGAGATATTTAATTTATCTCTCTGTTATAATAAGAGGCATCCTAAGCTCCTTTCCGCCTTTTCTTATTTATATTGTCCTTAGACTGACCTTAATGATGCCGAGAAGCAACAACGATAACTCTTACCACCTCTCGAACCGGCTGTTTGAGGAGACGACTACTTTTGTGTATATAGCTGTGTGTATAGCTACTTATTAGTAAACGAAAAGCATAGCGCATGCAGTCATTTGTAATATTATCCCTCATCAGGATGGTAGAGTGTCCAATTTGCTACCTCATAGCAGCCGCTGTCTGTACGCCCAGTAGCCCCCTCTTATGCGATCCCACTTCTCACCAAGTCGGGATAAGCAAAGCGCGGCCTTGTCTTTCTCGCCAGCCTCATTGTAGATATCAGCTAGCAAGTCAAGGGCGTGGGAGCTGAGGACCTCCTCTTGCCCCCCGTTCCCTCCTAGACAATTAACGAACTCCTCCACAAAAACGCGTACATCTCCTAGCGGCTGTCCTCCCTTGACAAGCACGCCGCGGAGATAGTTCCATGGACTCTGGTTTTGAGGCGCCTTCTTAATCATTACTTGAGCAAACTCAATCTCCCGGTCGATGACGTTCTTAGTGACTAAATGGTCGGGCTCAGTAGCGAGTAACCCGGGTGTTGTTAGGCCCGGGTTGTTAAATACTACGAAGAACCGATGCGACCACGCCGAATTGTTGCGCACGTCCTGAGTAAGCATTTCATTGATACACTCCTCCTCTTCGGTCGAATTCCACCGGTTTAGCTTGCGCACCAGGTACTGCCGGTAGCTCCACACATGGTAGTTCTTGGTGTCTTTCGATAGCATCTCCATGATGAATTTGTGCTCGTCGAGGGCCAGAGTCGCTACGTCAGCTTCATTTGATTGTATCGTAGGGTAAAGGACATCTATCAGCTGTTGTCGGTGATGCCATATCTGATAGTTTTTCAAGTGTTGAAACGACACTTCATTCAACCACTTTAATTCGTCTTGGATTGGGATTCCTAACGCCTTAACGATATCCAAACGATATAGCCACACCGTATAGTGCGCTGGGTTCATGTCGATAATATTTTCGGTCAGTCGTAGACAGCGCGGTGAATATTCCTTGACTGCCATCACAGCACGTAGGTACGCCATTGCTAGAGTACATAATTAGTACCCGGTTTTCAAGCATGGAAGTCAAGGAATAGAGCTTGGCGCTCAGAGCGATGCATACCGTCCGCATAGTCTTCTTCGTAGGCGATGGTGGATAGAGCGCCCTCTGGCTCTTCCTGTGGTATAGGTACAACATCATCCCATTCTGGGTCCTCTACATAGGAATTACTCGGTGTGCCTGTGCCGTACAGTTCCTGGTGGAGGTAAGCTATCTCCTGACGTCGTGCCTTTTCGGCCTTTATATCGTCCTCGGTGGTGGTATATATCTCCCCAGTGACTTCGTTCTTTGTCTTTAAATGCGCCATCCCCCTATCAAACTTGAATAATGTGCTTTCGAGGCGTAACTCGCTTATCCTCGCCTGCTTGTCTTGGTATGCGGCGTACTCTGTAAGGGTATAGTCGCCGATGTCTCGGCCGTTCTTATCGTGCCCCCACTGATCGTCTCTTGGTCTTGGGATGCTGCGTAGCGGTACGTTCGCCTCGCTCAACTGCTTCCAGAGTTCGCGTTGGCCCTTCTTGGAGAGCTTGTCGACTTGACCAGGGCTCCTAGCGAGACCTAGGTTTAGATAGGTTCGTTTATCGGCCGGGCTTAGCTGAGCAAAGCCCTGCTCTTCGACTATCTTCTGGAGTGGGTTTGTGGACCAGTAGAGTTGCCACTCGAACTCACGGATGGTTTTAGGCCGTTGTGCCGGTACTTGTTGCTTTGCTGCACGAAACACGCATTAGTCGATTGTTGACATTTAGATGTGATATATTCATCATATTCAAGTTGGTAAGTAGCCTGGCTTTGAATGCAAGCCTGGACAATCGAGTCAAGGGCAGAAACAAAGACGGAAACACGGGCAGAAACAGGGCGGGGTTGTTTTTGGGCATTTAGCCCTTGAGCTCGACGATAATTGGGTAAGACCGGGAACGCTTTGGGAACGACATCGATATACGTCTGACTGACCTTCAGCTTCTTTTCCTTTGGAAGTCCCCCCCTTGTTTTTTGCGGGCATTGCTGCGGGTAGCCGAAAAGCAGAGAGAGGAACGTGGATGTATCGGTGGACGATATGGTGAGGTGGATAGGATGCAGGAGCGGGCGGCGGCGGACGGATGATCGGATGGAAGGTGGGATATTGGTGGGGTTGGAACTTCCTTCCCTAGCCGCCCGAAAACGTCTACAAAGCTTTCCTGACTCTGCTGCCGACAGCGTCCCCGCCTACAGCTTCGGCGAACCAAAAGTGACTAAGATACACCAAGTCCTCCCGGAGCCCCGCCTACCTATCTTATGTACATAGGTACGGCCACCTGCTGCCAAATGCGCTTTGTTACGCTGGCAGATGACACACACTGCATCGACTCATTCTTTGTGAAGGTGCTTGATAATCGTAATTATAACTTTTATTAGTACCTAGGTAGGTTGGTTTGTAGGTAACTCTGCTGCCGTCAAAATTCGAACTCAGGCCTACCTATCAGGTATAGGTAATCTAACTGTACTCCGTATATGCATGACCGTCATCCGTGATATACCCCCCTTCCCCCCTCAAAATAAATATAGTACAATAAGATAAGATCGATTCATCTCTTGTGGTGATGATGACGATGACCATGGCTGGTAAATCTCCCTCTAAACTTGCTCGTAGAAGCTATATAGCCAGAATGCAAAGCGAAGAAACACAACCTAGTAGCAAAATAGAAACGATATTCTTAAGCTTGCTGTCGTTATCGGCTTTCTACCCTCCAAAACTTCCAACCTTCTCGTTCACCAGTTCCCCCGTGCACACCGACAAGCTTCTCTACACCCTCCGTCCCGGGGGCATTAAGGAACTTGTCCAGATTAATCTCCATACCACCGTCTTCGTCTTCGTCTGACCCATTCTTTAATACAGCAGGCCACAGAACACCGATTCCGTCTCCACCCAGCGTCGTTTTAAATTGTGCATAGCCTTCGGCATCGAGCTGCTCTTGTAGCTCGTCCAATCTATCCTTTGAAACTCCCGGTTTCATCAAGGTAATTGAGCACCCGCCGCCTCCAGCACCTGTTAACTTCGTCCATCCTAGCCCTTGAAAGTCAATAAGCTCTCGTACACGCTCAAGCCGGGGATGTGAGACGCCCAGCGAAGCTAGGAGGCCATGGTTGATGGATATCAGCTCGCCCATGCGTCTAAGACTCTCATCTTCCCCGGCGTCGAAGGTATCCTCATCAATCAGACCCTCGGCAGTTCGGGTCACCTTATCGACCGCGTCAAGAATACTGCCTACGAGTTTCTGATGTGTACCCTTTAGCCTAGCTACCTTCGCCACCTCCGCGGCTGTTGATTTCGGCGTACGCGTGTCCACCAAGAGTAGCGGAAGTTCGGGGAAGTCCCATAATGGCGTCACGACAGGGGGCTTGTCGTAGTCAACTCGCTGGAAGACGACAGCCTTGCCTTGAGTAGAAACGGTATTATCGACACCTGAAGGATTTCCGTGGATGGCCATCTCTGCCACAAAAGCCCAACGGTTGATCCTTTCTATCTGTAAACGTGCTTCGTCTGAGGGCTGATCAGGGTGCGGCCCCGAGAGCGTACGGATCTGTAGCAAGAGGGCAGCAGACAGACAAACAGCAATTGATGCACTGCTTCCCAAGCCAGCACCGATAGGTATTGTAGACCGCAGTGTATATATGCAACCATGGAATTTCTGTGACCCCAAGGAGAGGAAGAGGTATAAAAAGCACGCGGCAGAATTCTGGTGGATCTTGCGCTCGGTGGGAGGCTTGTCGGAGGAGACATCTGCGAGATGGGGTTGTATAGAAGCCATCAATTCGGGATCGAGATTCGTCACCAGGTCATAGTAGTACTTTTTCTTCGACGGATGGGAGAACAGTTCCCAGGGGAGGTCGTCGATATGCCACGAATGTATTAAATTGATGTCGGGAAATCTAAGAGTAATAGTGCGTCGCGATTTAGATAGCGTCGTGACGTGAAGATAAGAGCGGAGAGAAATTGAAGCGGCGATAGCAGCCTGTGAGATGGAAAAAAAGTCAGTTTTTCTCATCCCACGAAGATCTAGGGCAGAGTGGCGCGAGCGCGCTATCAGGCAGTTTTCGGCCTCGAAAAAGAACATACCTTGCCATGAACCACTGCGTGCTCACCAAATACAATAACCTTGCCCGGTGCCGAGACCATAAAAGGGGGCATCATAGGTGTAGACTTTCTACGTCCTAACCTCGGCCCATCGCTGGCACTCGATGACCTACTGCCCCCACTGCTGCTGGTGTTTCCATTTATGCGCCTATTCCCGTTCAACTCCAGGCCGTTGCGGAAGCCATTTGCGAGACTAGTCATTTCCGAAGACGAGCTTTCGGGAGTAGTTGCGATGACAGTCATGAGTTGCGCCAGAGATGTGCGTTAGGAGGGGCCGTATCCCCGTTTCGAAATAATAGCCTTCGAGCACGGACTCGAGATGAGAATAGCACGTTGAGAGGTTTCGACAATGGAGGTGACAGTTCTTGGTTAGGTGACAGCAAGCTGAAGGGTGCTGACAACGAAGAATCGAGGCTGATGTGCACGATACTTGATTAAGGGGTAGCAAGGTCGCAAGAGGACAAAGCACTCTTCAATGGGTTTGTGTCGGATGCAATTGATAAAGTGGTTCGACAAGACAAGTTTAAAAAAAGATGGAGCACGATGAGGAAAGATGCAGAGAAGAAGGGGAGGGCAAAGAAAGGGGGAACGAGAGGATAGGTACCGAATGATAAAGGCGACGAAGCTATTTGTACCGAGTAAGGTAATGTTAAAAAAACTACTATTAAAAAGGCACCCCCGGCTTATTAGTCGTTCGAAGGATCTGGCACCCGCACCCACCAATTATCATTCAGTGCATACTAAGACAGGCTAGGTTACTTCCATTTTTCGCCTTAGCATTAGGTTAGATAGGTAGTAATAAGGAAATAGCAGATAGTATCGGGCAATTAATGTTGGGGGGTTTTCTTGCGCCGTCAACGACATGCACGGCGCAAACATAACAAGCAACCGGACACGTCGAGAAGTCTCCGTCCCAAGTACGAATACGCAGTGTCTCCTCGAGGTAACGTCTACCTTAGCTTCAATAGGTTTTGCGAACCAATCAACAATCGTTTAAGTTTCGGTTGAGGTCATGCGTACAGGCGCACTGGTACAGGTGTAAGTATGTAGGTACGCGTTAGGTAATATACAAGTATATGACCAGGCTGTGTGAGAGAGGTACCTCCCGTTGACATGGAAGGGTCAAGGTAGACGGTAGGGATTCTCTGCACACTGACATACCTACCGAATGAACCGAAAACTAGACACAACGGTTCATCACACATATTTTACTTACCTACCTAATACTTGTAGCTACTTATTCCACATTTAATATGTATTACTCTAGAAGCAGAGAGGGTAGAGATGGGGCATGGGAGAGCTGGCTGGGACTGTATACCACCCATCGCTGTAGGATCGACCGTTTCGATGCGCCGTACGGTGCGTTCCTCGCTTTTCGCGTTAGCATATCGATGACCTAAATGGGGCCCCTTTCTGCTTCGAATTTCCAAATCATGATGAGCGATCGAAGTTCTGGAATCATTCGGGCCACCGATACAAGAGCTAGTCCATGTCGGGGTGAGCGAGTTGAGCCAGGGCTAAGCATGGCAATACCATGCAGACACAAGAAGAGGCCCACACACTCTCCCCTTCACTTGGGTGTGGGGAGGCTGAGTTGAGCTGGTGTAGCCAATAGGCGGCAATAGAAACAGGGGAAATTCCGCCTATGCATGCGATAAGACCCGCTTATTATTGGCTTCTGCAGCTGTAGAAGCAACCCTTTCCTATATAGGCCGAATAAAATGGAGCTCTACACATACTATCTCGTCATGACAGGCTGAGAGTAGGTACATGCGAGGGACATGCATCTTAGACATACATAGTACAGGTACCGATCATACCCGAATCCCTGCTCTGCCACGCCCGACTATGGGTGGATATGCTTCTATTTTGCACGTTCACGCGCTACAAGGGTCCGAGTGTTCTAAGCAAGTTGTCTTAAATATCCAGTCTTGACAGTCAATTTAGAAATAGTTGCACCTGATTTAACTAGTCCGGCATAATGAAAGAGTATATGCCGGCAGCCACGACACGTGAGAAGCAAAAAAATGGCTAGTAAGCCAAACAAGATTGAGTTCATCTGACAAGCTCAGCTAAAAAAAAAGTTGAAGGATCTGTCTCGCAAGTTTAGAATAAGGAAGAGGATTCTTAGCAAGGTGCAAACCAGCAGTAAGGGGACTATAGCACTACCTAGTGACATAGACGAAACATCTACCCCCATCTCTGTCCTTTTCGCTTCAATCTTGCTGGAGTAAGCTGACCAAGAGAGCATAACGGTATTTGATAAGAATCTACAGAGTAGGCACGCCCCTTCCAATGTGTCCTCCGCCGTATCGTTGCATATGCGGATGCTTATCTACTGTGTAGGTACTGCATACCTACTACCTACCTACTACTATCTACCGAAGTCTCAATTACATGCGATGCATGCCGGCTAGATACCTGTCTTCCGAACCCAGCCGTTTTCAGCAACGTCCCTCCATGAGCATAGCATACATAGCAAACTCTCTAGAGTCTTGTTAGGTATTGATGGGGCTATATATGTAATATGTAACAGAGTCTACGATATAGCTGAGGAACTGCTGTCTCTTGCTTCCCGGTTCGTCATACATCACTGCCGACCTCCGCATCGGGATATCACCTAGATAGGATATCTGGATTCAAGTTGCACAACAAATTTCAGGCAAATTCCGGCTAGGTAAGCCACGTTTCCCAGGGTAGCTGATGTTCGCGATTATACCTACACAGTATATGTGCGTATACGTAATTGAGCCAAGTGATGAGTGCAATGCAGGACTCAGCAGCGTTCGCTTTCCCGGAATCGGCGAATCGCCGGGGCGTCCGAGTTGAGTAACCCCGAGTGTAGCATTTACTCAGGACCGGGGGGTTCCCAATTGAGCCACAACCGGCACCGTAAGTAGGTGAGTATGTTCTGCATATGTAGGAGGGATAGATACTTATAGAACAACAGCTCAATCCATGCGTCATTCGCTCATTGCGTTGCGTGTCGGTATGCTACAAGATATCGTGACCATCACGTTGTAAACACGCGTTGTGAATATATATCTGCTACCTACTGTAGGTACCCAGGTGCATATGCGATGCCGCTGGCCTATTACAGTACATTATTGCGACAGTTGACCCCACGGCCCGGAAGGGGCTTGGAGTAAGTACCTAGGTAGCGTATATACTACATGGCGTATATAGGCAAGTCAATCAATCTCTGTCTCTCCTTTGGCCTACTATGTAATTCTCCTCTGCGGGGTAGGTAGGCATACTGTAGGTTGTACTCTGTATGGATCACCGTTCTGCCGCACCAAATTGAAGAAGGAGGAGGCTCGGCGTCCCGTTTCACTGGGTACCGTAGGTATGTCAGCATATCGGCCTTCTCTAGCACGATTTGAAAAGATTAGCACCGATCATCTGCAAGTTATTATTAGAAGACAACTACCTACTTGTACGTAGATCCCAGATACAGCAGTCGTCTTATCAGATTATGCTATAGAATCAAGAGCCTCCAGCCTGCCTGCCTGCCTATTTTCGACTATAAGGTCACTCAAATCTCGACTAGCTTACGGTGGCCTTATCACAGATATCGCTCACGGAGGAGACATAGTGAGACACTTGCACATCGTCAGCCACAATGCCTGTCACAAATCTTGTCTGGCTTACGAGCTCTTCGGAGACATTCACGCCAGAGAACAAGCTCGCGATGGAGGGCGCGTTCAACGCGCAGGCAGCCTGGGTAGCACACAACGTACCTTCGGCGCCCACGGATCGGGAAGCGCGAGGCGTGGCCCTTTTCCAGCAGGTTGAAGACCCGCGGGTCGTGATGGAGACGGCACACTGGTCGTCGAGCGACGAACACATGACTTGGCTGGCGAGCGAGGAATACAAGACCAGCTCCGCACCCCTAGGGGCGCACTTTGACTTCAGCAAGCTCGAGTATTTCCACCTGGGCACCGACGTGTTCCAGCCTGTCAATGCTGCTGCAGGTGAAGCGTCGCTGCTGCGGAGCCCCGTCATTAGCATCGGGAGGGCCCAAGTGCCTGCTGATAAGAGGAACGAGTTCTCCCGGGCTTGGGACAACGGAAAGGCGATTCTAGGGGCCTTTGCGAAGCCCAGCGTTGTGAGGTATGGCTTTCGAGTCCAAAAGTCGGACCCGGACACCGACGAGTTTGTATTCTTTGTCGGTTGGCCATCCGTCGCGAAGCACGGCGAGTTCGCGCAGTCGCCGGGTTTTGCTGAGTATGCTAGCCCTCTACAGGCAATTGCTAAAAGTTTGGATGCAAAGCATTATAAAAGAATTATATGATAGACATGTATATTAGGTGCAAATAAAAAGAACCCCGCCATCTTCCAATGATAGTGCATCAACTTTAAGGCATTGACCAGATCTAGTCATACTACCCACCAATACCAATCAAGAGTGTGCACTCAATACCATCAAGACAAAAAGGTCTCATGCACAGGCAAAATTTGTAGGAGTACGAGCCAAGCACATGTATCAAAACTGAAGAAGTTGGAGCAGATAGTGCTGCGTTTTGTTCTGTATTTTGTTCTTTTGGTAGTGCAATTGGCGGGAATTATCTATCACAAGCCTTGTCTGCTTGCAAAAAAACTCAATTCCATGCTATCCGTAGACGCCTGCAATGGGCCGGCCAGCCATTGTGCTAGTCCTATGCGCCATCGTTGTTTTCCGTACACACCACCCTCCATTTGTCTATCATACGAGATTCGGTCATGTCGGCATTGCCCAAGCGTCTTGCTAAGCTTCTTGGATCGTCGTTGTTCGCCTAGATGCTCCCAAGCTGAAATGCATTCTCTCGCCCATCACTTAAACAGTGTGCTTGCCCTTCTTGTTCTTCTTGGGGACATCCTTGATTTGCAGTCCTGTAGGTCACCTATGTTAGCCCACCATTTACCGACTCAAATCTTGCGACAGTTTATCCGGGCCGAGCGTACCTGGGGGCAGGCTCTGCTTGAGCTTCTCGGCCTTGTCGGAGTCCTTAAGGACGAGAGTGTAAAGGTACTTTGAGCATCGGACCTTGAACTTGGTCTGCGAAGGCTTCTTGCTCTTCTTGATCCGGGCGGCTAAGAAGGTATAAAATTAGAGTTTATATTCTCTGCTCGGTGCAAAACACTTAGGTCGTCAATTGTCTGGCTCGGTCCAGTCATACGTACACTTAGCGTCGTCCCGCCGGCAGATCTCGATGAACTTAGAACATGACTGTCAGTTTCTATTTTGTTTTTTCTTCCTTCGAGAATTGGTGCTATAAACATACTCTCTTGATGTCGGCGATCTCTTGAGGCATCTTGGCGATTTTGGCGAATGTGAAGACGGGAAATGTTGTAACGCAAATATTTCGTAAAGAGTTCGTCTCAATTATTCTATCACTGGGCACGAAATTGTGTGGACGACAAGGGTTCTCAAGCGAGTTATAGCCAATGATTGTCAATGTGGTGGGTAGGCGATTACCATATGGGCACGGACCAGTTAGATTTACCCATGTAGTAGGTAATGCTGTACAAATACATAGGTACTTCTACCGGTGGCTTACGTAGGCGCCCCACTAACACCTGTGGCGCAAGACAGCTCAAGTTTGGTAGAGCAGGAACAGAACTCCAGTATCAAGCCCTGTGCTCCAGGCAGATGTGCTACCTTTAAGCCAGATTACCTGAATTTCGCAATGTGGCACGATGACGGCCGTGACTCATTGTTTAAATTATTATTAACCTAATTGCATCAATAACTTGTCTACGCGTGGGTGTTTCTACTTCAACTACCCTTAGCCACCAATCAAACACAAGTTCTTACTTTTCCATTGTCTGGCCACAATGCCTACTCCCCTCGACAATGCCATGAAATCGAAGGTATATATATATGCCGTGCCAGTCAATTTACAGGGTCCCGCCTTCTAACTTGGAACAGAATGCTGTTTTAGGTACATACAATTGACACCATCTAAACAACTACAAGCCGAGTACTGATGGAGGTATACTTTAAAGCCTTCTCTGGGCTGGTTACAGCCGCAGTTGCAGTAAGTCATCGCTTATATATTCTACCCACGCCCTTCTTAATGTATATGATCTAATGATTCACTTACAGTGGTCATTTTGGGGCGGAGATATCTTTCCTGCTGAAGCCGACCCAACAGGCAATCCAGAGACTTGGACGAGGGAAGAATTACGTAGATGGCTAGCAGCTGTGAGAGCCAACATTGTCCTTTTAATTGTCTAAAACTAACTTAAACTCACCTAGCGTAATTTACACCCTGGTTCAAACGACACGAAGGAGCAACTCTTGGAGAGGGTCAAGGCAAACATGCGATAGTCATGACAACACACGAGAGGTGAAAATCACCCTATATTTTCTCTCTCTCTCTCTCTCTCTCTCTCTCTCATATGGCTAAGGGGCACCTGCCATGCCATCTACGATTTCTAAACTACTACATCAAATGCTCAAGCTAATTGATGCTCCAGACTTACACAAGAGAGTTGCCCCTGCCTTCAATCTAGATAATCTGGAGTATCTAGAACTAAAAAGCCTACATGTGCCCCAGCCTCATCCTGTAGTTAGTGGAACTGGTGTCTTTCTTTCGATAGAGCTAGTCCAGCACATGCCATCCTTAACTTTAGAACCACCTAGCAACCATTGTTACTAGTGAGCCTACGTTATTAGCGGGCCAGTAACAGGACGGGTTCTAGCCCAAACTTGTAATGGCTTAGATAAATGCAGAACGCATCCAGATAAGAATAAAAAAAGGCAAAACATAATAACTTTTCAGTTTACTACGGTTGCGTTTTCTTACGTTAAAAACCATGACATAAAAGATTGCCGGATGAGTTAGGTTTGACTCAGATACTACTTAGCTTCCCGCCGCGTAATAGTCGTAAATGCCCTTAGATTTATCTATAAAGTCTGTGTCCGGGCTATTTAAATAGACATTGCAATGATTGCAACGAAATACAGGTGCCTTCTACAGTAGGTACCTGTACCCCGGGATCAGCCACAACCCCACCTGCTTTTTATAGTGATTCCAGCCACAGCCTGACTAGACAAGGTACTTGGGTACAGTACAGAATACCAGACACGGTTTCGAATTTGAGTTGAGCGGCACGAAAACTCACATCAGCTCGTCATAAATCGTGGCAGCTGGTCTGAGATAGTACTGCACCCACTTACCCTCCTCACCATCATCGAGAGGATAACGCTCGACAAGATGGATTTCCTCCAGGCAAGTATTGTGATTTTCCTTAGCTGTGCTCCTCCTGAGCTATGCTTTAGCTATTCCGTACAGATAGTAGGTAACTAACACATCCTTGCAGCGACTAGCTCGCGCTCTCGACCGCCCGCTCTTCCCGTGGAAGAAGCTCATCATTGGGTTTTCGGTCGCTCAGTACTGCTTTGAAGAATTCCTTTCCCTCCGCCAATACCAAGTCCTCAAGAACACGAAGCCCCCGAAAGTCCTCGAGCAAGAAGTGTCTGCAGAAGTCTACAACAAGAGTCAGGAATACGGTCGCGCCAAAGCAAAGTTCGGTTTTGTCAAGGGTCTCTGGGGACAAATTCAGAACGTCGCCTTCATACACTACGATGTCTTGCCCAAGCTATGGTCGTGGACTGGCGACCTCCTGCTCCGCTTTGCGCCGGCTCGCTTTACTGGCGAGATCTCACACTCTATCGTCTTCGTCCTCTCGTTCATTCTGATCCAACAAGCCCTGTCTCTCCCCGCCAATGTCTACCACACATTCGTCCTGGAAGAAAAGTTCGGTTTCAATAAGCAGACACCCAAGCTGTTTATCACCGATATGATCAAGTCTAATCTGCTCGCCTTCGTCTTTGCGCCTCCAATTCTTGCCGGTTTCCTCAGCATCGTGAAGAAGACAGGTAATCAATTTGTCACGTACTTATGGCTTTTCACTGCCACCATTCAGATGTTCATGATCACCGTCTACCCTATCGTTATTCTGCCTCTATTCAACAAATTGTCTCCCCTGCAAGAAGGTAAACTAAAGACACAAACGGAGACCCTGGCAAAGAAGCTTAGCTTTCCACTCCACGAGCTTTTTGTTATCGATGGAAGCAAGCGCAGCGCACACAGTAACGCATACTTTTTCGGTCTCCCTTGGAAAAAGCACATTGTTATCTATGATACCCTGATTGAGAAGAGCAAAGAGGAAGAGGTCGTCGCTGTTTTAGCCCACGAGCTTGGTCACTGGAGTCTCGGACATACCACTCGACTTTTCGGCATTTCACAGGTAAGTTATATTTCTAATAAGCATGTATCTCGGTTGCTGATAATAACTAGTTACATGTCTTCTACATTTTCACCTTGTTCTCTGTCTTTATCAACAACAATTCATTGTATGCCGACTTCGGTTTCATCAAGGAGCATCCTATCATCATTGGTTTTATCCTCTTCTCCGATGCACTAGCTCCTATGGATACTGTCATCAAACTACTCATGAATATCATGAGCCGACGGTTTGAATTCCAAGCCGATGCCTTTGCGCGCAACCTAGGTTACAAGGCCGATCTTGCTTCCTCTCTTATCAAGCTTCAGGTACAAAATTTGAGTACCATGGAAGCGGACTGGATGTATGCCAGTTATCATTTCTCTCACCCAATTCTTTCAGAGCGACTAAAGGCTTTGGAATGGACCGCTAGTGAGAAGGTGACAGGTGAGAAGACAGAAACGTCAGGAGTTGAGAAGGCGAGTGGGCGTGAACTATAGAGAAGATATCTATTCATCACGGCGTTGGGCTCAAAGAGGGCAATAGAAAACCTGTACATCATGATTCGCTAAATAAACATTTATGACACTAATTGGTGGTCACATTAAGAGTGCATGGAGATGAAATGACCCTACTGTAATACCATTATGACAGCCATCTCATCAGAGATTATTGAGATGAAATTAGATAAATCGGCTTTTGATATGGATTACTACAATAACACCCGCTGCCGAGCTAGGTTAGCTGACTTATCTACGCGGTATAATGCTGTAGGAGAGTATTCAGCACCCTACCTAGCATACTTTCGGTATACAAGCCGCGTAGGGTTGAGCGAAACTATAGTAGATTTAGTCACCCTCTCCGCACTACTCTAGCATCTAAGAGGTGTATTGAGTAGAGAAAAGAAACCCGCACCAAACAAGTCGTCGTTCACAAATCTCATTACGTCTATGAAGGGCAGCCCGTATAAACATACCCAAAGGCGACTACTGCTCGCAAGTGACGAGTAGAAATAAATACTCTCGTGCTTCGATAGTGTCGATATGATTCTAATATGATCGCTTCCACCTGAAGTGCTTCCTCCCTTGATCTGTACCCCTCAGTTTGCCTTTGGTCTTGGCTATCGCCTACACCGACACTATCTCAAAGGGTCAAAACTCTTGAAGAGCATTAGCATATTCCCCACTAATCAATCAAAGAGAGCTTCCGCAAGCTCGCTTTAGGGGTACAAATCTTCTCTCGCTATTGCAGTATGACGTAAGTGTAACAGTTTAGCTGTAAATGATAGACGAGACGTAGACACGGGGCTGATCCTGGACAGCTTTGTACTATCGGCTAGTGCTAGCGATATCGCATATACGCATAGATATACGAAGGCTTGGTTGTTGCGCTCAGTTTCATAAGGAAACCGACAGAGAATGAGGGGAAAGGGTGTTGCTGTTCGATATGTAAATACTACAGATGATCAAATCCCCAACTTAATAACATTCTTCTAGTAGTATCGTAGCATGGTGTCGCTAAATAAGTACCTAATATATATTGCTAATATTTGCGCCCCGTATCGAGAAAAGACTACCTAATTCACATACTAGATTTAACTAATTACTAGAGGATCCACCCGTGGAGGACCCTCTTCACTGCGTTCAGAGGGCCCCAGAAATCGTAGACACCCCAATAATCATAGACACCACTCCGTCAGCCGGCTACCAAATTTACTAGTAAATCTGACTTTTTGGTGTCAAAACGCGTTTTTTTGCAACAGTAATACTCAACTACTTTAATTCTGACTGCTTGAATACTTAGTCTATATAAAAGAATAACTAAAATAAAGCCTTATTTACAGACTCAATTATAGCTCTACTGCGCTGTACAGGCTTGTACAGGTCTGTACAGGTCTGTACACCTATTGCCTAAGAAATAGGTGAAAATGAAGCTATCTGCGCGGTCGCAACCTCTCGTACGCCCGTACCATGGCTTCTAGTACGTTCATATGCATAGATATTATTGCTACAGTATTGGTCTATTAAGTCCTGTACATATTGAAGCCCTTGAAGCCCTTGAAGCTCTTGAAGCTTTTGAAGCTTTCACTTGTTCTATACAAAATGCCACCTCTTACACCTAGTTACTTTACGTAATCAACATACATTTACACACATATGACCCACATACACACAGCGTTTACACAACAACGTGGGCCGGTAAATAAAAAACAACCTGACAGCTGCGAAGTAGACCATACAGCCAAGCTACAGTTTTAGTTTCAAACCAAAGGACTAAAAAGAAGGCGGTTTGTTCGCAGGTCCAAAAGTAGCAGTTTAGGTGTAAAAAAGAGGTAAAAGCGGTGTCTATGATTATTGGGGTGTTTACGATTTCTGGGGCCCTCTGAACGCAGTGAAGAGGGTCCTCCACGGGTGGATCCTCTAGTAGGTGTTTATTTAAGCGTTCTACATGTATATGTTCTTCTCCGATTAGCGTGACTGGGGTAGTCTGCTTGTCTAGGCACGCAAAAAGATGAGAGGTCAACTCTATTAATATGGTCAGCAAATATCGATTAGCCTAACACCAACCAGCTTTGTCTTTATATCCCTTACCCCGTTCTAGCAGGGGTAATTGAGGAATGCAATTGTACACTATTCTTATACTATAAAATAAATCTTATTTCTACCGTCTAACTTATAGAACTGATCTAAAGTTACTATTGTTATATTCACGCTTTTCTGTCCCGACCCATTGCACTATTAATATTTCTGGGTGTGAAAGGTACTATGTAAAAAAAAAAAAAGGAAGAAAAAAAAGAGATAAGATTGACTATTTGGCCTAGAGTTAGTGTTTTCTCGCATGGTCGAGGGTAGGTACTTTTCTTCTGATGATGTTATTGTACTGATCAAATCAAATGAGAGCTTTGTACGCGTAGATAATCTAGTCTCAGGCGGGGCAGTTTTGCCAAGGGGCTAGGTACGCAAGTGGGTCGTGACGCGCCTTTCTTAATTGGTCCCACCAAAAACGTAAACCCTGCTTGAGCTCAGCGCGTGTCGACGCGACTCTTTGAAAACCACTTTATCTACCGAATGCCGAATGTGGGAAAGTCAAGGGAGGGAACCATCTCACCCATTTCTTCATTCATTCAAAGAGTACTGAAGTATACACACCACAGCATATAAGAGGGACAGAGAGCGAGAGAGAGATAGAGAGAGGAAAAGATACAGCCTCCCAGCAGATACTCGAATTACTAATATCGGACAAACACCACATAGAGGTGGCAATTATGGCGACGGCCTTCCTACCTCAGAAGCGTGCCCTTGGGGATGCTCCCAATCGCCTCAACGTCCCCTCTACACCGGCGGGTAAAAAACGGCGCCGATTAGAACCGTTGACCTCCTCGCCTGCATCGCGTCTCAATAGCTCACAACAAGGCCCCGGCCTGAAGCTAGGATCCAGCCAACCGAAAAGCACTTTCGAGTCGGAAGTTCTTGAGAAGCTCAGTCAAGATATTTCCGAGCTCAAGCAGGCCAATGCAGAAAAGGACCAGGCCTGGGAACGCCCGCCCGTCGTCGGTTTCGACCCTACCCGCGATAGCCTCATTTTCCAGCAGATCGAAGCCGAAGAAGGCTTTCTCAATGGCGGCCGGCCCACGGTCAAGCTGTTCGGCGTCACAGAGAATGGCCACTCGGTGTTGCTGCACGTCACGGATTTCAAGCACTACCTCTATGTCGCTGCCCCTATATCCTTTTTGCCAAAAGATTGCGAGGCTTTCAAAATGTACCTTGACACACAATTAGGACAACACCCACCTGCCATACACTCCTGCGACGTTGTCTTAAGAGAAAACATTTATGGCTTCCAGGGAAACACACAGAGCCCATACATCAAAGTCACAGTTGTCGATCACAAATCCATCCCAAGAGTACGAAGCCTAATCGAGTCCGGAAATGCAAATTGGAAGGGTTTATGGGGATCGGTTGAGGACGGCGTCATGACATACGACAATCTCCAATACGTCTTAAGATTCATGGTCGACTGCAAGGTACAGGCTCATTCCAAACACTCGAAGTTATTTTCTAATATAGATTAGATCCCGGGTATGTCATGGGTGGAAGCAACTGCGGATAAATACCAACTCGTCACCGAAGATCACCGACACTCGAGCTGCCAGATTGAAGCGGAGGTTAGCTACATGGATTTAATTTCACACGAGCCCAAAGGCGAGTGGTCTAAGATGGCACCATTGCGTATCCTATCATTTGATATCGAATGCGCTGGTCGTAAAGGCATCTTCCCTGAGGCACACACCGACCCGGTCATTCAGATCGCAAATGTCGTGACCCGATATGGAGAGAGCAAGCCCTTCATCCGGAATGTTTTCTGTCTCGACACTACGAGCCCGATCGTGGCTACACAAATCCTAGACTATGATGACGAAGGGAACATGCTTCGCGGCTGGAAGAATTTCCTCGACAAGGTTGATCCCGATTTGATTACTGGCTACAATATTGCTAACTTTGACTTCCCTTACCTCCTTGATCGCGCGAAGCATCTGAAGGTCAAGGGATTCGAATACTGGTCTCGACTCCATACTGTTAAATCGAAGCATAAAGACACGAATCTCTCCAGTAAGCAGATGGGCAATCGAGACACCAAAACTACAAATACCAATGGTCGGCTACAGTTAGATCTACTGCAACTGATTCAGCGTGATCACCAGCTGCGTAGTTACACGTTGAATTCGGTCTCCGCTCATTTCTTAGGAGAGCAGAAGGAGGATGTCCACTATACGATGATCACAGAATTATTCAACGGAACGCCGGAATCAAGACGTCGTTTAGCGCTTTACTGCTTGAAAGATGCCTATCTACCGCAAAGGCTTATGGACAAGCTTTCGTGTTTAGCTAACTACACAGAAATGGCCAGAGTCACAGGTGTTCCCTTTAATTATCTCCTAGCCCGCGGTCAACAGATCAAATTTATGAGTCAACTTTTCCGCAAAGCTTTGGAGCAAAAGCTCGTCATTCCCAATAGGAAGTCAGAAGGAACAGATGACCAATACGAAGGAGCTACAGTTATTGAGCCTATTCGTGGATACTATGACGTTCCTATTGCTACCCTTGATTTTGCTTCACTATATCCTAGTATTATGCAAGCTCACAATCTTTGCTATACAACTCTCATTAAACAACCAGCCGTCGAAAAGCTTGGCTTGAAGAAGGACGAGGACTACGTTGTAACACCAAATGGCGACATGTTTGTCACAGTCAAACAACGAAAAGGCCTACTCGCTCAAATTTTAGAAGAGCTGTTGACAGCCAGAAAGCAGGCCAAAAGGGAGCTTGCTGTGGAAACAGACCCATTCAAAAAGGCCGTGCTGAACGGTCGGCAACTTGCGTTGAAAATCAGCGCCAACAGTGTGTACGGATTAACTGGAGCAACGACTGGCAAGCTCCCCTGCCTTGAGATTGCAAGTAGCACGACAAGTTATGGCCGTCAGATGATCGAGAAGACTAAAGATGAAGTCGAGAAGCGTTACAATATCGCTAATGGTTATTCTCACGACGCTCAGGTCATCTACGGTGACACAGATTCCGTCATGGTCAAGTTTGGGACGCAGGATCTGGCTGAGGCCATGAAACTCGGAGAAGACGCGGCGAATTTCGTATCGTCTAAATTCACTAGGCCGATCAAGCTTGAATTCGAGAAAGTCTATTTCCCATACCTTCTGATTAACAAGAAACGATACGCTGGCCTGTACTGGACAAAGCCCGAAAAGCACGACAAAATGGATACGAAGGGTATTGAGACGGTCCGACGCGATAACTGCTTACTCGTGCAGACCGTTATTGAAAAAGTGCTTCGTATGATTCTAATCGAGCGGGACGTCCCAGGCGCTCAAGAGTAAGATTGATACCACATCCTTGAATTCACCCCTGATCTCAGGCACTGATATCTATTCTAGATACGTCAAAAGCACAATTTCGGAACTGCTACAGAACAAGGTTGATATGTCGAAATTAGTGATCACGAAAGCTCTAACCAAGGAAACCTACGATGCTAAGCAGGCTCACGTCGAGCTAGCCGCGCGCATGAAGAAACGTGATCCAGGTTCTGCACCTGGGTTAGGCGACCGCGTGGCTTATGTCATGATAAAAGGTGCCAACGGATCCAAGAACTTCGAGAATTCTGAAGATCCCATCTACGTCCTCGAGCACAACGTCCCCATTGATACGAGGTATTATCTAGACAACCAACTCGCCAAACCTCTTGGTCGCATTTTTGAGCCCATTCTCGGCGATACGAAGGCCAAGACACTGCTCACAGGTGCTCACACTCGCGCTATCTCGGTAGCCGCACCAACAGTAGGCGGTCTTATGAAGTTCGCGAAGAAGACTATGACGTGTATGGGATGCAAGAAACCTCTAGTGGGCAAGGAGGAGAGTGCGGGTGCGATTTGTTCCAACTGCGCGCCGCGGGCCGGCGAACTCTATAAGAAGACGCTAGATAAGGTGTCGGATCTCGAGGTGCGCTTCGGGCGGCTCTGGACGCAATGTCAGCGGTGCCAAGGTAGCATGCACTGCGAGGTCATCTGCAGCAGTAAGGACTGTCCCATCTTTTATATGCGCATGAAAGCCAAAAAGGACGTCGAAGATGCAGGAAAGGAGCTCAAGAGATTCGACTTTGACCAGACAGTCTTATGGTGAGCGTTCGACACAGAGGGCGGGAAACATGGATGGGTTCTTCGTAATGATGCATCAATGGCATGGCGCACGAGGTATTCTTTGGGGTTTATTGTTAGAGCTATCGCCTGTTGTCTTTACTTGGTGATGGCGAGCATCTGAGGTCTGGGAAATATTTAGTTAATGTAAGCTTATGAGTGTTACCGACCTCTGAGAGTATGATCGAAGTTTGGTACGCATTAGTTGCTTTCCTTGTGCGTGGATTGCGATGTGACTAGCTCTGCTATGAACTGTACTATATTAGCAATGCTTCAACATACATCATACGTGAATGAGGTAGATCAGCATTAAACCTGAATAATATAATGACGACCACGAAATTGAGAATGGATATGTTGTCGATAGAGACCAAGAGGAAGTCGGCCCGGTGAACTTTTACGCCGGTGTCGGCACTCTTAGTTCTGCAGTGCTGTAGCATTGAATCCGTTGAAGACCCCCGCACTGCACTCTACTGCTCTTGGCCTATGTATGTAACCCTTTAGGCGCGGCCGGTACCTACCTAGCATTGATCTATAGGGCTGCTGCTAAGGCGCCCCCAATGCACAACGCGCATTGCCCTACGCGTAGACTAGGCCCACCCACTGAGCACTTATGTATACCACCTACGTAGTGTCGGCGAACACCGCCATGCAACCATACATACTGCAGACCCTGGAGTAGCCCCGTAGTCGTCCAACGATAATTGGGGGATCGAGAATTCCAGCTGATGCCTGGGCAAATCAGCTTCCAGAATTGGGCGTCTTGCGAACTTCGGAGATGCACGTGCCGTCGGCTTGTGATGCTGTCTAATTTTTTTTGTGTTTTGGGTTTTCACAGCTGAGGCTTTACATGCGGATGCAACAGCGAAAAGGCGTCCTTGCATTTCGGTTCGGCCGTTGCGAAGCGAAAAGAATGTTGCGTTTTGCTGCGCAGGTGATGCAATGCGATGGCATCACGGGACTAGCAGACCTTGAAACCTTTCGAGTATTCCCTCAGCCACATACCTGTGATTTCAAAGCGAGGGAAGCGGCTGAAAGAGCACTTCAACCTTACTTACTAATTCGCGTTTGGGAAGAGACTGAGAAGAGATTGCGAAACCTGGTGGTCACGATGGCCGTCTGTCACGCGAGGAAATTCAGTTGCTCCGAATGACGGAGGCCGCTTAGGTGCTGTGTTACGCATTAGGATATTGCCACTGTGGCCTTAGACAACAAGACAGCACCCAGCATCAGAAATTACACCGACCATTATCCCACGCGGAGCAGCGTTGCGTTGGTGGTGTTTTGTTGTTGATCCTGGTTTCTGCTAGAGGTGTCAGTACTACATAGGGAAGCTACACTAGATCTCTAGGCACAGATCGGCAGACTGGGGACAGTGGAACGACGCTTATGCGGGCCTACCACAATGTATTATATATAACATTAAAAGTAGTTACTAAAATGACGCACTTCCATTGTTTGGGGGAGAAATAGGAAATCGCTTCTCCGTGGTGTGATATCGGCCTATAACTGGTGGGATGGGCTGAGATGTTTCAACCCCCACAAGCTGCCGTCGCTCTGGCCGCGGTCAGCCTCTGAGATCCCGGTACCTGTGCTGTAGGTAATATTATAGTATGCAGGTTTCACGACGTCCGCAGTATATCCCTCAAAGTCGATTTCTGGGGATAGTCCATCAACGTCCTACGCACACGCCATTTTGAAATAGAAAAGTATGTCGACGCGTGCTTGCATACTGTATTTAGCAAATAAGCTTCTACATAAGCTACCTACCTCTTACAAGGTGTATAATTGATGCCGGACCCACGGACTCACAAGCTAACCAGGGGGACCTAGCTCCAGAAAACTACTGTACAGCGCGTCCTTCTGTGCTTAAGTAGGTATTTACAGCACCCTATGCGTAGGCACGTTACCATGCTAAAATGTGAAAGCGATTAATTTATTAGAAGTTAACCTAGGTAGTCTTACAGTTTATAGACACCTACACTATGGGCGTAAAGAGTCAGGGCCATCCCTCTCCTTCTCGAATATCCCGTTAGTCTAGACGGTATTAGGTAGTCTAAGTGAGTTAGGTAGTTAGTCGGCGTAGCTGGCTGCCACTTCGAGTTCCCCACCTACCTAGATACAGTTTAACCGCAGGTATGTAGTTATACCTAATTCGTCAACTATGACGCCAAGCTTTTTTACCTGTATAGCCCCACTATTCTTCAACCCCCCACGAACAGGCATTCCTAGGGGCCTTTCTAGCCTTCCCACCTCCCATCCTCCTGGAACCGGCCTTTATTCTGGGGAGTAATACGCGCGACAAACAATCTCGGGACTAGGCGGGTTGAAAGGCCGATGCCAGGTAGCAGCACCGATGCCTCCCTCCTCTAGCTCAGCTCAAATCTATCGGTCCGGTGGACATTATAATTCGAAATCAGTCATATCAACGGCCTCGCCGAACACGGTGATAGCAACATTTCCTAGGAGCAAAAACAAAGAAGCTTCATTAAGTAAGCGAGGCATGTGGCCTTGCTGTGTCTCGCCTCGTCTACACGATGCTTTCCTACGGGTATATAACATGATAATGCCACCAAGAGAAGAGCCATCTTCAACCTACTCTCCTCTGCTCTGCTCTACGATCATCTGAGATATCTCTGGAACTCTGATAGTCCCCTCTATTACGCACCCCAATCTAGATCGACTATCTATATATTGCATTAGGTTTGCAGCCACCAAGTCTGTTCTTATCAACCTCCTGTCATTGGTGATACCCACTAGCGTTCTTTGACTTATAAGTGGACGACCACTCTCTGACCGAGGACTGACGCAAAACACAAACTCTCTTCGACTCTCTGTGGTCACTTATCTGTGTTCTCTTCTCAAACCCGCGTCATAGTTCTCTTAGTAGTGCAATACCCAGCTACAATCATGTCTCATCTCCCGCAAGAGCCCGAATTCGAGCAGGCTTACAAAGGTAAGAAGGCTGTTTCTGTTACCGAGGATGTGCTATAGTACCACTACATCTTGGCATCTAAAACCACACCTACTGGTAACCTTGCCCATGAGAGATAGCAGTATACTAACGCGTGCTTCTTAGAGCTTGTCAGCACACTCGAGGACAGCACCTTGTTCCAGAAGAACCCGGAGTTCCGAACAGCACTCAATGTCGTCTCAATCCCCGAGCGCATTATTCAGTTCCGCGTAGTCTGGGAAGATGATGCCGGCAACCTGCAAGTAAACCGCGGATACCGCGTACAGTTCAACTCGGCACTAGGCCCTTACAAGGGCGGCCTACGATTCCATCCTACTGTCAACCTATCTATCTTGAAGTTCCTCGGCTTTGAGCAGACCTTCAAAAATGCCCTCACCGGATGTAAGTTCTCTTCACTTAGGTACTATGGCTTTCTATGTTTTGTGGTACATACTAACTGTCATACTATAAAGTGAACATGGGTGGCGGTAAGGGAGGAGCCGATTTCAACCCCAAGGGCAAGAGTGACAACGAGATCCGCAAGTTCTGCGATGCCTTCATGACAAGGCTATGCCAGCACATTGGCGCTGAGACCGACGTGCCCGCTGGTGATATTGGTGTTGGCGGCCGCGAGGTCGGATACATGTTCGGCACCTACCGCCGACTAAGGAACAAGTGGGAGGGTGTCTTGACAGGCAAGGGGCTGACCTGGGGTGGAAGCTTGATCAGACCAGGTAAGCAGACGGATGAGAAAGGGTCTCGAGGAAACACGCACTAACAGGATAAAAACAGAGGCCACGGGTTACGGTCTCGTCTACTACGTCCAAGAGATGTTGAAGCACGTAGGCAAGGGATCTTTCGCGGGGAAGCGCGTGGCGATCTCGGGATCGGGCAACGTAGCGCAGTACGCCGCCCTAAAAGCCATCGAGCTCGGCGCGACCGTCGTGTCTCTGTCGGACTCACATGGCTGCCTGATCGCCGAGGGTGACGCGCATTTCACGCCAGAGCACATCGAGGAGATCGCGATCGTCAAGCTCGCCCGAAAGCCCCTGACAGCATTTAGCGGCAAGTCCACCTTCAAGTACATCGAAGGCGCACGGCCCTGGGTACATGTCGGACATGTAGACATCGCACTACCTTGTGCCACACAGAACGAGGTCAGCAAGGAGGAGGCACAGACGCTAGTTGATAATGGCACTTTGTTCGTTGCCGAGGGGTCGAACAGTGAGTTCTATTACCTTTTCTCCATATCTCGTTGCTCGAGGTTCATGCATATCATGCATGCAAAATAGAAGAACACCTAGCTAACCAACCACACCTAGTGGGCTGTACGCAAGCCGCCATCGACGTATTCGAGGGAGCCCGCAAGACCAAGGGTGCGGCGTCGATCTGGTACGCGCCAGGCAAGGCGTCCAACTGTGGCGGTGTCGCAGTCTCGGGGTTGGAGATGGCGCAGAACAGCCAGCGGCTGTCATGGACGAGCGAGGAGGTCGACGAGAAACTCAAGAAGATCATGCAGAACGCCTTCAAGAACGGCTTAGAGACTGCCCAGAAGTACGTCAAGACCGCCGAGGGCGAACTGCCTAGTCTGGTGGCGGGGAGCAACATCGCCGGCTTCGTCAAAGTTGTCGAGGCCATGGCTGCCCAAGGTGACTGGTGGGCCTCGAAGTCTGCGGGGGAGACAAACGGGCACAGCTAAAGGTGATAACCGAAGGAATATGAACCTTGTTGGCGGGCGTTGCAATGGCTTTTTTAGGCTTCGACCGGGGGGAACACCTCCATGGGTAGATGCATGGACGGGTGTTTCGTTTCAGTTGCGTGTACAATAACTTCCCTACCGAGGAAGCAGTAGCGATTCCGGCGTTGGGAGCGATATGTTGCCATGATAATGAATTCAAATGATGTTTGCGTGGAATAACTATGTCACTAGTGTGCCAACTCTTCTACTTACGCGAGTATAGTACTGGGTTGCTTGGTTATAGCCGCGGAATGTGCAAGAATCTACTTATAAATAATAGGTGAGCTCATCACATGGGGAGGTGTATACACATATACTCATCCCAACGCCTTTTTATAATAGCTGTTATGCCTCATCGGACCTTTGCTATGGCGTTGTTAGCTCTTAGACATGATTTTACGGCAGCCTTGCGATGTGTGTGGTTATTAATGATATGTAATCCAAGAAGGATCTCGGCTAGCTTGCGTTTTTATGTTGCATGCCGATGTCTGGACAGTCCCAACCCTGCAATCCCCATCCTACCGGACAGCCGGGATCATACTTACCCAACTCCTGCCTCGACTGGTAGGGCGCACGCGGTCTCTGTTCGCATGGTTGCCTGCGAGGTGTAGGCAGGCGGATATCATTGTAGCTAGGGTGGTTATGATATGTTCGCAGATCAACAGGGCTCCGAAACGGTTGGCCAGTGATGGTCCACGGGATATCGAAACGTCGCCTTACAATACCGATAAGGTATGGCTAGCCGATCTATGTATAAAAAATAGAGAGTGTCTTCGCGAAGGGGGGGGGGGCATGTCGGTGTCTCTACTTGGGTCCTGCGAAGGATCAGAAACATGTCAAGGGGCATTATGACAACCCTGCAGACGTCACGCCTGCATGGCAGATGATTAGTAACAACGGAAGCAAAGTTCACCCTGGTTGTTAGCTGTCACGGCCGCAGGAAGGATTCCTGGTGCCATCACATGCCACAGCTATTATGGTTTGCTAGTTGGTATACATAAAGCAGATCATGATAGAGGTTATGTGATACCAACCTCCTACATCCAGTGTGATGAGTACAACCCGGGAGTAGTATGAGCATGTTTGGAAAACCGACGCCGTGATCGTTGGGATGTATGCAAGGAATCTCATGATGCCAATAGCTAACCTAGACGGGGCGATGCTTGGGTTTGGCAGATACCATGCTTCCTGGGGGTATGATGGTCTAGGCTGCACCACACCGAATGGCGATGCCTATTGGAAGGCTAGCATGCTGGTATGAGGTATTCCGAGCTGAGGGTGTCTTGCCCTAGGCAGTTCTGTCAACGGGATGGATGGTTATGATGCTAAAATAGTAATCTCAATGGTTATATATTATAGGTATAGCAAATTAGGTTAGTAAGGTCCTAAGTAGCATCTTGGTCTACAGTAGAGACGATGAGTGCGTCTCTTGTTTGATAATGCTATATCGAGCATCGGATTTCTGCCTCTTATTGGCTCTTCTGAAGTAGCCTATCTTATATTAGCTGATGCTTGGCTCCGACTCCACGGCGAAGTCCTAGATCCTCAATCGGGGGAAAGTTTCATTTTGGGGCGATAACGCGGGTTACTATGAAAGTCCTCAGCACCAATTGTCAACCGTTAGACCCTGGAGATCGGTTAGAATATTCAGCTCCTTGGACGATGAATGCTACGTGGTAGTAATTTCTCCTTGCACATGCCTGGGCTCTCGGCCGCGTGTTCCCGTTATTTCATACCTTCCACCGAAGCTCTTTCAATATATCGGTGTGGAGGGAGCCAATGGATGTTTGTGTTGTTTTGGACCTGTCCACAGAGACAAAGATCGTAAGACGTTATGATCCGAGGCGTTGGGAAGGCTAAGTCAATGTCTTAGTTGTGCTCGTCCTTGCAGGGGCTTCGCCTACCAGATCACGGTAAATAATCGCCCAGCATCCCGACACTAGGCAACTGGTTCATATATTTCGAAGATTATTAGTTACGCCGATCGCCTCCGTGTGCCGTACATACGACGTCACAATGACCCTACTTGCTGAGACCCGGGATCGCGTGTATAAGTAAGGCTGTACTCGGGGGTGGTGATTCAGCCACGTAACGCCCGATAACGTGAGACGGCTTTAGAGCCCGGGTCGTTTCGTATAGAGGTCTCTATCTGCTCTTCCTCGTCTTGCGCCGAGAATTAACGAGACCGTAGTAAATAAAGCAGAAGCCGCGCCAGGAGAGCGATCGACAAGACAGTGACATCGGGGCACGACATCCGCTCAGCCCGTCTAAACATAGTGAGGAGTGAGGAGAGATCTCCTCTCACTCGAACCAGTGAAACGCGGGCGCTTAGAGAAACGGGGGATTACTGGTGATCCAAGTGCAGTGCCGTTAGTGATGTCGTATTGCAGTTTGCAGGCCTCATTTTGGAGAGTCGCGAGCAAATAAGCGTCTGAGCTATGCTGCGTAGGTTCCTTTTTGATCTGCATATATGTCGTACTAGCTCTGTACGCACTAAAACATCATGCTATATTCTGGATCCATGCTCTTGGGATGCTGCCCCTCTTCCCCTCCTCTCCTCTCTCTTCGCCTCCCCCAATAGCACCCCAAAAGCGTTCCAATTTAGGATGCTCTAATAGAGCCAGTGCTGATTTCAGCGACGGCAACTAAATTTGGAGACTGATAACTCTGCATGCTGGGCATTTCGGCAACGGCGAAGTGACTGCAGTTTGTATTCATAGGCCCGAATTCTATAAGTATAGTTAAAATCTATTATGCGTAAATGGCTGGACTAGGTAGCGCAGCGTCAGCTCTCGATATACTCTGCACACAACGTGTCGCCCTTTTTTTCGTCCCCAGGGGGTCGGGTCGTTACATTGGGCCGCAGCACGTTCGGGAGGATGATGAGACGTTGCTTCTGGGAAAGGCTAAGAGAAGCATGGTACTTGTCGTCACTCGGAACAATAGGCGAAGAGGATTGTCGTCTGGCTGTTGTGGCGGAAATCCTGTGAACTACGGTTTTGGGAACCCGACTGGCTGCCTAAGGTTATAGGGAGTTCTAATTAGGTCCTGGGTAGGACGAGTTGGGGTGTATGTATACCTACATTTAGGTAGGTAGGTTAGGTGATTGTAAAGCACTGAAACTGACCCCCCTCCAAGATACTCCCTGTTCTAAACATTCAGCCTTATCGCCGTTGCGTTGCCGACTCTAATTTCGGGATCGACTTATACTAGAGTGATAATAGTGTCTCCAGGGGAGTGCTAGGTTATCTTAATCTTCCTCCGGTACCTGGCTACCTACTGTATATGCTAACAAGGCAGCATTATACCTACCTACCTAGGTATCGCTTAGTGTATATATGCCGCGGAAGTGCTAGACATTTTAGCAAGTATCTACATAAGGTAGTGCCCATCGAGTTGACGATGTGGTTTATTGATGGCGTTCCCCTTTCTTTACGGACATGTGGTCGTTTATTATACTGACGGTATGTAGGTACAGTAGTTTAGATTGAAGCGAGATGCCAAGTCGAAGCGGTTCTTTGAGCTTTCCAGGTCTCTCGGGAACCATACCGGCATATCTTTTGGGTTAGTCTATGCTATTTTTGTGTTCATTTTGATTGGTCCCCTATACAGTGCCCAAGTTGCCTGCTGTCTATTTGAGGTGTTGATTCTAAATTTGGGCTGCTCACTACAGCTTACATGGGCTAAATTATCAGCTCAGACCCTGAAATCGTTCAATGGCCAATCACAATGTCTATCTTCTGTACTCCAATCTTCAGCTCCTGGTATCAGCTCAGATCTATCTACAGTACTTATATGCCACAAAACATCGCTACGAGTTAGTGGATATGTCTACGACTTCATTGAACTCAGTAACCCCTATTGTTTTCTATCTACGTAGTACCTACTGCCCTATCTACTTTAGTCCTCATATTTTATCTTATATATTACGTATAGGGAGATAGGTACTCTGTATTACTCTTAGGAACACATCTTCACATACCTGTATCTGAAAGCTAAACATGTACTTAGAAATAAGCTAATCCAGGGTCTTTAAAACGGTCACTAAAGCTCTTAATACATCCAATTGTTTAGAAATTTCGTCGAAGGCAATGATAATCAGTTTAGCTATTTTCTAGCTTGATTTAACCAAGCGAATTGTGTCAGTATCAAGTGCAGAAAACAGCCCTAAACCATCCCTTCTATCACATAGTCAATTGAACCGTCGCCTACTTCGATTGTTCAATTGAAATCCTTTACCGTCGGTTAGGTATTTAGTTAGTCTGGTACTGTACTTAGCAGTTTACTGTAGGTACTTAGGTAATCTTGCGTACTCACCCTTGTTAGTGTGCAACCTATCGGTAGTGTCATCAGCACTAGATAGCTTAGGCTAGGCAAGTGTCCAGTGTTCTGCGCCGAAATACATTCAGAAAAACGATTGAACGATCTCCAATAATAGTATGGCGTAAGTACGCATAGGTAGTTCCCGCCATGCTGTATGGAGTTGGGGCAGCAGTTACCGAACGTGTTTTCGATTGGATCCTTGTGCAATTAATCATCTTAACTGATATGATCGCTCGGCAGTCTAGCTGCTTCAGGCAGTCGGTCCGCTCCTGCAGTACGATGTCGTGTCTTTTGATTTGTGCCCATGCGAACAAAAACATCGTCGACTACCGACCTACCCACTGTAAAGTATTCTGTACGCATACATACTTGCTCAGATCGGCTCTACATACATGCCACGCACGGGTAAATCGTGGTGACATGTAGGTATACATTGACCAATGTTAATCCCTCCCCCAAAAGGATTCCTTATTACGCTGTTGCATCATCCATGGTATGTACAGTAAAAACGGTTGCTAGAGGCTAATTCAAAGTCGTCTCATTTGCTAGTTTCTATGTATATCGATGATATATATACATACATACTGGGGGGATCGTGTCTGATGCTCTTAGCTTAGCCCCCTGGCAGTGCCACTCCTCCTCCAACTATGTATGTAACTACCTACACCACACTAGAACTACTTAGTTCTACGCCAACGAACATGGTCCCCAACCTCTAATCTCTTTCGGGTGCAACGGCTTGGGATGGGCTTCGGGGACCCACGGAGCAAGGGGGTCTTGGTAGCATAGGGCTGTTCCTGTGGGATGAGGTTGCTGGTCATATCGACCCTTGTTGACTCTTCGGGGGTGGCATATTACAATCCACCCCGTTGTCTCGCTCGGATTCTATATATGAAGGTACATTCCTTTCAACCTTGCTACCTGAGTGTCCTCAAACGCAAGACAATCTCGCTTCCTACTGCAAATACCTATCGCAGTATACCTCTCTGCTCTGGTCTCGCTTATCCCTCGAAGACCTCTCACCTTTATCCTCCGTAGGAAGATCACGGTTCCTTTTTCTCCTTTTTTTTTTCTCCCGTTGTGGTTTAGACCTACGCTCCCGCTGTGTAGTCCCGACTGTTTGGACCCAAAGTCCCGAACACGGGTCAAGCCGAGACCATGCCAGCAGCCATCCCAGTCGATGTGGATGGTAGCGCGGAGGCAGCACAGGCGACTGGAGCGGATTTTACTAACATAAACGGCACCTACAAGAGGGTGAATGGTGTGAATGGCGTGAATGGCGTCAACGGCGTCAACGGCTCCCATGGCCGGGCAGACACATGGCCTAGTGACGGGCACACGCGCCCATCCAGTCGAAGTTCCTCAAATGGTACCGTAAATGGTAACCAGACGGGCTCCTTCGCAACAGATCTTCATAATGCTCATGCAAATGAAGCTGGTGGGCCAAGGTCCCGTTCCTTCGCACATATACGAACCTGGGCCGACGATCCTAAGACGTCAACCTTCCCCAGGATCTCAAAGCCAATGGAACTGATGCGCCACGCCTACGATTGTGTTGTCATTGGTTCTGGCTATGGCGGTGGCGTTGCTGCCTCGCAAATGGCTCGCGCCGGTAAGCATGTCTGTCTTCTCGAACGCGGCAAGGAGCGCTGGCCTGGCGAGTTTCCCAGCGGCACGGGAGATGCCCTCGACCAACTGCACTACTCGGGTCAATTTGCGCCCCAATGGCTCCCTAAGAAGATCGTCAACGGCGGAGACCCGACCGGCATGTATCACCTAATCTTAGGTAACGGCCAAAATGCACTAGTTGGCAATGGTAGGTTGTCATATTATCATAATGCAGGGCTTCGTTCGCTTACACATTTGACAGGGCTTGGAGGAACAAGTTTGATAAACGCCAATGTCTTCTTGGAGGCTGACGAGGATGTACTCCAATTCGAACAATGGCCTAAGGAAATTAGAGATAATAAGGGTTGCTTGAAGCAATGTGAGTAGCCATCCGCCTCCTAAAATGCCGCTAGCGGAACCTGTAATTCGATTCGTTATTACAATTTGTTAACATTCAACTTGACCAGACTATGACAAAGCTGCAAGCGTCCTAGAACCCGAGGAGTATCCGAAAGATTGGCCTCGACTCCCAAAGCTCGAACTTCTCAAAAAGCAAGCAGAGTACCTAAATATGTCAGAAAAGTTCGGTCGAGTGAAACAGACGACGCGATTTCGCAACGGGCCGAATAGCTGTGGCGTCGAAATGTCTGCATCTGCTTCTACCGGCCAAGATGCCACTGGCTTGAACGATGGGTCGAAGACTACCACGCTTGTTACCTACCTAGCCGATGCCTGGAACTGGGGCGCTGATATGTTCTGCGAATCAGAAGTACGATATATAACTAAATCCCCTGACGGCAAAGGCTACCTTGTCTATTTCGCCTGGCATGGCGGAAACCGTGGCCACTTCAAAGCCAATTTTCATAATGACCTAATGTGGGTTCATGCAAAAGAGGCTGTATTTCTCGGTGCTGGCGCCATCGGTACGACGGAAATCTTACTCCGAAGTAAACAGATGGGCTTGAAGATGAGCGACAAAGTTGGCCAGAATATGAGCGGAAATGGTGACATGTTGGCCTTTGGGTGAGTTGCGATTACTTGCATCTATTGTGACCGTCCTAACACTTATTTACTAGTTATAACACGGACTACGAGGTCAATGCTATGGGGAAACAATTCCCATCACCATATCACCCAATTGGACCTTGCATCACTGGCATTATTGATAACAGAAAGGGCCATACAAATCCGCTAGATGGATATGTCATCGAGGAAGGAACTATTCCTGGCGCCCTTGCTCCCTTCATGCAGGCACTCCTCGAACTCATGCCTGGTCGTGTTGAGGAGACGGGGGAATCTCTGGTGGAAAGGGTCAAGGCGAACCTCGCCCGTGCCGGTAGTCTCTTCCTAGGACCCTATTTCCGAAAGGGCGCTATAGAGAAGACTCAAGTTTATCTCATCATGTCTCATGACAGTAAGCAGTCGCGATTTCTCTTCTCGGTATTATCCAATGCTAATTGAAAACAGGCAATCAAGCGTATCTGACGCTCAAGGAGGACAAGCCAGTCCTTGAATTCATTGGTGTTGGTCGTAGTGATCATGTTAAGTACTTGAATCACGTTCTCGAGAAAGCCACCCGAGCCGCTGGAGGGACATTTGTGCAGAACCCCTTCTATTCTCTCATGAGCCAACAGCAAATTACGGTTCACCCTATCGGGTAAGCCCCTAATTATGAACATCAACTGTTATCACAAGTAACTGACCCGAGCATAGGGGTGCATGTATGGCGGACTCTGGCAACACAGGTGTCACAAACCATGCCGGCGAAGTATTCACGGGAGATGGCACGAGTACTCATGATGGTCTCATTGTCACAGATGGTGCAATTATTCCAGCTTCTCTGGGAGCGAATCCGTTTGCAACTATCACCGCTTTAGCAGAACGCTCCTTGGATCTGTATGCAAAGCGCAAGGGACTGGTTGTCAGCCCTGAAAAGAACGAGGTTTTAGATCTGTTTGGGTCCCCCAAACACCCAAAGTATCGACAGAAGCACTTATTAGAGCAACAGTTAGTGAAGCAGCGCCCGGAAGAGAGCGAAGAAGAGGACGGGATCTACAACGCGCACAAGTCGATTACCTCTGCCCGTCGCATGAAAGATGGTGGCTTTGGCTTTACTGAGGTGATGTCTGGGCACATCCACCGCCTTCACAACGATGACTCCCATTTTAGAGACAATATCGATGACTACGAACTAGCAGCTAGAACAGCGAAATCCCTGTGTGAGACAGCGCGCTTCTTTCTCAGCGTGCAAGCTTTCAACACAAGGTCCGTTGTGAATGATCCTAAACACTCGGCAAACCTAACGGGTACCTTCTCATGCCCAACGCTGGAGGGGTCCCCATTTATGGTTCGACGAGGAAATTTCAACTTGTTCTTGGTTGACACCAAAGCACCCGGAACTCGGAATCTGACCTATGATTTTGACATGTACGGCACAAATGAGCAGAGACTTCACTTCCATGGCTATAAAGTAGTCGATTCTTCGGTGGCACTTGCACCGGTGCAGTTCTGGAAATCTACGAGTACGCTCTACGTTACTATTACGGAGCTCCCAAGAGGATCAAGGACGCACCTAGATGGAGATGGCTTCGGTGTGAAGAGGAAAGTTGTTGCTCAAGGCATTATGCGAATCGAGCCACGAGACTTCGTTTCCGAGATGCTCACGTTGGCTCCAACAGGCAGCAACATTATTGGGAAAGTGAAGAGTGTTGCAAATTTTGTTTCGTTCTTCACGCGAAAATCCATGTCCTTATTCTTAGCACCTCTCACGCCACTACAATATCCCAGCCCGACATATTCGGGCTTTATCAACGACACGCCTCGCACAAAGTCATACAAAATCAGAGCTCGTGATGGTGTTATCACCAGTCTGTATATGTGGGAACCAACCAATACAACAGTTCCAACCAAGAACTTATTCATGATACCGGGCGCCTCGGTGGACCATCAGATTTTTGCACTGCCTACAATTCGTTTCAACGCCGTCAACTACTTCCGACGTGCTGGCTATCGCGTGTTTATCACGGTTCATCGTATCGGAGTGCTGATGGTAGCCCAAAATGACTGGACAACGTTTGATGCACGTCTTGATATCCGGGCATGCCTCGAACTCATTCGCAAAGAGTATCCCACTTACGCAGAGCCTGAACATACCAATTTAAGGGGCGAGACAGACAGCACAAAGCTCGAGCCGGAATCAATCTATACCATCGCCCATTGCATGGGAAGTGTAGCATTTTCGACAGGGCTTCTTGACGGCACCATTCCGGCAAACTGGGTAAAGGGTGTGACCTGCAGTCAGGTATTCATGAACCCGATCTGGAACTGCATGAACATGATTAAGATCTTAGCGCTGCCAATCCCGGCAGACAGGATCTACCGCTTATTCGCGGGCAACTGGTTCAGCTGCAGTACAGGGAAGAACGATAGTTACCTACAGCGAGCGCTGAATGAGCTGCTGCGATTCATGCCAGACGAGCGCAAGGAGATCTGCAACAATGCGAGCTGCCACCGGGTCTCTCTTGTGTTTGCCCGCTGCTGGAACCATCGCAATCTCAACGAAGCTACCCACCGACAGATCGACCGCTTCTTTGGCGGCGTCAACATGACACTGCTGCATTTGCTTATGAAGCAAGGCTTCCAGGGACACGTCATGTCCAACGGCCCGCTGTACGAGCGCCTCGACACTCCGGAGAATATCCGGAAGCTCAAGGACATCCCTTTCCTGCTGTTCGTTGGTGGCGATAATGCCGTGCTGAGCCCCGAGAGCACGGAGCGCACGTTTGAAATCCTCAGCGACACCTTCGGTACCCGCCACGAGACGGGCATCCGGTACCGCCGTCGGGTCGTACCGGACTACGGACACCTTGACTGCTGGATGGGCCGTAATGCTTGGAAGGACGTCTACCCGTTCGTCCTAGAAGAAGTCGATCGCGTGGTTCGCCCAGCCGGCTATAAGTTTGAGGGATTCGACGACGAGTACCAGGATTTGATGAACTCGGGTGAGCTACTTTCTCAGTAGGACATTACGAGACTTCCTGGTTAGCGATAGGAGACGAGAGACGTACTGTACGATGTTGTATAAGAAATGGTTAGAAATATTCATGGTTGCGGCGCCTGGAGTGCTGCTTGTCGTGGTCATGTAGACCTGGAGGTTGTAAGGCGTTGCATACGCCCGGTGGGCTCGGGCGAAAACTCTTTGTCATTATCTTGTTTGGTTTCTGCTTATACCTACAATTTGTATTGGATGGATGGGTTTTGGAGTTGTAAGAGATATTTGGCGAGGAGTTCGGATATTGGGTAGTAGTACCTGGTTTTATTTAACGTCAAGCTGTACTAGTATTATATTACAAACCTCGTCAATGTGTAACTTGATGATATTATTTTTGAAGCATTGAAACTCTGCTTAAACAGCTATCATAGTGCTGATTCCTGTCCACGTTTCTAGCAACGGTGCGCGGCTCATCAATGGCTTGTTACATTTCAAAGGTTTGCAGTTGAGTGTGTTTATTTTTAACTCTCTTCGTTTGCTTTCTGATAGATTCCCTACTGATTGTACCTCTCTGATTAAGACATTAATTTATTCTCTAGACTGGAAGATGGCTGATCAAGTTAGCTTTATGCACGTGTCCGTTTCCTTATGTGATTTATAGTTATTCCCACGAGTTTCCTCCTCTCAAACAAGTACTAGAAGATTGCTATTTATCGCTCCATAGACTGTCAACGCAGAAACATGGGTTGGTTAGCTAGATCTGGTTGTTCAAGCTCTCCAAGTTCTTACCTCATGTTGTTAAACTTTGAGTACGAAGGTAGGATTCCGAGAAGGTCCTACTCGTTGTAGCCTAAGTTCTTCTTGATGTTTTTTCACTCTGCTCAAACATTCCTTAGCGCTTTGAGCGTCGTAGGCATCAGCAAGTATTTATCTAAGGGGGTAGGTACATGTGAGATTTAGCTAACAGATTTCTAAAGTAAGTATGACCATACGCAGTAAGCGTTGCTACTTCTCCTTAGTTGAACCTAATAAAACGCACGTTAGTGGTGCCAATATTCCGAAACCTTACCATCTATCGACACATGATCCATAAATGAAATCTTCTAACGAGTATTTTACCTAGGCACCATCACATCACTGTTGTAGTTGGGTAGAGAATAGGTACCTAGCCTATATTCCCATGTTATATGGATACCTACCTGGGAGTTGCCTGTGTAAGCTGCGGCTAACCTCTCTCCTTTCCCCGTACAGGCGCTAACAAGCCCCAAATACAGTGGATAGTTATACCCTCGCCACGCTAACAGCTCCTCAGCCACAGGCTTTGACACCTGCAGTCGCCCCCTGGCAACCCGAGTACTTACCTAAGGTACAACGCATACAAGGCTGGACAGTACGTTGATAGCTTCCAGGTAGCGATAAGTTGCTGATGACCTTGGACTTACACCTGAGTTAGTGGACTTGCAAATACCGCAGGACGGTCAAGGTGAGCACAATTCTTGTCGCACAACTGCCCAACGCTACTCAACACTTAATGGAACCTCGGCCCAGCATTCCAGCTCGGTTATTAAACCATCCGTCTTTTTGCGAGAAAGCTACAGAGCTGCAGTCAGACTAATTCATGGGCTGCATGTCGCCACAGATCGTCCTCGACGAGTAACTCGGTCAATGAATACGGTCGACCCGGAAAGGCCCCCAAAACCAATACACGATAATCGGAAGCGGCCTCGAGACCACCCAAGCCTCGAGCGCGAACGTGAGCGCACGCCTATACCCAAGCCGAAGCCCAAGCCGAGGCCTAAGCCTCCTAAGTCTACAGCGAAGAAGCGAAAACGGAAGATATCGTCCGAATCTAACGGAGACTGGTTTACCATCCGCGACATTCTCGACGAGAAGATAGACCACGGGAGCATCCTCTATCTGGTAGACTGGGACGGTATTGACGAGCACGGCCGCCCTTACGAACCAACCTGGGTACGCTCCCATGCATGGAACCACCTAAATATTGCCTTGCGTTGCCTTGCGCTGCCTTGCGCTGCCTTGCATCGTATTCATTGCTAACCAGAGTACAGGAACCAGCACCAAACGTGACAGCCATTGCTATCAACGCTTGGAGGGATAAGAAGAACGAGGAAGCTTCTAAGACCGCCAATGCGCCTGGCCACGATAACAGTTCGCCGCCACCGGAATCAACACAGGAGACGGATCCCGTGCAGGCGCCTGGCCAGAAACGAAGGGACAGAAGGCTTGAGCAGAGGCACTCCGACAGCATATTTACGGAATCAACTAGCAAGACGGGAGAAGGGATTTCCACTGTCTCTCACCTCCGAGCTCCACGCGCAAGGTCGACTGGTCAACTAACGCCACCAGGCCGCTCGGATATCGGAAACCGAGAGGCTGACGAACTGGCGCAGGCGAAACCGGTCGCAAAACCGCAAGGGGCGCAAATAGTGGTTGAGCTTCCCGGTCCGTGGGCCTTTGACCCATCTGAATTCCGCGTCATCGTTCCCTCCTCGCAGGGAAGTCAAGCTTCGTCGCAGACGACTCTCCCGGAGCACATACGTGTTAGCGGCATTGCAGCGAGAGATCCGCGCGTCATCCCCGATTCGCAAGAGATATCTTGTACATCGGCCTCCGAGGCGCACAGTAGCCACCACAGGCCTGCTGATTTGTTGGTGGAAAGCCAACTCTCAGGCGATCCTGCAGCTCCGCAAGGCTTATTGCGAGACTCGCCACCGGCTCCTCCTGCTCCTCCTCCCTCCTCCTCAGGTATCCCATCTCATCAACACGATCCAAACTTCGTAGGCGTTTCCGGGTTCTTCGTGACCCCAAATACATCTACGAACTTTGGAGTTAATGTTTCAGCCAACCATAACCAAGGTCTGTTGCACGTAGCGCCAACCGGCCGATCCCAAGAGCCTGTCAATGAACCAAGACCGGTTTTTGAAACCCAGGTGCAGCATAACTCCGATATTGTTACCGCCACCTCCCCAGTGACATCTTACAGCACCATTCCTGCATCCTTTCAACAGTACGCTAGCCCGGAGACCTCTCAGGAAACGGCAAGCCAGCATTCGTACATCACCAATAGAGGTTCGACGCCAAGCAATTCCCAAGCAGCTCAGATCGTCCAGCCCCTTAGCAGTCACCCAGGCGAGGCAACTTCCCAGAGTGAATCGAATTTTTCCGTCTTTGAGGAGAATAAAACTGTGTCCGGGACCACGCCTAGGGAAAGTGGAGAGCAGGGAGACTCCCAGGATTCGAGTCAAGCTCTCAGCGAGTCGAACGATAATATAAGAATATCTGCCGTTTCTAAAGGGCACGAACTCGCATTGCCCGCTGCGCCACCTCAAGAGCTACAGCCGGTAATAGTTGATATATCGAATACCCATAGATCCGTCACGCCTACTGATATGGATCGCACATCTGCGGCTGAGGCGCCTCTATCGGCGAAGGAAAAGCTGAGGCGTTTCCGGGAAGGTTATTTCAACGAGTCTTCCTCAGCGAGATCAGCATCACCAGTAACAGTAACAGTAGCGACAGCGGCAGCAATAGCAGCAGCATCCCCGCTACCGTTAGCTAATTCCCCTTATGCTGCCCCTAACTCTGGGCCTCAAGCCGAAACTCATGTCGACAGTGGGAAGTCTTCGGCAGCCGACATACCTGCTCCATTAATATCGCCAATGCTTCCACTTTCGTCTGAAATAACGCAGACCCCAACTGGGCTATCATTCGAGTCAGCGCAAGCTCATATCGGCCCTATTCCTTCACGTCAGCATATGCCGATAGATCCTTCATCACTAGTATCACAAAGTGCGCCTCAAGTAGAGCAGCCAGAGACTTTAGACCCGTCCGCTCTAACACTTTCCATCGAGAGTGACGTAGAAGCTAGCCCCTCAATTGCGACCGACGATGGTTTTCCCTCCGCGCCCCCTAGATCAACCAACTCAGACGAAGATGAGATGCAGATAGATTACCCACGAAGCCTCTTACCTCACGTACCGACTGGCCCTTGCGAGTATCTCGTCACACTCCCCTTCCAAACAAGTAGCCGACCGCAATACAACGACATAATCCGTGAGAACGAAGACTTAATGAACGAGTATAATGCTTCGTTCCGGGTTTACCCGCATGAAAAACCACGGAAAGATCTCGTCGAGAAACTCGACATTATGTTCTCTCGTCTTTTCGATATATGCGACTTCCCTCCGTTCCTCAGCAGTCTTGCGTCTATGTCACCAGAACAGATTGCGAAGCATGTCATTGGTACAAATGCGAAGTTTTCCTTTGTAGCCGAGTTATTCGATCGTCTACAGGGTTTAAACTCGGATAAGAAAATCCTAATACTTGCCCGCCCAGGCAAGTTGATGGATCTTCTTGACCATGTAATACAAAGCGAAGGCTACCACTATATCCGATCGGGTCAGGAGGTCGTTAGTGCAGGAGACGCTAAACACCCATTAAGTGTTGCTCTCTCCTCTACCTCCGATGATAAGTCCTTAATTCCCACAGATGTTGACGTTGTTATTGCTTTCGACCATACTTTTCGACAGGAATTAGTGTCTTCGATAGACCAGAAACCTCCTCCAATTCTATTGGCACTCGTTAATATCACCTCTATACAACATATTAACATGCGTATCATGGAAAATCTACAACCCTTGGAGCGAAAAAACGTTCTTATGCTGGCACTAGCGAAAGCGATGCGATATGTCGAGGAGCCGGATATTTCAGAATCACTGTTCTCTATTGCCGAGAAGTTTGCGAGGCGTATTCAGATGCCTGAGGAAGACGAGGATGAATTTTACTGGGAGCCCCAAACGGTACCAACCGAGATCTTTGACGACCTATATGCGGCGAGCTCCCAAATCGAAACGACCCAGCCTAGTGTCCAAGGTCTAGGCCCTGACCAGTACCCTAGTAACCGGAAACGATCTCACGTGAGTCGATTGGTGTACTGGTCTTGTAAGATACTAACGAGAATTAGATGGATGAGGACAGCGACGAGAGTCTACGGAAGAGACCGAAGATGTTCCAACCACAAGTGATAACCTCTTTAAGCCATATTAGCGACGCTATGCGGAACCTACTTGGGGATAATATCGCTCAAGGATCGGAGAAGGCTACCATTGTAGTGTCAATTGACAAGCTCCAGATGATGGCCGAGAAAGTTAGTATTCCCTACAATAGGACAGTCCTTAGATCTTGTTAATGACATTGTACAGTTCGCCGAATTAGAGTCTAAACTCAAAGAAAGCAGAGCTCGAGAAAACGAGTTTCGGCAACTCAGCGACAGAGCACAAAAGGAGGTTACCAATTACGCGGCCTCCATCAATAAAATCCAGACAAGATACATGGATGCCTTAGAAGAGCGTGGCATATTTGAAGCTGATTGCAGAACTGCTCAAGAGCAAGCTTCGGTGCTAGGTACAAGCCTCGACTCCTGTCGAGCAGAGATCGCCACGTTAAAGGCAACACGGACGGAACTTGAAAGAAAGCTAGCTGAGGCTAATGATGCTCTCCTCCACTCATCTAACCCCGACCTCATCAAAATGGCAGAGTTGGAAAAGAACTTTACTACAGCTAAAGCAGAAGTCCAGCGCTTAGAGAAGAGATTGGTTGTGCTGCAAAGCGACCAAGATTACAGCAAGAATTTATACGATCGAGCGTCTCAGCGTGCTACTGAATTAGCAGCTGAGAACCGAACCTACGAAAAGGAAATACAGGGGCTGCGACGCAAAGCTGATGAAAACATCGTCGAAGTTAACAAGGTCCAAAGCCGCAACGAGGTCCGGGAACTCGCTCAACGGGTGAAAGAGCAGAAGGCCATAGGCCGTGAACGCGAAGTAGAACTCAACCGAGTCAAAGAAGAGCTAAAAGCGCACAAGAATGGACGCAGAGAGACTCGGCAGTCTAGTGTACCCCGTAGTCCGAGACTGAGCTCTTTAGGCGTCATGAGCCCACGAAACGGCACCCGAGGTCCAAGTGCGATGGGAGGGCCGAGTAGCAGTCGGGGGACTAGTCCTCAACCACCTACGGCTCTCTTTGACGGACCAGTTGGTTCCGGGAACGGTGTCCAAAACGCGGCACTGTTCAACCAGGGGCCAGGGGCCAACAGGTTTGCGTACTTGCGTGATCAGAGGTTCTAAAGACGACCTAAATGGATAGACGGTTATTATAAAACTGGGTTAGCATGTTTTACTAAAGAACTGCTGTTAATCACTCAGCACTCACCTAATGGTATGCTCTATCCCTTGAGCGAGATGGATGTTCGACTCTGTTTATACAGAGCAGGCATCAGCTATTACTCGAGTTGAACACCATGGCTATCTCATCCACCTGCTTTACTTAGCTGTCTTGATACCCAACGATGATTTGGCTGTTATCAATGATGACCAATACTTTGCTCGCTGTATGCTTAGAAACACCTAACAGCAAGCTGCCCGCGCAACTCAAATTTTGTTTCGTCAATAGCATGAGAGCTAGCAGCATCATTGCCTTGACAGAACAAACAGGCAGACGGACAAGAGCGCCGCACTTGGGCACCTCCTTCTCCAGGCCAACCCTTCTCTTTCTCTAGCATATACTCTTCGGCCTCGCAATACCTGCAATACTTGGGCACCGTGCCTTTCACATCTAAGATAGGGACGCAAGACGCAAGGGAGAGAAGCAGCATGCATGCATACGAATGAAACATGGGAATGAGATATTGACGAAGACGAGTGATTTCCTTCATTTCCGCCTCTGTTTCTTGGTAGGAACTTGTGTA
The DNA here is from genome assembly GCA_038501195.1 of Nemania diffusa. Taxonomy (NCBI): domain Eukaryota; kingdom Fungi; phylum Ascomycota; class Sordariomycetes; order Xylariales; family Xylariaceae; genus Nemania; species Nemania diffusa. Next base: position 659,058 of record JBBPUQ010000010.1, on the reverse strand, counting down.
CTAGTGCACGCGCGCCATAAAATGCATAGCACGCGGCCTGTACACAAGTCATCTTTGCCTAATACCTAGGAGAGACAGTGAGAGGTCGGTCGGTTATCAGGGAGTAGAACGAAGGCTGGGCGGGGGCGTCGCTGGTAGAATTCGGTTGTATTTTATTTATTAAGTACATAGACCCCCATCCTGGTTAGGATCACTGTGGTACACATGTCTATCCATATCTTGCCATGTTCTTCTCCCAGTTTGCTTTCATGTGGCTCATCACCGCTAAAAAGTGCATCTGAGTATTCTAGTGGCATTAAGGTCTACTATTTGGGTCTTAATCACGTAGACATAATGCACCTCACTAAGTATGCTCACTCTCTCGCAGGATAGCGGTGATAGGGTCTTAGATTGAATGACGATGCTTTACATGAACAAAAGAAAACACAATCTGTCTTGCCTCTATCTTGACCCACATGCAGTCTGTGCTGTTGGTAGACTTATTAGTTTTCCTTCTCTTTGCCGTTGGGGAAGAAACAGTCAAATCTCTAAGGTTGGATGGTAAAGGTTGTTTATAGTGGTAGACATATACACGTGGTTGGGTTTGCGGCATCCAAAAGAGACACCAAAGCCCATCCAAGGGCTTCCTCGTTTCCTCCCAAGTAGCTCGCTCCACTTGAATTGATCTCCCAGTCACGGGATTGAAAGCCTAGGCGGTCCAGCCGTTTTCCTTGCTCGAAAGGATCAACCCAGGTTCTGTCAATGGAGGTTCGGGCGCTCGGTCGTAGCGGAGGCGATTAAACAGAAAACATATCTATTTGGCCTCCTCGGGATACAACTCCTCCTTCAGCACAATGCCAAACTCCTCGCGCAGAGGCTTTAGCTCGGCGAGGTACTGTTCGTATTGGCCGTTATTCTCGACCTTAGCCTTCACGCCCTCGAAGACACGGACAGCGGTGGGGAAGTCGTTGACCCTTCTCGCGGCCTTGAGGGCGGCCTGGAGGACAGAGGGAGAGGGGACGAGATCGTAGGCGAAAGCGTTATTTAGGTTGCGCTGTTTGTAAAGGTAAGCAAGCCAATCATTTGGTACGGGCAATTTGTTTATAGATGTCTGTGTAGGTGAAGACTTTGTTTGGGTTTATTGAATCATCCGTGATGCAATTGGGTCGGGAGGAGTGCATGTGGAGTTGTGGGTAGGTATTTGTGCAATACATCGGAAGAGAGATGACGAACCTGGAGCTCAAAAACATCCTGCACGCTGTCGAATTCCTTCTCGTATCTATAGCGAAGCTTCGGTTAGCTTCTAACTGATATTTTTAAATGCTCGCGAGCATAATTGGCCGGTGCGGCAGCTTCGAGACAAGGTCCGAGATAACGGGTGCTACAGCTTGTCTGCTAGCCGAAATATCCCGACGTTGGTTGGTTGGTTGGTTTTGTTTGGGCTGTCTGGCGGTGCTCTGGCGCACATGAAAATGGTGTTTCTTACCTGGCGGTAAACTCCTCGAACGTCTCTTCAGCGTGCTCGCTTTGGCGGGGGGTAGTGGTGCTGAAGTTGAGTGTAGAGCCGGCAATCATGCCAGGGACGACGGCTGCGCTGGCCCGAGAGGGAGCGACAGGACGGTATGCGCGGAAAAAGGTCTGAGTAGGGCCGCGGACGGCGACGCGGAGGAGAGAGGCTGAAGACATGTCGATGCCGGGTGCTGCAGAAGGCAGTGGTAGAGCGGAGAGTTACTGGTAGTGGGCGGCTGGCGGTCGGCGAGCTAATGGGTGAAGGTGAGAGCGGTGGTGGTGATATCGGATTCGGATTGAGTAGTGTAATAAATTCTCCCACCCATCGAATGATTCGGCTGACAGTGGCAGAGTGGCCGAGTGGCAGAAGAGAACTGCAGAAGTCGCTCACGAAATCGCTATCGCTGATTGGTGCCCGACGCACGGTAATGTGGGTTTCTGTGGGGGGTTTTGCATTATGACTGGCGAGTCGTGACTGGGATGTAACCGAGTCCGCTCAGCTCCCCTAAACCACCTGCCTATGGGCTTATAATAGGTACTACCTATTCTGTACGCAGTAATTGCGTAGGTCCTAGGAGGTACGCATAGAGAACACAGGCTGTGGCTCGAGGTGGTCTCAGCGTTGGAGAGCGTTCAACCAGCCTCAGATCTCTGCGTCATTCTTATTAAAGAGCTGAGGTTCTTACCTCTCATCCCAGCATATAGTAGCACATGTATACCCAGTATCGGGAGTTAAACGTCGCTACACAAGCTCTATATCTACCAATAATAACGTGCAATATCTACAAACCTCATCTATCTAGTATTAGTAGGTAGCATCGACGAAAGTTGAACTATAAAGCGCTATGCGCAGTATACCTGTTCTATCACAACCAAATGCATATAAGTAGGTAGGAGGTTTAAAGTTTAAATCGTACATACATATAATCCACCCCAACTAGGTACACTACCTACTTATCAAGTATATACCTCGGATATCATGAGCGGGGAAAGCTCAATCGTCAATGCTTATAGGTAGACTATTCATCTCCGAGAATGTCAGCGGGTCACTTATTCTGTAATAAACCTTAGAATTGCCATATAGCAGAGTCCAACTGCGCATTATCGAATATCTACAGCTCTTGGCGCTGCCTATCGGGTTTTGCATGTAGCGAAGAAGCTTAGTTTATACTTTGCCTTGTCAATGGCTTTGTTTTCGATCTTTATTTCCCTTCATCCCGGGTTGTAACTCAAAGCTGGCCTCGCAGAAACTCGTCCCTCGAGGGAGATCTATACGATACCCGTAGTCGAAACTCAGGAAATTGCCCACACCACTCAGGGTTAGTAGCCGTCGAATCCGTCAAGCTCTGCGGTAGACTAGTTGATAGATGCGCTAAGTCACAGCACCTCAAGCCTCACCTACGCATAGCCTTTCCATATCCGTATTTGGCATTGGAAATATAAACGTCCTGTCGTAGTAGTGCCTGAACCTTGAAATTCTGCGTAGTGTCAGCTTCGAATGTTAAAAGTGATGTAAGATGCCGAAACATAAGTAGATATCAAATATCAATAAACCCCACACGAATTGACTAACTACCGTTGTATGTTTTACCATAGCGAACAGAGGCGAGGTTGCTGGTGATTATGGCTAGAGTCTGAAAGCGAATAGATTTTATACTAAAGAGTACCAAGTTGCTACACAGTAAGTAAGGTAGTTCCATGTGCTACCTCGGCAATGGCAGGCCTTTAGATGGATAGTTATCCGGATATTTTGTAGACCGACTCTTTTCGCTTTATAAGGGCTGCCCTTCAAGACCGACTCGTCAATTCGAGCGATTGGATTGGTACACAACTTTAATTACCAACCTTAGTACTTATGCAGTAGTAAGGGGCGCAAAGAGGTCACGTATTCTTCTTGCGATACGCACAGTAGAAACACTGTTTTCTACAAGACTAAATAGTTGTCGAATGCACTGTAGGCGGTGTATTCTTTACAGAACACAACTACCCTCGGTACCTACCTACCTAGGTTAGAGAAGTGTTGGTAGCGTACAATATTCCCTATGCGTGCGCGGATTTCTAGTGGCTCGTGCTCCAAATTCCGTGCCGAGGGGTCCGAGAGTCAGTAGGCAGGGGTTCCCCGAATGCCTCTCGAATGGAGACGATGGAGACAGCATACTACGTACGCATAACGAAGAAAAAAAAACCTGGTATGGGCTTTCCCCTTTTGATGGTGATTTAATGACCCCCTGCCTCCCTATTCGATCGTCGGACTTGAATTTGGTTTTAAACTTTCTTCACACGACTCCCGTGGTTTCTTTGCTTCTTCTCTCCCGGGTAGATCAATGCGCCGTAGTGGTTCCTTTTTATAATTGTCCGGTTTTTTCTTGCCGATCTTCTTGTCACTCCTTCATCTCCAATTACTTATTTTCCTTATCTACTACCTGGACATTCACTCACTCTCGACTCTCGTCGCTTTTTCTGTCTTACGCAAAAACCCCACAACAACAACAACACACGCGACCATAATTCTCTCCTGACCGACTACCACAAACACCAACCCGACACACGATACGTCGCGTATCATAATGGCCTCCCCGGCTCCCGCTGCGTTGTGGGATTCTCTCCCCGTCCCTACTCTCGACAGGCCATTCGGTGTGCCTATCTGGCCCTACTTCAGCAAGGCTTTCGAGGTCGTTGCCGGGTATCCTGCCGATGACTTCAGATTCGTCGCCGGCAAGACGCCGTTGTCGACGCTCAAAGAATCGCTCATCTTCAGCGTCGTTTACTACTCCATCATCTTTGGCGGTCGCGAGTGGATGCGCAATCGAGAGCCTTTCAAGCTCAAAACGCTATTCTTAATTCACAATTTTATCCTGACCTCGGTCAGCGCCATCCTCCTCGTTCTCTTCCTCGAGCAGCTCATCCCCACCGTTGCCCGACATGGTCTCTTCTACGCTATCTGCGACTCTGAAGGCGGTTGGACCCAGCCTCTGGTCGTCTTGTACTATGTATGTTTAGAGCCCTCCGTTGGACACCGCTAGTCCTGGTCAAATCTGCTAACACGACATTTAGCTCAACTACCTAACTAAATACCTCGAGTTCCTGGACACGGTGTTCTTGTTCCTGAAGAAGAAGCCATTGAGTAAGTTGAAGCCCCCCAACAGCTCCGCAACGTTGCTGCATGCTGACGCTGAGTTACACAGCCTTCCTTCATTGCTACCACCACGGTGCCACCGCTTTCCTCTGCTACACCCAACTCGTCGGCTCAACCTCGGTCTCATGGGTTGTCATTACTCTCAACTTGACCGTTCACGTCGTCATGTACTGGTACTACTTCCAGAGTGCTAGGGGCGTCAAGATCTGGTGGAAGGAGTGGATCACGCGTCTCCAGATCATCCAGTTTGTCATTGATCTTGGTACGTTTAGCACGCCCCTACAATAGCGCCAGAGTGGCAATGAGATTTGCTAACCAGTCATTAGGCTTCGTCTACTTCGCGTCTTACACTTACTTCACGTCTACCTACTTCCAATGGATGCCAAATGCTGGAAAATGCGCTGGCGAGGAATACGCTGCCTTCGCTGGCATTGGCACGCTCACCTCCTACTTGGTCCTCTTCATTTCCTTTTATTTCGCCACTTACAAGAAGGATCGCAAGGCGCCCAGCTCGCGCAAGACGCTACGCCGCATGTCCCAGGCCCCTCTGCCCGACCCCCATGTTGTTGCGAGCACCTCCCAGAATGGCCTGGCGATGACTACTGGCTCCAAAAAGGCCAACGGTGCCACGCCTCGCTCTCGCAGAGCTTAAACGCCCAGTGTTGCTCGCCAATGTGGACTAGACAAGTGGGAATCAGTGCGATTCTCGCCTACTATACTACTTTCTAGCCTCCAGTAGGCTCTTTCTGACACCGTTCAACCATTGTATTAGTGACATTATCACCGGGAACGAGGTAATCGACAACGGAGAACGTGACGGGTAGTTGGTTGGGGAAAACCCGGCGGCTACATTTGTAAATATACGGGTAACGGGGAGTGCACTGACTGGAGTTTGGATGGTCGAATGATGATTAAAGCATATGGAGGCATCATAGGGTTGCGAGGGTCGTGTCTCGCCATGTCACATCACGAATGAGTAAAAGCAGCTTCGAGACCCGCCTCGGCTGCGAGCGACTGAAAGATTCTATAGACGACACTAATAAAATGAACGATATAATAATTACAAACCCATTTTGAGGTTTCACCGCCTGCTGACTAGTTTGAGCTATGAGAATTGACACGCCTAAGCTATGCATGGGCCTACCCCTAGCTGCTCTCACCACGTAGTAGGCCAAGGAAATGCGGTCAGAAAACAAGTACCTGCAGCGTATGTTGATCTGATTGACATTATCAGAAGACAAGGGTGTTGTTGTCACAATCATAAGGGTGTTTCAAACTAAATAACTAGGCTTTAATTGGGTATGATACCGACAGTACATGCGAAATATGTGAGTTTGGCAAAACATTAGTTTACATTAGTTACTCAAATTACGTTAATGGTGTTGCCGAAGGGAATTTCATATCTGAAATATGAATTGGTTGGAAGTTGTCAAAATATCGTGACTACTAGCGTGTTATAAAGATTTAGGTTGTACCAAACAAATGCTATCTCAAGATCGAAGCAACAAACATCGCAGCCATCTTCTCAGACAAGGAAGAGAAAGGAGTATATATTCTTGGGTCTACAAACATCAGCTTCGGGCGTCAGGAGTGGGATATCTAGGTAGTTGAGCTGAGTAGATTAAAGCGCAATTTTGGCTTTCAACTTAAATAGAAGACTACGGGGAATTGGGTACGGTGGACCAAGTGTTGTTGGTATCATGCGGTTTGCAGCAAGATTTAGTCATAGTCACATTTATCAGTTAGTAACTAGGTCAGTTGGTCGGCGTGTTTACCCTAGAATTCATATTTATTCATGAGGGGCCTTTCATCGGTTGGTATCATTAAGGGAACTAGTCTAGAAGGCTTTTTGTGTAGCATGGCACTCCCTAATTATTCCCGACAGCTGTATCACATTCTCCATGTGAGAATGATAAGCTGTCCACAGTAGCTCTGCCTAATGTTGTTCGCGGTTCTGTACGCCCGCCGAGTGTCTTTCAAGGCCGCCATCTATACGTGTGTTCACGCCGCCACCGCGCGTAATCGAAGCCCTTCTCCCTCGATCGCCGCGGCGGGTGATGTACCTGACTGCACAGGACTCGCTGTCGCGGGTTTAGGCGACGGGGTCTTGGCGGCAAGATTATCATTAAGTTTATCGTCACTCGCGACCTTCGTGTCATCGCTAGTTTCCCGTATGGGTAGCAGCCGCTCCCCAATCGGCGGTGGAGCGAGCAGTTCCGGTTGAGGTTCCGAGGGCTTCGGCGATCGGGGCTGTCTTTCGGGAGCAGCGGCCTCAGCTGCGGACTCCGCATCGACTGCAACCTGTTCCGGAGGTGCCGGTTCCGGGTTTACCAAGGGCTTTAGGCGTTTGTCGACCTTCAACACCCCGGCCGCAAGTCCTCTAACCCCCGTAGCTATGATCTCTGGTCGTTCCCAAGCGAGGAGCCCGGGCTCTCCGCCCACGCGGTTAGTATATAGAACCTGGTATCGGAGCTTGGCCCAGCTAGGGCAGGAATACGGGGATCTCGCCCCATCAGACACGCCGGCATGTGTCCCTGCATTTCCGCTGCTGCTGCTCTCAGCCGTGTTAGGCTCACATCCGAGGAATACCGTGAGCGCCACGCGCGGTTTCCCGGTAGACTTCTTCTTGATGGCATTTTCTGGATGACGCAGACAGTAGGCCCAGAAACGCATGGCGGACTCCGGGCCAGGAAGCCATGCGAATTGTGTGAAATTGATGATCTCCGTGGGCGTGAACTCCTTCTGGGGTGCGAAGAGGCGGAGGCCCTTCATCACAAAGACTAGGAGGCCCGTGGGGGAATCACAGAGCGCGTACGCCAATGTGTTAGGCTCTGTGAATCCTATTTCGTCAAACCTAGATTTCGCAGCGGTTGTCAACGTCTTAGAGCTTTGCTTGAGAGCAGAGATGTCCTCTGAGCGGTATCCCCAGACAGAGGTTTTGAAAGTACTGGCGATAGACCATTTCGCCCATTTTAGGGGTGCCTTTTGTAGTCTCGGTTGGGTTAATGGTGGGGAGATGAGATGGGTCCCGAGACACGAGTCTGGATATTGTGCTGAAAGCCAATCGACAAGTTTATAGTCAATCTGACTTGGTGAGGAGGCCCCCGCGCCTGCATTTGTCGCGAGGTAAAAGGAGTAGCCCAGCCGTTTCATCAAGGAATCGAGCAGATCTGCTGTAGACGATATAACGGGAGTGTTCGTTGGAAGTGCATCACTGAAGCTCAGGCCGGGTAGCGAAGGGATAACAAGATGGAAAGCTTGATCGTTTACATTTTCCGGCTCAGTAAAAAGCTTGATTAAGTGACCTAGGGAGAGGCTTGAAAAGGGGAATGGGGGTATTAATAATAAGGGTATCACGTTTGCGCGTGGTGAGCACACATGGATGAAGTGAATTCTAATTGGTGATTCAGATCGAGGGATAGTAAAGCTCGTACGAAACTGTGGGAGGCGATTCAAAATCTCTTCCTGCTCCCGCCATTGATATTGCTCGAGCCTGCCAAGGTTAGTATATTGTTTTCGGCGGTTTTGTCTTTTCATCGGGAGGTCATGAGAAACAGCACATCATCAACTGTATAAAGACAGGCATATACACACGGTGCCTAAGAGGTTCAGGTAACTCACCAGAAATCGATGAGAGGTTCAACCTGGGGCTTTGGCTGCCACCAGTCTTCAGACTTGGGCTCATCAAGTTCATGCGGTAGTCGCGCGATCTCAAGTTTCTGCTTAGTGAGGTTGAGATATCGAGTTGTGACCTAAGCAAACGATATAAAACGTCAGCTAGCCAACCGTATATCGATCAATCTCATGTTTTCTGGGGATGCCACAAGTGACTAACGTGGATCCTGTAAGGCTTGACTTCCTCTGCTGTACCACTATTTTCTCCTGTCGTAACAGGTTCTTCAGCCTCGGTAGCCATGAAGATGCCAGAGATATACAGCAGCTAAAACTATCCTCCCAAGAAGATAGAATATGTATACGTATCAGATAAGCGAATGACTGAATGAATAGAGAGATAAGAAAATGAACGTCGAGAACGATAGGCGTTGTCAAGTGAAGCATTAGACATGAAGAGAGTGTGAAGAAAACAACGCTCTCTGCTAGCAGCTATGAGCTATGGCATTAGCAAGTAGCTAGCCGCATGTTACCGCTGTCCGAAGCAATCGCCCATTTCATTTAATTATATTCGTTTTAAGGGACGAAAAGGTAACAAGGAATCTCGGTGGCTTGACTCGGTGTGGCTACGGTCAGATCGTACGTTATGCCAAGCCATGCCTATAACGGACTAGTGTACAATATCCACGGCGCCTATGTACGGTACCAATGTGCTGTACGTAAGCCTCTACTGCACTGCGTACAGAGGCGTGCTGTATGTAAGCCTGTAGCATGCCACTAACAAAGCAGGTCAGAGGCTGTTATGGTGGAAGATCTAGTCCGGCCAATTATCATGTTATTATGGTTCTGGTACCGGCTGGACCGGGCGGACCGGGAGATTGACATCCAGGGTATATCATTTGGGGGCTGGAACCAAGACAGTGGTCGTGCACACGTGTACAGCGCTGTCCACTTTCTAGAACATCCGTGTCTCATGTCTGAACAGGCAAAGCTGGTTGTCGAGTAGAGACTCGCTGCATTGAGCACCACTTGTATGCATCATGCATGGTCGCGACGACAGCGAATAGAATTATAGACGTCTTCGTCTCATCTTGAAATATTGTGGGGGGACGCTAATCTAGAGCAGGTAGGTATATAAATTCTTAAAGAGTTCTCATCGTAACAGGTAACTGGGTAGCGAGAGAGTAAATAAAAGCACTATTGTAAGTATTTAACAGTTCCTAAGCCATGTTGTCACGTCAATACCTTGTTTTATGCAAGGACTAAGCCACAGGTAGGGGTCCAAGGCCTTGAAAGCTATACTACTGAGTAGTAGTATACGCATAGCTCTTACATATATATATTAGGTACTATAAATAGAGAAAGCTAGTGATCAATATAGAGGTTACGGTACCTTAGTAACTATTTCGTAGGTACCTAGCTATTTGTTGATAATACAACAAGAACTATAAGTAAGTGGGATTCAAATTGGGGTAGATGGTGGTGATTAATTTACACATTTACAAAAAAAGCCCTCTCGTGTTCCCCCTCATCTTTACTTTACTACCTATGCTTTAGGTAGGTAGGCCATAAATTTAGTACCCTCTGTTCCTCCCTGGCGGATCTTCGAAGTGACTGTGTGAACCTACACACTATTATTGTGACCGAAACCCAACGGTGGGCTCAGGCCGCAAACCCTGTTTTTAAAGTAGGCAACATTTCGTGAAATCATGACAATGGCATTAGTCAAAATGACAAGGCCAACTAACAGCCCATCGCTTGTGCCCAACAGCTTCTACTAACCCTTGTGGCTGCTTCAACCGGTGCTAGGATACCGGCGACAAGGCGTTGTGGTAACCCCCAGCTGGGATCAGGACAGTCCAGGGTCAGACACATAGAGCTGGCTCGTAACATACACGGACGAAGTAAGGTAGCTTAAATTTGTGGAAATATATTGGGCGAATAAAGATGCAATGTACCGCTCAAATATATCTACATCTTTCAGACTAGTAGTGGAGAGGCACATAACGCCTATGAAGCAAACCAACTATAATACATGAACAAATAATGTCCCTCCGATTTGAGATGAATCAGCTATATTATATCTTCATTCAGTATCCTCTTCATCACCAACCCACCAGCGCCACTGCATTGTCTCAAGTCAGCAATCAATTGCTCCTTTAGGTCTGAAACAGTGAGCTCCTCGGAGCCAGATCTGTCTTGGGCTTAAGCACTTACAAGCACCTTACACCAGAAGATAGTCTCCATGGTGCTGAATACACCAATGGCAGTATAGACCACAAATTTAGTGATGCGGTTCATACCAAGGTCCCGAAAACTGATATTAAAATTCTCTTCTGGCGGTGAAGTCTCTTGAGTGCCTGACCTTGTACGCGACGACGACGCATCCTTGCTGGCACTGGCGGTGGCACCTTTCTTAGCCGACGTGGACGTAGACGATGATGAGAGGAGGCTAGAGCCTGTGCTAAAGCTCTTTGTTAATAGGATATTATAGTATCCTATTGCGCACGGATTGAACTGTCTTGAGATATTAATGGAGTAGAGGTGAGGATGCATGCGTGTAAGTCGTGCCCCGCTTATAGTAGCTCTAAAGGCCGATGGGACTAGGGAACGAGTAGGCAGCATTGTAAAGAGTCAATCAATCAATACAGACAGTTTACAGATTTAATATAAAAATAAGGCGATAGGAAAATATCCGAAGAGAATGAAGAGAAAAAAAAACAATCCAGCTTTCTTATTATATACCTAGATGCTTCCCTTTGATTTTCTATATGGGACCCAACTATTACGAAAGGCCATCAAGCTATGCCTATCTATTGAATACGCCGTATTCATATAGGAATCTTTCCTAATTCAGTAATTCCTGTGCAAAGCAACAATTGCTTAACTAAAGAGCGCGAGTCGTGATAAGTATTATCCATAGAGACAAGTATTTGATCTACTCTCAAAATATCAGAAAGGAAGAGACAAAGAGTGCTTGCTGTATTAAACTCGGCCTATGCTTATTTATTCAAGTAGTATCTATACGCTGTAAAAACATTCCCTACTCGTTCATACTCTAGCTCCAACGCAGGCTTTTTGTGCTTCCTACAACGTGGAAAATAAAAAGTAGCCAAAAAAGAAAACGGAACTTCGATGCATTGGCCGGGAATCGAACCCGGGTCCCAGACAGTTTCCAACAAGATGGGAAGTCTGGATGACTACCACTACACCATCAATGCAAGCTGTTGTTACATGAATGAGGTCATGGCGACATCTATATACGAATGTGGGGCGGGGAAGAGAAAGGAGATCTGTCATAGAAAATTGGGTTAGACTTCGCTGTGAGCATTGAACCCAGCCCTTATGCGTTTAGACATATACCTATCACGACCAACACTCATACTGAGATAAAACCCCACCAACTTCTTACTACCAGGAACTAGAACGACCGCCACTTCCTCAGGTCCACTATGAGCAGAGCATTAGCTAGCTGCCTGAGTAGGTAACACTTGGTTGCAGCTCGATCCCACTTATAATTTACCCAAATATATCGTGTACGCATCATATCTTACCGCCTACCCGAGTATCCGTTAGAGATTCCAACAAATCCTCCATCTCTCCCAGTCGCCACCACGCAACTTGCCAGGCAGCCTAGCCTAGTATGAGCGGCACCAAAGGCGGCGACAAGATCGGCAAGATCATCGCGCGACTACAGCAGCGCATCAGCGAGGGGCAGTTCTACGAAGCCCAGCAGCAGACCCGCGTTGTTGCCGCACGATACATCAAGGCCGCCAACTGGACCGCCGCCATCGACATCCTGTACAATGTCGCCCAGTCGCTGCTGAAGGCGGGGCAGGGCGGTAGCGGGGGTGACCTCTGTGTGCTACTCATCGACACTTACAAACAGGCTGAGCTCAAGCCTGATGCTAACACCAAAGGAAAGCTGCTGACGTGCTTGCGCCTGTTCGACAGCGAGGAGCCCACGCGCAAGAAATATATTGGAGAAATAATATCGTATGTTCACCGATTTGTTCTATTCGGTCACTGCATGGTACTTTAAGTAACAATAGCTATGGGAATGTGCTAACATAGAACGCTGTCCGCAGATGGTCCTCGAGATTCGGCGAATACCCCGCGGGCGACCCGGAACTCCATCACGTTGCCGGTTCCCTATACGCAGAAGAGCACGAGGTTTACGATGCCGAGAAACATCTCATGCTGGGCACTAAGGATTCTGCCGAGGTGCTAGCTCGCATGGAGTATGAGTGGTTCAAGGAGGACGAAGCACACACAGCTGCCCTATACGCCGGTCGAGCGGTGCTGCCCTATCTAATAACGGCCAACGTCCGGGCCGCCAATACATCCTACCGCGTCTTCAGTAGCTTGCTTAGCGACGATAAACAATCCCAGCTTGGCATACAAGACGTGAGCAGTAACAGCGCCGATTTGCGGGTGTTCCCAAGCATACCGCTCCTCAACTTCCTCGGTTTACTACTACTTGCCATTCAGAGAGGCAGCCCAGATCTCTACAGGCAGCTGACGACAAAGTACGCTAGCCATCTCAAAGACCTCGAGATGTGGAACGAGGCGCTAGAGATAGTTGCCGAGATATACTTTGGTATCGTGAAGCCCCGGCAGAGCAATCCCCTAATGGATATGATGAGTGGGTTCTTTGGCGGTGGGGCTCCTGCAGGCGGGAGCTCGAAGAAGCCTGCTGTTAAGGCTCCGTCATCGACTTCGATGCCGGCGGCGGAGGGTCTAGATTAATCGAGCTGCTCAAGGACAGGTGTAGCATAAAGTAGACAGCCATCCTAAATATTTTGTCGAACAGTATCCTTCCTGACTATGTTCAATGTACCCGTGGAGGTTCTTCAGCTTCGTACATCCAATTGTCTTCAGCCAACGCGGCTACCTTTGCCCTCATACTGGCCTTGAGGGTCTCGAGAACTTCTGCTTTGGTTGTTAGTCTCGGCGCTTAGCATAATCCTACCCTTATTTACCTTCAGGCTGCGCTGCCATGCGCGTGTAATTGATCTGGTGGTGTCGGACGGCCTCCGCTAATTTATGCCTTTCGCCTATACACAATAGCCACTATGGTAAGTAAATGATTTTTCTCTGATTCGCGACGCAAAAAGGGGAGACTCGGAACCCGCGTACGTTCATTCTCCTGCGCATCATCGAGGGCGGCCTCATCGTCCGGGTCGTCCAGCGGTGGCGTGGGCGGGTCTTCGACCTCGAACTCGCCGTTCTTGTCGCGGATCACGATCTCGGAGGACTCAGAGAGCACGTCGGCGTCAAGGCGCAGCGTCTCGGCGGACGACGAAGACGTGTTTACTGCCGCAGCCGCCGCCGCCGCTGCTGCTGCTGCTGCCGCTGCCGCGGCGCTGGCTGGACCAGCTCCTCCGCCGCCCAGCCTCGCGGTCTCGGCTGCTGTAGGTCGTCGCGTCAGCTGGCCCTGGAATAGGTTGCGCCGCACGACTGCTGCGCTCGTTGCTGCGCGCGTCAGGCGGCTTGCGCCTTGGCGTAGGCTCGGGAGCGGCGCGCGATCGGCCATTTGGGAGGACGAGACAGCGGGGTGCAGGCTGAGGGGCTATAGATGGCGAGGTTCACGTCGCGCTGTGTTGTGTTGATATACTCTTGCACCTTCGTAGGGGTAATAATAGTCGTCTATACACAAGGTCAATGGACCGGAAGGACGGGTATTTTGAGAATTCGGTTGCTGAGTTCTAGGTTGGATAGAAAGAAGCTTGTGATGATTGGTTATGGGTAGGTAGGTTAAGTGGTGGAGCTTAGCTAGATGAATAAGTAGGTTAAGATGGTGTGATGGTGCGGGAGCTTGCGATGGGACCCTTGGAAACTGATATTGTTAGGTTATCTACCAGTAGTGGGTGGATACAGCTACAGGTGGTACATAACACCCCACATTACTTATATACATGTAGGTAGGTAGTTACCTACTTATATGATGTATGATGAACCAATTAACTACACAACTTTCTTACGTGATTAGTGTTGTTATAGTGACCTGCTTATAAGAGAATTATATCCTCTTCATATCATCCTCGGGGATTTTAGGCTAGTCAAGATTTTTGCGCTCATCAACTACATTTTTGGCCATTTTCTTCCGGGGTACTTGTTTATGTGCCAATGGTATTTAGCATGCATGTCTTGGACATCTACGATATCTATTTTTATATCGAGTAATAGATGCCTACATAATTTCCTCATACAAAGAACTTGAAGAGAGGTATAAATAATCGTATAAACCTGGAGTAGAATGATGGGACATTTGATTGGTTGAAAATTGGTGGGGTTTACCATGGGTTCGGTAACCTAGGTACATCTTCATATATCATTGAGTCGCCGTGCGTGCGACCTCTTTCACTTACCACTGTCAATAGACCAATGTCCATTCTTGCGCATGAAAGGTCTTCCATTCTTATCTAGCTTGTTTAAGACTGTTTACTCAAAAGGGTTGAGTTTCAAAATGACCTCGCCCGTTTTCAATATCCAGCCGATCGGCCGTTTTAACGGCGACAGTGAGCCAGTGAAGCGGCCCAAGGTACAGCTACCCCATACGGCAATGGCGAAGGCCCATATTCAATGCCTCAATCATTCTGCCCTCGGCAAAGTACTCAATGCATATTCTTGTATCTGACTAATCCGTTCTAAGGAATTTGCATGCTTTTCCTACGACGATAAACATGAGTTTCACCTCGACGACAGGTCGATGCAATGGTATTATCCCCCTCGACTGGGAGCAGACTTGTCCAAAGGTTTCGACAGGTTCGACAAACACGATGAATCAATAGATGAGCATCTAGATAGCTTGTTGAAAACCATCGCAGCTCACGAGAAAGAAGAGGGGAAGAAGATTGATGCGAACATTGTCACATGGCGTGGTATGATGACCAAGGCGAGCAATCTACTCTTTAAACATGATTCATACATGTAATAATGTCTAATTGTATCTCATAGATAATGTCGGCGCCGTTTGAGGATAGAGATGGGTATGTAAACGATAATATTGTTGATGATAAAAGCGCACACTTAACTGTTGTGTTCATGCTAGCTTCGAAATGAATGCAACTCTCTATCAAGTTCGTAAATCTACCAATCCTTCCTAAGGACTTCCCTACTAATCTTTCCGAAGGATTGCATGTATGACTCTGCCCCTCGTTATTTCGAACAAAATCAGACAAATCTAACAGCGGTGAAGCTTCATCGAGGACAATTATGAATTCAAGAAAGCCTCCAGAGATCAACAAAACAAACAGCAACGGGGCCGACGAAACCAGTTTTCACCTCAAGTTATGACCTACTGGGGTAAAGTCATTTATAGCTATCTATCTTACCTTCAGCCGCAAAGCTCACCGGAAATACAGGTTATAAATTTGAGGCGCTATCATGTTTGCCGCGACCCTGGGGTGAGGTGAGCCGTGAGTTCATTGAGAATCGTGACGAGCATGTTGTTAGCAATAAAGCCCAATATTGTTCTGTTGTACGAACAGGCATTGGCAAATCGGTCCTGTGTCTGGGCGGAGAAGTTGACGCTAGTGAGCCTCTCCGAATCGTAGCAATCTGGGTAATATCACACAGAAACACTAACACTGTGATTTGTCAAGTCTGGGACTCCAAGCCCACGCAAAAGGGGGCACCGACCAACTGGATTGAGCTGAAGACAAGTGCCGAAATCCGCGATAATAGAGGCATGCAAAATTTCGAGCGCAAGCTCATGAAATTCTGGATCCAGTCTTTCCTACTTGGCGTGCCCAAAATTATCGTTGGCTTTCGCTCCCAGGGGGGCATCCTCACCAAACTCGAGGAGATCCCGACAGCTTCTATTCCGGAGACGGCTGCAAAGCGTGGCGTGCGCAGTTGGAACGCCAATACGTGTATTAACTTCGCAAGCGCATTTCTAGACTGTACGTCTGCTGGTCTCTATTGACTACTTCGATGTCTATCAACGTTACGTAACTGACTTAACTGTAGGGTTGAGAGATACGATCAACGATGAAGGGGTTTGGAGGATAAGAAGGCAAGCCGGCTTATCGACCATCGAGGTTTTTAGAGTCGAAGAAGTTGGACACGGCAGCATTCTCACGGAGGAATTCATTAATTGGCGGATCAAACTGAGTCTGAGCAGCAATGCTGCTACATAATTAGTTCTCGAACTGGTATATCGAGATCGAGAATGCTGGCCATGCTCTATATATACCCATGTTAATTCGTCATGTCCTATCTCTTTCTATTTGCGCTGAATCAAATTTCTAAAGATTATACGTGTAGATCTACGTCTAATTTTCGCTGTGTAGGGTTGAATTTACTTGCGCTCACTGCCGTGCTGTAGCTGACCTTACTCGCTGTAGGATCTATGCTGTTGTGATCGATCTCGAAGGCCATATGGTTAAGGAAGTTATACACCTATTCGTGAAATCGCATTAGCAACTCCCTCAATGCGCAAGGTTCTTAAACCCTTAGCACATAAACTTACGGGCTTCCCATGCCATCTCCCACCACCAAGTTCGAACCAGCCAATATGCCCTCCCAGCGATGTTGTGCAAAGAACAGTGTAGGGGTTTTTCGCGGCCTCGGGGTATGGAAGTCCCATCTTGGAGGCGATGGGGTCGTCGACGGCGTTGATCGCCAACAGGGGAATTCGGACTGACAGGAGCGAGTCGACGCTTGATGCGTCTCGGTAGTATGCGTCCTCCGTCGGATATCCCCACGTCGGGCATTGATAGGCCCTATCAAACTCATAGAGATACTTAACCTTGGAGAGCTCCGACAAGCTTACATTGCCGTATTTCTCGATCTCCACTCTGTTATTATTTACTAGAGTTCTAAGCGAAGCTAGATATAGAATTAGCATACTAGAGGCGAGTGAAGGTTCACATAATACGAAGGGGGATGAGGTATCCTAGACGACTCGATACTAGCAAGGAAATTGACAGATGTTATCTGATCACGTACTGCCAAGAGACTTTAGGTATATCTCATGTCCAATCCATGTGCTTTTCAATGTCTTGTTGCCTATCTCTAAATTCCATGGGCTAGAAATAACAACTGCTGCTTTGAACTGGCAGTCTGCACCTTCTTCACCAATGTACTAATAACCGGTTAGAATACTGCTTGAATTCTCGATAGAATAAGAGAAATCACCCACATTTGTCAATATATTAGCGCCTAGGGAGAAGGCGAGACCAAACAATGGGCGATTAGGATACGTCTTTCGCAGCCATTTAACCATCTGCCCTAGAATATAAGCAAATAGCCAGGGGTGAGTATGAATGATTTATTCACAACCGACCTGCCGTGTGTCCCAAGTTGCACGGGCATTGTAAAATAACCCGGATGTGATCTTGCTCCTAGCGCAACCTCGAGAGTTAATGACGCAGATTTCCCAATTACCCTCCTCAACCAGTGACTCGATAGCATATCTCAGATAAACTTCGTGCGAGCCTCCGGTAAGGCCATGCAGAACGACGAGCATGGGGCGGGAGTCGTCCGAGCCCATACTCGCAAGCTCCTCCTTACTAAAGTACGTGGTTCGCGGCGGCAGGGACTCATCGGAGTCGGTGGAGGGCGCCACCACGAAATCCACGGCAAAACTGCCCTTGAATTTGGCGAGTTCGGCCTCAAATACACGCCTTTTATAGTGGACGGGCGGGCCGTGGGCCTTGGTCACAGTCCATACTGTCTGCAGGTGCCCGTTGAAGAGCAATGGGTTGAGGTTGCATGGAGGCACCGTGTCTCGGCACACTTGTAGAAGACTTGTCGTCTTACCCTCTTTGTCCTTTAGTGCCAAGGACTTAGATGCCGTCGTGAACTCGATCTTGGCCCGCCCGAACCAGTCCATTTTGACCACCGGATTTCTCGGTAAAAACTTGGTGGATGGTCTGGACACTATGTGGGAATCTTTTGTCAACAGCTACGCCTTTTAATATTAGTAACAGCTTTTGTCTAGCGCCAATAAGAATAAGTAAAATCAAAATGAGCTTTTTTTTTCAAGAATCTTGAATTTTCTATACCTACCTAAGTTGTCAGATAGGTGCCTTACACGAATGGCTACCTATTCGACGGCCCCACTTGCCTCGGTCGAGGCTAGCCCCTGCAACCTCTATAACTGATATGGGAAGAGGAGTGTAGTCGGGCTAAATTATTCAAGTTCATTTTCAATATATAGCGTCATATTTTCTTTTATTTTCTCTGTACCGCCTTTAATCGATCATTGTTTTTTTTATATAAAATTCCTAAGGCTAAGATGACGTGGAAAGCTCGAGTTAGCTGCTTAAATTAGTAGGCATATATCTGGTGTTCTGTATCAGTCTAGCGTAACTTTGGGCTAGTCCTTTTTAGGTACTAATACTTTTAGCCGGCGGGTGGTTACATCACATGACTCTGGTTGTCTCCTTCGAGGCTGAGAATTGAAGCGCGCCGCGCCCCGACCCACTCTCACAAGGCCAAACGACCTGGCTAAAGCAACTTGTCAGTGGACCAATCGTCACTACAGGAACGAGCGACGACGCAAGCTCACACTCCCTACCCACCGGCCTCCCTATACGTGCAGCGACAAGGGCGAACAACGAATTCACGGATGGTGCGTCATATGGGATATAAAGAGATGGTATAGATGGCGCTAGAAGACGCGGAATTATGACATATCCTGGCCCTTTGCCCCATGGCCAACAGCTGGGGTTCAACCAGCAAAACCACCAACATCACCATCAATATGCTCCCGAATCGCACAACGGCTGGGCGAGCCCGCATACGAATAGCTCGCAGCAACAGGTCCAGCACCAGAACCACCAGCAGCAGCAGCAGCAGCAGTACCAGAACGGTGTAACCTTTGCGCCGACTATTACCACGGCCATTTACTCTCATCCGACTTCACAACAGCCGAACCAAATACCAGTATCACATCACAGAGTCCCACCTTCGCACCCGCAGTCGCATCGGCAACATCAGCTGCCGCCAGCACCTCCACTACTACCACAGCAACATCAGCAACATCAGCAGCAACAGCAGCAACAGCAGCAGCAGCAGCAGCAGCAACAGCAGCAGCAGCAGCAACATACGAATTACCAATTCCATGGCTACGACCCTTCATTCGACCAGCGGCCCTATGCCCAACCCTCGCCGCAAAATGCCATGCACTCGTCGGCTCAGATGATGCAATCGATCCAACAGCCCATCCAACCTCCAAACCAGTATATTCAACAACACCAACACCAACATCAATACCAGCAGCAACAGCAAATGGCACTGCCACAACTCCAACAACGACAAGTCCAGCAGCAGCAGCCACAGCGGATGGACTGGCAACAGATGCCTCCTCCGGTTTCTGTTGCTTCATCTTCGCCCTCTTCCTATCAAGCTATCCAACCTCAGCCTCAGCCCCAACTTCAACAACAGCAACAACAGCAACCTCAGCAACCTCATCACATAATACAACATGTCAACTCCCCTATCATGCCTCACTCCCCCCATCTCGCACCTCATTCCATATCAAATAACCAGCATAGGGCTGCCAGCTCGGGTGCCCGCATTGAACAGGCCGCTAGAGTATCTGCGAGCCCACGCCTTACGTCCCAGACCGTAACAAGAAGCCCAAGTGTGAGCTCTACAAGATCGCCCGCTCTAGCGCCCACTCTTCTCCCACACCAGGACACAACCTCGCTCTTGATATGCATGGCCGAGGAGTTTTTCATAAAAGCGCGGAAAAGTGTCCGGGATATTGCGGCAACTCTTGATGAGCGGAGTGTTCATGACTATCAAAAGCTGATCGCGACAGGTCTGGCTTGTCTCGAGGTTGCCATTGGTAGTAATAAACTATCTCCGCGATTGGAAGCCCTAGCCCGGCTCCGATATGCCAATATTCTCTGCACAGAGACCAACAACGTCATGGAAGCTGAGACTGCCTTGACAAAAGGTATCACACTTTGTGACAGGGTATGTGATTCTGCCGACGATCTGTTATAGCACATGGAGGCTCACAACCTAAACCACAGAACCGATTTACTGATCTCAAGTACTGCATGCATTTTCTGCAAGTCCAATTGCTTTTCTCCCAACACAAGGAGAAGGCAGCTCTGATTGCTGTAGATGCGCGAATTCGGGATGCCGAGGTGTAAGTGGTTTCTTTTCCCAGTTTGGGGTAGACAACTAGATCTAACAACTTAAAAGAGTCAAGCATACACATTGGGTATACGCGTTCCGCTTCTTAAAAACATCCTTCTACTTACAATCCCTAAACCCTACCGAAGCCCACGCCTTAGAAAATCTGAGAGCCATCACAATATTAGCTAGTCAAAGGGGCGACCGTCCCATTTTCGCCGTCGCTTCTTTACTAGAGGCGCTAAGTCATCTCAGGGTGATGAAAGACGACGCTATTGTGCGTATACAGGCTTGTATAGCCCAGGCCTCTAAATACCAACTAGAGGATTCCATGACTATCATGCAATTAGATGTATTACAACTTGTCTTAGACCTTGCCTGCAGTCTTCAGCAAAAGTCACCCCAGATGATTTCACAGAAGTTAAAAGCTTTGCAGGATAAGATGGATGCATCTATTAAAAATGCAAACTGGGGCTTTCAGGATAGACAGCTTCTACTTCCAATCCACAAACAAGCTAATAACCAGTCTATTATCAGCTCCGACACCTCAAGTATAATACGTCCAGGCGAGGATGGTGACGGTTATGACTATATTGTCATGTCATTCTGGAGCAAACTAGAAGCCTTCACGACTACGTAAGAAACACAACATGAATGCTCTATATCATTGCTAACATGGATCACAGATACACATACAGCGGTCTCGCTCTTCTATACCAACAACCTCGTAGCGACAAGAAGCTGTTCTCTCTTTGGGAAGAAGCCTTAAGTCAATTGACAAAGAGTAAGCAGTGATTTGCCTGTTTCTCTCAAGACTCGTCCTAATTCTCTTTCCAGATCGTGCGAAAATTAGGGGGTTCGCTCATTCACTAGAAGATGCCGTTCAGCATCTAGACTGGGAAAAGGAAGCAACGTGCTATCTACATATTCTGCGCGGTCTGCATCTAGCCACTTCCACGAAGTGGGATGAAGTAAAATACTGCGTAACACAACTAGAGACCTTGGTAGCGCCTACATATGGGAGCACGGTGATACTTTATTCCATGTATCTGGCGGGCGTCTACCACCAGGGAACCGGAAACCTGGAGGCTGCTATTAATATCTACAGTCATCCGAATTTCAGTCTTGATGTCGACAAGTCGCGAGGAGGGCATCATAAACCTGCTGAATTTGAAGTGGCCTTATTGGCAACCTTCAACCTGATATGGATCATGCAAGATCAACATTATCGGAATGACCAGCGCACCCAAGAACTTCTCGAGCAGATACGTCCACTTTGTATAGATCATCCGAACATGGAGATTCGCACAGCGTATAATCTTGTCATGGCAGCTATTCAAACAAATCCTCCAGTCCCTATGACTGGGGTCAAGACGCATATTTCCACGGCATTAAGTAATGCCAAGAACTTGGCTGATGTGCACACGCTATCTATCGCTCTCAATCTCATGCGAGCTAAGCTTTTCCAAAGCATCGTCGGCGACCAGGCACTGAAGAGCGCAAAGGCAGCATCGACTCAGGCTAGGAGAAGCGGCAACACACTGTGGATGAGCGTGGCGGATGGTATGCTTTCGCAGAGCTACGAGGTTCAAGGTGCAATGGCAGAAGCACAGAAGGTATGGCATGACGCGACTCATTTTGCCAACCAGGCTTTGAAAACAAGCCTGGAATAGTTTGTCCTGCGGAATGTGCGGTTGTTATTACAGCCTCGGCCTATCATTTTAGCGGTGTGATGAAAATTGGGATATTCTGTACTATATCAAGTATGGGTTCTGTGGCGTTGGGAATGGTCAGGTATCTGGCGTGTGCATGCACAAGGCGTTTTGAGGAACTAGTGGCAAAACGAAACTTGTCCATCGTTATGTTCTGGCGCGATCGATGGTATATACCCTTTTGATGTTTAAGTAGTCGCTGTCGATCGCGACTTGTTATTGAAGCTTCTGCAATGTGAGGATCGATTCGATCATAGTAAGGTTTGCAGTTTAATAACATATTTCTCAGGTGACACGAGCGTCCCTGGCATCGGCTGGCAACATCTCAGCGACTGTATACCTAGAGGTTCTGAGCCCAGGTAATCTGTACATATCTATACGTATTTTTCAACTCGAGGTCAGTTTGAATGTGGTTGGTTCTTGTTACACTTGTGCGCTTAGCCATGCCTACTTTAGGAATCGGCAAGCAGATAGTGAGCTTACAATATTTAGAAGAGTAGAGCCTGTCCTTGAAGATTCAGAGAGTTCCGGATCCGATAAAACTATTAGTTCCATAATGCTACGGCAGGTCTGTCTGACATATGTACTAATATTAAGCAAGCCTTCGTTAGTTTGATCAGGTAGGTAGTATAGAATAACTTGTTAGATAGCCGCGTATATAATACGAGAGTAGTAAGACGAAATGTTATGTAACCTTTACATGATTATCATGTAAGCGCCCTCATGTCAGTCAAATCCCATTCCTCTGGAAAATGTCGGTGAGAGCCGGGATTCGCCTACTGTATGTATATATGTAGGTATCCTGCAGGTTTGAAGTTCGAACGGCCACAACAGTATTTGCTTCTAATAGGGCTTCTTGAGTATACTTGTTCTTATGGTAGATGCGAGTGACACCCGACTCTTCAGAAGCTCAGATTCGCTGCCAGTAGACCTCTCCTACTTTTTCTCGTATATCAGATGTCTCCAGTGATATTGATCCGCCCCTCCCCCCTCCCTGTAAACCTAGGCTAGGTATCAAATGGATCTCAGTGAAGGATCGGAACCTGTGACACTAAGTTTAGAGTAGTGTTGACGCCTCCAACCCTCCGAGGAAACGGCAACAGCTTGAGTATGATCGTTCTTCGGGATGAATGATTTCACTGGCTAAAAATCGGCAGAGGTGGTAGAGCAGCACCATTTGCCGGCGAGAGTAGAATTCCTTCCGGCATCCTCCTCGCTAGGCAACGCGGCGACACTCCCTGGGCGCTCGCACGGTAGGTTGCATAGGTACTCTGTAGCTGATACAGCTTGTTCCAGGGCACGGAGGATAGTTATCATGCAGCCACATGACCGTCGATGGGCTTGTATGACCCAAGCGCTGCTATACACACTATACGGTATACCCTTTCTTATGTGTTCTAGGCTTCTACCTCCTCGTTTCACTAGTTGGCGGTTGTGGATGGGAGCTAATAGCGGTATCACAAGGCTTATAAACGGGGTTGATAAGGTCTAGTCAAGAGTTGTATAGTTACACCGGTAAAGTGACTGTTAGCTGCAAAGGGCCAATCCTACGCATCCCATGTATTTATTTAGTAACCTAGCCCTCGTTCACACAGGTAGAGCCATACATGCACACATGAAGCCACAGAAAGTAGCAGTGAGGCACCAAAACCTACAGAGAACAAGGCACAGTTGATCCTTCTCCCTGTCTCTGACTTGACATACATACCTAGGTAGGCGGATGGAGACGACAGCCTTTTCAAGAAAGCAAGATCTCATGTTATGTTGTGTGATGGCGCCGTTATTGTCCAATATTGGAGCTGCAGATGTGAGGCAAAGACAGCTGCCCTCTCGCTTCAGCAGGCCCCTTCTTCACTGAGCCATAGGACCTGAATAGCCTATGTAGCCTATGCAGGACTGTCCTGCCGAATCTACTATGTCTGAAATGAAGGGATAGATTGGGCGGGCGCTGGGATAGGATGGAACTTCAAACCGGTTTTTTTCTTTACGTCACATCTAATAAACGCCTACCGGCATGTGCAACGTGGGAGCCTGATAGTGAGGAACTATCTTTCTCGGCTTTGGCTCGGACAGATCGTATAGTCACGAGCAGTCTGTACTATATGTAGATAGATATGTAGTTGGTAGTTAGACCATCGACCTATTAGTATTTGTGGTCCACGTCTAATGATGAGAGAGGATGAGCAGGATAACGGCAAGACTACAGTATGTAGATACCTACGCTAAGAGGAACCAATGCATTACTACTTACTACTAGGTACCTATAACGTGCGGCGTAGTTAGAAGCCATGGGATCTGATGACTCTGGACCCTTCCTACATACATCCAAGGTCGCGAAGGATCTAGATGGGTGCTCACGAGTCCCGACACGTGTACGGTAGTGTATTGATGAGGCTTCGCAAAATATACCCATTGCAGCTATAGATCATGGGCCCAAGGGACCGCAGATGAGAGCTGAGAGACAGAGAGAGTGCCAGCAAGCCGCTATCACATTTTCGGTGGCACATAACAAATCCTGCTCTCTCTAATATAGGCAGCGTGTGTACTTACAAGCAAGATTTGCTGCAAGGTCGGGGGGACACTGGGTTACCGTCACATCGCACCAAGCCACAGTAGTCAACAGAGGTTCGGTAACAAGCGATGAACCAGACGTGGACGTTCAACGGGGAACATGCCACACACTTACCCGTACCTGTGCTACACAAGAATTATTCCCTCAATCAGCGACTTGGCCTATGTAGAGGCAACTACAAGTACCTTCTTTTGACAAGAAAGTTCAGGGGAATAGGATGGATCCTGCTTCCCCTAGGTAATGCCTGATGCCTGATGCCTAGGCTGACTTGCGTTGAATTGAAGGAGGGAAGGGTTGCTTGTCGGGATCGCTTCCCCCCCCTTGCCAGAGCTACAGAGCGAGTGCATGGTTACCGGGTTAATATGTATACAGAATATACACCGGCCTACACTAGATAGATCTGCCGCTTAAGCACTGGGTATGGGATAGTTGCCCCGATCTAACGGTCATCTTACAGCACGGACTTGTACGCATTCGGTTGAGCTTATATATAAATATATATGGAGATCGTTATGTATACGTACTAGGTACTGTACAATGCCGTATATAAAGCTTGGCTCGGTTTCTAAGAATAGTACACTATGGCATAGTGTATATAGTAGAGGTACAGTACGCTGGGTATGGTGATTAAAAGTAATAAAGAGGCGAGCCTGACTTCCGGATTGACTGGAACTGACGGGATCGGGATTATTCCGCTCTCTACAGCAGAGTCAATCCCGCACGCACATCTTCGTTGGCGACGGCAGAACAAGGCGAAGGAACAGAGACATACCGTAGGTAGTATATAAGCACTATGACTTTGGAGAAGGGTAGCAAGAGGATGTCTTAGGTGGTGTAGAATAGGTAGGTAGTAAATCTAGTGTCGCATAACAGGCGGAAGAAACCGACCCTAAGTTCATCCTGCTAGCTTGTTCGGCAGCCTTGCCTCGCTGAGCCTAGGTAGATGGTGAAGCATGCAAACAAGCGTCGTCCAGATACCTACATGAGAATGAAATATCCCCATCAGCGACGCTTACAGTAAGTACATACATATACGTCTGCACTGAAGCGGCAGAGCCCGAAATGAATAGCTTTTGCCTGGGGTAGAGCCGAGTCTCCCCTGGCCAGAGCTCGTACATACAGTACAAATATATATATACATACATACATGCGTACATATGTAGGTAGGTTTTTCGTTCATAAGCAGACTCAATGCTTGCCAGGACGAACAACCTAACCAATAACGGTATGACCGGTCACACAAGTGAAGGACAAAGCCACGCGACGAGAGTGAGATTGCAAGGACATGCCAGACCCTTGGCAGAAACTATAAGCAGCAAAGCTCTAACCCTGCCCGTCATCTCATCCATCCCATCGAGCCGAGCAGTTCGAGGATTTAGGGAAGGTAAAGTTAGGCTGACAGGCAAGCGGCTGATCCCTTCGTTTGGGTCCGACGGTATTGATGACGGAATCTTGTCTAAGGAGGAAGACGTCGGCGATTATACAGTATGTAGGTACCTACACACTTACACGACAGTATTGTACAACCATCGGGCTGCCGACGCTACAGTAGGTACTGTATTCTGTATACCTACCTACATGGTGAAGCGAGGAACCGATGAAGAGATCCTGGACCTATAATTGCCAATTCGGTCGGGTAAGTACGCTAGTCTTGCGATATTGTTAGATATTGATCTTTGTTATTTGATCTTATTGATCTATGCGTGTGTCCCTGCAAGCTAGTTAGCGCGCGCTATACTTGTATGTATATGTAAGTAGGTAGAGGCATGCGAGCGCTCCGTCAAACCCTCGACTACTTATGTATGTACCTATCTGTCCGGCGCAGCAGCTCTCGGCTAAGGTACTGTTCCTCGGCGCTTCTCGCTCACCGAAGAAGGGCCAATGTCAGTTTATGAGTCGTGCTAAGTCATCGCTGGAGAG
The DNA here is from genome assembly GCA_038501195.1 of Nemania diffusa. Taxonomy (NCBI): domain Eukaryota; kingdom Fungi; phylum Ascomycota; class Sordariomycetes; order Xylariales; family Xylariaceae; genus Nemania; species Nemania diffusa. The sequence continues at coordinate 632,519 of JBBPUQ010000010.1, read as the reverse complement.
GTCATACTAAGTCGGATCCGCTGACTCTCACGAAGGTGGTGAAGCTGTGAATACTTAGATAGGTGTATGTATGTATAAGTCTTCGACACGGGTATCACGGATCCAACCACGGCAATCATGAATTTAGGTGCCGCCCTCCTATCTACTATGTACTGTAGTTCATAGTTCATATGGTAGGGAGGTAGGCATGTTATGTGTATGCCTGTTGCGATTGGAGAGGGAATAAGGAGCGCGCCATGCTGATCTGGGACCCCCGGTCTGGATGATGGTCCTGTTGGGTATGCCGTATGCCGTGTGTGCTGTGTGCTACGTCCTTCCTTGGACTGGGTGGTATTTATGGCTGCTCTGGCAAGGTGACAAGCTGTCTCTAATCCGGTAACATCTCCTTTTGGCCCCAGTCTACCGGCCGGGCTGCCACGCAGCTGCAACGTTCGAGGCGATACGCAGTACGTGCCGTATTGCTTACTGCCGCCTCACGATGCTGCCTGAGTAAGACCAGATGATTCTGGCTCGATTGAGCAAACGCTCGCCTCTAGCCTGCAGGGCACAGTTTCAGCTGCGGGGCCTCTTGCAATCCCGCAGGGACACTGTACATATACGCAGTATGTAAGTACGCACCATATAAACATGAGTATGTAGGTACTGCGTATACCTACATACGTACAGACACACGACTGTCCATGCCTCCTGGTTCCGTCAACAACGGTAGTGTGAGCCGGCATAAGCCTGGAACGCCAGCTGCACGATGAAATTGCGTCGGTAGTGCTCCTGCAGTAGCAGGGTCGAATCAGGAATCGCTCGAAAAAGGGGCCTGTTAAGGAACAGCGCGTAGAGCTCTCCATGTAAGAACCAACTGTTATACTACTGCCTACAGTATGTATGATGGCCTTTATTTCGATGATATAGGAGTGGTGTATATTGTGTGTAGCGAGGAACAGCTCCCACGGCACTATCTATGTATAGTATGGCGATATTATGCCGTGGCTCGTGATCTATGACCCGGGACTTGACACAAACTCGTCAAGGCCGCCTTACTTACACTACAGATACCTACCTACTGTACATACATACTGCGTACATACCTACACGTACATACACTAAAGGACCACACATAGTGTAATCATGTCCTGCAGGCAGCAATTACCCGAGCCGAATCGTTTACCTAGCCTCGAACTGTGCTGCTTTTGGACTGGATTGCCGGCCGAACCCAGGCACTATGCTACATCCCTGTCTGACACGAGGTGAGAATCCTGCGGAGACAGGACAACGCCAAGATGTGCCCCCCCCCCCTGATTGTGTTGTAGTGTAGGTACTTGTGCTCTACATACACGGATGCACAAAAGCCGAGTTCCTCTCCCTCTCCTTGTTATACATACATACATACCTATTGGCGAACTGCTTGAATGCTGGTCCCTGGAATAACATCCTTTAGTGCCAGGAGCAACATAAGATCGCCATGGCACTTCTTAAGCTACATACATACGCATAGCTCTTGAGCTGGAGCAGTGTTGCCGGCCGATCATCGTCATCTGTAATGTAACACGACCACAGTATGTATTAACCGACGAACATCAATATTGCCTGTTGTAGATAGTCTTCTAAACATTACGGGCCCGGGCCGAAAGCACACATCTGCATATTATGCTCGACCCGCCTACAATTGCAATTCCGAGTAGCCAGCCGTCGACATTGTGATTGCTAATGCGTTACTGATCATCAATTAGCCTGTTCCTGTTAGGTATTTGATAAACCCCCCGCTCTGCCCCCCCAAGGTGGTAACAAGTATTTTCAATGAAGGATAACAGGTTACATTACGCAGGGTATTATATGTGCGCTTCGGAAGGCCTGGACTCGATGGATATTATCGGCAGCTATAGACAGGTTCGAGAAGTCAAGCTACCGACGTATCCTTTGATATTCCTTGCCTGTTAAAAATTAATAAGAGAGATATTAGAGGTTAAATGTTATTTATGTATACCTACAAACGCATAATTATGATCTTACAAAGTACTGCTAAGTGGGTAGTGTATGGAGAGATCGTGCTAATTATAGACCGAGCCTCGGCGAACCGATCTTTTTCCCTTGCCGATAATATCTACCTTGTCGGTGCTGATCTAGACAGTTGTCGTCATCTAGTAATACAGTAATAATAAAAAATTCGAGGGCGCCTATACTGTGGGTTTATCGAAAACCTGTCTGAGTTGTTGGCCTCTTCAACTTGCACTCTCTCGCATTGGGCCTAGCCACGTATTGCGCGACGTACTATAGGCTGGTATGAGGCGCGTTCTAGTGGACTTATAGTCTACAGTACGTATAGGTAGGTATCACAATATTGCTACCGAGCGAGGAGGCAATATGGGATGAATGAGATGGGATGGATGGGATGGCGGAAATTGTCCGATCTTGTTCTCCCGCGCAAACACCAACCGACCCATTGTCGTGCGGCTAACACGGTAGGTAGCACGATTGTTGTCGTCGCGTGGCACAGGCTGTTCGCTTACATCGATGTACCGAACCAACTTCATTGGCTCAAGCCTCAGTCCTCCGTTATGAGTTACTTATATGTACAGTATGTATGCGTGGTATACCTACTTATGTACAGCATCGAGGTACCGAATCGAGGCTCGTGACATGATGAAATACCGTGTCGAAGGACCAAGGCATTTGCCGACATGACGGGGTGGGACTGAGACTGGGATGATACTCGTCATGACCTATTACGGCTCGGTCCCCTTCTTTGGACTGGGCAAACGCCGCATAAGCGCTCGGAGCTTGGTACCGGTGCTGTGGGTGGATTTGAGTATAGGTGGTGTATGTGGCACCGATAATCATGGTGATGATGACTAGCAGTGTCGGGATTGTATCCGAAAGAGGAAGTTAGCTAGGTGCATATCTTACATGAGATGAGCGGGAAGAACAGCGGCCTTTTGACAAGTAACCTATACTGGAGTGAAGAAGACTTCTAGAAGCCTGATTCGAAGCTGGGAGGGTGGCGTCGGAGCATAATCCTTGCGTCCAGAGTAAGGGATGGCATGGTTTCACTGCATCTGCAACAAGATCAATCATCAATCAACGGCGAGGATACATCTACCTACCATTTAGGACATGTCTTTCCAAGGACGAGGATCTCGCGGTTCGAAAAACGATATTACTTCTGATGGCTATAATATCAACTTTACCTACTAGTAGTCTAGTATCGTGTAGATAGTAAATACTCCGTACTAAATAGGATACACAATAGACACCATTGCCGCCCGTAACGATTCTAGACTACCTACATACCTACGTATACAAGTTATTACGTAGTCACCAGAATCAACTGCTTCGATCCCGACGGATAGGTAAGAGGAGAAGGAGCCCGATGAGCCGGAGCGAGCCCACTTCTCCCACGCACGCTTGTCGTGGACAGTACTTAAGGCCACAGTACTTGTAACCATGGATACGTAGATAGCGTCGGGAGGTACCAACATGGGATGAAGAAGGAGGAAGAGGAGGAGGGGAGCAGAAAAAAAAAGGGAATAATTACCGGTAGGGTCGCCTCCACCACGACGACTGTACGTACGGGACTGTACCAAGTACTGGTACAATACTAAATACTAACACATGCAAAGTCCCGCATCGGGAAACATGGCGCCTAGCGTTCGGCATAAGTTCAGCTGCTGCAGCTAGCTGAGGACAAAGTGTAGGTACCCCCAGTGGACAGTGGCAATCACACCGAAGGTGTAACACCGGGGGTCCTAAGTAATATACTGTACGAAGTTGAGTATGCGGCGTTATTTCCTCTTCAGATTTGACCCTGTCTGGGTATGACGAGAGAGCAACCTCGGCACTTGTGTGCGAATGCTTAGCTACCGTATTGATTATGCGTAAAAGGTAAGAATATACGGATTGCCTACAGTACACAGGTAATCTATATATACATACATTTTGTAATACAGTGTCTATATATATATATATATATGCCGTTCCTATATGGTTATATAGGTACGGTAGATTAGAGTCTGAAGCACAGATACCATAGAGCTCTGTTCGCCATCTCATCTCTTGGACTACGTAGTTCTCCCGTATCTTGATCGGCAGAAGGCATTGCGGGGAAGACCTTAAGGAGAGATTAGCAGAGATTTCTGACGTCAATTCGCGATTTCAATCGAATTTCCTTTGGTGCCGCTGTACACTAATATACTGCTGACGAGCATTATTCAACAGGGATGCTAATCCGCTACCCACGTACTGTAGTCGCGAGGTCTCTGGCTGATTTGGCCTCGACTATCTACTACTCCTACTGTACGGACACTGCCTGCTATCAAAAAAAAAAAAAAAAAGCTGGAGTGAAACGCGACGTTCGTATAGCTACCTGGTGGACCCAGTAATAGCCCCTTCACAGAGCGTGTGAGAGACGAACGATGAGCTTGCCAGTGTTACAATTATTCGACCTGACACCTGACACATACCTTTCCCTGCATACCCTCTCACGTATAAACATAAACATACATACGGTGTAACAGGTGTGTGTGTGATACAGACTGGCAATTCAGTAAGGATTGCTCTGTTGGTGAACCAGTCGTGTTTGTGCAACTCTATGCGCAGGTGTGAGTTGGTCTCCTGAATCTTACCGACTTGTCATTACTACTATAGGTAGTGCCGGCATGATGCAGGCCCCCTTGTTTATGTATGCCCACCGGACAGCATTCTAGAAGACCGAGAATTTTACAGAATGCCAGATACCTACCTACCTACCTGCCTAGATCTGGTTGATGAGCTGCCTGGGCTAGAAGTCGGGGCATTCTCCGGACACGGTCAATCTTGTTCGCGAGCTCCATTTATTATTACCCGCGGGTTGGGATGCCTATATAGTTCGCCTAGATTTGCTATACCTCTGTCATGGAGGGCCGTACAGTAATCAGAAGCCACTTCAGACGGTTTGTTTCCGCCACGAAGCACGGAAGTACTCCGTATGCAAACTCGGATACCTAGCAACCAGGTATTGTCGGGGAATGCCGAGTCGTTGGCACCTTTCTCCCTACGCTACTACAGTTCCAGGTAGGCAGCTGAAGAACGGACCAAGCGCTAAGTTGAACCGCTACTGTATGTAATAACGCTTAACAGCCATCCCCGGGTGGTCTAGTACACTTGGATGATAGCTTCGCGAAACTGACTCGCAAATGTTGAGAGACCTGGGCTACCAGCGGCATATCGGGCTGATATGCCGCGCTGCTCTCTGTGTAAGGCGACAGAATGATATGCACCAAGGCAAAGCGATAAGACTTTGGCGAACTGGAAACCAATCATGTCCCGAATTACCTAGAAAGGGATAGGATCGGAATGTTCGTATAAGTGCTTAAAGGTACAACAGAGGAGATGTTTGTAATACCGGTAGTCGAGAAGTGCCATATTTTCTGATATGTTACATATTTCGGAATGCCTTGTTGAAGTTCGTCCTCTTTGTCGAACCTAAGTACACTTACACGTTCTCGATCTACCTCCACGCATCAAGCACGTAGCCATCGGCTGGGATGCACTTCACGCCTACGCAGTAGCTCATCATATGTATGTAGTAATAGTAGTATGCCTTATATAAATGGTTTGCCGACATATACCTACGTGCCTCCTCTGTTAGTACACCACCTCCTTTGGCTGATCTACGCGGAATTGCTGATCAAGCTCAGCCCTCCAAGCCACAGACAATCGGGACCTATAAGAGCCAGGCTAGTGTAGAGGAGGCGCTGGGCGCCGCCTACATCAACAGTATCCTGCGCCAAAAGATTTAGCAATGCATGGGCTCTGGGCCTATGAGGATGCCTAGATTCTCCCAACTATTCCATACTAGGCGAGAATTAGCGAGTACGCCAAACGATGGGCAGCATCGGGAATCCGCTCAGAACCCTGCCACTCCGTCTTTTTATTTCGCCCTCACGATACAGGATAGTGTATGCTATGTACTTACTTACAGTAGAGCAATGTAGCAAGTAGTGTTGTAAAGCGTGGAGCAGCGCAATCGATATTCGCCTCTCGCTTATTGTTGGTGAAAACTTACGATTCAGCATCGTTGCGAAAGCTCTAGACTAGCTCTCGGGCTTGTGAGCCAAGTAAGTATGTAAGTAGATACGTACGGTGTTCATTCTCAAAGCTCACGTTGGATATGATAATCTTCTGACCTTTTGGGCTACTCGTCAGGCCGTTGAAGTACTATGTAAGGAAGTACATAAGCTTGGCTTTGCTCTCCCACGCCAAGTATGTAGACACGATGCATTCTGAATGATTTAATATCATCTCTGGACTCGCGGGGAGGAAAACCATGGCACATGCAACCAACCTACCTACATACACGTACAGTCCCTACTACTGCACACTATGCGTACATACACCAGGTAAGCATACCAGTCAGTAAGTATGTAGGTATTCTGTATGCATGGGTGCATGTAAAGTACGTACCTGTCCCGAACACAAAAAGGTCCCATGCAGTTGCGCACTGCTTTTGCACTTGGCCTCGGACCAAGGGTACCGCTAGCAGGGATCTTGACGAGTGCCGCAGACGTGCAGGCCAAGTCGCCAACAGTTCCTCGAATGGCTCTGCTGACTCCGCGTCTTGGCCGGGAGTGTTCAACCGACTGCGCCAGTGTACCCGGGGGACTGGTATTGCACTAAGCACGACGTGCCGGCGCACGCGCTCCTTATTAGCCGTCATATAGTCTGGGTGAAACCCTACCTTACGTCGCCTCCCTAATAGGTCGGGGGAGCCTCTTGTTGTGCATGTCTGCTCTGTACGTGCCGGCCCAACCGCCATGTCGGTCGTCTAAAACAGCGAACCCGAGAGAGAGACGTTAAGCGGCAGTTGGGAACCGCCCATTTTTTCGACGTTGTATCGGTCGGTGAACCCAGTTCGATAAAATCACAATTAACCTGGAGACGAGAGAGGGATTGTATTGTATCCGCCTACCTACCTACATCCTACCTACTGTATGCCTATGTACTTACCTACCTAACTACATATACCTATCTACTTTGACCTACAGTAAATAGTATGTATGTACATGGGATGCTGGTAGGTACTTTTTATCCTGCTTCGTCATGAGGCGGCGGCTTCGTACGCTGTTGCTGTTGGGTGTAAGTATGTAAAAAGTTCCGACGGGAGATGCCACTACATCGATCTGGCCCACGCATTATCGATCATTATTTCCTACGAATGTTGGCCATTCCCTCCCTAGTCTCTGAGCATTGCGGAGAGAGTCGACAGTCTACTTACTTAGTACCTCAAGAGCCCGATAAACTATGGCTTAGCTCCAATAGTCAGGGTTCATCGCTCAGCCCTCGTTCCCATACGCCCATCTCATCTTCCTCGTTCGTCCAAACCGCCGTGCTTGTCTATCGCCTACTTATATTGCGTATCCCCTCACCTGATTCTCGCCCTAGCTTTTATTTGATCTCGTACGATCCAGTTCCAACTAACCAGCGACCGAACCCAATAACTTGTAGTAGTGTCAGTCTTGATTATAAGAGCCGATGAAGTGAAGAGCTAGTATCCCTTGCTCCTGATGGCCCGCACAACTCGGTCCCAATGGATCCCCACAGCCCAAGAATAGGAAACAAACTATCCCCTTTGGTAGTAGGACGGAGTAACTTGGGATGAAGTTTGTTACTAGTAATATTCATAAAACTACCTAATACCAGGAGGAGTCTTTGCTCTCGTGCTTCGTTCGCTCGGCTCTCGCATTCGGCCGGAACATTCTCCTGAACATGAATGCTGCTGCTGCTGTTGTTGTTATTTCCAATCCTAGCCTGAACCAAACCACGACCCTGATATTCCAGAATTCCCTCTCGCGTAACGATATGGGTAATGAGTAATGAGAGATATACCTATGAATGATATGCTTGCACAGGGCTCCTGGGAACGACCCTCGCTTAATATCTATTACACGGTGTGCCTGACTTGGCCTAGTCTGACCGCAGCTAATGAATGTCCCTCTACTTCCCTCATGTACATCACGGAACTACACACCAGTCCCAGCGTCTCTTGTAGTGTACATATCGTACACCACGGCGTATCCACTCTCCATGCGATACGGCAGGCTAGTCGGTCCATCTCTCTCTCTTACCACCACCGCCGCCGCCCACTACTGTATGTAGGCTCCATCTTCTGGTACTTGGAAGCCTGCCTCCCGCAGCTGAGGATGAACTAGCTGGACTAGGGTAACGGTTATGAAGTCAAGCCACCGGTTGTTACCACTACCTATTTCTACTGCCACTCCGTACCATGTACCTCCAATACGTAACGATATCTTCAACAAGTAACGAACGCCACTGTAGTCTTTCTTCCCATTCCTCGTCCAGTTTACCTGCATTGCATGCACTTCGTTTCTCACTTCTCATCTTCCTCCTTTGTTGTCCTGTCGTTAGCGAGGTTGATTACCACGATACTAGACAACACATTATAGTAAAAAGCACGACGTCTCTCAACTTGCACGACCAGTACAGCGAATACTACCCATAGATTGCCTCGTCGACTCTTGGTTTTTAGGATCACATCTACGTATATCAGGACGTTCGGGGTTAAAGGTTAAATCAGAAGACCAAGCCATCATTGGATCACAGTTGCACACACACGCATAGACACACACCTACACAACCTACACAGAGAGTCACTCTTACTCAGCTAGCCGAATCCTAGACTTCCTCGACGCCGTCGACGATAGAACTAACCGACCGTGTGGTGAGACTTACGGACTGTGCCTCTTCAGGACCCTAACCCGGCAAAATAACGTGCTCCCTTATATAAGAGCATTGTGCCGCAAAGTTCCCAAGCTTCACGCCTGTATACTAATCCCAACTTGAGATTTTGTTATGCTATAGAGCCGGCTGTGGTCGATAACTCGGTCTCAATGGGGATATATCCTGAACTGGATCTTCAACGATCGTCAACCTGTTCAGTGACGCCTCCTGGACTGCCTAGCCCAGTGTCTGCCGTCTCGTTATCTAACGTTTCTGAGGGCAAGTTATTCGGGCGCACCGCACCCATATCTCCTCCCATGTCCAGTCATGATCCTAGAAGGACGTCGGGCATGTCTCCTGGGAAGAGCTTGGATATAATAGGCCGGGGTCAAAGGGAGTTACAGAGTGAGCCAACACGCCAACAGCTACCGTCTCTGAGCAGCCTGTTTGCGGCACATCAGCACGTCCGTCCCGTACATTCTCCTCTATCAGATCGGCCCAGTCCGTTGTATAGAACTCAATCACCGGCGGACAGGCCGGCTTCGGCATCTAACAACCCAGAGAGGCCCTATTCCAGCAGCTCTTCTTATTTCCCGAACATCTCGCCGACTCTAAACCAACCACGGCCCGTGTACGAACCGAGATTGGCGGTGGAGCGGCCTTTTCTACCCTCAGTAGCTCAGAGCTTCCCAGGACCGCTATCTCCTCCGATCCGCGAGTATGATCAGGCACATCATGCCCCCCGGAATGACGCCGTTGCCAGTGGGAAATGGACTCATCCGAGTTTTTCGGAAACGAGGCGATCAGAGTACGTATACAGTGCTCGACCGTCAACACCGAATTTCAGGCCGACGGGCGACCACCGTGTACCGCTGCCTTCCCTTGGGCAAAGTCTTGGTTACGAAGCGAGCCAACCCCTGAAAATCGATGGCCGGGGTCAGTCAGGCCGGTTGAGTCGCTCGCCGACTTCACCGAGCAGTGCTAACTCGGACGGACTTCTTGTGAAGGACGGGCTTGGACCTAAGATCTGGACAGGCACGCATTTCCTGCCACGCTTCGTCCGACGAGCGGAAGTCCCGGGCGAGGGCCTGTGCTACTTCTACGACGATGGCACACACTGCAAGACGGTCATAGACGGAGAGCCAGTAAACGCGCACTGGGGGGTTACGAAAGCAGGAAAGCCTAGGAAGCGACTTGCTATTGCCTGCCTAACTTGCCGCGAGAAGAAGATCAAGTGCGATCCGGACTATCCTCGCTGTGTGCAGTGCGAAAAGTTCGGGCGGATATGCAAGTTCAAGAATGCGTAAGTGATAGTAGCCTCTCTTTCTCTATCGATGAACTACGCCGCTAACTAGAACTAGGCCTCGCGGAGGTCATAACACCTCTCCAGCAGCTTCGCCTGGCGAGCAGGAAGACTCGCGACAACTCGGGGCGCCCTCACGAGTTGTTGAGTTAGATCGGCCAAGGAGTGTATCGAGCAGCTCGGTATCGCCGCATACTAAAATTGGTCGCCCTTCTCCTGAACTGCCTAGCATACCCTCGAAGCGGGCAAGATTCACGTACGAACAATTTCCACAAGAACAGTTTCCGCCACCGCCGCCCACCAGCTATCCATATTCCAGGATGCCTACGCCAGACATGAAGCCGACCAGCGCGCCGTGGCAAACCCGAGAGCTTCCTGGGATACGCGAGAACATTCTTTACCGGAAGTGGCAGGCAGACCCGTACGTTCGTGATCTTCAGCGCACGCATTGAGTGTCTGGGAGTTTACGAAAAAACGATTATTATACTACCCGACTAAAGGGAAACGCTGTGCTCTCGCATCCCCGCCGAAGCAATGAGGGTCGGCGAGTTTATATAACTTGGCGTAGCGATTTACGAGCATCACAGCAAGGGCGCGAGGCAGAGTTATCTAAACTAATACACCTACGACATTTCAAACCAACATATCGGGCGGAGGCTTCTAACCTATAAAGCTGGGCGGAAAAACTAGCACAACTGCTGGATTATAAGCTCGATGGTATGTCAATGAGGACATATCACACGCTTAGGATATATCACCCACCTAGCGAAGGCGATGACGTACTCTCCAGATGACGGGGATAGTTTTTCTTCTTCATTTTCGTCCTCGCCACTACTAGAGAAGGGAATAATCTCAGGATCCCATCCCGGGGCATGGTCTCAGACCCTGACCCCCTAAAGTCGCACACCAGCCTCAGCGACCCCGGACCTGGCTCCCCTAGGTTCGACCCAGGGATAGCCCGGGACATTTCTTCACAAATTACTTGTATATATGGGGATTATTTAATGCATCAATGGCGCTATGGAGACCTGTTTTGTTGTCATGTCCACGAAGAAGAAGAGCCAGCAAGGCGGTGTTCGCTCAGAGCAAGTTCGAATTAGGCATGTTGCATTTGCTGGGGGGTTGCAAGCATTGGTCGGTTGCACACGTTTTGCGTTCATCACTTTTAGCCTGGGGAAAAGGAGAGAGGCCTGATCGGCTAACGATCTCCAGCTTCATGTATATATTCTAGCATAGGTACCTTCTCCAATACCTACCCCTAGCTGGTATTCAGTCGGAATTCCACTACTCAATTTCTAAACAAGATTCATTGTTACCCTCCATCCTCTCCTCGTTCGTTACCCCTTTACACTTGATCCCATACGCAGGCATGCCCAACATAAGAGGAGAGCGGAATACCGGAATGACGGAACTGCGGAAATGGCATAACGTCTGAGCACCATCATGATTGATGGGCTCACTACCTATGAGAAACAGACAACCCCCAAAGAGCATGCAAGCAAGGGAGGCAATGCTAACCAACCAGCCTGCCAGCCAGCAACTTAACTGCCGGCCGGCCGTATGCTCGGCGCCCCCCCTCCCCTCACTGCAGCATGTATGTACGTGTATGTGTGTATGTGTGTATGTACTGTAGCTAGGTATTAGTGTAGAAGCCTCTCCACACATGCACGTAGGAGTAGCAGTAGCATAATCATCATAGTGGCAGCATAGTGGTAGCATAGTGTAGTGTAGTGTCGTGCACTATAGACACTGAGACTTACATACGGACACGCGGACACACACGCAGACCCATGTCTGACGTTCTACGTACATATAGCACTGTAGGTAGTTTGCCCAAGGACACAAGACACGAGATAAAACTCGAGACTTTGCGCGAGTGGGAAAAAGATGGCCATCTTTTTTCAGCTCCCGGCCGAGAGAAAAGGGCTTTCCCTTTCCAGCGAGCCAACGAGAAAACCCGCCCGGATCAGCGGCATGCACCACGGACGGGGGATCGAGGAGGGCCATGCTGGTATCGTCCTCCTCCTGTCTGCTGTGGCGTCATTTCCTCCGGCCCACCACGGCACCAAGAGGGAATAATAAGGCTGGGCAGGAAGAGGAGCCAGGTGACGATCGATGCGCGAGTGCATGCGTGTGTGTGACACAGCGGCGGCGGCACCAGGGTATTGTCCATTACTAGTAATTCGCTCATCGGACTTGATTGCTCGATCGGGAGATGCACCGGGTCTTTTATCTAGGTGCCGGATAGCAGACCGGTAGGCAGAGAGGCAGGTTAGGTAGGTAGGTAGTAAGTAGGGTAGTTTATGTACGCTACGTTATGTAGGTAGGTAGGCCTGCGCATAGGTGCCGAAATACAGTACTTAAGGACTGACTGTACTAGTAACTAATTACCGTAAGTACCTACCTAAAGTTACCGGCCAGTAGGTAAGTTGTGGTCACTCACTCCTTACCTAGGTATCTTACACTAACTACCTAGCCTCCTTTTTTATTTTTAATTTGCCGTGCGGGATCAGATATAATAGGCACAAACCCGAGAGATCTTCTACTAAGTCAAGTTCCTCGTCTACCTTGCCCGAGTAGGTATTAGGTAGTCGAGTTAGTCGGTAGTACCAGGCCTATTTATGGTTAGCAGCGCCGTCTGTCTGGGTCTCGTTACCTAGGTACAAGTGGCCGTAGGTCTGGCTAGATCTCCCAGCTGGCTGGATTGCTTGTTCTCCTTAGTGGGTTGTGAGCGAATCAGCAGACAAACCGGCGATGGTTATTTGGCACTCTTCCAGCGCTTATCTCAGTCTAGACGAGATGGCCACGCATTCCTTATGCGTATGGGCACCTACGGTTATACTTACCTGAGTCTGGATTCCTACCTAACCTACCAGGCAGCTAAGTACCTTAGGTACCTACATATCACTGGGTTGTCCCCACTGTAAAACCAGGTAGGTACCTACGTTACCCACTACTGTACTTCCCTCCATGCCCAATGGCTTACTACCATCGTATGTACCTAGGTAGGTATATGTAGTACGGAGCCCCTCATGCATGCATTGCAGATGGATCTTGCTCGATGCAGCTGGCATCCATCAAAATCCCAATCTACTTACAGGTGGGAAGGTACTTACATGTATCTCCCTGAGGAGGTCCTTAAGCGTATATTAGGTAGGTACCTCTTATCCACAAGGCAGACAGAGGGAAAGACAGATGCCTACGCATACATATAGACAGATATGTATGTTGGTACCCAGTCAACAGTCGTCAATTACAAAGCATCATCGTCGTCATACAAGATTCAAGACCTCTCTATCGTGCACTACTGTGCCACCACATGCATTCTTGTAGGATGCTGGCTGGCTCAACCACCACCACCAGTCCTGCCGCCATCTCCAAAAGGGGCCTACGGCACTGCGCCTAGTGTTGCCGTGGTGTGGTGTGGTGTAGTGTAAGTACAGCATCGTTGTGAGGCTGCAGCATGTATGTATTGTACCTTAACTCAACCTGGTTATATATACCTTGTACAATGCAGTCCCATCATGGTGCAACGTGGCCGCCACATGCTTCTTCAACCAGCCACAAAACATGGCAGCTCCTATCATTTGTCTATTCAGCCCCCCCTCCTTCTAGCCCCCTTTCCAGCCCTCCACATGGTACTTAGTAGTTCACGTACCGGAGCAACGTTAAGCGAAGCGACCTCTTCAGCTCCTTCTTAGCCTCTGTTAGCCGTTGACTGTTGAAGATATCATCAGAGGCTGTGTTGCTCGCCCGAAAAGAGCACATGATGCGAGATCTTACGCTTTCGCACTCCGGACACCTCGGCTTATTCTGCTCAGAATTCATTCGCGCCTACTGCGTAAAAAGAAATACGCATACGTATAGAGAGCGGAGATCTCGACCGATCGTTAGACCATGAGCTTCAATTACCTGTCTACCACTCGCCGCCACCAGTAAGCCGAGTGGGTAGGTAATTCACGCGCCACTTGCTCCTACTGCGTAGGAATACTCTGGTAGGTCTTCGCAGGGTCTAAAGCTTACGTGGCTTTGCTCTTCATTTCATTCATTTCGGCGCAGCTCCGCCCTTTGCTCGCCCTTCGCCAGGTTCTTTCCGCTGAAGAACGGGGATGTACTTAGACAGCACTCCGTGGCTTGCAAATCGACAACACGAGATGTGTCGTAATCGGCAGAGAGGTGCCGACACTACGGTTGGCGATAGTGTTACGTGCATAAGCTAAGTCGAAGAGGATCGCTAGGTAATTTAGTGCTTAGACTACCTACACTACCTAGATGCAGACACATTCCGGTAACAGATCTTGTTACGTCCGTGAGGGTTGACGTTTCTGGGACGAGCACCACACCGGATCCTTCAGCCATCTCCACTACCTACCCTACGAGGGCTTGTGTGGCTTGTCTGTTCGTCTCATCTAGGCACAGGCATCGGCCGGGAATACGGTGCGTCGTCTCCGTCAACACGAGACTCTATGCCGAGCAGCAATTCTTGGTCTGGGTTCTCAGACTCGGCTAGGCATCTATTAAAGATCCGCTAGCCTTAAGAAACAAGGCCACGCTGCTAGCATCCCAAGTTAGCGTATTTCCCTGGACGAGAGATCACTATAGTTTGCTATTAGAAAGAATAGGAGGCCTTACAATGGGTTGCCTACGTAATTCGTACGAGCTGACTAGGTAGGCATATTGCTTCTTTTGATACTTCAGCAGTGAGCAGCTGTACATATATCAGTATCACCCCGCAAGTGCCCCCGTCGACTCTAGTCTCACGTATTGTTAGGATGCCCTTGAACTGAACTGCAAGCCTCGAACATCGTGGCTTATCTTTGGCTGATGATCATGGATCATGGTTGGAGTGGCGGCACAGATCTATGCGATCGCCCAACGCTAACTCAATGCCATTAGCAAGATCTCATCAAATCGGGATGGATGAAGCCTACTTTAAGGCGTCACTTTTCATGCCATTGTAAGTGCCTACATATATTTCAATTTACCTGCTACCATGGCTATGTCATCAAGTATATACGTACTTTAATCAATATTCCTTAGCTCATAGGTATTGTCATCTATTCTATTAAACGACCTACATCATCATATAGGCAGATGTCGGTACTTGATAAGGGGTTGTAAATAGATACGTATTATATAAGAATTTAGGTCGGCATCTCGTATCGATAAGATGGTCGATAAGCGATATCGAAATATTGGGTGGGGCGAAGATATGATGATCTTCCTATTCACAGTTCTCCTTTCTGTGCCTATGCTAGGTACACGTCACCCACGCTGTTGACCTTGATGCAATTTTGGATTTTGCATATATCTACACTCGCTTTTGTAATTATTTCATATCCGTTAATAGGCTCCAAATGCTGATTGTTACATCGCATCGCATCGCGTCTTATCTTGCGCCGGTTTCCCGGGTGGGTGTGTAGAATCAGAGGCACGTTCGCTTCGCGATTTGCTCCCCCCCCTAAATAAAGACCGCGACGATGGGCTTCTTCACAAGCCTCGCCGGCATTGCGGCGCCATTGTTTCTAATCGCGTCTCCAATTTTCTCCTATGCCGACCAGGCCATATCCATGCACCGCGCGAGATCCAGTGCCGGTTTTTCTCTCGATATACCCCTTATCATGTTGGTCGCGTCTATGTTTAGGTGAGGGAACACTCGCGTTTCGTGGAAGCGTCCTCCTCGCTCGGGAGCCTTGCCATTGACGGGAAGTCTCAGAATATTCTATTATCCCGGATCAAAATATGACGTCGCTCTCCTCGTCCAGTCGTTCTGCAACGTGTTCATGCAGTCTATTCTCCTGAAGATCGCGCTTGATCATCGTCCAGCTCCATCATCCAGGGGGGGTGAAGCCGCAATCCCTTTTGTCGGTACTCAGGACGGGCTCTCTGGCGTACAGCGGCCTTATAACTTCTGGAAGTGGCGCTCACCAAAGCCGTTAGTCCATCGTTTGCTATTCACCGTTCTTCTATCCGAATTCTCCAGCGACTGACATTGTTTATTTTCTCTCAGATACTGGCAGTTCTTACTGTATTTATTTATCGCTTTGACGGCCCTAGAACTCCTAATTGCTCCATTCGATTCGATATACCCAGCCTACTCAGCTTTAATTGGATACATTGGTCTCTCAGTCGAAGCCACGCTCCCTCTCCCACAACTCTATGCCAATGCACAGTCCAAGTCTTGTAAAGGCTTCCGCTTCTCGGTGCTGGCCAGCTGGATACTGGGTGATTCTATGAAAATGTTTTGGTTCTTTACTGCTACGACAGAGATCCCTTTAGCTTTCAAGCTGTGTGGTGTTTTCCAGGCTATCTGCGACGCCTTGATTGGTGTTCAGTATTTCGTATATGGAAATCAGAGACCGGCAGTGAAGGCACAGCAGGAATGGGAACTTGCTGGAGAGTCATCTTCGTCTAATGGGTGGCAAACACCTGTCGTTAGGCGAACCTCCCTAGGAGAAAAAAGTCATTATTAAATACCTAGAGTAATACCCAGAGTAATACCTAGTCGTGTACTCTGTAGCGCTGTCATATATGTTGTATATAAGGTGGGAGTGCCTCTACCAAGATTAGATAATCAAATCTACAAAGATGAAGCTACCTACATATAGCTTAAAATTTAGCCTACTTATGGATTCACTCAAGGCAAGACACTTCATCTATCAACGTTGAGCAGGACAATGATTTCCACTACACACATGAGATGAGGCTTGGCTTCGGCAGTTGAGGTCAGGTTTACTAAATTAGGAAATGATCCGTGTCCAAAGCTAGGACCCGATGGATAAGGCTGTCAGGGGTCAACCCCATAATAGGCTTAAGCTTATACCTCTCGACGCTGTGCGCGTATCGTTAATTAGTGGTACTGAATACAATGTGTTGCTACTTTCCAAAAGATTCAGTCTCCTACTTCTAGACAAATTGTCAGAATAAACCTAAAATTCGGATAATTCAAACATCCAATCGTATGCGAATGTAATTTTTGGGGCGATTAATTGTCGATTTGAATGATATATTGCAATAATTGTATCAATCATGTAGTTCACTACTAACAGCAGCACACAGCTATTCATACTGGATTGTGTGCTTCCTCCACGAGCATTCCGCTATCTATGAGTAGAGTCCGGCCCTTTCCTTAGAAACCTAGAAACTCATCGTACACATACACATATCAATTTGCTCTTGATTTGTTTCCCTCAAATTTTATTGAGTTGGGTACTTTGAAATTTACCCAGGTTGCAACGTAAGAACCGTCACAATACCTCTAATTTACTTGCCATCGACTACGAAGCTCCCAACCCGCAATCGACATTGACCACCTGTTAGTTATCACTCCCATCTGAAATTTTATGATCTAAGAAACACGGAGGCTAATGAATTCTAAGTAGCTGTTGCATAGTCTGTTGTTCATTCGACTCAGACTGGCGAATCAGAGGATACTCACTCAGGTGCACAAGAGGGACTTTACTTAGACCCGCATAGTTACTCGAAAAGCGTATAAGTATCAATCATAGTAAGTGTTTCTCATCCATGGTGCCTCCCTCGTCACTTTCAAATATTTCGCATTTTTCCTCAATGCCCCATACACAATTAAATGTCAGAGGAGACACAGAATTCATACCCTCAGTTGTCTTGATACCTAGAGAATACAGGGGCTAGTCTAGCAGACATCACATTATTTTCCAAGGGGTACAACAGCAACTGCACTTAAAACTTTCATGTATGAAATACAATTAAGAGGCTAACCTGGAATATGCTTAGGTCCGTCGTAACCGAAAGGCATTACAACGTGACATTAAATGCCATGAGGTAGTTCTATGTAAGTTGCCGAGCTTGGTCCTGTGTTCCTTCCCTTCTCCCTTTCCTGCCTTCCGCTACATCTTCTTTCCTTGTTACATTGACAAGTCAAGCTTACGTACTGTAACCTCAACTTATTAACATTGCTGACTACAGCAGAGAACGACATAAGAGACCCAAACTCGGCAGCATCAAGAAGGGTATTGATATATCAGTTGACTTATACCGGCAGTCACGAGGAACCTACAGAGCGAGTAAGTGTTTTTATAAATTCTAACCTCGAGCCAGACCTGCTCTTGTTGCTATTGAAGGTACAAGGACATGTACAACTTCCCCTCGGTTACCTTAAGTAAGTACTAGGTATGCCAGTACCTTGTATCTCAGGTAACTCAGGATCCCAACCCGACTTACTCCTTGTTTTCAGTTGTTATACACTACACAACCTCGGTCCCGCAGCATACCTACTTTATTTGTTTACTTTTCAGTTCTGGCAACCGCGAACCTCCGCTTGAACCCGGGCCCTAACTCCTACCACATTACAATATTAAGGCAACCAAGCATATATGTTGGCCGATCGATTCTAACAGGCTTCAGATCCTACCTCTCTCATCCCACACTTCTATGAACCTGCCTCACGCTTAAGACCACTTAGCGCAGCTTCCTTACAGGTCTCATCAGAATTTACCTACGTACCTCCCTTCATCTCTTGTATCTTGTATCACGTTACCAAAAACAACCACACCCTCCCATACCCAAGTATTCGATCTCTACACCGACACATGTCAATTGTAAGTACTTTATTTTCTTCGCTCCAATGACACACTTTAGCGAGCCTAGGTTCTAGTTATCCGTGCCTACCTCGTGCCTGCTACGTGCCCACTTCCAGCACCTACCTCTTCTTTCGATCCTCATCTCTGATAAACATCATCTCCATTGACTCTTCAGCTGTTTTCATCTCCTCTATGTCTGCACTTGCCCCTTCTTCTGACATGCTTTTGTCATCTTCCTGAGCGATATCTCATGGAACTTATCAACCCATTTCACATTTCAGATTCTTGACGCTCACTTGCATCACTCACCTCCGGTCACTCATCAGTCAATAGGTCCCGCGCAATAACGACAACTCGAGCAACGATTTGAGTGGCGCGAGACCATCTAGAGCCAATACCGCCTTTTTCAGTAATTGATAACTAGTTATCAGCATGTCGTCGCCAAGCAAGAATAAGGCTAATTTCAAGAGTTATGATGGGATGGTCCGTTTACTCGCTGCCGTTATTGGCACTAACAATAACATCAAGTTAGATTTTGTCGGTAAGTGTTTGAATTTTCCCGTTTAGCTCATATCTACCCTTTAGGCGACGCCTTGTCTATTTGAGTTTCCACGCGTGTCAATTCAAATTTCCTTCTGACCCGACCACCTCTCTCCCGGTAGAATTAGCGAGGTATATCGGCGGAGGAGCCACCAAGGATGCGGTTAACCATCGCCTTCGACCCATCAAGCAGCTAGCCAAGATGCAAGCTTCATGTGTCAGGGGGGGCCAGGATCCTGGGGACCTGCCCGCTGATAAAGGAGGTAACAAACTCGAACTCTTGTCTCGGCACATCTTGTATTATCCTACTTTGTGTCCCCTTTTCGCTATCTTGTTTCCATCCAGCATCCAGTAGAAAGCCTTTCCAACTGCGGTTTTACGAGGTAGTCATCTGATTAGTCTCAGCGCTTGCCGAACTCGTCGGCGGGGGTGTCACCGGCTCTGCGTTGGAGCACCGCATGCGTCATATCAAGCAGTTAGCAAAGTTGCAGGTTGACTACCGCGACAAGGGAAAGGATCCCGGCGAGTTGCCGTTTGAGAAAGGAGGTGAATCTTCACACCTTCCGACGCATCACCTTACACGCGACAATACACACACACCCGTCGTCTTAGGCATTCAGATGGAGAACTATTCATCATCATCACTTCCCCCAGCATATTTTACTCTAGATTACCCCCCGTGTTTTCCCCGCTTCTACCTTGAGATTATCTAGCAACAAGCTAACCCTTCGCAGAAATCCAGAAGCTGTTCGGCGAGTCTACGCCCAGTGGCATCGAGTGGCAGTTCCGCGACATTAAGAACCTTAGCAAAGCTCAGAAGCAGGCCGTTAACAACGGAGAGAATCCCGCCGCGCTCCCCGTGCCCGGAACTCCCTCTGCCGGCCGTGGAAAGGGTGCAGGAGCCCGCGCCCCTAAGACGCTCGGCAGCGCTACCCCTGGCACCGGAGGTCGTAAGCGTAAAGCACCAACTACGCTCCCCCCTGTAGACTCTTCCGATGACTCTGATTGCAACATTGTGGACACGCCATCTAAGCGCCCCGAGAAAAAACGCATGTCTGCAGGCCCAACTACTTTGTCCAAGCAAAGGGAGAGAAGTGCGACTTTGCTCGCCGCTGACCATGCCAACATCGCTTCTAGTGCTCCAGGCAAGACTACCATCGCCGATACAGTGAAGCCTATTGCTACTCCCAACCTCTCTATCTTCGGCGGCGATGGAAGCACTCCCGCCATCATGCCATTCAACGAAGATGGAACCCAGATGAGCAGCACCCGCGGCACGCGTCTGTTCGCTTCAGCTACTAAGCCTACTACTAAACCAGTCGACATTAAGAAGGAGTATGCAACCCACATGGGCTCGTTCGCCAACTCTATGGACGCTGGTGGTTTTGAGAATGGAGATGAGTTTGAGGATGGAGAAGCTTAATTCTCTATTCTATCTCTCTCACGCCGAGGAAATCTGCCTGTCTGATCTCTAGGTGGACGGGCGGTACTGGGATTCTGATTATCGGCTTCTTCTCGTGTTCTACATTTCGTGGTTTTTGTTTTGCCAATACGTTTGCCGGGATATTGCGATGAATTCTAACAGTTGGGCGATGGGTCTCCCAACTTGGGTTTGAAGTTAAAACGCACATGAAAATTAAGGGGGGGAATAATCGCGCATTTCATCGATGGGCTCACACCCATCTAGGGAACAGGCAGAGAGAGGTGGAAAGGGAATGCGAATGTAAATTTGAAAAGGATACTAAAAAAGTTGAAAGGGGAACCGGAGGTAGGGAGGATACACATTTTCTCGCGGTCTATGGATGGGAAGTATAATGCGGACTTTACCAGACAACCCCTTATGTACTACTACAACGACTACTTACACTGCACGCATCACTGGCACTAGCACCAGTGCAGCTGTTGCACTTAGTGGCATACAGGTAGTTAATACTGCGATGTATTCTGAAAAATTCGGTAACCCGACTAGTCTTATTGTTTCGAGTGAAAACTTGTAAGGCATTTGTGTATTGTTGTTTCGGGCACCTGGGCCCCTGGTGACCGAGTGACGGAAAGGAAGAGAGTGAGATATAGTTTTTCCCCATGTTGAGCTATGGAATAAGATCTACGTTTTTGACACACATAAACAAAGTAATAGCTAGGCAGGTAGGTACCAGGGGCGTGGCCAAGTACTCAGCTACTCAAAAACTCATTTTGCAGACATGTACATTTTTTCCATGCCTCTCCCCTGACTAGAAGTTTATTTCTCTCGGATTAAATGAGCGCAAATCGAGGCATTTATTTAACAAAGATGTATGTTATTCGAGATGAAAAATAAGGTTGTGTATAACCTCGGCTGTATAAAGAAATGTATACAACTTACCATGGTGTAACTAGGGTTTATCATCGTCTCAGCAGAATGCCTAAAGATGAAGTCGATTATGTCTGTCGTTTATTACCTGAATTTTCTCGATACCCTACAAGGGAAGTACCTAACCCCTATCGATGTTGTGCATTTCTATTCTCTTCGAGCCCTATTATATGTACAGGTGGAGTAAACAGATAACTGCATATAGCACATGCTGGTACGCTACGGCACAAGAGCTGATAAGCATATACCTTGTCTAAAATACTAACATGATATCTCGCCTCTCATTCTTCGTCTTCTTCATATCTCCCATACATTTCTCATGCGGTAAGTCTAAACTTTACTAACTTATTTCAATAATAAACTCCATAGAGCCTCTTTGTCCATGTAATCATGGTGTATTATGTTTACCAGCCAGCAATCAGCATGCGCTGCCTCGAGCAGCTTCGCGCTGTCGTGTCCCTTGCCGTATACTTGGGCCCACTCGCTAAAGAGGCCAAATGCTTCCTCGGCCCATGCGCGGAAACTGACCTCTTCGATAATCGTGGGTGTTACGATCTCTTTGCCGGGGAACACGCCCCAGGTTACGGCATTAGTACTACTCTCGCCTATGCTATAGTCATCATTGCTTGCGTTGGTAGTTTCTGTGGCTTCCGGGGTCGATACTTCGCTTGGCAAATCTGACGACACGAAGTCGCCGGCTGCATTCGTCGCATAGTATGTTACCATGCCGCGAACCTCAGGACTCGCTAGCTTTTTGTGTAGATCGCGCCATGCAGTGGTCGAGATAAAAAATTCGACGAACGCCTTCTGGAATATGAAGCCATGAAGAGGGCCCCAGCCGAAGGTCGGGTCTTCCGACCGAATTCCATTAACAGCCGGCTGCGAGGCCACCGTCCACATCCCCCGTTGATTTAGCTGTATCAGCTGATCTGTGATGGTCCCCGTCTCCTCATGCACCTCTTCTTCACTCCAGGGGATTGCGCTAAGTTCTCCTTTTAGGTGGCGCACAAACAGTGTGTTAATATCTTCAAGGCTCCTAGGGTGGCCCCAGAGAGATATGGCTTGTGCTTGTGTTACATGGAGAGTAGGACCATAGCCATCGATCTCGCCATAGGCGGGAGATCGTGCGTCGCCCCAACGGCCGTTAGGGAAGTCATCCCAGGTAGCCTCGCGGCCAAGAACACCCTCGCCTTCAGATATCGCAAGAGTATTAGCGCGAGTATTAATCGCTCCAGCTTTCACCCCTGCATCTGCCTGCGATGCCTCGTATTCGGGGATGGATAGTGTACGTTCAGATACGATGACACGATTACGTGGTTCTGAACCGACTGTGGATTGCCTTCGCGAGTAGCTTAGTTCTTGATACTGGTGTTCCGGGAGGGACGTGCCGTTGATGACAAGACCAGGTATATTGGGTAGCAGCCCATCATCTGCAATGGCTTCTTCTTCAGCGGTGCTGGATATCAGGTTTGTACGCTCTACAATGAAAGAGACGGCCTTTTCCAAGTTCAATGTGTAAAAGTGGAAGCCCTTCGGTCCTGGTGTCCTGCCCTTGATTTCTTTAACTTGTTCGACAATTTCGCATAAAATATCCACACCGACATTCTTCACCTTCTCGTCGTCCTTCTGAACGGCATCTAGGCGAGCCATTATTTTATCGGGGATTCTGGCATGGCTCAACTTAGTCGTTCGCTTGATCATCTGGTAGCTCTGTATAGGCATGAGGCCAGGAATGATGGGTATCGTTTTGAAAGCGCCACTGGGGTGCTCTCTTAATCTCTGCTCGAACTTTCCGTAGAGATCTGTATCAAAAAAGAGCTGGGTCATGAGGAAGTCGGCTCCCGCGAGGACTTTGTCGACTAGATAGGGCAGGTCGTGTTCTAAGCTCTGACCTAGCGGATGACTCTCATCTGCATGTCCTTCGGGGTAGGTGGCGACGCCAATACAGAAATAATCCCCGTATTTATTCCTAATGTATTTAACCAAATCGATGGCCCATACGAATCCCTCGTCAATGGCATTCTCGGGGTCTTCATTGGCATCCTGGTACTCAGCAGCCCTTGGGGGATCACCCCTCAGAGCCAGTATGTTCCGTATTCCAAGGGCCTTGGCGTCTTCTAAGGCATTGTCTATCATCTTGCGACTCATGTTGGTACATGTCAGATGCAAACATGTAGTGAGGTTGAGTTCTCTCTGGCATATCTCGGCCAGCTCGAGGGATTTGCTAGCGGTAGAGCCACCAGCTCCCCATGTAACGTTTACGAAGAGCGGCCTGAGGGCGCGGGCCATTCGGTCGAGACGGTCGCGTAGGTTCGAGAATCCCATCCCGGTCTTCGGTGGGAAGAATTCGAGGGAAAAATAATTGGCATCAGCCGGCAAAGCGGCTATCTTGTCTGTAATTTTCTCCATGGTAGGCGGCAGGAAAGAGAAGACGCAGGGCCGGAGCGATTGGAGGTCGATGCGCCTAGGTACCAGAGCTTGGGTGTAGTTAGGTACCACGTAGACTGTGAGGCTGGTGCAGAGATGGGACAATTAGGATCTGGCGCGAGCGCAAGGGATATCGTGTAAATGTAAATGTCGAAAATGGAGGGGGGAATTTTTTTTTGGCGGGGCTGAGAAGTCAGTCACACTGGTGCTAACTAAGCTGAGAACTGTGATTCGAAAAAAATACAAATCTATTATCGTGCTCTGGCTCCCCGGGCTCTACTTGTTCAACATTAATGTCTAAGTAATGGTATTGTGGTATTTTATAAGGGATTACAGGCCCCCCTAGGCAGGTGGTTGCTTCTTTTCTCCTTTTGATAAGCGGCAGGCATGAACTCAAGTCAATTGCCGTGTAGTTCCAACCGTGATCGGAGTCTAAGTGATTTCATTAATGTGGGGTAACAAGGCGCAAAAGTTACCCCGCTAGATATGTTTGATCTACCTAAGTAGGTACCTACCTACTTAGATAATACTTACATGATCTTCAAATCAAGTTCTGTATGCAACTAATGAGTATAGCGGATACTTGTATATGGGGCTTTAGGTACCTAAGTACCTAGTCTACGTTACATTCTAAGAAGCTTAAAACCAACGCTACGGTAACGGCACTAAGGCTTCCTAATCGGGTCAAACCCGTTGACAATTCTAGAGTACCCCCAGATGCAGGCTTATCGGGTGCCTACTAGGTACCTAGGTACCCATGTGCATGGATGGAACAGACTCCTATCTATCTATCTTAGGTATCTATCTTAGTACTGTCAAGTAGGAGTATGATGGTTGGGAGGGAGGCGATTTGTAATCGAATTACGACTGGTCCGTATTCTGTACCCGGGCCCGTACCCGGGCCCAGCACCCTACGATAAAACATTCCTTGGTGCTGCTTAGATACCTACCTCAATGGTTACACCTACCTCTTGCAACAGTGTACTTCTACTGCCTACCTCCTATCTTCTAATGCTAATTGTATCGGCCCCGAACCCCGTCTTTTGTCTCGGAATAGCTTGTTGAGACCGACTGAAACCAATATGGACCGGCCCATTCCATCCGCTGCCGAGACGGCCACGCCGGTGGCAAAGGACATGAGCCATCATTACTCCGACCTTGCCAAGGCCCGGAAACCCAGCTCCATGAAGATGTTCTACAAGTTCTTCCAGATTCCGGGCATTGGCAACCTCGCTGGCGGTTCGTACAATCCAACCGTAGTCTCGTTTGCTTGAGCATTCGTCCGTTCGTTCCCGCTTACATGTGTCCGTCTCTTGTTCCAGGTCTCCCCAACGCTCAGTTCTTTCCCTTCGATACCCTCGAGGCTCAGTCGGCATATCCAACCCGATGGACGCCGACGCCGAACCGCCCGGGCACAGATGCGCCCTCTTCCACCGGCGCTTCGACAAAGACATCGCCACACAGCGATTCGAAGATTGCTTCGCACGTCATCGTTCCCCATGCTGCCGACACCACTGATCTCAACAAGAAGATCGATCTCACAACAGCTCTCCAGTATGGCCAGGCTTCGGGATACCCGCCCCTGTTTTCCTATATACGTCAGTTCACTCGCGAGTGCTTGCACCCCAACGTCCCTTACGAAGGAGGGCCAGAGGTTGCCTTGACCGTCGGATCGACGGATGGGTTTTCCAAGGTGCTCGAACTCTTCGTCAACACCTGGATAGAAGGGAAGAGCGATGTTAGCGAGCGACCTGGCTTGTTGGTTGAGGTTTTCATGTATCCCTCTATTCTGAACCAAGCTCAGCCCAGGGGAGTACAGATCTGTCCTGTCGAGATGGACGACGAGGGCATGGCGCCATACGGCCCTGGCGGATTGGAAGATGTCTTGGCAAACTGGGATAGTGCGAAGGGCAAGCGGCCTCATCTTCTGTATACTGTCTCGTAAGTTCCACCTGGTGCTAACCCTTTAATATGCGGCTTCAGGCGCTCCTTGACGCACGCGTGTGTGAATTCATGGCTTGCTAACATAGTACGTACCAGCCTGGGCCACAATCCAACTAGCGGGGTCCTCTCGCTCCAGCGAAGGAGGGAGCTTTATGAGATATGTAGCAAGTATGATGTGATCATCGTCGAAGACGAACCGTACTGGTATCTTCAATTCCCGTCCGCAGAAATTGAGGAAGCAAGAGCACGGAACAAGCCAATTCCCGAGTGTAAAACCGCCAATACTTTGCCCAAAAAGTCGGGCTACCCTTTCCTGGATTCGCTGGTGCCTTCATTTCTGAATATTGATGTTGATGGGCGAGTAATCCGGTTAGACACCTTCTCCAAGACCGTCGCACCAGGCTGCCGGCTTGGCTGGGTCACAGCTACGCCCGCGATCTGTGAACGTATCATCCGTATTAGCGAATCTGGTACCCAGCAGCCCTCTGGTTTCGTCCAAGCCATCATTGCGGAAAACATCATGGGGCCGCAACCCGAAGCTACTGCAGCCTTTGCGTCAAGATCACGCAAAGACCAAGCTACTTTTACCGGTTGGAAAACAGAAGGCTGGGTACGGTGGCTGGCGGGTTTGCGCGGCGCGTATGAAAGGCGCATGAATGCAATGTGCGTACATCTCGAGGAGCACGCATACCAGTTGAAGCAATCGACACCTGTGCGTGATACTGACTCGGACTGGGGCGTGATTACGAAGACCAAACTATATGAATTCGAGTGGCCGCGTGGTGGTATGTTCCTATGGGTTAAAATCCACTTTGAGGAACACCCGCTGTTCGGGGCAATAGGGTCCCAGGGTAACGCGATCGACGGGACGGCGCTGTCTACGGCGCTCATGGTATTCTTAACGCACAAACCATATCTCGTCCTCGCAAGCCCAGGCATCATGTTTAGTGCCAGCTCACAGATTGCTGCTCAGCGAGGCTGGGCCTACTTCCGTCTGTGCTTTGCTGCCGAGACGGACGAAAAGAACAGCGCCTGCTCAACGCAGTTCGGGCAGGGCGTACAGAAGTTCTGGCGCATCAAGAAGGTCGCAGAACTCGAGGCTCTCCTAGACGAAGCAGCAGGGCTCGTGCCCAATGAGATCGAGGGGTTGAACAATATGGGTTGGATGGGCTGCTAGAATTTATAGTATTGGTAGATAAGGTGGATGTGCGGCTCGCTTCCGTACTAGAAAGCTGGGCATCCCTTTAACAAGGAAGCGAGATGCCACCATCGCTCGAGATATGTATGATTGTGTTTTGATCAGCGTTTGCGCGGGGCAATTGGCCTTTTCGAGCGAATTTCTAGATAGGTAGGGGTGGGGGAGGGAGCTACACTAGTACATAAAGTGTTACATAACACCAACCAATTTCTATTGACCATAGTATAACAATATAATCTACCTAGGTAGGTAGATGCCCAGGTGAAATTCTCGGGATCGAGTAAGCCTAGCAAAAGGAAAAAACTATGATCCTATCCGCTGATGTACAACTCGGGGAAACTTTCCCCTTAACCCCTCTTGTCTAAGATCAAGGTTGTGTGTGAAAATGATGTGGGGTGATGTGGAATAGTTCGTTTGACTGGACTCAAAGTTTACTTGTCTACCTGTCAGTTACTGGCTATAATGTGTAAATGAATACGAGCTTGAAGGGGTCATTCATTAGACCGAGGAGCAACCATCACAGTCAAGCTAGCTTATACCGTCTACTACGTTGCACAGTATGAGAATGCAAGACATCAAAAATATTCGTAGCAGTCAATAGCCTATCACTGATTACTCCTGCGATAGTGCAATGTTTCACCGATTTCAGACATCGGAGACATGGAATATGAAGACAGGGTAGGGCGAATAAATGTTCATAATAACAAATCCGTTGATTCATGAGACCCTATGAACCCATTACGCCCAATGACAATCGCAACCCGATGCTCCCTTATACCTTTCTTTTCAGACAACCTGCTCACCAAGCTTGTCTTATTTAGTCCTCCTTCAGAACGCTGAGGAAGGTCTCGGCGGTCTTGGGGGGCTTGCCAGCCTCCTTCTTCTGCTGGCCGAGCTCCTTCTTGACGAATGTCGAGTGGTAAGGGTTGAAGCGCAGCATAACCTGCTTATTGCGCAGAGGATTCTTCTGAATGCCGGAGCGCTTGGTCACTGAGCCACCCTTGGGAGCGCGAAGGACGCTCTGGATTTCGGAGCTGTTGATCAAACGGCTCAGGTCGGCCTGGGCAACAACATTGGAAGGTAGGAGGAAGTCCTTCTTAAGCTCGGAGGGTGTGGTGGTGGTACCGTAGATGCTATCAAGGGCCTTGAAAGCAGCTGAGGTCCAGACGATAAATCGACCGAGGTGACCACCAGGGGCTAGCTGGAGAAGGTTGAGAGAGTAGACGGAGGAAGTCTCAACACCCGGGAGGTTGCGGGTGCCCTTAACGAGCTCGGTGCCATCAACCTCGGGGTCGTAAATGACCAGAGGTCCACGCCTTTGGCGGTGACGACGGCCTCGCATCTTACCCTTTCCAGCTCGCAGCTTCTTGGACTTCTTAGCCTTAATGACATCGGCAGAGGCGCCGACAGCGGACAGGATCGCAAAAGCGTTGGCCGTCTTGGCAGCAGCACCTCCCTCGAAAACGGCAGAGTCGATAACTAGGGGAACCTCGGGAACGCTAGAAATCTGGTGGCCACGGGCGAGTAGAAGAGGGGCGACAGCGGAGGCGGCAAGAGCAGAGGCAGTAGCGAAACGCCTTCTCATTGTTAGTTTCAAACACATCTCCCAGTGAAACCGTTCGCTCCAGGATGTCTACTTACCTCTGGCCCTGGTTGATCTTGACGTGCCACTTACGCCAGATCTTGGTGGGGGCGAACATGCGGCCAGAACGGCACATGTTACCGAAGGCAGCCTGACCAGCACGGTGAGTACCACCACCGGAGACACGGGGGATACGGGCGACAGCGCGACCTGGACACCATTATCAGCAGCGAATTCCAAACCACCAATTGCTCCTCGCGTAAACTAATCGCATTTCCAGCTACTGTAGATGTCAGGCGACTAACCAGTTCCCCAAGACTCGGCAGAGGTTTGGTGACCGGCCTTTTCGCTCACGGAATAAGGCTGGCGCTTGTTCTTGGCCATGCCGGTATGGACCTGTTGGACAATGTCGGGTCGGATGGGCGAGGCGAAGACGGCGGGGATAGGATGGGTAGCTCCCGAAGGAGCGCCATCTTTGCCGATGATGGTGACAGTTGGTCTCGAGGCCATCTTGAAGTCGCTGGGCTGTGTCAAGTCTGAGAGTTAGTCCAGAAAACAAAGGCTATAAGTATTGAGTAGGTGAGACCCTAATGCTGGGCTGTGGGCGGCATGCGTACCTCGACTTAGTGGTGGATGGTCTACAGAATTTTGGTTGGTGATTTTTTCTGAAGTCGAAAAATTGGCGGTTGATGCCCGCAAATTAATTTTGTGTGGGAGTGGAGGGCTAACCGATTTGTTTGCACAGTTGTGGGCAGCTGTCCAACCTACCTGCCGGCCCGGAGTTTAGTGAATACCGGATTCTATGACCCACCTCTTTCTCATTGTGGCTCTTCCTTCACGTGATTGGCTATTGATTTAAATAACCTACCTAGGTACCTACCTGTCTGGATATAGTACTTAATTATCACTTAGGTACTATCACCTCAATCAATAGGTACAGTGCCATTTTCATCACTAGAAGTGACCGATGTGTGTATACGTATTTTCAGCCTCTGTTCCGTGCTCTATTTATGATGCTTGTGTACCCCAAAGAGCAGCTATCTTGGCCTAAAGATATTAGATATGTGGCTCAGTAGGTATTACGAATGGACTAAGTGAACCGATATGTTTTAATGACATATGAGAATATTCAACAATGAATCTTTATACCTCTGGAAACCAAAACATCACAACTACTTTATGTAGACATCGTTAGCAAGTTCATCCACGTTTTGAACAGCGCGAAGTCGCTGCCTGCAGCGTTCAACCCAATATCTATAGTCTAAACCCTACGAGTTCCCATCTACTACAGCATCGAGAAGAGGCGAAGAAACTTGGCTGGGTGATAGAGTCCCCAAGAAGCTCTAAGTGGGTCAACCAAACACCTTGGTAGAGGCGCGAGATCTGCAAATACCCTGCGGGATATATCTTGTCGCATACCGTTACACTTGAGAATAAAAAGTTAGTAGCCATATTACCTAGGTCAGTTTGAGTACTTGGTGTGAGCTCGTGCCTTTGTATAATAGCCGGCGTGGCATTGCTTGGATACGTATTTTATATAAATGTTATCCGTCAACCATCTACTAAATGGCACGGCGACGGTTGCTAAACCTATTACGTCATGCGGTACAAAATCGGTAAAACCAATAACCTTCATACTTAATTACTAGATAGACGCTTCGTTTCGGAGAACTTCAGTGTCGATGGAATCAAATAACTGATGAAGTAAAAAATAAATAAAAAATCTACCTATCCTCTAATATGTGGGAGGAGCTCCTTTGATACAAGGAGCAGGCAGCAGCTCAAACTAGCTATTCATAACAATGACCATCTTGTCGCTATTAAGCATCTGACAAGTATCATCGAAGCATTCTTATAGGCGAGTTGGTTTTCTGCACTAGGCTCCGTATTCTAGATGTAAACTAGAAGCCGTGAACCTTGATCTTTTTGGGGTCAAGTTCCAAGCCGTTGCGGTCAACCAAGAATTCCTCTGACCTCTGTTAGCTTGATGGTAGTCACTAGAAACGAAACGAAAGGCTACGTACGCATGACCTTGCGCTGGTCACCTTGTAGTTGGATAACCTCGCCCATGTTACTATCCATTACGACAGTGCCATTGCACGCGAATTTCTTCCTGATGACAGTGAGGATCTTCTTTCGGTCAAACTTGTTGGGTAACCCCTGAACGGTTGTCAAGGTCTTGCGGCCATTGCGCTCTGCATTGGTTAGCCATGCCGCACAGCGCAGAAGATGAAGCATGGAGCACTAACGCTGAAGTCGAATGTGGACGTAGTCCTCTTGCTGGCTCTTCACTTGGCTCGTGTCCTCATCTGCTTCAGCATCATGGAAGGGATCTAAGCATATGCATTAGTGGGGTTGTGGAAGGGTCGGCTACGTAAAGCTGAGGCTGCACACCAAAGGACTTAAGATTCTCGATGGACATCTATAACACCGGGCTTTCAAGCGACTGAAATATGATGGGGTGAAAATAGGGTGATCTGTGTAGATAGTAACGAAGTTGGCTGGTTCTTTAGATAGATAGCAAACGAAATCGAGATAGGATGGTTTGGTAGAGGTGTATATCACGGACAAGATAACAAAGTGGAATCAGGAGACGTCCAAGGGTGGGGCAAACCAACCATGGACCGTCATAGACACCCCACTAGATACACTACATTAGGAGGTAGTTACCTACCTCTATACGTAATCTACTAACAGTTCTATGGAGGGGTAGGTACTTTATGCGTAGGTATACTTTTTCAGAAAACCTAATACATATACCAACAACGGGCAACACGCTACTATAGGTACCTAGTATTTTAGCATATAGAGACTCTAATAGA
The DNA here is from genome assembly GCA_038501195.1 of Nemania diffusa. Lineage (NCBI taxonomy): Eukaryota > Fungi > Ascomycota > Sordariomycetes > Xylariales > Xylariaceae > Nemania > Nemania diffusa. Next base: position 601,086 of record JBBPUQ010000010.1, on the reverse strand, counting down.
CGAAGTAAATACATACCTAACTACTGTAAATTTAGACGGTACGTTTCAGAAAAACTTCGGACGATTGCATTAGGTATCTAATCCCGAAGCAATATCGTCGGCGAAACATGAGATTGTTGTGTAAGTATTCGATCCACCTGGCAGCTCTACTATGTACCTATGTGGATTGTAATTCACTGCGGTACTAGGTAGCACTGTGGTAGCTACCAATACAGCCACGTTCTAACATCAATCCGAATTGGTGTAGTGGCTAACATTTGACGCTCTCATCGTCTACCGACGTAGCAGGCACCGTCAAGCCCGGGGTTCGATTCCCCGATTCGGAGAATACTGATAACTCCAATTGGAGTTTCTTTTTTGGACCTTCATTGTCTAGCACGATTTCTGAATTGAGCTATCTTTTTTTATGTGTGTTATTCTTTTTTATTGTGTACACTCTTAGGTACGAGAATGCTCTTATGGTCAAGACTTAACTTGGAATGATGAATAAAAAATGGCATACCGCCTTTTTCCCTTTCGTCACGTTCAAATTCATCAGCTGTCGGAGGGCTGGTCTCAGCTAGATGTGACAATTGCAAGTTAAGCGACCTTCTGTATTTGGTAGGCACAGTTTTATGAGAATCCCCTACTCTACTGTGGTTAATATGCCTGCATGTATTCGTGACTATATATATGATTGATTGGCCTTAGGCCGGCAAGAGATGATAAAGATTATGTATGACCTCCCATCACACCCACCCTCATTCATATATCGCTGTACTGTGGTAGTATTATCTCACTATCTATTTCTCTATTTATCTATGGAATGATAAAATGATAGCTCATTAATTGTGAGTTTCCACATCCCTCGATGTCTGTCTTGGTGAAGATCATTCTAGAGCGGTTATCAGCTCTCCGACCCAGGTTGCAGTATTCCCTAATTGACGACGGTCTGGGCCAATGCCGTGTAGAAAACATTGCCTGCTACTACTTTAGTTGCTGACAGCCGCCTGACAAGGCTACAAATAGCGAGAGGTTGTAGCCGGGATAATCGGATGAGGATTATGTAGATGCATGCCTTATTGTGCTGGTTTGCATGGTAATGTATTGGGATTCTTTGGCACCTGATGTAGGTACAAGGTGACATTGAGAACGGTGTAGGTTTTTTTGTGCTTAAGCGACCAAGTGTAATGAGGGTCTGACTGCATCGGCCGGCATATGCGGCTTATACCAGGTTTATATGTAGTGTAGATACCTACTACCTAAGGTACCTAGGTATGTGGATGGTGGGATGCAGGATGAGCTCCGCCAATAGTTTCCTATAGTGTATGTACGGGTATGCCGTTTTCTAAGTAACTCGATATATATAGTAAATATTTGAATATGTATAGCATCTATATACTTTGGTAGTATGTTATATGTGAAGCCCGTTTGTTTTTCCTCCTTTCCGGCTCTCTTATTCAGACACGGGGCATACTGGCACATACATATGTAGTGTAGTATACAGTAGATATGTGTAAGTACCCCTAACTCGGCCAAAATATCTACCGGAACTGCATAGTAGTTCAAAAGTTGGGATTTTGTACGTCACGCACTATGCGTACGATGCATCAATAAAAAGAAGTATGTTAATGCATCTGTTGGATAGCTAGTTGATAATTATGTTGTATGAGAGATGGAGAGAAGACCTAGTAACCACCGTGAGGGGTAACCCTTATACACTGTCCTTCGTACCCTTCCCCCCACACATCCTATGTCGATACCTACGAATGCTGATAGTACCAAGCACACGTGACATATCTCGAGGAGGCGAAACATAAGGATATAGTTAAGAGTTTGATAACCAAATCTTAAAGCGAATATGGCAGATGAAAAAGACCAGGTGCTCCCGTCAAAAAACCTTCTCTTCAGCCGTACGCGTTGACAAACATTTTCAACATCCTAGTCTCGACGATTTCAGAGCTGCGTCTGTGATAATTAGGGTGTATAATTAATAGCATAGTAAGCGAATAACCAAAAGGTGTCGTACTCAACCGCATGTCACCGTGTTTGCCTTGGCAGCGGGCTGATATTAATGCTTAAGTTGAGGGGACAACATCGACTGTAGCATAGGTAGGTAGTAAAAACCTTTCGAGCTGACAACTAGAAAAAACAGCCGACGAAGAACAGGGTCGTGTAGATCTTATGTGGACTTACACACTCCACCCTAGTCCCTAGGATCTAGGGGTCCCTCAAAACTGTGGCTACCCGTTGCGATCCTAGACTAGTCCGGAGACATTTCGAAAAGATGACTCGTTGAATATAGTATTCATATTATAATTATTATAATTGTAGTATGTCCATTAGCGCTAGGTAATCTAGGCAGGTAGAAAATAGATATACGCAGTATGGGTTGACCACAATAATACCTACATAATTAATACACTATTTCTCTTGGCGTTCATTGTCCCGTTCACTGAAGTCCTGAGACATTCAGGGATCTTTTGGACGCAGCCTATGTAGGTAGTAGAACGCGATAAGACTAGACCACGGAGATAAATCATTCTATTATACCCACTCGACTCGGGAATGAAGTACGAAGGGGTACTCTGTATTGTCAAGCTGAAAAACATTTATTTTCTCATCATCTGACTACCGATTTATCAACTCAGGTACCGTTGTTTGACTCGATCGAGCCCCACCATCTTGGAGATCTGACTGCTTTCTGGGGTGCTGACAGTTGTGATGGGTGGTGTGTTCGGATACCTAGACGAGTAAGTAGTAGTCTAAGCCTTTCTTTCAGAGCGACGCCATGCATCTGCACGCCAAGCTAGCGAGGATAGCCGTCTGGCGATGGCGCAAATTAGCACGTTGCTCGATCGTCCACGAGGGGGTCTGGAGTTTTTACGCCGAATCCATCGCCATCTCGGACAATACCTGCGGAGAGCCTCAACGGTGATCGATGGCCGCCCACGTTCTATGTACAAGTAACCAGGGGTTGACGGGACATGGTTCGGGAGACGTTTTGTTCAGTTCGGTAGATCCCGTGGACCCCTGGGAATTCCATGTGTGGATCGTAGGGTGGCATCTGGTTCCCAAGTAGGCGGTTAGTTGCCTTGTCTAATTTCTCTCCTTAATGCTACATACACTAGATAGTCCACGCTACGTACAGCACGTACCTCTTCTTCGCAGTATGTATATTGTCTCGGTCTCCAGCCTGCCTGCATTAGTCGTTCGTTCCAGTTTTGCGGCTGGACGCTCGGGGAGCAGGCCCATCCAATCCTATCGTACATATTAGCCACTTTTCTTAATTCTCGTATTCCATCCTCGCTACTTTGGTACACGACAGGGATCGGTACAGCCTAGGCTAACAATATTCGACGAAGGGTCATCCACTATCTACGGCGTAGTGTAGGTAGCTGGGAGAAGACCATACACCAACATGACTTGTAATTTATTAACATCCTTCGTTCCCTCGTTTCGTGCTGAGTTGATCTAAGATGGTTCTTCATCCGCGTCGATCTCCCTAATTTCGCCAGATAAGGCGTGGCATATGTCGTTGTTTTTTACTAGGTAATCTACTTAATTCTTAATACTGCCCTATCCTGGCTTCGTACCAGGATAAGTCCTCACTATGCGGTGGAATACATATCTCTGGTCGGCGATGCTCTCGCTGAGTGCGCTGGCAAAGGCAGACCCAACATGGCCTTCTCAGATCGACGAGTTGGAAGAGATCATGTATCAGGTGAAAGGTTATCGCTCACGACAATTCGGTGGAACCGTCATTCCTTGCTCAAGCGAAGCTTCAGGACCTGGGCGTCACAATGCCGCAGAGTGGCTTCGGGCTGCTTTCCACGACATGGCGACCACCACTATCTTTGACGGCCGAGCGGGCGGCCTAGACGGGTCGTTACAATACGAACTTACAAGCTCAGACAACATCGGCCCGGCATTTAATGAGACACTTAAATTTATGGCCGACTACTACACAAGCAGGTCGGGTGTGGCCGATCTGATTGCTTTGGGTGTGTACTATGCCGTGAGATCTTGTGGTGGTCCCGTGGTCCCCTATGCTAGTGGGAGGGTTGATGCGAAAGAGGGTGGCCCTATTGGCGTTCCTCTGCCCCAGAACTCAGCCTTCACGTTCCAGCAGCAGTTTTCGCGCATGGGCTTCAGCCAGACCGAGATGATTCAAGTTGTTGCATGTGGTCATACCATCGGCGGTGTTCACGAAACCGAATTTCCCCAGATTGTCCCAGTGGGTAGTACCGCAGATGGGGAGGGGACGATGGACTCTACGGTGGACGTATTCGATAACAAGATCGTGACCGAATATATCGCCGGTAATACAACGAACCCTATGGTCGTCGGCCCTTCGATTAAAGCTACGAGGAACTCGGATTTCAAAGTCTTCAACTCGGATGGAAATGCGACAATGGCTGCCATGGTAGACCCCAGCACATTCAGCAGCGTTTGCGCCACAGTTTTGCGCAAAATGATCGAGGTTGTTCCGGATGGCGTTGTGCTTACTGATCCCGTTCAGCCTTATGCCGTCAAGCCAGTCGATATGCAACTTACACTGAATTCTGGAGCTTCAACGATGCAGCTGTCTGGGCTGATACGAGTTCGCACTACTGACTTTGGGTCCGATTCCGCAGAGAGTGTCTTGCTGACCTACAAGGACCGAAGCGGCGGTGATAATTGTGGTAACTTGGGTTGCACGTATACCGCCAACCTCCTAGGTGCTACCCAAGGGTTTGACGACACGTTTGTGGTGAGTTCGCGTTGGAGTTAGAACTATGTCTTGTTGTCCCTCTTTCTAACGTAAATTTTAGTGGTTCCCAATTAATGTTAACATCCCAACCTCCTCGGGCATCTCGTCTTTCACCTTGACAGTCAATATGGCTAGTGGAACATCCGAGGTTTATGACAACAATGGAGACTCGTATCCCATACAGGATGCTATTTTCATGCAGACACCTCAAAGCTGCCTTCTAGAAGGGAACTTGAAGGTTGTGGCAGCTGTGAGTTTGAACTCTACCTAACTAAGCTATATAAACGAGGTGCTAACATTTAGAAATAGGTTCGCAACGACCTTGACTCGCCTGTCAACCTGCACGTGTCATACAAGACCCCTGTTGGTGACCCAAACCGCCCGGTTCCCACCCTAAATGATGATACCGTGGAAATGACAAAGGGTGACTGTGTTGGTCTTTACACTTTCTACACGGCTTCCTACGAAGGCCTGGGAGACCTTGACTATGCTACCAAAATAGATGTGATCACCGGGACTGGTGAATCAGCCTCCCGAGACGATTTCAAGGCAGCAAGTGGTCTGGGAGCAACTTGTGCTACGTTCAATGCTCCGCCCGCTGGCCTCTGCTCGCGTGCGGATGATCCCGGCCCGCCAGAGGAAACCTCTTCCACGCCAGTTACTACGACCCCGACTGTGACCTCGCCAGGAACAGTCACGAGCACTGCGGCCGCAGAGACCCCGTTTCATAGAGAAACCTTGGGAAACTACACGTTAGTCGGCTGTAACACGGAGGCGACAGCTGCTGGGGTTCGCGCCCTAAATGGTGCTAGTTACGTTTATGACGGGATGACACTTGAGAGTTGCATGACTAACTGCACAGGATTCTACTATTGGGGCACAGAGTTTGGGCGTGAATGTAAGTCGTTTTCGGCTGAAGACCGTGGAAGAAAACGTCGTCTTAGTTAACTAACCACTTGATAGGCTACTGTGGCAATAAGGTTGATGTATCCAGCACAAACGTTACACTTGACGAATGTAACGTGGTTTGCTCGGGAGATGACACGGAATACTGCGGCGCCGGTAACAGACTTGAATTGTATGTTACTACGGGCGCCATCCCAACTCCCACTGGCACTCTAGCCATCAAGCCGACTGTCACGCCTTATGTACGCGTCGGCTGTTACGAGGAGCTTCCCACTCGTGCGCTCACTGGAGGAGACTTCCCGAATGATGCCATGACCTTGGAGCTGTGTGCATCGAACTGCGCTGGCTTTACATATTTTGGTGCCGAGTATGGCCGTGAATGTTATTGTGGTCAATTCATTGACGCTAGGAGCAACGTGACCGATGACGGTGACTGCAACATGGTTTGTGCTGGAGATGAGACCGAGTACTGCGGCGGCAGCGACAGGCTTGAGATGTACAGGCTCATCAACCCGCCGACGTCGACAACGATGATCCCAACACCTACCGTTACCCCCGTTAACAAGCCTACTGTGTCTTCCTACGCTTTCCAGGGCTGCTGGACTGAGGGGGATGGCGTGCGAGCCCTCGATTCCAAGTCCATCGCAGGAAACGTTACGCTTGAGTCTTGTGCGGACTTCTGCCAGGACTACCATTACTTCGGAACGGAGTTCGGCGACGAATGCCACTGTGGCGATATTCTCGCCGCCTCCAGTAACAAGACGGATCTCGCTGATTGCAACACGCCCTGCTCAGGAGACAGGTCTGAATACTGCGGCGCCGGCAACCGGTTGAGCCTCTACTACTCCAACACGACCGCCGGCCCCTCGCAGCCCCTCACAGTCGGCAGCTATTCCTGGTATGGTTGCCAGACAGAGGGCACGGGGGTCCGCGCACTGGCTGGCAAATCTCTTGTGGAAGACGACATGTCACTCGAGCTTTGCGCCACGTTCTGTGCAGGATTCACGTACTTCGGTACCGAGTACGGCGCTGAATGCTACTGCGGCGATGAGTTCGGTGAAGGTTCCGTGACGGCCCCGAGCAGCCAATGTAGCATGGCCTGCAGCGGCGACGCAACGCAGCTGTGCGGCGCGGGCAATCGGTTAAGTGTCTATGAGTTAACGCCGCCAGAGGAAGAGGAAAGAAGAACTTTATACACTAGAAGGTCAGAGTAATCACATAGAAGACCACGATGCTATAAAACTCAGCATGGCAAATGGAGTTTCGTATAGCCCTGGCGTTTTGGTCTCGAACTTTCTCTGCTAGATGATGGAATTATCTCTGGCCAGATATTGGCTTTGCTATAATTATTGAGATATTTTTTAAATAGTCACCTGTCGGTGTTCTGAACTGCTAACCTGGACCTAACACGAGCATGTGTATTGACAAATGGTGTGTGTGTAGATAGATAGTGTGCCTATACATATATGTGTAAATATTATATAGACAACTATTGCTGTATGTGCTTAGGTAGCAGGTAGGGGGAACCTTACGTGGGCACTTAGTGCTAAAAGAACCTACCTAGGTACCCTATATTATATGTAGGTCATACATGTACCTTAGGTATGTAGACGCCTCTGTAGAGTGTGTCTACAGCGTAAAGCAAACCACTTACACACTACCTCAGGTATCTATAAGTCATCTTTATATATATTATTGTACTATCTAGGTACCCACCTGTGTGTAGTTAGCCTGCCGTGTAGATATTGTCGGTACATATAAGTTACCTGTAGCTTTACATGTAGCCTACCTCGGTACCTAAGCGAGGTGTTAGCAGGAGGTACCTATCTAACCACATGCACCCCACTGACTTCCCCCCCAAACCAACCTTCAAATGATCTTCCTAGTCGATTTTACATCATGCTCTACCAACATACTTTTGGGTATGCACGGTCGTAACCGCACCCTTTGCCATCTTACAACCTCAGACAACAGGCAAACCACTGCTCGGTGCCTACATGCACCAATTATCCCACTACGAATGGCCCCTCCCTCTTCGACCTCTTTCACTTGACGGAGCAACAAAGAACCAAGACAAGTCCCCACTCAAAGGAGCACGCCCACCCTTCTCTTTGCGCAGCCTCCGCAACGGCGTGCCCCCTCCGCACCGAGATCCCTCTTCACCGATATATGGGCTTGACAAACCACCCTCCGAACCGCCATCCAGCCCTTCTCCTTGCCGCGCACAGCCACCCTGTCTCGGCCCTTGTGCTCATGCGTTCTTTGAGCTGGCAGCCCAGCCGAATGCCGGTGGTGGAACATCGCTGTGGCGCGTGTGCGACTACAAAGTAGTGAAATAGTGTAGCGGTAGTCAGCATGTCGACTGGCTTGTCTTGTCCATGCCACCTGTACAACAAAACCACCTGCCTACCGAGACTAGAGAGGCACCAGTTAGCACCTCAGGCTTTCGCTTCTCGATACAGCCCCTCTGGGAGTTGGTGGCGAGAGCTGGACGGCCATTGCTCACTCCTCTGGGATCGGCTATCCGACTAGGAAGGGCTGGTACTATGGTTAGATTAATGTCTTGCCTTTGCCCTCCTCCTCTGCCAGCAACTAACCCTTCCTAGACTAAACCGGGGAACGTGGGTGCGCCGACGCCCATCAACACTCTCTCTAACAATACCAGTACATCCTCACGAACGCCTTTTGGTATCTCGTCTGCCTCCCGGTCTATACCCTCGACCCCCCCGGCGGCGAAACGCCGAAAAGTTGACGAAATCGGCACGAATTCCTCGCATTCCAACGCTTTCTTTGCTGTGGCTGACACGCCGTCACCTCGGAGGTTATCTATAGGAAGTATTTCCGTCACAGACTCTCAGCGTTCAGTTGGCTCGAACAAGAGCCCTTCCCAGTCTGCTCTTGGCCAGTATCGTGGTGTAGATCGTTGGACCAAAAAACACCGAAGATCCCGATTCTTTAGAAAGGACCCAACGTTTTCGGGGCAAGAAGATGACCTCACTGATGACGAAGTCGACCTCATTAGCCCCCAGAAAGCACCGGCAGATTTACACAAGGGAAAACGCAAACGAGAAGAAGGGCTACCCATATCAGAACTCTCCAACCGTTTCAAAGAGATCGTAGTTCCAGCTCAATCTACCCCACTCCCATCACAAATATTTTCTAGAACAATCGACAAAGCGGAGAAACGGATGCGGCATCAGGAAGCTGATCTAAGCCCAGACGAACTAGCTCTAAGCTCGGAGGAAATAGCAGCAGGACGGCCTACTAAACGCCCGAGGAATTTTTCTCCTAGTTTATCGAAGAGAGGCAGCATTCTACCCACAAATTTCGGGGGCGTTTTGGCCACCAGAGCGTCTGCCGCAATGACCATAGAGAATGCACTTGAGCGGAAGAAAGACGCGAAGTCCATCATTGAGCCTGGCCTGCGCATTTTGCGCGGTGCCTCCGGACAATGTTGCTACCAAGCAGACTATGAGGAGGATCCAGATCATTGTTATCTATCTATTCGCGAAATTGGTCACACTCTATCCCCCGTTGACCAGGAAAACAATCTCTTGAAGTCCTACGTATATCTCACACTCGACCTCAAGAATGTCAAAACCATCTTGCGTCCCGATGATGCCGAAAAATGCCGCATCATCACCGTTAACTTCAGTACTATGAATCTCGCGCATAGCGCCGGTCCCAAACTGATGGTTGAATTCGCCTCAACACAAGAGCTCATAAAATTGTTTGAATGGGTCAACCTTTACACAGATCTAAGCCGGTCTGTCTCCATCAAACTTTGCGACACGTAAGATAAAAGTGTAATTATCCCGTCAGGCTTAGGCTAATATCCTTATAGAGCCAAACTTGAGAAGGATTTCGACGAAATGATACAACGAGCTAAGTATCATAAGCCAATTACGGATAGTGAAGTAAGGCCGTCAGTCGCTGATGATATCAAAGTCATCCAGCACAATCAAAATCGGCGTGCTCCAATAGAATCAAGCGCCCGACCTAAATTGAGAGACGCGATGAAGCCTTCTACGTCTAAATCCAATGCCGTCGCCTCAAGCCGGCCCTACAATCCTCAACCGACTTCAGTACAGCGACAATTACGGACGACTTACTCAATGTTTACTTGTCTAGATTCGCCTGAGCCTGAGCTTGAGCCTGAGCCTGAGCCTGAAGGTTGGACATCCCTTAACGCGGGCTGGGAAAAGCACTGGCGAAACTCTCTCGTTTATCCTAATACCGGAAAGAATCGAGCGACTATCGACAAGGATGATATTCAACGGCTCGATGAAGGCCAATTTCTGAATGACAATATTATCATCTTCTACCTTCGGTATTTACAAAAAAGCCTGGAAGACAATAACGGAGATCTGGCAAAGAGGATATATTTTCAGAATACCTTCTTTTATGATAAATTGAAGCCTACTAAGACTGGCCAGGGAATTAATTATGATAGCGTCAAAACCTGGACCTCCAAGGTAGACATTTTCTCCAAGGACTATATCATTGTTCCCATCAATGAATATACTCACTGGTATGTTGCAATTATTTGCAACGCGCCTAAGCTTATCCCTTCGTCCATCAACCAGAACCAGGGACAAGTCGACGGTACTCTACCCAGTATAGCCGCGGTTCCTAACGACACGTTAATTCTAGAAATATCCGAAGCCTCCTCACAGAACGAGAAATTGGACAGCTATCCCAACGGCGAACACGTGGACCCTATACGAGAAGATGTCGTAGAAACCCTCAGACGTATGTCAATTGACAGCTTTGATCGCCCTAATGAGACCAAGCAAAAGGCAGATAAAAATATAGGGGAAGCAACTGATTCTACTCCCACGAATAACGGCCCCGAGGTGTACGTGATTAAGGATTCGGACAGGCCAGAGGTCGAGGTAGAACATATTGCCACCACGGCTAACCTGCAACCCCGAAAAAAGACAGGGAAGAGGCAGAGTGTTGGGCCTCGAAAATACGATCCCAATCAGCCAAGAATAATTACTCTAGATTCTTTAGGCGCATCGCATTCGCCTACCTGCAGCTATTTGAAGCAATATCTCGTTGCCGAACTTCAGGATAAGAAGGGGATTGAGATACCCCCTCCTGGCGCTATGGGTACTACTGCTAAAGACGTACCTGAACAAACAAATCACTGTGATTGTGGGCTGTTCTTGTTGGGATACATTCAGGAATTCCTACTCAATCCTGACCGCTTTGTACGGAGCCTACTGCAACGTGACGGCGATATTTCTTGGCACCTCGACCCATCAGAGCTTCGGACCAATATTAGAGATCTCATTTTTGATCTTCAAAAGAAGCAGCAAAAAAATGAAGATTTGGTTCAAGAGAAAAAGCGGCGGGCCAAAATAAGCACACCACAGCCGAAGTTGGCAAAATCTTCGAATCATACAGCTTCTCCGGCTATGAATCCTCTTCATACACCTTCAAAACTGGAACAGACAAATCAGAATTGTCGCAGTGATAAGGTGAGAGGAAGCAAAAGCCCGCCGGCTCCAAAATATCACCAGCTGCCTAGCACTAATAGTCATAACACTATCCCTGGGGAAGCTATGAGTCCCGATAATTTCCAATATCACAAGACGAATGTAGAGCCTGCTATAATGAATGTGCAGCCGCAACCGTCTGCACAAACTATCCAGAGTAATAGTTCGAACGCTACGCAGCAATCGGAAATAGACAACCCGTCGAACGTACAAGAGGTAGAGGCCGGACCGTCGGATCCGCACATAGTTGCATCGCTCCGCAAATTCGAACCAGTACTAGATCACGGGACTCATCATCAAGCTCCTAGTATGATGCCCATTTCCCCAGCCAGGGGCCAAGCTGTTGAATATCATCTACTGTCCTCGGAGACAGAAGCCAGCAAGCGTTTCCAACGCGATTTCGTCCCACCCATCGTCTCCGAGACACCGTCATCTAAGAGTTCTCGAGGTGTGACCCCGAATGACCCCGTGGTTGTCGATGACTCTGACAACAATGAGCGAAATGGGCCATGGAAGAGTTCTCAACGACACAGAGGAGGCCAAACAGGACATCAGCTCGTTGTGGAAATACCGTCGACTAGCATCCACAATCGATCTCCGGGAAAGGATGGCAAGACAGACGACTCAAAGCAAACAGGGGAGAAGAGTTCCTATTTCGCTAACCGGCGAAACGGAGAAAAGGTGACCGCTGCGAAGCTGCATGATAATGATGTCATCGATCTTTCAGACGACTGAGATTGAAACCTCCATTTTGCTTCTCTATTGTTGTGACAGATAATGAATAACAAGCGCGAATTACACTATTAGAGTTGATTGAAAGCGAAGAGAGCATAACCAATGATACCATGTCTACACAGTCAGGGGCAATGCGTACGTGGGTATGCGTGTAATGTGCATCTGCATGAGGATGGAGTATACGGCGGGCGGGTTGGTACATTCAATGTATATACGGCTTCTATTGCTTTTCTGGTTTCCTTTAGCTCTATACCCCCTTCCAGCAACAGGAAACGACGGCAGTTTTTGGTGTACCTAGCAGCGAAGTAGATTACTTGTCCAGTCTATTAGCTAGGTCTGACCATGTCCGACCTTAGTTGTTCGTAGAATCAGGCGTAAAGCAAACTATCCGGGCAATTTACCTTTTCCGCGCTTGTCTCCTGGCTTAATTGAACGTCGTTAGGATATCTAGTTTCCTAGATCTACTACCTATCATTTTAAGTGCAACTTGACAACTACTCTGCGGCAACGTTAGGTAGACCTAAAATTTATCTTCCTTCATGGCAAGTGTTAGAATCCTTAGCACGACTTCGTAGTGAACCGAGAACAGGCCAATCAAAATGGCAGAGCAGGCAAGTAGCTACATAAGCAAAGCAAGAGGAAGGCATACAGATTAGCGTCATAAGCAGCCTGTGTCTTGAGACGTACAATTCTTACTATATCCAATTCTCGTCATTAAGAGGACACGACGCAGCCACCCGTCATCCCCGTGCCTAACGCCCTATGGCGCGACGGGGCCGCGACTTGGTGACTTGTTTATTTCCCCTTGGCCTCGTCCTTCTGCTTGATGGCAGGGAGCTGGAAGACCTTGCTGACTCCCCGGGCCATCTTCTTCCACAGGGCGAAGTCGACGTTTTGGTTCCAAGTCAGCATGCCGACCCAGGGCTGCACGTTGTAGTGCACGTGGAGCGTCACGTCTTCCGTCTTGGCTACTTTGCCTGCTGGGTGGGTGATCTGGTATTTGGGTCTTTGGTTCTTGAGCGAGAGTTTGCCCCTGTGCGTGTATCCATGTCAGTGCCTGCAGTTGTAACTCTATATCCGTTTGTGCTTGTATGTCTGCATATACAATAGAGAGCGAGATAGGGCGCGTACCGGCTTGGATCTATACTCTTGCCCGCAGCGCTCTTGCGCAGCTTCTTGAGTGTGGCGGGGCCAATGTTGGCCAGGTGGTCGGAGCTCGGGCTCGTGATGATGGTGTCCCAGATGACGGCCTTGTTGGTCTGGTTCGTGCCGTCGGCGACGCCAGAAGGGGGCGCGGGCCACTCGGCCGTGACGTAGACGAAGAGCTGCTTGGTGTTCCAGGTGAACAGCGACGAGAGGTCGGCGTCGAGCGAGAACTTGATGATGGCATACTCTTCCTTTTTGGAACTGTAGTAGTGCGGCCGGCCCTTTACTCTGTTCGCCGTACCGCGGTGTCCGAGTTGTCAGCTATCAAGCACCATTCGAATGTGATGGATGGATGCTGAGGAGGGGAGAAGGCCGAGGTTTTACGTACACCTGCACATTGGTCGGTTTTATGCTGGCGCTCGGTGTCCGCGGCGCTGTGAAGTCGGAGGCTGCTATGATGGCGGCCACGACGAAGGCTACGGTCGTGAAGAAGCCGAAGACATTCTGGATGCGCGTGAGCGAGTTGTACATGACGGGCGAGACGGGCCCGTCGAATTGACGACGGGGGAGTTGACGTGGGGAAGGCTCAATCTGGTTGCTGGAGACGCCGTCGATTATCTCATTTGCTATGGGTGGGGTTTATGTTCAAATGGCTCGTTGCTGGTCCCTTTTCGCGGTGTTGTTTGCTGAAGGTTGTTAACTGCTTCCTTCTTAGGCCACGTTTTTGGTACAGCTGTCGCGAGAGACCTGAGAGGTAGGTGTACATTTGGCTCCGAGTGAGCTTATCAGCTGCTTATCGGAAGCCCAGCTTTACGTCACTTCTTGGCGCTATTTTCCTCCAAATAATTATACGCAGTCTACCTAGCCTACCAGGGAAGCAGGTAGCCTTCCTGCTAGGATTAATTACTTCTTCCACTGTATCTCGAAATATAAAGTATATATAGAATAAATCTAACGGAGGATCACTTCCCGTCGCAGGCACTATCCATCCACATCTTTGCAACTCGTCTATAGGCCTGCCTACATGAGAGCAGACAAGAGATGACGAAGCAATATCACACTCGAGGGACGTTAGGCGTGTCTTCAGAGTCGTTCATGTTATACATACAGGGTGGCTATATACAGGTACCCAAATAAATGGGTATATTACAAGTCTTCTTGAGGAGCATCTCAACGTCGTATAGAGTAAAATGCCACAGACTAACCAGCCCGCCAAACCTGCTGTCTGTGACCATATGCATGCAGCCTATTTTTCCCTTTCTAAAGTCGCCGATAATCCTTACTATACACAGTACTGTTCGACACGGTGTCCCTGCCCCTGCCTCAGATCGAATGGCGACATGGGAGATAAAGCTCTCCAGTCGCCATGTCGTGACGGAGGGTTCACCTACGGCGAAAATTGGGTGATCGAGTATTAAAACAGAAGGTAAGAAACCCGTCCATCATCTTTATCTAGAAGCTTCATGCTCATCAGTCCCCGGCCCCGGTGGGAGCCAAAGGAGCCTGCTACCCTCAGTGTGATTCCAACTATGTCAGTAAGAGAGGGGAGCTTGTTTAGGAGTACGGCTTATAGTGTAATTTGGGTTTAGAAAGGAATGTTAGGTGACGCCTGAGCACCTAGAGCATCCTGCTGCTCCTGCAGTTCCTCGCCTCCAGCCTCGATGGTTATGCCGAGGCCAACCTTGGCATTTCGCTATATTGTTGTCAGCAAAGAGACAGCATTTCGGGTTCCAAATAGTACTTACGGTCATATGATCAACATCGGCACAGAAGGACATGGTGACAGGGGGGAGTATTCTCTTCTCCAGCAAACAGCCGAGCTTGCCCTTGGAGTCGACCTGAGCACGGAATGTAGACATGCGAAAATCGTATTTGACACCGACAGAGGTGACGCCTTCCTTTTGTAGGCCACCCATCATGCCGCCGGGACTGGGAACAACCTGGAGGGTCATGTCAACACCAGCCTGCACCTTGTCGGACAGTTTGCGCCAGTACGTGGCATTCAGAGCACCCTGGGCCGCATGCAGTTGTGCCGTCGCAATCCAATCCTCAGCCTTATATCGAGCGCAGTATGATGTGGCAGATTCGGGAGGTTGGCTTAGGGCAGCACGTTGCCAGACCGCCTCAACGCCGAGCGAGAGGTTTTTCGTGATGGACTGGAGGTGGCTGAGTATGTAGATGCCTGTTAGGCCACCCTCGAGGTACGATGGGTTCAGCATCTTGAGCGAAGAGGTAAAATCACTGCCTACGTATTCGTGGTCGATTGAGGCCATGTCCTGGAGCGAGGCGATTTGGAACTGGGACTTTAAAGAGAGCGCAGAGGTCCATCGGTAGTTGAAACGTGTGGACAAAACGCCGTCATTGTCCATGCTGCCTTGCAAGAAAACCTAGAGTCGGAAAAGCAGATGAGCAACCCAGGCACCCTTTACAGACAGCGACAAGACAAGCAATGCCAGGTAACAACTCACATTGTTTGTACCAAGGAGTGCAGCAAATGCGTATGGCTTCATGTGCTCTCCCATAGCAAACTGGTGCGATACTTGGAACAAAGGCAGCAGGCTCACAGCCTTTGTGAGATCGGCGCGAAGACCGGTGTGCATATAGTTGGTGAGAGACACCTCACGCTGGACTTCCTTGCTAATAGCCTCGACAGTACCGGGGTTTGTGAGGCCCAGCTTGGCTCGCCGCTCCGAGAAGGCCTGGTAGGCATTGCTTACGGCGTTTGCGATAGGATTGGCGGTCAAAAAGCCCAAGGGCGATGACGATGGTATCTCGTGGCTGGAGGCCATGATGGATGACGATTGCGCGGGAGATAAGGCAGGCAGGCCGGCAGGTGGCTAGAGAGAGACGCTACGTCGTCGAGCGAGCAGACGCCACAGAATGGATCTGGGTTAATCGGCAGCGACTCGAGCTGCCTGGCTGGATGTTCAATATGGTGTTAGGATGTCTTATGTGTAGTGCGGTGCGGAGCTCCAAGGGACAGCTTCGACGGGAGAGAGAGGATTACTGTAAGTGAATAGCTTATCCTAATGATAGAGACCCGCGAAAAAAATCATTCATTGCGCACCGAGATCAATATCCCGGCTGGCCTAACCCAACCCACACCAGGTTCCACAGGTCTTATAATCCGATAAAGAGATATTTTAGCGTATCGGCATGTTCATTGTTGCTATGTGTGCTGTATATCTACATCTGTGTGTACCCACTCTCTTGGCCAGACCTATGTACATCTACGTAGTTAACCTACCTACTTATACAAAGTAGCCAAGTACCTATAGCCCCGCATACAGGTTCCTAGGCGAGTCCCATCTGGGGTTTCTGTGCTTCTTGTTCAAATCTCTTAAGCCCTATAGTAGTCAAAGGAGGCATCTGTAGCAGAGGGGCACCTGCACTTAATGCATCCCAACTAAGTTTAGGCTGTGGATCTAGTTCGCAGCAGTGTGACGTGATAGGTAGGCCTTCAAGCTTCAAGAGGCGACTTCCAATGGCCGCTGAGTGAGTACTCTGTACTGGAATCTCATCATACTGTAGGTTAGTATTGTTGCACGTGGTCTTGGGTTATAAGAATATTTATTGCACACGAGGTACGGTTTTTCCCGTGAGGTTACTCCGAGAGTACTGCGCAAAGTTACCTTAGGTAATGTTCAATTCACCCTTTTTTTTTAATTCATCTTACCAAGAAGACATACTTATATCGTGTCCCTCTAGGTTTGCTGGAAACCACCCCTTTGGTATACTATACTTTCTGCCATACCTACCCAGGTACACAGTTTGTGTCATCACCGCTAGCCACCCGCTCCTTTACATACATAAGTCCCTATCCTGATTTCACTAGATCCAAGCGTGGCTGGCCGCATACACCCGCCCCTCATTCTGCACCAGCGGAACCCTCTAATTCAGGGACTTCTATGACTACGAGCTGCACCTTGGGCCACCTTCTAACTAAACATTCATAAGTCGACCTGGATCACTCAATACCAGTTCTAGGCTGTCTATATAACTACTTGTTAACTTAAAGGGTCTCCGGCCAGTTTTGAGCACAAAAGCTTGTCATATCATCTAAGACACCGAGATATCTCTTTGTGTAAAGCTCTTGCTAGTCGAAGCTTCACCCGACAATCGCGAGGTGGTGGGATTCTGCTTGTTGAGCTTTGCTCTTCCTCGTCGGTCTGACGAGCATCGAGCAATTGAGAGCCTGGCTGTTCATGAGATTTGACCATAATCTCATCTAAGCTGTGTCTTGTTGTAAGGCACCTATATATATTCGCCCCCAAAGGTTCTTACTTTCCCCCGTGCCTCACGATTACGCTTTCGTGCTCAACAAAACTTTCTAAATCATTACTTCCCTTACCTAAACGCCTGGGGCATCTGACGGAAAGCAAGCCCTCTACCAGTCGGCCAAGGTCACAATGGACACGCTACTGTAAGTGTTGCATTGTTGCCAATTTCTTATTCCGTGCCGTCGATGCTATAGCATGCGTGTGAGGGAGCATGATCAACCGTTTCTACCGTCGGCCCAGGTGCCCAACAATTTCAGTTTCCAGTTTCCCAGACAGTTGGTCAATCATATACTGCGACAAGATCACTTGGTTGTTGTTTTGGACTAGTAGTTCTAAAGAAACATGAATTGGGTATTCTAGTTAGCTCAAAGAACTTTCGCTTGCCACGTTCATTAATTTTATCACTTAAACCCTGTTAGCCATGCGAAAACATATTCATTTTAGCGACGCTTGTTATATATCTAGTCTTAGCCTTGACACTAATGATGATGGCAGCACCGCAGATATTGCTGCAAATGCGCCTCGGTATAGACGCAAGAGCAGCACTTTTATTGATGGCATTCACGATGTTCCCGAAGATGCCAACAGGGCGCCGGCACAGTTGTATAGCACCATGTCTGGAAGACTCTTCCATTCCGGTCGTATTGCTATCGTAATGGTTGGGCTTCCTGCAAGGGGTAAAACGTAAGAAGCCCCGAAGGCTATAGGCTCTAGATGCCATTTCTGACCGTCTCTAGGCATATCTCTGTTTCTATGGCACGGTATCTACAATGGTATGCTGTCCCCCTGATACACAACTGCCCAATGGTTTTCTTATTAGCCCTCTAGGTTGGGGGTTAAGACTCGCATATTTCATCTGGGAGACTATCGTCGTGCCACTGTCGGCCAAGGCAATGATGTACCGGAGGATTACTTCTACCCAGATGCTTCTCCTGCATCTGTCGTGTTACGCCAAAAAATTCTAAAAAAGTGTCGTGAGGATATTTATGCATGGCTCAATCACGAGAATGGGCAGGTGGCAATCTATGATGCTGTAAACCCTACGGCTACTGGCCGTCGCTCATTAGCAAAGGAATTTGCGAAACACGACGTTCAGGTATACTATATTGACCCGCTCCTCTAATGTATCATGGGCCTCTCTGCTAAGGAATATCCAGACCCTGTTTCTCGAATCATACGTCGATGACGAGAATATCCTTCGCGAAAATGCGCGAAATGTCAAGATTGGCTCGCCTGATGTACGCCCTCTTGGGATCCGAGTCCTCCTTATTCAGACACTTGACTAACGCATATAGTTTGCCAATATGGACCCCGACGAGGCAGCAAAACTTTACCTTCGGCGTATGGGGACAAAGATTCCTACCTTCGAGACCATGAACGAGAAGGAGCTTAACTACATTAAGATGATAAATGCAGGACAGAAGTTCTTCTACAACAACGTGTCCTTTAACTACCTCTCCCACCGCATCGTTTTTTATCTCACTAACACGCACATCAAATCTCGGGCTACCTACTTCGTCCGTGCCGGCGCGGCCTTGGGAGAGGAGAGCTACAAGGCAGACGCGCCGCTTTCGGAGGAGGGCATCAGATACGCCCAAGTCATGACCGAGACCCTATTGAAGCATCGAGAACAAGAACATGGCTCGCGTAATGCTCAGGGGGGCGCGGCTGTTCCTATGCGTCAACTTACAGTCTGGTGTTCGACACGCGTACGAACCCTACAGACAGCAGACGCCTTCAAAGAACGGGGATTTATAGTCCGCCAGCGTACCCAGATGTCGCAGATCAACCCTGGCGTCTGTGAGCGGCTTAGCGAGCGGGCCATCCGCCGTATCTACCCAGAGGAGATCGAGAAACACGAGCTTGACCCGTACCATCACCGCTACCCGAGGGCCGAGTCGTACCACGACCTAGCAGTGCGGCTAGAGCCCATAATCTTAGAGTTAGAGCGCGAACAGAACGACCTTTTGATTATCGCCCACGAGAGCGTGCTCCGCGTTCTGTACGCGTATCTCATGCATTGCAGCACAATGGATATACCTAAGCTTACGTTTCCGCGGAATGAGATCATCGAGATCATCCCAGCCGCCTACCAGAATGAGGCCAGGCGTATTCATAGTGAGTAATTACTAGAGAACCGTCATTTTCTCCCACACCTTTGGGATTTCCCATGTGGCAGCCACTTGTCCGAAATTCTTTAGGATTTTTGCGCAATGGCCGACTCTCGGACTTCACCTAGATAGAAGAAGTAAAGTCACTAACTCAATAAATCAACTATAGTTCCCGGCCTGGATCCCAACACCGTCCCTGGCTCCCCTGAAGACATTCGCATTCCCGTTCCCGAGAGCAGCGGTCCTGACACGCCTACCCCATTACCCGACGCCGCATTCTCGCCGCCCATAGAGCTAAAGACACCAGGATTCGACAAGCTCCCTGAGAAGGTGGTCAACATGGTAGCTGAGGCTGTGAGGGACAAAATTGCGGACGAGGACTAAGGGTGAGGGCCTAGGTATTAGCTCTAGCTACACTTACCTAGTAGGTGTGTACGTAGTTAGCAATATGTAACTGTAGCTAGACTAAATTAAGACTTCTTTTCAAGACCTCTTTGGAAGTAGTCATAGTGGCCCGTATGTTTGTCAGGCAAGCTTAGTCACGGCCACGCACAGCTAATATTATAGCGTCTTGATCGTCAGTTTATTACGCAGTCTCGTTCACAACAACATACATCCCACAGTATAAGCGGGCAATCTTCTACTTGGGGCCAAGCTTTCTTCATTTTCTTGAGAGAACTCGGTATCTGAACTTATACAACATGTGATAGACGGTTAAATTGGCCACTTAGCCCTATACTGTCGTAGCGAGGTGTTCAGTTCTGCGCATGTTAACACTGTTTTGTTCTACCCACTTGGGACAAACAGAGTTTCGCATCGGCTTCCATTTGTTGTTGGGGCAGATGTAAGCCTACTGGTTGAGCTCGTCGCAGCTCATGCCCTGGAGCATATACTCCTTCGGGTCTGATGCTCGCGACTGCTCTGATGAGGGTTGGAGCTTTCAAGCTACCATTGACGACCCTCTTCCATGCAAACGATAAATTCTCCACGTGCTTTTTCTCTTCTAGCGCTGGAGCTTTAAAGCTACCAAGGCGCCTGCAATTTCCTCGTATTTGGCCACGTCGCCATACTCTTCATTAACTTGACTAACGCCATTTCGTGCTGGGGTTCGGGTGTTGGGGTATGGGGATTGCTGTGCTAGGCAAAACTAAGGGGGTATGTAGGGGTGGGGGTTGAGTGCGAAAGGTAGTCAGCCTTGAACCATTATTTTGAGTGCGACTGGGAACTTGCTAGATACGTGTGACTATCGAAACACACGCCTTACATATCCATAGAGTCGGCGCCGTTGGCGAAGTTGAAGCCGCCCTGAGCGCTGGTACCCTGGGTACCAAAGCCGAATGTCCCATTGGTCGTTGCCTGTGCATTCATTCCGTCGTCGGCATTCTCTTCCTCGTCTGAGAAGTATTTCTCAATAATGTTATAAGATTTCATGTAAATCTCCTCGTTCGCATTCGTCTGACAGTCGTGGATCTTCTCCATACCTCCGCATTCCTCAATGAATAGGGCGTAACGGTTGATCGAGTCGGGGCCATCACCAGCCGCTTGCTTATCAAGATCACCAACCTTAAGAATGTTTTCTAGGCCATCCAGTGCAACTTGGATGATTTTGTTATCAGGGCATGCAAGGAGGTCGCAGAGGGGTTTGATGCAGCCTTGAGCTACCAAGTATCGAATCTGTTCTGGCTTTTGAAGACCTCCGCTAGTCGCATTGCTAATGGCCCAGCAGGCCTCCTTCCGAGTCTTCAAGTCTCCATTAGAGAGCAGATGAATCAAGGGTGGGATGATGTTGGCATCAATAACGGCCTGGATTTGCTGAGAGTTACCAGCAGTGATGTTCGAGATTGTCCAGCAAGCCTCCTTCCGGATGCCATCCTTGTTAGAGCTGAGCAATGACAGCAGACAGGATAAGGCCCCGCAGTTGATAATCACTTGTGTCTGAACATCATCACCAGTAACTATGTTGCCAACAGATCGAAGTGCTGGCGTCTGAACACTAGTCGACGCATGCATGAGTAGCTCAACCAGTCTGCGGGGGATCCCGGCCTCGATGACTGCCTGAATTTTATCATTGGACCCGTCTGACAAGTATGAAATGGCCCAGCAAGCATCGATCAAAACTTCGTCATCGAGCGAATAAACAAGTTTTGCAAGGACAGGGAGGGCGGGCGCAATCTGGACTATGTCAGCATGTCGTTCTATTGTACGTGAGCTCTGGATGAAGGGGACACTTACGGTTGCCCAATCTGGCTGAGGAGTCTTGCCTCTGCAGAAGTTACTTAAAGTCCATGTGGCATTTCGTAGCATGCTAAGTTTACGACTGTCACCAAGCAAATTCAGTAAAGGCTTGAGGGCGCCGCAACTAAGAACATAGTCTCGGCATGAAGGGCTGTCGCCGGCAATGTTTCCAAGAGCCCAAACAGCTTGTTCCCGGACATCGGGCTCAGGGCTAGCTAGTAGCTCAACAAAGATAGGGACAGCGCCGGCCTCGATAACGACCTGGGTCTGGGCAGCACTACCGGAAGCGATGTTGGTCAAAGCCCATGCAGCCTCGAATTGGACTAGAGTGTGAGGAGATCGAAGAAACTCAACGAATCGGGTGACAACGCCAGTCTTGATGACCTCTTCGATCGGGGGGTTACGCTCTTTGGATAGGAGCTTTCTGAATTTTGTGGTAGCCTGGATCTGTAGATCTATCTGTTCGGAGAAGACGCCCTGGACCATCTGAGGCAGGTCCTCGTTGAGCTAAGACGGAGATACATTAGAGTCTGTGCTAAATTGCGTACAATAGTAAGAAACATCAAAAGGGGGCAAGGTACGATAAAGTGGGTTTGTAGATAGCGGCATTCTTTCAAGTGAAGATGATAGATACAGGAGGCAGTGTCTGACTTACTTGGCTCTCTGTGGGAGCGGATTCATCGTCGCTGTCGGGGGCGGCACCGAGGGAAGCACCGGGCCGATCAACACCGGTACCAATGCCTCGACGCTTAGCTAGGTTCTCTTCTCGCTTAGCCTTTCGGATCTCGACCTGGGCTTCCTCGCGACGACGACGCAGCTCATCGGGCTTGAATGTGCTCTTTGCCTTGTATTGATTGCGTCGATGTTCAGGAATATACTTGTCAGACATGGTGGCGGCTTAGCTGTCGGTGACAGACTTTGGCTGTGCGTGCTGTTATGATGCTGTTCTTGTTTCCTGGTGGAGAAGGGAGAAGAGAGGGAGTCAGTCGCAGGGCGGGGTGATTTGTTTTGGCAACCCCAAAATCAACTACCGCTAAGCAGCGCCGTACCTAGATCCTAGTCGCTGTAATCCCTTGGTATGGATAGAGGTAGCCGAAGAAGTGGCGTAGTGTTCGCAAGTAAGGCGGTGGTAGAGCAGGCTGTTGAGTGAAGCTCTAATAAAAACTTGTAGAGTTGAGAGGGTAGGATGAGAGAGAGGGAGAGAGAAGTTGTCAATGAAGAGGGAGCCGTAAGAAAAAAATCAACAATAGAGTTGCAATGGTGGGGGTTTGCAGGGAAGACTGCTGAACATGGCACACTGGGAACAGCAGAAGAATTCGGATTTGGATGGATTAGGTCGCTCTTTCAAACTGCTAGCGGCAGAGCTAGGTGGGTCTTTCCAAGCCAACCTCATTTAACTACGCATAGGTACATACGCGTGTTTCTAGGTAGGTACCTACGGCGGGGTCCGGTTGTGCAAACAGACTCAGGTTAGGTAGGTACCTAAGGCACTACTTCTACTTCACCTTACGAGTAAGTACCTAATGTGATGTACCGCTCTTATGGTTAGAAAACCTAGGATAAGAAGGGCACATATTTATTATTCAGTACAGTACGTTAGTGATCGGGAACTTACTTGAAGCAACATGATAGCTCGCCTGTACACCACCTGTCATTGGTTCTGAAGGCAGAGAGCCCTGGTACTTAGGTAGGTTCGACTGCTATTAGGACTATTGAGGGGAAACCCTTTTTGCCCAATCACAACCGAGGGGTAGCAGGCACGGGCCAATAAGGAAGACCTCTTCCAAAAAATAGATACCACACGCAAATCATGTGACAGCGCTGCTTTACGCTAGATACCTACCTATCAGCATATATGCCTAAACCCTAGTAGACATCTTGCTAGCACGAACTTACCTACTATGTATATAGGTACCTTGTAATAGGCAAGCCCTTAACGCGCCAGGAACGCGACCTTCAATCAGTTTGTGGCACAGGAATCACGCATTGCAATCAAAATAAATCAACTAACCTCACCATACAAATACAGTCCCTACATGACGCTAAAATCAAACTATCCTCCAGATGGCGCCCTATCAACCATCGAGCTCGGCTAGAGCTACAAGCCGCAAGATGGAGTTACCGTCCGGCTACACGAGCATTAATGATATACTTGCTCAGTTGGTAACTCCAGGAAAGCTCGTCAATATCATGGGCCTTGTGAAAGATTACCAAGCTCCTATTCCAACAAAAGGAAGCGGTGAGTTTTCTTACATGGAGCTTTACATAGATGAGTCTAACATGGACAAGATTACAAATGTGCTATCACCCTTTACGATAAATCGATAGAATACGACCTGGCTGGTCTTGTTGTTAACATATTCCGTCAGCCAAATGAAATATCTAAAATACCTAAACCCACAGCTGGAGATGTTCTAGTTATCAACTCGGCCAAGGTCCAGTCAAGGGGTGAAGGCATGTCACTTGTCACCAACAAGTCAACGTCGTTCCATATCTACTCAGCTTCAGATATCCCTAGGCCACCACAATCTGCCAAGGACGCCCTTAGGCCTCCATATGCTACTCGGCAGCTTGGTGAAAATGAGCACGAATACGTTTCTTGGCTTTATCACCATACCGACAAAGATTCTGTCCCAGATGTGACCACATTCCAGAAGCAGGTCGATCAGTCTATTCACATGAAAGACAAGTTCTGCAGGTTGGAAGATGTTGTAGATAGTAAGTTTTGCGATGTCATCGTGCATGTCGTGAAAGCACCATTCGATGAAATGGACAAGACCACCTTATGGGTTTCAGATTATACCGAAAATGACAGTTTCCATAAGTTCTCCTGGAATGGCGCAAAGCAGTCAGGAGGAAGCGATGGAGATATGTACAGCTGTCTCAACACCAACATCCAAGCAGCAACTAAATGGACAGGTCCTTTCGGTAGGCGCTCGATGCAGGTCACGTGTTTCGAGCCCCATGCTTCTTTCGTCAACTCGGAGGTGCAGTTCGGCGGGTGGATTCGAATTCGTAATCTACGGATCAAGTTTGGCAACAATGGCCTTAATCTTGAGGGCGCGTTGCATGAAGACCGCGATTTCAGTCGCCAACAAGTTGAAGTCCTCAAATGGGACAGAGAAGATTGTGACCCGCATCTCAAAGAAGCCATTCGACGGAAAAAGGAATACGAGAAGCTCAAGAAGAAACAATTAAAATCCTTGGCAGCAAATGAGAGTGGAGATGGTACTGGAGATGGTACTGGTACTAAGCGAAAGGCAGACGAGAGTGAAGAGCTAAAGAATAACGCGAAGAGTCGGCGGAAAGAGAAGCGAGGTGCCGCAAGAAAGAAAGTCGAAGAGCAGGATAAGCAGGCAGAGGAGAGACTCGGTTTGAATGATCTTAGTAGGTAATTTGCTTATCCCATCAACAATCCCTACTAATCGTGATCTAGTCAAGTGCGAAAGCGAGGAGCAGCCTGTAACCCCCCTCCCCCTCATAATCGAACCAGTCTCCTGGAAAACCACGGTAGAGGGCGAGGAGGTGGCACTGGTCCTTCCTTTCGTCTGCGCTAAGTATCGTACCAACGTTCGTGTTGTGGATTTTCGCCCACGCAAACTTGAGAACTTCGCGACATGGCGCAGAAGCACCGAATCCGACATACTTTCCGACTACAGTAGCGACTCCAGTTCGGAATCTGGTGACGATGATGGCGTCTCGGCAGTTCGGTATTCAGGAGAGAAAATATGGGAGTGGCGGTTTGCGCTGCAGCTCGAGGACGCAGATCCCAAGTTGAAAGGAAAAAAGGATAGATTCTGGGCGGTGGTTGACAATATTGAGGCACAACAGCTGACCGGCTTGGATGCCTGCGAGTAAGTTTTCCGTTTCATCAAACATTTACCCCTCAAATTCTCTAGCACATCGCATAAGTCGAAGATTTCGACATCTTAGACCTACTTGTGTTTTGCAGCCCCCTTAGCATATGGGTTGTTAACATATATATAGTCTTCGTGAGGACCCAGATACACTCAATGGCCTCCGTGAGCAGCTCTTCAAACTCTGGGGCAATCTCGAAGAGACGAAAATGAAAGAGCAGCAACGCCAGGTTGCGAACCAGCGACGTGTAGCCGCCAACCAGCCACCATCAAGCTCGCCAGTGAAGATTGACGGTGAACACTCACAACAAACTAGCGGAGCGGAGCTTCAAAATCTAGACGGAATAGGACTATCTAATAAACCCTTCGCTTGCTGCATCCGGCAGTATGGCGTGCGCGTACGAGAACCTAATTCACGCTGGCCAGACGCTGGTGAGGGTCATCGGTGGGTGAAGTTGTTTGGGCTTTTCGGGACCAAGATCTGTACATGAGAGGTTCCATCCCTTTGCTCTCGAGTCTATGTTATGTTAGATTCTTTACTAGTGCCTTCCTC
Source organism: Nemania diffusa (assembly GCA_038501195.1). Classification (NCBI taxonomy): domain Eukaryota; kingdom Fungi; phylum Ascomycota; class Sordariomycetes; order Xylariales; family Xylariaceae; genus Nemania; species Nemania diffusa. The sequence continues at coordinate 575,027 of JBBPUQ010000010.1, read as the reverse complement.
CATTCCTCGAAGATATAAGGAATTTCGGCTCACTATTGAAAGCCCAGATGTTACTGGGTGCCGGTTAGGCTCTATATGGGCGAGTTTGCTGAGTACTACGATCATCGTTATATATACCCCTGTACGATTAGTCTTTACCTGACAGTTAACTTCATAATATGGTCAAAAAATCCAAGCTGGCTTTTTTGAGCTACGGTCAGTGCGTTGCCCCTTGCGAGGACTTTTGCTATCTCCCAACGTTGCGGTGCCATTCTATTTTCTTATCGATTTAAATATATATTCAGAGAATAAGTTGTTTAGTCCACAATCATAACCCTCCATCATCACAACATCATCATTCAAATCAGATCTTCCATAAGAACATACTTGAATTCCAGTGCAATTACTCAGCATACATCCATAATTATATTCAATTTGAGAGGACAGCAAGGAGGACGGAGGTCTGCCTGATCAAGAAAGAGGAAGAAGAAACTTCACTAGTGACGATTGGTATTTAACGAAAATTTTCAATTAAAAATCACCATGTACATTAGAAATACAGGAAAAAGTTCATGGTAAGACACCCCCTTCATACCCTCGGTTCTTAATCTCATGATAATTTCCGTAGTTATATCGGCCCAGTGCTTGCTTGGAATCGGCTTGGTACAGCAAAAGTGGCTACTCCGCTCCCCAATTGTTCTCAACCGTAAGGTAAATGAAATAGCCATACAAGGTGTCATTAATCACCAATCACTTCATCGACCTCTTCTGCCTGCTGATTTGCAGGCTGCTCCTCTTCCTCATCATCCTCAATTGGATCGTCTATCAGCTCACGACGCCTTAGATCTTCAGCCGTACCTTCCTCAGGCTCTACTTCTTCGAAAGGATCATCGTCGTCGTCATCGTCGTCGATAACAACTTCTGTGCTAAGAGCTGGCTTCTTCACAGCTTCTTTGCTTTTGCCCTTGACCGTAGGCTTTTTCTTACCGCCCTGCAACTCGCGTAGATAATCTTCGTCCAAGTATGCGACGACATCCTTGAAATTTGCTCCGAGTTTGTTCTTATTTCGAGCCAGTCGCTTTCGAAGTTTACCCGCATCTGGCCCGGTATGATCGATCGTTCTAGCTAGGATAGCCATGACGAGTTTCGCTGTAAGCTCGCAAAGAATCTTTTCAGCTTTTAGCTCGGCTGCAAAACGCTCTTGTTCTGTCAACTCCTCCTCTTCGTCATCCTCAGGCGGCAGTTCATCGTCGAGAGGGTCGTCATCATCCGCCGGATCATTGAGTGTTTTCTTTGTGCGTTTTGCATACGCTCTCTCTGCCGCATCAAGTATCGGGATGATTTCTTGCGTGATTAGACCGGCCGGCATCTCCTCCAGAAGAGAGCGTAGCTTTCCATATTTAGCGGATTGTGGCCCATCGATATGTGACCTTAAAAAGATGAACAGTTGAGTAATATCGCAAGCAATCCCAACAGCGTATAAGCGAAGATCATCATTAAAGCCGCGCGAAGAGAATGTCTGGATGAGATTGTTGATTAAGTCTTTGCGCAAGACAACAAATTTGTCTAAGTCGTCGTTGTGTATATCCTCTTCATTCTCAATGGCCTTCCGTAATCGCTGTACTTTCCACATGAAAAAGAATAGGCATGATTTGATTGCGAAGGCCACAATCTCGTCTTCAGGGTCATCAAGTTCATCATCTGATTCTGTGAGGCGACCACGAGCGACGATCCCTGCTAAAATCTTAATAAGTGGTTGTTCCGAATCGATAGATGTCCCAGGAGCTTCTAGCACATCAACACAGTCTGAAACTGTGACCAACTTGCTGATCTTCATTAGAGTCTGGCTTAGACTTGTGAGTGTTGACCTGTCAAGATTGCCTCGGAGAGATAGCTCGCAGATTTTATCCAAGCTTCGCAGAGAGTTGATTGAGTCTTCCCAAAGACCCGCCATTTTACCGTCGACCAACTCTTCTAGTTCATAGTACTCTCGAGCATGTAGAAATGAAGCTACTGCTTCATTGAGGAGAGCTTGGTCAACATGTCGATTGAATTGGGTAGCTATTTCTTCAAGTAGCTGATTGTACGTAGCGGGGGCTTGTCGAAGTTGCTGAAAGACTTCGAGGTCTAAGGAATGCTCCAGTCGAAGGACGGTAGCAGCCATCGCTGGATCGGAACCGAACTTGCTTAACAAACGGGGTATAAATCCAGCAAGCTGCAGCTCGGCATCTTCTTGAGCTTCGTGATCAAGTTTATGATGTCGTCGCCTATCCCTGCCATGCTCCATCGACGGCGCAAGATTCTCTCTGACCGCGGTAGCAAGGACTTCAAGCAATATAGCCTCTTCCTGGGGTTGTGGTGCTACTGCTTTTTTCACAGCAATCTCTGTTGAATGGCTCTTTGATGATCGAGATTTTGAACTCGTAGTATGGTCGAAGAGGAGATACCCAGCGATAACTTGCCAATTAGAGATCTCTGGCATCTTTTCGTAAAGGACTTGCGCCGCCAAGGAAATCCGGCTCTCGGGTATACTCGCATTAATCACGTCTGCAGCCACATCCAGTCCATGTTTTATCTCGTCCTGCTCGGCATCGAGCTGCGTATCATAGACGGCCAGATTTTCTGCCAAAGCTTTAATGTTGATCCAATCTTTTCTCACTATGTCGTAGTCATCTTCCTCTTGATCCCCAAAGAGTTCCTCCAGTACGTCGTTCCCACCGATCTCGTCGATCTTGGTGTCGATGAACTCTTGCACCAGCTCAGAGAAGAATCCAACAACCGCTTTGCGGACCCGAATCTCAGAGTCGAAGATTAGCTTACTGATAGAGTCGACTTCTTCCGGTTCCAGCATGCCTGAGCCTCGCAGAATGTCTACAACCGCTATCGCAGCAACGCGCACTGAGGCCTCAGAATCTCGGGTGGCCATCTCGACGAGTCGCGGTCGAAATCTATCAATAAAGTGGGCTAGTTTCTCGGCATCTCTCTTTAAAACCTTGGCAAGTTGCTTCAGGACTTCTAGACGCGTTGTGACGTTAACGTCGGAGAGCAGCCACCCTAGATATCGCAAATATTCCGGAGACATATACACAGTCGGCAAATTGCAGACCCATGTCCCAAGAGCTTCGATACATTCTGCACGAATTTTGGGATCAATATCTCGGTACCGATGGACGAAGACAATGTCGAAAAGATCCTTCACCTTGACGTCGATAAATTCGCGGTTTTCCTTGGCAATTTCCAGTGTCTTCTGGGTGTCTTCAATAAGGGCCTTATTCTTTCCACGTCGACTGGACTCTGTCTGCAGAGACTGGTTGAGTCTTGTAATTCGATCGTCCAGTTGTTTCATGACACCGATCAGCGCTGTTAGCATTGAAAGCGCGACGGTGGTCGCTGTATGTCTGAAGGGGCGGAGCGCCGAGGAAGACATTATCCCAACCCATCGTTGTATATTGTCTAGAAGTTCTTCATCACTGTATATTATATCGGTCTGATGAAGCAAGGTGATCAAAGAATCAAAAAAGCCAACAAGTAGTTCACGGAAATTTTTGCTGCTTTTTGTTCTCGAAATAAGCGGGTAATCAGAGATACTAGTCTATCAAGTCAGGTGAGCATAGATGATTCCCATGCTGAGGAAAGGCGTATTCCTTACCTGCTCATACGCTTCTTCAAGCTCTGTTAACCTATTTGCGGAGTTCTCCGGATCTCGGATATCGTCTTCTGTAATCTGCTGTTCGCAGCCAGCCGCGAGGAGAACGCAATTTATCAATTCGGTCAAGGCTTTGGCATCGTCATTTTGGTAACGCTGGAACCAATGTGCTGCTACATCATCTGATTCGTTGCCAGACCCAAATACTTCAGCTAGGACAATGTCAGTAAAAGACTAGCAAGGCAAGGTGCCGGCATTGCCTGTGCTTCTCACAGTATAGGCTATTTTCGTCGCGTCTGGCGAGACTTGGCGGCGCGACCTTAGTAGTCTTCTTAGGCCGGTTTGGTAGCTTCACAGCAGGAACAGCTAGAGGACCAGGGGCAAGAGCTGAGGCGGTACCATTGATCTTGGTGCGCTTTGCTGCTGGTTTTTTAGAACGGGGCTTCCTGCTCGACCTAGATTTTCTAGATCGCCGAGCAGCTTCATCATCAGCATCGGCATCTACATCATCATCGTCATCGTTGTCGTCGTTGTCATCGTCATCGTCATCATGGCCCTCGTCGGTCGGCGCATCGTCGTCTGAAACATTAGGTTCTTCATTTTCGGCGTCCTCGTCATCATCGTTATCCGGCCCGCGTTTGCGCTTCGAGGAAGCATAATCGTTCTGCGAGGGACGCGGCTCTGGACTAAATTTCTGGGGGGCGACTCTGGCGCGTCCAGAGCGGCGCGGCGCGGGCGACGAATTCGCGTTGTTGTCGGAGGTCTCCATGAGGGGCAATCGGGATGGTAACATATGGTGAGAATTAGTTCGACGAAATCATCCTTGCCGGTTCGTGGCGGCGACAAGATCTAAGCGGGCTATTGAATGTTAGAATCGAGGGCGCGTTGATGGTTGAAGTATGTCTCTAGGGCAGTGATAGTGATGGTGAGCGCGCGCGCGTGTGCTCACTGATTCGGTCGCTGATTTGGTGGGGAAGTTCCAAGCAGACTAAACGCGTATAGCAGAACTACATAAGGTACCTACATGTTTTAGTGACTGCCCTATCTAGGTTATCTACCTACATACGTAGGTACTAACCTAGGGTGGTACTACATAGAAGTCATAGCCTACGGCCGACCACGGGTCACCTGACTGCCGATTACCTAGATGCCTACATACATGTATGTATGTAACATAAGTTCCAGTGCTAATGTAACCAACAGACATACCCTACATGTAAGTAGCTAGAATCCTCTCTTCCAAATTTAACCTGTACCTTCGGACCTCAACCGAGAAACCCTCCTTTAACAATCTAAGGCCTAAGTAATTACTACGCAAAAGAGATATATTTCCAATGGTTGTTAAAAGGAATTAACTAGAAAACCAGGTACTACTGAATATCGGGTACGTATACAGAGTACTGCTAAAACATAATAGGTACAGCGTGGCCCACAAAGGCTCCAGGTGACTGTCTTCCAGTTTTATCCACTACCTAGGTAGGTACCTTAGGTAGGTAGGGGACCACACATCGCTTCGTGACGGCGGCTTCGTGATACCCTCCTTACATATGTTAGGTACTTTAGCATCATCTTACTCGAACAACAGCCTCTACGCGCTGAGTTTAGGCATCCAGTTCAGTTAAACAATCTTATCGATGATTATTATATGGTTATTATCAGAATACGCCGAGGTTTTATCTTAGTACCTAGGATATTTTCGTTATGGACTTGAACACATAATACTCCCCGCCAGCATTCTTGATGTTGCCAGAGCCCACATTTTCCGATAGAAATTTGTTCTAACCATGGACTCACCTTTTCCAAAGTCCTCATCGTCGCCCGGGGAGGGGCGCATCGTTGTTGATCTCCTACCAAACCACATATCTACGCTTGGGCATATTAGCTATCAGTATCCACTGAAGCTCATTTCGCCGTCGCCCAAAGTAGACCAGGCAAGCGTCTTGGTGTTCCTCCTCTCTTACGGGGGTGGCCTCGTCGGCGGAGACCAAGTGAACCTCTCCATCGAGGTCCGATCCGGCGCGAAGCTAAGCGTCGTAACTCAAGGCCATACCAAGGTCTTCCAGTCGGTTAGCCCAGACGTGGTTACGAGGCAAAGACTAAAGGTGCAACTTGAGAAGGACGCTGCACTTTGTCTCCTCCCAGACCCCGTCCAGCCTTTTGAGAGCAGTGTCTATGAGCAGGTCCAGATATTCAACGTTGCCCTCGGCGCATCCCTGTGCCTGCTAGACTGGGTCACCCAGGGTCGCTCAGCTCGGGGCGAGAACTGGAGCTTGACACGATGGGTTGGACGCAATGAAATATGGGCCTCTGATGCTTTAAATCACTCTAAGCCTCGGCTTCTCGTTCGCGATGCTGTCATCCTCGATGGCACAGAGCGGTCAGCTCAATTGCAGACACTACAAGAGTCTATGTATAAACACGCTGTCGTTGGTACTCTCATCTTGCGTGGGCCCATGATGAAGAAGACAGGTGAATTCTTCCTCTCCGAATTTGCTGCGTTACCAAGACTGGGTGCTCGCGACTTTCGAAGTGCAGAGACACGCGAGAAAGAAGCAGCGACTCCTCAGCTCCCTATACAGAGTTGGCGGGCAGCGAGACTTGTGCGGGAGAAAGAATACGACTTGCTCTGGTCAGCTGCCAGTGTTCGCGGCTGTGTCATCGTGAAGTTCGGTGCGGCTACCGTGGAAGCCGGGCGCAATTGGGTTGGCTCCATGCTTCTCCAAGAAGGGAGCATCGAGCGAGAATTTGGCGAACAGGCCTTAATGTGTGTTCGATGACATGATTAACAACTTTGCACATTCTATACTCATTTCAATCCATAAACACAAGTTCTAGGCAAGCATTGTGTGATCCGACGCTCGACCTGGAGGTAGGCAGTTAAAGACTTCTCAACAGGGTTGGGCATAGCAATTAGTACTTGGTATTGATATAGAAGGAGAAATGCCAACAACACATAGGTGCTAGCATGATATATACCAACAATTACCTTTTTGTCCATCTACTTATAACAGGTAGAGTAATTGCTAGTGAATTAATTACCAATTCTACATCTCAAACAAGTTATAGCTTAAGTTGTATTGTGTGTACACAGAGGCTCTGAGCTGGAGTGACCTGCCCAATGGATACGATGTATAACGAGGTAGGTATGTACCAGGTGCATATAGGTATGTAGGTAGTACAGTACCCCACCATTATATTCTAGTGCAGAACTCCATGTGTTTCCCCACCATAAACTTTTCGGTTCTGATCTACTGCATAGTACCTGAATCACACTTCTGGCGAGACCAAACACTCAAAATCACCAACAAATCTCGAGTCTTTCGCCACGCGCACACCCAGTCCAGGCCGATGGTATAAAAATGCCACCCAGATTGCGTGGAGCTGGCAGAGGTGGGGGAGGCCGCGTTGCGTCAAGGCCATCTTCCGATGACCGCGTGCCCTCGTCCGAGGCACCCTTACAAAACCATGCAGATGACACGGTAGAAGCTACATCCAGGGCTTCAGCTACAGCAGCAACAGATATCTCAAGCGGCCGGTCTACTCCTACTAGTTCACGAACCCCCCAAACACCAGCGGCAACCTCACGAGGCCCGAGCCGCTTCAGACCCAAAAATGTCCGAAGAGATGAGGCCGAGCGCAGAAGGCTTGAAGAGGATAGAAGCCGCGATCTCGCCTCCAAGATCAAGGCTGAAGAGCGTGAACTGCGAGCAGAAGAGCGTAGAGCGAGACGAGGACGAGGACGAGGCGGCATGTCTCGTGGTCTGATCAGACGCACTATAACGGCAAATGGACCTTTCTCTGCCATCGCATCAGGTAGGTTTTTCTCTTCGCGACAAATTCACAGATGAGGCGCCCATTCCCCGTTCCATAAACTAATTACTATGTAGAAAATGTCAAGGCCGATTCCAGTCAAGGTGGGTGGGCATCTGGTTCTGGATTTGGAGGCAGAAATGCGCGAAATGCGTTCCGACACGATCCTGAAAATCGCATTCGCTACCAACCTAGACGAGAACATGAGTCCAGAGTCAATATAGATCTCCTCAACGGGCTCACGGATGGCCATGCTCCAGACGGAACCCCCATGTACCAGCCAGTCCGCTATACCCATAAATCTGCCGGCAACCTACCCATCGGTATGCATCGAACTCTACACCAAGATCCCGAAGTCAAGGTCAAGACACAGGCAGAACTCGAAGCGGAGGATCGCCAGTCTTCCGATGACGAAGGAAACTTGTTCGTCGACGAGCCGGTCAGAGATCCCCGAGATATCGGCATGGATGATGACAACGAAGTATGGCATGCCGCTCCGAAGACCCAAGTCATGGTGAAAGCTGAGCCAGGTACTGAGGAAGACGATGTGGATATTGACATGGCCGGTATCCCGGAGGCCCCGGGAGCCCCTGCTTCTCCAGAACTAAGGAAAAAGCCTCTTATTGGTGAGAACGGAATTGCTGCCGACGCCGCTACCGAAAAGGTGAGACGCAAGGAGAAGAAGATAGCCGAAGACCCGGAATTCATGTACTCGACGATGGATCTAGAGTCGCTATTACGAAATCTCAGCTTCACAGCCCCGACTGAAGGTGAGGAGGGCCAAGGAAAAGACGATCAATTGTTTATCTTCCAGTTCCCACCTATCCTTCCACCCTTGGTCAGACCCTCCGATGGTTTAAACGGGCAACTCGAAACAATTGATCTTGAATCGGGTGATAACAGGGCAAAGGTTAAGCTTGAAGACGGCATCGAAGTGACGCAGAACAAGTCTATGGGTCTCCCAGCTGAAGGGGGTTTCATAGGTAGGCTTAACGTGCGCAAGTCTGGCAAAGTTGAGCTTGATTGGGGTGGCACCACTCTCAACCTAGGGATGGAAACGGAAACCGACTTCTTGACGACTGCAATGATCATTGAGCAGAAAGAGAATGTGGAGACCGCAGAAGAAAGCGCAGGATATGCCTATGGTATGGGCCAAGTCTTCGGTAAATTCGTGCTAGCACCTCCATGTGAGGACGAGGATGAATGGGACCCAAACATAGACGAGATTATGCGCGTCGGTGGCGGTGAATATGCAGTGTAGTTCAGAGCATCACATTCGCTCGCGACTCTCGTCTTCTTCTCTCCTTAGATGGCGCCTCTAAGTGGCATAGCCACAGTATTCGACTGGCTCCCTCGAAGAGATATCTACGCGCCCTTCCGATGAACCATCTATCTCGCTACTAAATGGTATATCTACCTCAGAGTCCAAGACCACATTTCCTTCCCCTTCTAAGGACATCCTTCTCTCTTGTCTATACCTATATCTACCTACACATCCAGAGAAGGCCACGTGGACATGGATCCGCATATCTACCTAGAGAAGTGTCTCGTTCGTCCCAATATTTACCCTGCGGATATGAACATACCTGCCCATTTCCAGATACGGGCATCTTGCTGCATGGTCAAACAATCACCCGTTAACCCGAGAAGATAGATGCTGTATGGGCAAATCATCCGCCGAAAGAAAATTTCGCAAACCTAGCAACGCAAACTCTGAATACAATGCACAGAGCAGAGCGACAGCGTCAAGAAATACAGACGCCACGTTATGTGAGCTGAAGCTTGATAGGCTATAAACGCCCGTTACCTAGAGCAGTAGTATGGGGCAACATCAATGAAATATTATGCGCCTCCGTGTAAAAGCAAACACGAAGACCGGCATTCTTATATCCTAGGATTGCTTACACTTGCACGCGTGGCATTTCAATGTTGGATATACAACAGGAAGCCTACGCTCGGCCGCGATGCTACTAGATATACTAAACAGTACGACAAATTGAGATGCTAGCAGATGGTATAAAGACAAGTAACTGATTTGCGCTACGTCAAGGGGATGTAGTATGTGAAGGTGATTCGAAGTCTCAGGCTAGAAGGGATCAAGGTTGATCATTCTTATCCAACAACAATAGTATATAGTAGAACTCTAAATATCTAAGCAAGTAGGTAATTGCAGAGGCTACTAACAGAAAATTCATTTCGATACAAGAGCAAGAATCAACTGTTTTATTCCATTGGCGTTAGATAGACAACCATAGTCTACGCAGCGAAGACTTTATGAGCTCCTCTCCCATGGCGAGCAGTCATCCTATAAGAGATGCCCCCATGCATCTAGGCCACACCGGCTGTAATAGCCATCATACTATATATAATACAATCGTTCATCAAATGCCCTTTATGCCTGTATAGTAATGCTTCAGTGAGTATATTTGCCCGCTGTAGAGCATGACAATGACCATCAACCTTGTAGCCGGACCGTTCCGTTAACTCCTAAGCCCCTGTTGCCAATGAAGTCCTCACACCCAACCATCTCGTCGGTTGTTTTGGTGTAAATGTGTATAGTGCTGTGAAGCCCTTTTGCGAATTCCGGTATAATATGAAACACTAAAAGTAACAAAGTGGTTGGTAAGACGAAATATCTTTCTCGCAGCGTCGAGAACTCTTCTTCTCAGTGGTTCTTTTTTTCCTTCGTCTCTTTCTTCTTTTTCCGTCGAAGATTCAACTGTCACATCACAATCGACGTGCTGGCGGCGAGGGCATTGTTAGCCCAGGGTTCGTGGGCCTATTCAGCTCTATAGAAGAGGCGTCGGACGCCTGATCATACCACGCGCCAGCTGTGTGTGTATCTGAAAATGAATGGGACAATTGACCTCCGTCCATGAACAACTCGCTAGCGGGCTCCGTCCTTTGCGTGTCGCTTTGATAAAACGTCGATGTCTCCTCTCGCGTGCTGTATCCGTCCGACGGTAAGGAGAAGACCTTGGGCGGCTGCGATATATTACGTGTGTTGAATTTTGACGTCGGTACTATTGTACTTGGTGTTGACTGTTTCCCAGTGTATGCAGACCCAAGTTCGATGTCACCCCCCGTCACGTCTTGAGGCCCAAAGCCGGGCATTTTTGTTCCCCCTTTTATGCGGGAGCCTTGACCTTGGCTATACGCACCAGTTGCGCCACTGCGTTCACTACTTGTGAAACCTCCAATCCGGAATCTGCGAAGGAGAGGGCGAATTGTCGCGAGGCTAGCAGCCGAGATAGCGATCCCAGGTTCTATCAGTGTCCAAATCATCGCATCTGTACCAGCAACTTTTTAAAAGTAATGTTAGCGATCAGAGGATATTTTATATATCAAAACAAGAGCATGTCTAGATATATATTAAAACTGCAACAAGTGACACAACTTACAGAGGATATCTGATGCGTCTTTTAGGTCCGCTAAAAACCCTAGTCGTATAAGAGTGGCGATACTGGCGAAGACCCCTAGGCCAAGCACAGCAACAACGGACCACTTCGCTTGGGCTGTCATTTTAACCTGCCAAAGCATAGGGATGGGGAGAAGCGCGTAAAGCCAATCTGACAAGACGGTCAGGGCACTCAGTGCGTAGGCAGCACTAACAACCGCATCGGCTGTAACGCAATGGGAGTTAGGATCGTTTGCAAGAATGGTGTAGTCCCATTGCGCCGGGACAGGAGTGCACTGGAAGATATTCCAGAAGAATAAGACGAGACTCCAAATTCCAACGACGCCGATACTGATCCATAATATGTATTTGTATCTTCTTCGGACAGCCAGGCGAAAGAGGAATATGCCGATGCTCAGCTTGATTAACCACATATTAGAGACGTAAGATGCCGTAGCTAGGGCTTGGTATTTCAAGGCCTCGATCTCGTCATACTGAGAAAGCGATTTGTTATGCCGGCCCAGGCCATGGACTAGGCCCGCGAAGATGAACGAGCATGATACCGTGAAGTTTGCTAGGCCAGCTAGCATCACCCAGTCATCAACTTGAAAGGACATAGTTATGCCGGCGCGCACGTAGGTTCGCAGCGCGACAGAGAGCCACTACAGCCGTTCGAGTCAGTAATTACTCTTTTGCGTAGTTCCACAGCTCTCGAAACATGCTCCCGAAACATAACCCCGAGACATTTCGGGAGCTCTCAAGTTACTAGAAAGGGAAGAGAATGACTCCAGCGGTAACTCACTGATATAACGAGCGTCACAACGCCGGTGACCAGCAAACCGAGGCCATTGCTTTCGGTAGACGCATTTGGATCTTGAGGCGCCATCGAGTATCGTCGTTAGCGTAACCGTCCATAGGAGAGACAGAGTGCAACCAAAACAACCAGCAAGGACAGAATAATAATCAAAACATAGGGACTCGAAACATTGGCGTCGCGTAGTAATCTCTATATAATTCCAAGAATACGCGAGCAGAGAGGCATAGGCGAGTCGAACCTGGACAGACCTGCGCAGAACATGGCATGTTGGTACCTTCGTGCAGTCTCCATTGTTACATACTTACAGTACAGTAGAACTCGCTACTCCACAGAGCAGGGACTTTTGGATAGTCCCGAAGAGTCAACACAGGGTGAACCCTGAAGAGCAGGCACCCTAGTATGCTAGATCGATCAATGCAAGCTCAGGAGATTTTACGGCACAGCATACTATCGCCAAACCTCACCAATGATACTCGTCATGTATACCCTTGTCCTTGCTAAAACAAGCGTGGTCCTTCGGCTCATTCGCGGTAACCCATGGCCGCTAGTGTCGTCGTCACTGGACTGACGCCAACAGAATACTAGCGAACTCAATTCAATCGGGAAATTTCCCGAACTGTGTAGTAGGTATGGACAGTAGGTATGCTGTAGTGGAGCGGTTTGCCTGCATTCCGAAGTGGGTTTTCCCCCTGTTCTCTCCAAACTGTTAGGTGGATGCCCTTACGACACAGTTGGAGATGGAACAATGGAGAATACAGCTACAGTAGCAGTGATATCCCCTCTGTACCAAAGAGCTTGCAAAACAGTGTCAGAAGTTCGCGAGTTGGGGAATGCTTATACGCTACCTACTAGCGAGTATAACCAGCAGGCTCACAAACTGCCTACGCATAGATAGTATGTATCACGGCATGGCAGGGTTGCGATACTAAAATCCCAGGAACGTGGGCCACATGTCGAAAAGCAGTTAGCCATCTTCCATGATACAGGATTCAGACGTCTAGCGTGCGCACTGATGGTGGCGTCCAATCGGCCTGTCTAGCTACTAGTAGATCGATACCGGCCCTTATCTAGGCTGAATGAGTTAATATACCTAGACAGACTTGTCTCATAATGCTTTGCTATCGCCTCAGTCTGCATACCCATACAGGTTAGCGAGCTATACATAGCTGTTATCTCTCAAATATATCGAATCATCTGCGTCAGCCGTCACAAGAAGGCCTAAACGAGACAATCCGAGTGTACATACGTATAGACTATCTAAATTCTAGATATCTCTAGAACGACCAGATTCCGGGGTGCTCCTGCGTTAGTGCTCACCGGGGAAGAGAACGTGGAAGAGGGGAACAGCTAGCTATACTTACGATTATAATGAAATAATTCCATGTTTTAATGCAGCTTATTCTCAGCAAAACCTCCGGCTACTCTCTCAGTTGACGCCATACATAGTATATACGCCTATAGCTATACCCTATAGGTAGGTATGCTGGGTAGGTACATAGGTATATTTACTCACTCCGCCTAAACTACGTGCTCAATAACGTGCTTAGGACTTTCTTGGAAGTCCCTTGGCCCAGTTCGACTGCGTATAAACACTAGCAAAAACGAGGTTCTGTCTATAGCATACTAGTATCTTCTATCTAGATAAGGGGGAATGTGTGAAAACAATGGAAGCACCTATAGAGCAAGCACAAGCACTCAACGCGACATTTATGTTTACAAAGAGCAATATACGATACGATAGTTCGGATGGGAGATCGTTCGTTCGGGTAAAGAAGCAGAACATTACACTATTTTTATCCCGCCCGCGACGCAGTGATCGACCAGAAGGCAGAGCCGGTTAGATGGACGAGACGGAGCCAATGTTCCTGTTCCATGGATTAAATTTTCTTTGGCTCTACCTATTTCGGACCGTCTTGGAGGTCTCGACCGTAGGAGCACCGCGACGCCATTATAGTGCAGGTAGTGGACACTAGTTTACATAGGCGCAACATGAACTTGTTTAGACGGTATTACTACATCCAAGTTATATGATCAGTCTATGCGGTATGGATCACGTAGAATCCTTTGGAGTTAGCGTATTCGCTAACTAACAACGGCGCAACGGCGCCGTCGCTTCATGCCATCCCGCTCATTCTACATATCTACGCTATGCTATACCTACATTAACTAAGATATCTACAGTAAGTAGTTACTATCCAGTTTATTTGGGATTCAAGCAGCTTTTACTCCGTACTGTAAGTATCGAATATACCGTTGAAAATATGCTTTTGGACGATAAAGCATATTCCCCTTCGTCAAGAAAACGAGGTACACCATGCCTTTGAGATACTACCGGTCTTCGATCCCCGAATCTGTCGGAAAGAGAACGACTTCAATATATGGCTTCTAGGTCACTATTAACAGACAGCCTACCTAAGGTACCTTAGGTATACGTAAGGTAGGTAGGTTAAACCATTGGAACTTAGCAACACGGGTAGGTATAAGCACTTCCGTAGTCGCCTGCAAAGAGTGCCGGGCCGCGAGAAACCGGGCGACGATTCAAGGTGAGACAAGACCAATGGTGTATCTAGTGCTTAGCCGCCTACTACTGTAGGTCCTGGCAAAAATACCCTCTTGTACGTGTCACAACTTACTTACCGTACATAGAAGTATGATGTTCGAAAAATGGGAGTAGTTCCAGTTTAGTTCCAGCTTGGTTTCACCTTCAACAAAGCAGTGCTACCTATGTTGGTTGACCAGCCAAGCCGCGCATAATCGAGACAATGTGTGTAATCCACCTACAACGGGCAATTTGGAATTCCCACTTGAATATCTAGGGTCACATTCGCTAATTCTTACGCGAGATGTGACGATAGGCAGTGCACAAAGTAGATGGTGCAGCTTGCAGTATGTATGCGTGTGAGAGACGCGCATCCGAACTTGCCGTTATGCACACATCTTTTATGCTGTCACACATCTCCAACTACTGCGGGCAGTACTGCAATCTATCTCGCATCCCAGCTGCCAGGAACAAAGCAGTGTCGGCACGATGAAAGTGAAGGCATGTACAACAACCGCAGCCTTACATCGGTTGGTTCTTGTAGACTATGTAAACCTGGCGCAATGCGCATAGAGAATGCAACGCTACACCTAAGCACCGGCTCCATGATCTAGAGGTAGATCTGCCGTAGTCTAAACTCGCGTCCGAAGCCGATGTATACCGGCCGACCGCAGGGGCCGGTGTTTGAATCCCGCTAGTAGCGTGAAGACAAGTTATCGTGAACTTTTATGATGTTTTGTATTGCGACACAAGTTATAAGCGACATCCATAGAAAGAAAAAGCGCGCGCGCAAACTTAAACAAATTAGATATGGTTTAGATAATTTAGTATTTACTTAGGCTTATTAATTAAGGTAACCCAACTGTGAAGGTCCGCCTAAGCCCCTCATTTCCTCAGCCTCCCAATTCCTACTTCATCCAATTAAAGCAACGTCATGATCTCTCACCAACATCATCTATGAACCTTTTAAAGTATGGCCGCATCCCTTAGATATACGCTACACCACTATGGCTCGCAAAATTCCCTCCAGAAGCTCGGGGTGTGGCAGGGAGACCCGGCAAACAAGGGAAAATACTGGGTTGTGTAAGATAGCCCAATCTTACATCATCACTGCAACAGCAACACTTGCATACATACATATCTCCCAAGTGGAATTCTATACTGAATAGTTTACAGCTATATCCACGGTGGCGCATGGCGTGACCCGCGTGTCTCGCACGAGACTTTCACACCGAGCATCGACTGGATACTCCGCACATCCCCGCCAACGCCAGCAACAACAAATGACAGCGGGAGCAGCAGTACCACAAACGCAATAGCCGGGTTCGCGTCAATAGACTACCGGCTAAGCCCGCATCCGCAATTCCCGCAGGACCCGGCGACGACGCCCGCTGACCAATACCGTGGCGCGCGACACCCGGACCACCTACACGACGTGCGATCGGCACTGGTCTTCCTGCAGCGGGCCTACGGCTTCGGAAGCAACTACGTGCTCGTCGGGCATTCCGCAGGCGCAGCACTGGCGTTCCAGCTCCTAGCTACGTCGCCACCACCTTCGGCCCCCATCTCCCCGGCCGCGACTCCGGGGCCGGAGCAAGCGGGGCACCCGGTCCTCCCCGCCGCCATCGTCGCCTTCGGAGGCCTGTACGACTTCACGGGCATCAACGAGCGGTACGGCGGGGCGTACGCACCGTTCTTCCGCGGCGCGTTCGGTGCCGATCCCGGGGATTGGGACGCCGCGGCGCCTATCAAGTTTGCAGGGAGCTACACAGAGAAATGGCCTGGTGGAAGGATCGCCTTGCTCGGTTGGTCGCCCGATGATACCCTTGTCGATGGTCCCGAGGCGGACAACATGGCGCGGAGATTAAGAGACGTTGATGGGTTTGTGGAGGAAAATCGTAGCGGGGACCAAGAGAGCGCGGGAGGCGCGGGCGAGAGTGAGAAGAGATTGATACTGCTGAAGGATGTACGAGGGGATCATGATGAGATATGGCAGAGCGGCGAACATGTTGCGCGGATGGTGTGGATTACCCTCGAGAAGTTGGGGTTGGTGTTGTAAGGTAGGGAGATAAATTGATACGTACAAACATATTTTGACAAAGCACGGAAGAGATATCTTATTGAGAGATAAGTATGAGCTTAGAGTACCCCTATATGCTTATTTCCGTATTTGACTTTACATGCAATTTGATGTTAACGAACATAAGTCCACATATCCTTCATTAGTTGGAGGACTTATAACATGTTATCCTGGAACGGCGGGAGGAGGTATACTACCAGCGCGAACGGTCACGGACACAGGAGAGGCGGATAATATGGTGACGACACAGCTGATGGCTCACTCGCACGAAGGAGAGAGAAAGCAGCACACACGCCTTCGGGCACACCGACCTTAAAGGTCAAGATTTGCTAAATGGGTTATTCTTGTAATATAAATCCTAGCTTAGCACGCCCACAATGCCCTTCGGGAGGCTCTGGTGCCTACTGTATCACAGAGGACCCCTGGCGTTAAAAATCACAACAAAAACAACAACTTATAACATGTAACATGCTGTGGCTTAGCGGCCCGAGTTCTTTTGCTACCCCGGAAATTATCCATGACTTGCAGTCCTCGAACTCTGTGATTACTACATTGCCACGCGAGGGGTCTTTGAGGTTTTGAGATCGGAATTGGTCTTTGTTTGTGTGGCCATTTTGTCGAGGTAAGAGGTCAAGATGAGAGGAGGTGGGTAGAATATCGAAAGGTATTCTCAATTCCCCTTACTTTGGCTCGATAGATTAAACCCATATTGGTATGCGTGAAAGGGCCGATGGCATTCCTCTGTACCAGCGTAGTTTATTAAGGGTAGTTGTAGAATGATAATAACAATAGAACTTACTAGTTCCGGTGCTACAAAGGATAGCAGTCTAAACTCGCACGAGAAGCTTAAGCTGGGTAGAGTAGTTGAATAGGATAGATATTAGGACCTGTTAGGTCCGCTACGTTTTGTTTCTAGACGTATGGTATTTTATTCATCCTGAACAGCATTGTCAAATAGGGACCTTTTCAATACTCATTATTTACACAACAACAAAATTTCAAGTAGTATGTAACCATATATATTTCAACTATGCACCTAAGATGATGACCTGCGCTGGCTCGGTAACGACAGTAGCCCAGAAATAAATTGACGTTGCGGTATCTTAAGAGTTTCTAGTTGAGCAATTAGGTTATGTACCTGAAGTCCGGGTGTCTGTAGCCAAGATCAGCCTTCTCTTCCTCTGTAAGCCCGACAAGCCGACTATCGCGCCCGCCACGCGCTCGAATGCGGTTTTCACGCATGCAGTAGAAAATGCCGAAGGTGGAGAGGAACAAGGCGACGACCTGCGCAGCGAAATTGATAGAGTGGCCTATGGGGAAATTAGGACCATCACTCGGGAGATAGGCCCAGACAGCCAGAATACCACCCGCAGTTCCGAGTGAAACGATGTAACCGCTAGACACGGCACGGACAGACGGGCCAGCTGCGTTGTTTATACCCCAAGAGAGGAAACCTGGTCCGCCTGGGAATGCACCCACGGCGCATAGGTAGACAGCCGCGTACTTGAGCTGGTTGCCGGTACCCCAGCGTAGCAAGCCAAACCCTGTGATGCCTAGGAAGGTAAAAGCTGCAAGATAAATACCGCGCATCTTCGTTTTGTCGCTTATGTATCCAACGGCAATAGCAATTAGTGATGCGGCGACATACACTGGCACACTGTAGTATTGTGCTCTCAATGATCGATACCCAATATCCGTCAAGATGGTCGGAAGAAACACGGATAGACCTTGGACTGTAATGTTTATGAAGAAGAACCCAGCGGCGCAGACGTAGTTATTGATGTTGGTGACGGCGCGCTTAACATGGCGCAGCTCAACCTTCCCGTGGGCGGAAGCCTTGTGCTCTAAACGAATGCGCTCAGCAGCAATCCACTTCTCACGTGCTGTTAAGTACTTGGAGGTTTCCGGACTTTGTGGCAATATAAATGGAGCAATTGTAGCCGCAATCACAGTAAGGATCCCTTCAAAGAAGAAGATGTTGCGCCACGTGTGCAATTTTGACCCGGCCACTCCCCATTCTGGAATTTGCGAGAATCCAGCAGCAAGCAGACCGCCGAAGGCACCAGCAAGCGAAGCAGAAGACACGTAGATACCAATTCTAAAATACAACTCTTCTCTTTTGTAGAACGAGCTCAGGAAAAAGGCGATACCGGGACTAGATGAAGGATGGTTAGAAACGATCTTTTCACGCAGGATAATTTATACTCACAAGGTACCACCCTCAAAGACACCCAGCAAAACGCGTACTCCAATTAGTTGCTCATATGTTCGAACAAACGCCGTGGCGATGGAAACAACGCCGAAACCAAAGACCAATGCTGGAATATACCATCGTGGACCAATACGTTTGAGCAGAATGTTCGAAGGCACTTCTATGAGGAGATAAACAACATAGAAGATACTGGTAGCGATGTTGAACCGGTAACCGACAAGATTCAGATCCTCTGTCATGCCTTGAATCCGAGCATTACCAATGTTGATTCTGACGATATATTTTTAGTACGAGCCATAATCACGGAGCTAGAGATACGCACCTGTCAAGGAAGCAGAGGAGATATAAAATGGTCACCATAGGGACTAGCTGCCGATCGAGTTTTCTACGTACAACCGTTTCTTCTTCGGTTGTCCAACTAGACATCGAGAGAGAGTCGCTACTCTTGTCTTCGATTATAACGGCCTCTGGAAGAGAGGCACGCTGCTTCTCGTCAGCATCTTGCACCGTCGCCATGATAATGATGATGAGGATGATGACAGAAGTGCTCAGCGGCACCAAGTGAAAAGGGACAGGAGAAGAAAGCGTTCCTACGCCGGGAACCCCAACATAATATTGTCAGACGGGGCCATCCATCTCGGCGATTCCCTAATCATATTCTAATCATCCATCCATATCGGTAGGTGTAAGTAGGTAGGTCCCCTACTTTGACGAACTACGGAGAGAGGCAACGGAGCTAGCCTGACTAGGCAGATTATACGACCGGCAAATGGTCTATTGAGCCAATACCTTGGGGGAATCCCTGTCTCGCCTAAGCGGATATTCACCTCCTACTGGCAAAACTCCCCCACGACAAGCCCCAACGGCAGTGCCAACCCTTGGCGATGCGGGGAAGGTATTCTTCGACGGCCAATGCTATAAGAGTCCCCTCGGCTCTTGGCGAATGGCAGATAGAACGGTATCATTGTGTGCCGCGGCTTGTTGCGCGTTACTCAGTATGTAGATTGTTATGATTAGTAGAATGAATGAATTGATTACCCACGCCGAAGGAGGACTCCAAAAACCTACATAAGCTGGTATATATGCTCCACTTAGTTTGACGATCACCTAGGCGTACGCATACCACGGCAGACCCAAACTAACTGTGAGTATTGGAACATGCACGACTATCTACTCTAGTACTAGCAATGCTGCTCTTTATGGCCACTCGGGGTCTGGGGTTACATGGGGTTGGTGACCTCTGTTACCAGAACATACTAGCACTATAGTTGCTTGGCAGCTGAACCATCCATCAATAAGCCGTTGCGAGGGTTTGCCCTAGGAACAACTCACACCGCCATGCTTGCCTAATAAGTGTCGATGCACGATTTATTGTGGGCAAATATATGTAGTGTATGAAGAAGCAATTTAAGTTTGTTGCATGTTAAATACCTTTATATTCCGACTCTAGTTATACACATTAGCAGAGTTAGGCGTAAATACTTAGTTGGAGGGCCTAGACCATGCGCTAGAGAGAACAGTCGCAATAAACAAATACCTGTCTTGCTAGCCAATCAAGGAGCACCTATTGACAGCCCAAACACTTACGATAGCTATCGTTTAACAATAACACGTTGAGTAGGTGTCTACTGCGTAGGTAGCAATGAGAAAAACATCACATCTTATAGTTTCGCAGGAACTAGATCGCAATAATTTTGGTCCCTCTAATCATTGAGTAGATGATTGTGCTACGCTTCGCTACTCGTGTGTTGTAGCAACTAGAGACCTAGTCCAGGGTTGCAAATTAGTTAGTTTAGTTTAGTATGAGGCCATACTAATACTAACTAATCCTATCCTGTACTAATGCTAACTAACTAATCCTATCTCATACTAATACTAACTAAACTAGGTTAGTATTAGTATACTAATACTAATACTAAATACTAGAAACAGGGGGGGTTGCAAAAGGGTTGCAGGGGGGTTGCAGGGGGTTGTCAAGGGGTGGTAGATAAGATAAGGTAATTTTGGCAAAGCGACAAAAATTCGGCTACCCCCCCCCCCCCCCCCCCCCCCCCCCCTCGGACTCTATGCAGCCATATTAGGTTAGTTTAGCTAGATCACTTGCCTAAATAGGCTTAGCGTACTAGTTTTTAAAAATAAAAGTTAGTATATTAGTATATTAGTATACTAGCATACTAAACCAAACTAACTATTTTTTTTTATACTAATACTAACTAAACTAAAAAAATTTTTCTTAAACTAATACTAATACTAATACTAAATACTAGTGAACTAATTTGCAACCCTGACCTACATGTCTACCATCTATGTACGTAATTCAAATTCTCCACTTCACGAGGAAGAAAAGCAATACTGTATGTATGTAAGCAGCGTGTCGGTGTATAAGTAGTTGAGCGCATCACCATATAAAAGTGCTATAATACAAACGCGCAAAGCTGTCAAGAAAGGAAGTCATCATTTGATATTAAACGTATGATTTAATGAAAGATATGCGCAAACTGAATCATAATCTAATTGAATCATGCGATCTTAGGTAGCTGTGCTACAACTACTTAAAGCAGGGCACGATGTCAATGAGAGAGCACCGATTTAGACTACGGGGACTAGGTACGTTAAATGTTTTGAAACAGGAATTGAAATTTGCAAAATAGTGTGTTTATAGAACGGTGGCGTTATCTATGAGGTCAGCTCCCCGTCCATAACTCCGCCACGATCTGAGACATAGAGCATAAGATGCCGACGATAAAGCAATTGGGTCGCAACATGGCGACAGGCTTCCTTGGGCCGGGGCCCCGGGGTCAACTGTGCTAGGCACGTAACCATGCGCCATAGGTCCAGAAGCACCTATGCGTACCTAGGCAAACCATGAGATATTCTGCTCTCAATCGCAATGCGCGCGCGCCACGCACCTAGCAACCACAACTCGCGCCTCGAGACCTTCGAACTGCCAGCCACGAGATGCGTCTTGCATGCTGCATCTGCAGCGCATGAGCTCCAGCTCTCCACCGCGCGCCAATCATGCGCGGCCATCCGAAACCGCAATTGCGTCGAAACACGTCAAGGGCGGGGCAGGAAATGAGGGGCAACACCTGGGAAAAAAAAGTCCGGGTCCGGGCCCCCCCCACCCTTTGGCCCTTGGACACCCAGCGCCCGTCGCCTAGCCTGGGCCAAGAATCCACAGCATCACGCTGGGGGACCCACATATGCATCCACAATTGACTTCCTGACCTAGTCCCGTTCCTCGCTAGCGCAGGAACCGTGATCACAAGTCTAACTTAACGTCAAGGGCTCGCTCGCATCTCGTCATCGTTGTCGGTCGGGACCAACACGTTTGCGCCGCGATGCGCCACGGCCGGCCGGCGGCTAAAAAAATGCGATGGCGGCTCTGGGACATGTCGCGCTTTCTTGTGCGTGCGAATGCGCCCGGCTGGAAGAGGTGCGGGCGTCTGCTAAGCGCGCGATTGTCGAATGCGACGGTGCGACCGCTTAATCGTAGATGGCCCAGGTAGCTGAACTCGTGAGACAAAATAAGACAAATTGAAATTAGACGGATGAATCGCTTCGTTGGCTGTTGTTTCCGCGCCTGTGAAACAAACTAGGTACCACGAATGAGTGATTATGTTTAACATAGCACAGAGTCGCGCATATTCTATTGAGCTGCGCTTGACGCGGCTGCATGTCAAACGGTATGTCGAGATTCAATGCTGTCTTAGACGGCTGGATTTTTAATCGTTACAAATTGCGCGACTCGTGAATTAGAATCGGATGAGAACTCAACCATCTACATATAATCCTAGCGTCATAGCAAGGGGTAGAATCATGAATTAGGAATCCTTTGTAGGCTAGGAACATATGTATTTTGGTAGCTAAAGTATCGAAATTTCCATGGCATCTCAGATATTGTCCCCCACCAGGCTAGCAATAAACATGAGGGCTAGGAGCAATGCGCAGACAGGAAAAGATGGAAAACCGCAATGTGCACTACTTCCACAACACCAGCACCAACAATATAATCGAAGACACCACCGCAATTCGCCATGATCTCGCACACAGCGTGCCTGCAGACCGATCCACCTCGGTGATTTTCCGCAACAATGCTCAGGGTATCTGCCGGACGGCCCCAGACCCCAAACCTTGCAGCACACCCGAATGTACCTGGAACTGTCAATTTTCTAACCACCGCCGCCTCGCCTTCTACCCCCTTCAGCGATATCCCTAGTTCCCAATGCGCAGTTGCCATGTTGTAGATCATGGCGTGACCACATGACGAAAACAGGCATTTTGGAAATGAGACCGTGAAAAGCAAAAGTGTAGGCGTCGATCCAACGCCGACCCATAGAAGTTCTCTGATAGAAAGATTCATTCCCAGCGTAGCGTTTTGTTGGAGAAAAGGAATGTAACGGCTCTTATAGCCTCACTATTAAACCTTAGTTCAATTTACGCCTTCCAAACCCCAAGCACATAACTCCGATGCCCAAGGAAAATCTAATTCCGCTCCCAACGACGAGATGGCCCCTTAGGTCATCATCTATAGCCGCGCTTTGGCGCAAATAATCGGCGCCGGCGTCGATCCCGTTGTTAGCTCGAAGCCGACCTGCTACCTAATGCACCTGTTGACGCAAGGAATCTGTTTCCATATCATGCACAATAAAGAGACTAAACCGCTACACCATATGAAATATAGTGCAAAAACAGTACTCGTTCTCGTTGTGCTGAGCAATGGGCGGGTTATATAATCTACCGTTTCCGTTTCTTGTTCTTATCAATCGCAACTGCGGGTACTGCGATAGGAGCAGCTGGTAGAAGAGTCGGCGGTGTAGGAACATCAAGCGACTTGATTGGTACACCCATATGGCGGCCGTACCGTCCCTTGCGCCCGTTGCCTTCATCTTCGCTGATGCATTGGTCGGCACCAAGACCGGCATCTCGACAACGACCGCAAGGCCGCTGGCGATCGCAACCCTTTTTGCTTTTTCGGCAACGTTGGCAACGGGGTTTGGTTGACAAGTCCGGTTGTTCCTCATCGCCAGGCTGACCTGACATTGCCGAAGCAACCGAAGGCTTACGTGATTGGTTAGGCAAAGATGTAGGTGACATTGGACCGGTAGCTACGCTGCCTGACTTTTTGAGCTTGGTAGCACCCACTTTAGGTGCCTTTATGACCTTGGGCTTGCTAGTTTTGGTACTGGGTGCTCGAGGCTTCCCAGGATTCTGAGCCTTTGCCTTGATACCGTTGGATTGTGGTCCCTGGGCGCTTTCAGCGCCGTCCTCTAAATCAGCATCGTCTCCGCTCGCTTCCGCATTGTCGCGGGGTGGAATGAAATGACTATCCGTTGTTGGATGGATCTTGTGCGCAGACCCATTCTTATCGATCTTCTGGCGACGAGCTGGTGGGAGCTCGTCTTCGTTATCGCTGCCGCCGTCGCTGGTAGCACCCGTTGAGGAAGCGACCTCCGCCTTGCCACTAAAGGTGTCGTCCAAAGTCGACGCGGAAGTCCTGCCGTGGGAAATGTTTGAAGTTTCACCCAGTCTCATAAGCTGGATTGCAACATCTTTATCCTCTTCAGACACACAACTGCCAATAGTTGGGTCAGGGGTCGGGAGGATCCCAGAACCATTGCTCGGATAACCTATGCTGCCTCGGTGGCGTCTTGAATCTGCCACTGGGGTCGCAAATATGCCTTGTTGGCTATACCCACTGTAACTCTGGGGAGATTGAAGCGGCTGAGGATTTGTGAAGGGATTCTGGCCCGGATGGGGAAAGGGTAGCGACGGTCGCTGATGCTCCACTCGGCGAGCGGGAGATACTGAAGGGTTCGATGTGGCCGCAGGCATCTGTGGCGGAGCGAACAATGGTAATTCCTATACATAGCGGATGATTAGGAACTGGGCATGAATGGAATGGGGTGTCGAATGCTTACCGAGCTTTCGAATTTAGCGCGCTTGCGACGGCCACCTTCAACGATGTTTTCTACACTAATATCGGTGTTACCGATGTGATCTTTCGCCTTGCTTGACACAGACCCAGCGGCACCATCTCCGCTGCTATAGCCGTTGACGCTGTCGTCACAGGTGGAACCGTGGTTCTTCGTAGAGCGAGAGCGCCCCTTCTTAGCAGCTGGGTTTGTGCTGACAGACGTGCTACGTCGCCCACCATTTCCGTTAGGAGAAGGACTGCGCCTGCGAGATGTCCTTGAGGCTGGTCTAGAAATATGATGACCTAGTGAATGGGCCGAGTACTCCATGGAGGCCGGCTGAAAAGCGGTCGGATTAAACGGACCACCAGGTGGAGAATTCTCCTCAATAACCCTGACGTGGACAACCATATTGTTGCTAAAGTTCTCGTATCTCGCAATTAGTGTGTTGTTTCGATCATCCTCGAAACTGATGCCCGCGACGCCATGATACAGCCCATAAAAGTTCTTGACAGTAGATATTATAGATTCTGTGTCGTCATGAGGGTATATTTGAACACGCAAGGGGAGTCGCGCTCGATATTGGGGGGATTGGGTGAAGAGGAGCTCGAATTGAACATGTTTGGGTGCGACGGGCAGTCGAGGAGAGACGCTTCCACTGTGTGAACTAGCGGAAGCGCCCGCGTATGGCTCAATCGGCGACCCAGACGCCATATCGCTTCGCAGGCGTGTTATTGATGTGTCAAGGGCAAGTTTGGCAGCGGAGTAGGTCTGCTGGGGAGAGTGATGGAAAGCGCCCGCAATAGGTTGGGTGTTGTTGGTCGATTGCGGATAGGAAGACTCGGGTTTTGCCGTCAGGAGATTGGACAAGTCCATCGCCCACTCGGATAGACCCTTGATATTTGGTTTCCCAGTGTTGCTTGGACTTGGAATCAGAGGGATCCTAGTAGCGACCGAATACACCGACGACTTTGTGTTGAGAGGTGCAGCTGAGGGGAGGGGAGGGCGTTAAAACCCAATCGCAAGATGGGGAAAGGAGGATAGAGGCCTTTGAAGGCTTGACAAAGTCGCCTTGTGTTTCTACTCATGGCCCAAGTTAGCTTGACAGCTCGAATGGTAGCGGGAGAGAAGCAAAAGCGTAGAGATTGAATGTAGACACTGCTGCCCGTCGTCGCCGGCCATGGCGAGGGCGGGAGCAGCATTCTGTAGCAAGCCGAGAGGGCCAATGGTGCAGAGGCAGGTTTGGAAGGAGATGGGGACGGACACGGTCGCGATTGGGATACATATCGGATCGCATAGGGTGACAGGCTCTGAAAAACTTACCGAGACACAGAACAGATGATGTTGTGGTGTTAGAGATGCATAAACTCGACCTTGAGCCCTGGTGCCCTGAATCGGCCTGCGAGAGCACCAGTTAGCGTCAGGACGGAGAGGACGGGCGGGCTTGCTAGAAGAACCTGCAAGACAGACGGAGATGAGGGCGCAGATGGATCAGGAAGGCTTACTGGTATGAATGGGAGTGTTTGGATGGGTGGTTTGGTCGAGGGATCGGGGTTCGTGTGAAAGAGGAGGTAGAAGAGAGAGTGAGGTTTTGCACAGTACCAGGTGAGCCTCAGAAAAGGCTTTCCCACACAGTTAGTGAACTTGGGAAGAGGTGGGTGCAAGTGCCCGTGCCGAATGTGCCATTCCTATGGCTTGTAGGTACCTAACCTACAGGTAGGTAACACCTAACCTGCCTGTAGCTTCCCCCTACTGCCCTGCTCACATTCACTAAAAGAGCGACTTAGCACGGCACCATATAGGCATCTTCTAGATGTACCAAAGTACCAGTGTACACACAAATTGCACAGTTTGACCTACCTACCTAGATTTAGAAAGGGTCAATTCATCAGTGTTTAATTACCTACCTGCCTAAGCTAAGATAAATAATGAACAATGAAGGTATACCTATACATGGAAATTGATAATTCTATTGAGATATCCGCATGCAAGTATAGCCCGCTAGTGAATGCCAGCGTACCTCCCTCTACACACTCTCCTCTTTCAATGGGGCAGCACATACGTTAACCTCGCCAGCATGCAGGAAGGATAGTGTAAGTTTTCGACATCCATGGACTCGGAGACACTTGATGCCAGCAAGGCAACAATTACACTTACGATCTCCTAGGTAAAAGTCAAAATTGCTGGACTGCATGTAGGTACTTCACTAAGTAGACTTGCTAACATATATCACTGCCAACTGAGTCTAATATACCTATTAAGGTAGGTAGGTAGGTAGGTAGGTAGGTAGGTTAGGTCGGTATGTATATAGAAAAGTAGGTAGGTACATTAACTACCTACCTAGGTAATAGGTAGGTGCCTATACAACGCTGGACTTGTGGAATGGAACATGATTGACAGCTGTACATAAATAACACAAACATGTATTGATAGGAGGGCTTCCATAGACTGGCCCTAGGTAGTATGTACATAGAGATAGGTATCTATCTATGCAGTCTACTAAGCTACCTAGATAGAGATGGGTCCATGTTGTGTGCTTCTCAAGACGTCTGTCTGCATGGTTCCTAACTTGTACAGAAAGATATGCTCCGTCCGTGTGTGGTGTGTTGTTCACTTGGAACCACCAGTAACGTCGGGGAGAAATAACGGCTTGGTTGTGTTCAGAACGGAGGCCAAGCGATTCGGCTGCTAGTCGACATATTGATTGCGACTGACTTACTATGCTCTGCTTTCTAGTCTCGACCTGACTGACTTCACTAACTTGACCGACCTTGGGGCAATTGGTGACTGGCCGCCTGGCCACTACCTATCAAACTTGCGCGTTGCGACGTCAGGCTGGTTTTGAACCAGACCGCCAGGGTTCTAGATAGGTAAACCCCGGGCACCAGATTCCTGCATCCGAAGTGTTGACAGGCAGGTCTATTCTGTACAGAATACCTACGTACTCAGCGGTGGGATATCACGCGGAACGATCCGGCCTCTGACCGGCACATTTCATGTAATAGGTAGAATAGCGCAAATCAAGCGACTATCGCGATCATTGCGTGGAAACACTTGTAGCTTCGAGCGCTTCTCTATTACTTCATGTCATAGCTAATAACATGCTCTATATTCTTATGCGAAACCCAGAGCATTGGGTATCCGGCTGGCGAAGACGAGCGTTTTGCACAGTTTGCGCAATACGATGGATGATGAACACGCCATCCTTTGCGCCGCCGTCATTGTGGAGAAGGGGTGTGACTAACCTTACCTACCTAGGCAGGGAGTTTAATAGAAGACGCTGAGATGGCTGTAATGCTTATGCCTACTAGTAGCTATTATTACTAGATTTGGCACCCTATCTACTTACACGTACATACAGAGTAGGTAAGTGAGTAAGGAGTACCTATTATTACGTAGACGGTCATTCCTGCGCGCAACACGCGGGGGCTTTCCTGCTTCGAATATTGTACTTATTGACGAGCGTCTCGCCTGCTGCTAATGCAGAGTAATTCACACAAATCTTAGCTTGTCAGGTGCCGCTTTGCTAGTCTGCCAATGTAGCTCGCGCGATCACAGACGAAGTTCGTACTTAGACGGGGATCTCAGATCAGTCAAGTGGCCAAGCCAACGGCCGATCCAGCCAATGGTGCCGACGCTCTATATGCGCCGACTTGTCAAAGCAGGGGTGTCGTCCTCACCGTGTGTCTGCAGATGGATAGGTTTGGTGTGAAGGACGCAACATACTTCCATATACTGCCTTGGTACGGGAGAGCCACAGGGACCGAACACATATGAACCGTTGGCCCATAAACAGCCATCTATCTATCTATCTAGAATGCTCTTTCAAATGTTATGCTAAGGGTAAGTAGGTTATCCCTCGAGAGACCTAATGGCCTGTAGCGAAAAGCCTGTCGCCCTTCATCGTAGAACAGTACTACTCAAAATAGATATGCGTACTGACTTATCTAACGTGTAATCTACGTAGGTACCTATAGGCAAAAGGATCGGCGCTCATGCCTCCATATATTTCGTGTTTCATTGTATCTTAGGGCCACACCATCTCGGTAATAAGGAATTGCGAAGAGTTGAGAGGCGGGATGAAAGCCCAACATGCGCTGGGTGGGATAAGACTCTACGTACGGTTCTGGGCTGGGTTTGGGAGAGAGTAATAGTTGTTCCAAGTTATGATTTTGACGTTAAAGACCACAAAGCAAAGCCAAGCCCTTCGCGGGATAAGAACCTACGCTAGTATGAAGTGGAGTAGGGAATCGATGGGAAACCCTCTCTCATTGAGGGAAAAGTCGAGAGGATGTAAGATGCGCTGGCCGAGTTCTACTTGCGTCAAATCAGCCCCCGGAAAGGCCCTGCTCTAACAGCGCAGCCCCATCCTCTCGAACACGCTGTCAGGAGGGCTGGCGAGCCTGGAGAGCGCATAGCTCTTGTTCGTGCAGCCAAGTGTAACATCCTGGATCACCCTCCGCGAATCATCTTCCTCCATGCATTCTTTGTTTGTTTTCGCATGCGCGACTGTAGATTGGCGAGGGAGACTGGTAGTGTTCCGTAAACACTTGGCCAAACTAGGCTTCTGCACGCGCGGTTCTAATTCCAAAAACAAACAGAACAAAACAAAACAAGAGCTCGGGGAGGTCGCGGCCACGATAGCATACTGTATGTGGAGGGGTTTCTTGTGGGTGGCCGGCCTTTTGCAGAGATAGCGAAAGTCATGTCCCCAATACTCTCTGCTGACCGCTCACCTAAAAGCTTTCATCCAATAGAAAACGTCTTGCCCTCGAACGATGAGGGACTAAGGAATACTCGTCTGTGCTGATCTACACCGCAGTTACTAAAATTCCCAACCCATATGCTTATAGTTATACTGGTAACATAAAAAACAAGGAGCATGGTTGACTGTCTGTTTCTCTTTTGCAAGAAGAATACTGGTAAAGGGAGGCCTAAAGGGATTCCGCTGAAGTTGTTCGTCATCTTTAGCCAACACAACCCTGGGCTAATTAGACCCTTATTGAAAACGTAGTAGGTGCCTGGGTACTATGTATAAGTAAGTAGTAAGTAATACAATGCTTATGTTTATGCGTACCAGATTTTTGCTTGTCGCTACGATGAGGTGATGAGGTATTTGGTCACCGGTATGCAAGATGGTTTGATACCACCTACCTCATTTTCCACAAAGTTGCGCAGCCAATCGTTAGATAAAACTTGGGATAGTGGCGGTTGACCCCTCGACTGCGAGATACTCGCTACAACATTAATCGTAGCACCCGATAGGCATCCTCTATTAATTACCCATTAAAGTAGCGCATAGTATGAATCTGCCTTGCGCCTATTATATATTTGCGCGCGCGTATATCCTGTGCGAAATGATTTAAAGCGGTAAGCGAGTAATTCCGCGATCAATTGCGCCGGTGTGCCCTACTTCACCAGTTCTACACGGATAGTGCCGATACCATTACCTAAGTGGTAGATTGTTATCACTCGATGGTCATTCCCAAGATCGACTCAGTGACTATTCTTGTAACACCGTGATGTCTGCAAACCACCAATTCGGCCGCTGAATTGCTCGGATGGTCGCATTGGTTGAAGGATGTGTTCCTTGCAAAGCAAAGTGTGCCGGTTCCCTCTGAAACCTGTGTAGCCAAATGCGCATATTGTAACTATACCTAGCTGTCGAAATAGTAGGTGCAGGGTGTAGACAGTAGGGAGCACACAATTCATATTCTTGTAGTTATTAAAGACGTTTTCGCAAAAAGCATATACTTTTGGGAACCAAGTTTGAGTCTACTAGGTACCTTATTCTACTAGAATCATGTAATAGGATGACTGATACACTGTACGATGGGATTTGGTGACCGAGACTACTCGACGGTGAGATGCAACCAGACAATGATAACCACCAAGCCAGCGCCACAAGGTTGTGCGAAACGTGGAAAAGTGGTATGTTGTCGCAAAGCTGCTTTATATGCCCTAATTATATTTTGCAACCTGTAGTATGTTGAATCATAAAGGCGCACAAAGAAAAGAGAGGGCGATTGATGATAGATATGTGAGTGATTACAGGGAATATCGAGTCACGTGATTTCGAGTCTTCTTCGCGATAGATCTTCCGAGCCTGTCGCGTTCCTCAGACCAAATGCGCATAGGATTAACAATGGAATAGAACGTGAAAAAAAGTGCTTTATTAAATATCCAGTTAACTTATTATGATTGGATTTAACAACAAATTATAGATTTAACTGTCCATAGTAAAGCAGAATCTATAGGTGCTAGTTGCACTAAAACTATTGATATTAAATGGCTTGGTGAAAGACGCGACGAACGATCTTAAACTACGTCATCAGCGGGAGGCCTTAATGTGGAAACTCAAGTGGCTTACAGCTGAGGCTGAGCACATATTAGCCACATACATATTCCCGGGGTAAGAGATGGTAATTTTGAGTATTGCTCTCCACTAGATACCTAAAGTACCTAGGTAGGTACTTAAATAAATCAATTACCTGCCTAACCTACCTGCACCTAGAGTGTAATTTTGGGTTCTCAGTATATGTTCCGATACACTGTTGTTACGCTTCTACTATCCATATTGTACGTATTGTAGGCCAATTCTTACTCTCTTGGACGGTTAGAGTGCCTGCAGTTGTAAATGGGCTGCACAGACAGCGCACCCGGGCAACGGCTCTGAGTGGTGGCAGGGATCAGACAGTCCATTCTGTTTGGTTGGTTTGTTTATTTTCTTTCCTAAATTGGCATTATTGCCCCATTCAGAAATTCTATGTACCTAGGTACCTAAACTACACGGTTTTACCCACTGCACCAGCAGAGTATTTAGGTACATACCTAAATGTAGATAATATGTGGCTCGGTGGAGACTGGGAGACCTGACAACCGGCATCAATACAGTCGACTACAGATGTTTCTAAGATTCAAAACAACATTACCTACCAGGTGGGTACTTAAAAGTGCACTACCACACAAATCCCTCTACCTTCACAATATACAATTGTTCTTCCTGGAATCAAACATCTACACGCATCTGCCTTCATTGCCACGGTTGGAAATACGGATTGTCTCCCTATTTTCTTCGGAGCGATCGCATTGCTGCCTCAGGTATTGTACCGCTAAGCGTCACAACTAAAAGGTACGTACCTGGCGCTTGAGCCTCCATTGGCATCTCCAGATGCCTGAAAGTGGCACTCCCTTTTAATTAGCTTACCATGCAAAAGGCAAAAGGAGCAAACTACCTGGTATCTAACCATAACCTTCAATAGGTGGCGCAGTGTGTAACCCTTTACACTACACCATTCATCTCTTCTTATTGATGAATCCTTAGGCACAACGATGCACATCTGGTGCCGAATATCACCATTGCAAGCTTGATCCTATTGTTTTCGTTCGACTTCTCTCTCCTCATTCCCCTACATCCGAACCCTGCGGCCTGGCCATCCATATCTCCTCCATACCTTGGCCAGTCGCGTCCACAACCTCCTGCGCGTTGCCATCTTGCATCGAATTGGCTGAAGATTGGACGAGTGGAATATGGACGCAAGAGTAAGTGTTTGAATTGCCTGCTTCTCCCGCCATTGTTGCATACTCCTGCCCAACTCTACCCGCATCTGCCTGGCCCAGTAATTCAGTTATATCACCCGAGTTGCATTCCATTCCTCGAGAGTCACCACCTCCCCATCTACATGCGTATTCCTACATCAACCTACTTACACATTTACGCATTGGCACGCGCTTGCCAATTGCCAATTGCCCTGCGCCGGCCGCCCTGCATTAGCTGCTAACCTTCTATTATCACGCGATAGCCTTACAGACCTTCTCGGCCTCTTCCCGCCCTAGGGAACGAGAACCATATCCTTCCCACCGGCAAAACACTGCACCAACGTCACAAGTCGACTGGAACTCTTTTGAATATGTCTGCGACTAGTACTTTGAACGCTGGGGTGAAGCGCACAGCTCTAGGAGATCGCAATGTAGCATCTCGAGACGCGGGTGACGCGCCGTGCGACGGCAAATCAGGCACTACACAGAACTACAACGCCGCATCGACCATCATCGCCGCTAAGGCTCAAGAAAATCGGATGCAGCCCAAATCCAAGAACACGTTTACAAAAGCCTTCTTTCAGCCCGCACAGCGCCCATCAAAAACGGTTGCTCCCTCTGTCTCGATGAGCCAGCTTGGACCAATCGCTACTAGTACCCACGGCCTGCGCAAAGCGTTCAGCAGGGCGAGCATGTCGACTTCTGTGTACAGAGATCCACAGGGCGAGGAATCCAAGCCTGCACCTGCACGACCCGGCAGAGCTGCACCTGAGGATTCGCTTCCTGTCCTCCGCGTTACCCAGGTGCAGCCTTCCGCTGCAACCACAACCACAACTACTAAGCAGGAACTACTGATTGATCTGACTTCCTCAGAGCCAGACAGCCCGCAGCTAGACCGCAAACCCCAGGACCAACAACAGTCCTCTCAGCACTCTGATCATGACGAACCTCAGCATCAGGAATCAACCTACTCCTCTACACAGTCCTCACTCCTAATCCCGCCCAACGATGCACCATCTCCCAACTCCCCTCGCGCTGATGACGACAACGACATCACTGAACCTCTCTACATAGATGCTGTCGAGGATCTTACTCAGGAGCAGATTGAATTCCTAACAAATGCACCGGCCCAGTTTATAGATGCACCTCAATCCCACCAACCGACTCTCAGTTCTCTGCCTGAACCCCTTATTCCCAAGCGCGTCAACCCAACTCAAATGTCTAGTGCCCAGCCTGAAGTCAGCTTGATGAACTACAACAGCCACCCTTACCCTCCGTCCTTTGCCGACGACCAAGCCCATCTACCCTATTTATCCGATTGCGACGACGAGGAAGACCACTGCTACGACGATCGGGGCTATACCACCGCTCATTCATACCCATCTCGCGGCGATAATACCACTAGTGGTGTGACAACCGTCATGTTTCCTCCGAAAATCACCAAGAAAGGCCAAGCAGAGATAGAAGCCGCCAAGCAAATCGTGGAAAGTAGACGCACTACTGAGGACATTCAGGATGATGCCTGGGACGTTAGCATGGTTGCCGAGTACGGTGATGATATCTTCCGCTACATGAAGGAGCAAGAGGTGAGGTTCTATTGATATACCAGAATACTGTGGCAATCTATTAACGTACTATGACCAGATGACGCTCCTACCTAATCCTCACTATATGGATAATCAAGGCGAAATCCAATGGTCAATGCGCTCCGTCTTGATGGACTGGGTAATCCAGGTCCACACTCGGTTTGGACTTCTCCCTGAGACATTATTCTTGACTGTCAACTATATCGATCGGTTTCTCTCCCGCAAAATTGTGTCAGTAGGGAAGCTACAGCTTGTAGGTGCTACAGCTATCTTCATTGCGGCCAAGTATGAAGAGATCAACTGTCCCTCGGTCCAGGAGATTGTCTATATGGTAGATGGCGGTTATACAGTTGAGGAGATCTTGAAGGCCGAGCGCTTCATGTTGAGTATGCTTGACTTTGAGCTTGGGTGGCCGGGCCCGATGAGTTTCCTGCGACGCATTAGCAAAGCAGATGACTACGATCTCGAGACTCGCACTCTAGCCAAGTATTTCCTCGAGGTCGTGATTATGGACGAGCGATTCGTGGCAAGCCCTCCTAGCTACATTGCGGCTGGCGCTCACTGCCTCTCGCGCTCGGTATTGCGGAAGGGCGACTGGGTAAGCCCTCCTGTCGTTCAGCCTTTCTTTCTCATGCTAACTGACGTATGATTATAGACCCCTTCACATGTCCACTATTCTGGTTATACGTATCACCAACTGAAGCCCCTAGTAAACATCCTGCTAGACTGCTGCCGGCATGCTCGCAAACATCACAGCGCAGTCTTTGAGAAATATGCCGATAAACGATACAGGCATGCATCTACCTATGTTGAAGAGGAGATTATGAGAGGCTACACGCTTCCGTTTGAGCAGCGCGTCTCTATGCCGTTCTCTGTTGAATTTTACACTGACGAAACCACTCGCGCCTCTTTTGCTGGACCTCACTCAACGAAGATACCCATTTCAACCCATGGTTAAATCATCACCTACATTCAATTCGGTTTTCCATAGTCGGGCCTACATCTTCCTCTAGGTCTTCGCCGTTAATCCTCGAGAATGATGCACTAGCTTGCTAACTAGTTCATCATCGCATTGCAATGACAAAACCAGCCGCTGTATTCTACAGGGCTTGTGGCGTTGTTAGCAGCACGAGCAATCTTAGCTCATGCTCCTCCCCTCTTCACTAATATTTATAATATCCCTAATTTGGCATGCGTATGCCAGCTGATGAGGTGTAACGAGAATCACGAATTGAAATGATCCTAATCTCTCTCCCTACGACGCCTTTCCTTGAAGGGTTAACATTCATTTCCTCGGGCGTTCCGGAAAATCCTGTGGTATAGAGGAGATACAGGCATTCCAGGTAATTCAGGCAGGGAACAAGGCGTTCGGCGACAGAGAAGGCGGTACAGAACTGCACGCAGCGATCAGTATTTGCACTTCTCGCGTGCTAGGTGGGACATAGATTCTTGAAATTTGTAAAGCTACAAACCTGCCAGAAAAAGACATGGTTTATGTTGTCTGAGTATATACTTTTGGTCGGAATAACGCCAACTGTGTCCTTCTTTGTTTCATGGGACATTTGCAGTCGGACAAATGCAGGCTGTACATTAAGCTTTAGACAGAAAGCTTTTTCATCAGTATACCAATGTTGTGTTCCTATGCGTGCATGTCTCTATCTGTATACCTAACTGTGATGGCATATATTACACATCCAACTTTGCTTCATATCCTAATCTCGCCCGACACGAATATTGCGCTCGAGATGCTATAAACAAGCAAATATGACTTCCTTCCGTAGTCTGGTGCTTAGTGATGTTTCTAAAATCGATGCTCCCATATCGGCTAGACATATATCTCGAGTGCACAACATAGCAGGAGCAGGAACAACTGCTACTAATTAAGTCTATAGCATAGGTAACCCCACCAGACATTGTTCTTCCTAGTTTTGTTCTGCCACATGCAGTTCAGTGAAACTATCGACAGGCTTAAACACGAAACTTTAATAGTGATTAAACCTTAGATATTATATTCTATTCTTTCCCGATCAATTAGTCAACTAGTGTCCCTACCTTCCTAGTTCATCACACAGTCGCACTTAGATAGTGAAGCAACAATAGGGCCGAGAACCTTAGCCGCTAAGTATATGACAAGCGAGCCTCTGCTATTGACGTCCCCTCATTGTAGCATAGGTATGGGGTGAAACTCGTATGGTTGAGTGGTGTGATAGTCCAATTTGACGGCTATTTTGATTTCATCCTCCAAACACGGCTAGGGTAGGTGACATCTGCCGGGAACAACCGGCCCCCAATGGACAGATTTCTGTCGGAGAGGTGGAGAGGAGTTTAACTATATCATGTCGCGTCCTCGCTGGGCACGATTTCCTTCGGAATTTGGTATTTCATACCTAAGATCTGAGAGACATCTGGCTTAAAGGACAAAAACAGACTGCATTATCTGCACGTGCTTCTCAACGTTTACGCCACACCTAGCGTGTGTCTCCCCAGGCCCATCATGGCATCCGTCCGGCTGGGATGGATATCCATCGACAATAAGCATGATCAATCCCCATAGCGAAGTGGAACATGTCTAGGGTTTGTTTGTCCCGACACCTTTTCCCTCACAACACTGCGAATACTTGGCAACAAGCCAGACATTGTACCGTTGTTATTCACGGCCCCATTACTCTTCATGGAGGATGAGATAGAGCGAGCTAACTCCAAGTGGCTCTAGGAAAGCGTTTGACTCATAACCCCAGACTTTGGTGAATTGAGGGATCGTCAGGAACATGAACTCAATCGCGGGGTGCCGGCCCCTATCCGGTGCCCGGCTTCTATTCGTGGAGGGTGGGCCCCCTCTCCATCTCTTAGCGGATCGATAAGAGATAACGGCTTATCCCTGAGTCGGATCACCGGACTAACATAGTTCCTCTCACCATCGCTACCTAATTATCGATAGCTGATGGGTCCAGCTGCTGACCGGCTTCCCTGATTGGGCGCACTGCCATGTCGACTTGGTGTGTTCAGCTGCACTACCGTCCTAGCGCATCTTGGAAAATTCGGGTGACAGGAACTACAGATTTGGAAGTCTTACTACGTACGGGTAGCCTCCTAAATCTTCCACGCCGCTCTCTCGTTCAGTGGCCTCAAGATCTGCGAAATCCCTCATCATCGTTGCCGCGACCCCATAGACATTCTCCTCTCATTTATATCTTTGTTTCCCTCTCGCCGTTTTCTTTTCACCTCCTTAGCGCTTGAATTCCGGAGCTCCCCGAGTTGAAGTTGTTCGCGCCCCCATTACAGTATCTGCCTACTGTGCACTACGGTACTTGTTGTATCCATCAGGCCTAGCACAGCACAAAGCACCCACTCCTATGATCGGAGCTCCACCGGCTATCTAGATCGTGAGGGCCCTCTTCGTTGTTGTAATACCCGATCCCTCATTCCCAGCCGTCGCCGATCTGGTGGGCGCGCGAACCCTGTGCCTAGCCCTCTGCCACCATCTGTCCTCAGCAAAACACGCCCGAGGTGCGAATCGCGAATCCTGACTGCTTCCAGTGCACAATTGCTTGAACATGTCGACCCCCACAACGGTGAAGGAGGCGGTTAAGAGTAGCCTTCTAGGCTCCGAGGAGCCGGCTAACCTGTCGGCTTCTTATCGTGCTACCTTCCTCAGCAATGCCAAAAAGGACGAGAAGACGGGTGAGCTGGCAATGGGCCTAGACGAATTTGTCAATGCGATTGCGCCTGTAGACGAAGACTACGTGAGCTTTCTTTCTCTCCGTGACTATCAACCGATACAAGTCATCACAGTCACTAACGAGACACCTTCGCTTTTCTGTAGTCTAAAATACATCGCAACCAGTATGGCATCCTTTTTCGCGTTGCCGACCGTTCAGGGAATGGCCAAGTCACCCTGGGCGATTGGGCCGCCTTCCTGAATCTGCTGAACAAGTCAGACGCCGAGTACGAGATCGCCTTTCGTCTATTTGATGTTGAGCGCACAGGCGCCGTCAAGTACGAAGATTTCCGAAAATTGTACGAACTCAATAAGGGTAAAGGCAGCATCCCCTTTGACTGGGACTGTGAATGGGCCAAGCTGTACATTGGCGACAAGACGAAGCGACACAACCTCACATACCCAGAGTTCTCGCAAATGTTACGCGGTCTGCAGGGAGAGCGCATCCGACAGGCTTTCCAACGTTTCGATAAGAATAAGGATGGGTACATTGAGCCTGAACAATTCGCCAAAATTATCATTGAGACGGCCAAACACAAGCTGTCCGACCATCTGCTAGAGAACCTGTCAACCCTCTGCAATATATCAACAAGTAGCAAGATCTCCTATGCCAATGTTCGTGCATTCCAGAACATGATCAAGGAGATGGATCTGGTCGAGCTCATAATTCGCAAGGCCATCAGCCAGAGCTCTGATGGAAAGATCACGCGCAATGAATTTCTCAATGAGGCTGCTAGAATCACTCGATTCTCGCTGTTTACCCCAATGGAGGCTGATATTCTGTTCCACTTCGCTGGTCTGAATGAGCCCTCTGGTAGACTTGGCCTACAAGACTTTGCGAAAGTTCTTGATCCCCAGTGGGTCAGCCGTGGCGTCTCCGAATACTCGCAGAGACGTGCCGAGGCTCTCCAGCAAGGCAAAACGACTTCACAATCGGCGTTGATGCAAATTGCCGGATCTGCATACAGCTTCCTTCTTGGCAGTGTTGCTGGTGCTTTCGGTGCCTTTATGGTGTATCCTATTGACTTGGTCAAGACGCGTATGCAGAATCAGCGTGGAGCTGACCCAGGACAGCGATTGTATAAGAACTCGGTTGACTGCTTCAGAAAAGTAGTAGCCAACGAGGGCTTCCGTGGCCTCTACTCTGGTGTTTTACCGCAGCTCGTTGGTGTCGCTCCAGAGAAAGCTATCAAGCTTACTGTGAACGACATGGTCCGAGGGGTCTTCACCGATAAGAAGTCTGGACAAATTTTGCTCCCCTATGAGATTTTGGCTGGTGGTACGGCCGGAGCTTGTCAAGTTGTAAGTTGGTCCATTCTACCTCTTGAGCAATTGCCTCTATACATGTATCTTTCCAATTTACTTACTAATATCTTTTTTTAGGTCTTCACGAATCCTCTGGAGATTGTGAAGATTCGACTACAAGTTCAGGGTGAGATGGTTAAAGCCACCGAGGGAGCTCAGAAGCGCTCGGCGATGTGGATCGTTCGGAATTTAGGTCTTAAGGGTCTCTATAAGGGCGCTTCAGCCTGTCTTCTCCGCGATGTCCCATTCTCTGCCATCTATTTCCCGACATACAACCATCTGAAGAAGGACCTGTTTGGGGAGTCACCTACCAAGAAGCTCGGCGTTGTGCAGTTGCTCACCGCTGGTGCCATTGCTGGTATGCCTGCAGCTTACTTGACAACACCATGCGACGTTATCAAGACACGTCTGCAGGTTGAGGCACGCAAGGGCGATACTAGTTACACTGGTCTACGCCATGCAGCCAAGACAATCCTGAAAGAAGAAGGATTCAAGGCCTTTTTCAAAGGCGGCCCGGCACGTATTCTTCGATCCTCGCCTCAGTTCGGCTTCACTCTCGCAGCTTACGAGGTGCTCCAAAGCGTACTGCCATTCCCGGGAACGGCCAAGGAGCAACAAGTGCACACTGGCGTCGCCGAGGCAGTCTCAACCTTGCGAGAGAAGGACGTCGCTTCGCCACATGCGCGCAGCCGTAACGCCCTAAAGATTATTCTCGACATCGATGAGAACTTCGGCCGCGTCCAGGTTGGAGACGAGAAGACATGGAACGCGATCCCACGATTTATGGGCGGCAACTGATGAAAGCCTACCCATCCCGCTACTTTTTTCCTCTGTCTGTATAGACCTGAGAGAGAGAGAGAGATTAAGACCTGCATAAAACTGGCGTTTGAGATTTGGCAAGCGAATTAAAAAGACTGGTGTGTTGGGACTCTTTTGTAGATTAAACGACGCTGTCAGGATTTCACGATTTGGTTTGCTCATACCCCTAGATCCGCGAATACAGTGGGTTCGATGAACCCTATATGAGTTCTTGGTTTATCCTTGGAAAAGCTCTGGCTGTGGATTCATTCAGGATCCGCGCAAACTGGAGATAGGCTGTATGTACTAAGGACCGTCAGTCAGCCAAGGGTAACGTCTCCGCTCCGAACGCCTATGATTAGATGATGATGTATAGAAACAAGAATGATTCTTAAAAAGTACCTAGAAGGTCTTCCGTGTGTCTCACCATCCACAATATGAACTGCGCCAATATTTAAACCTACGGGTCTGTCTGGCTATCTGTCCGTCTATCACAAAGGGATATTAAGCCCGATATCCATATAATAGCGTAGCACATGCTCGGACTATATTTTATAAGGCACCTTATACATCTTCCAATACAGGGCTATTATCAACGCGTAAGCTTTATTCAACCCCTTGAGCCCTTCCATCCCTTTATGCCGCCAATTCCGTTAGTAGCTACTTGATAGTCTTCGTAGGTACTAGATAGATGAGCAAGTGAGCGTAGTTTAATCTCGGGGCAGAATGTTGGAACACACAATAAGAGAGTCAAAGTCCTAGAATGATGTTCTACATTTCGACGAGCTCGCTTTAAAAAGAAGCAATCCAACTCCCGGTTCGACCCGTCGGCGCATCCCCATCCTCCCACGCAAAGGGCTTCACGTAGTCCCCGACACCGGCCATCATGGCGCGCTCGAGCCACTGTAACCGCTGGAGTCAGTAAATTACTCTTTTGCGTAGTTCTACAAGAAGAAAATGACGCCAGCGGTAAACTCACGCGCGCGTAGTCCTCGAAGCCGCTGGTGCTGCCAGTGACGCGGGCGGCGCCGACAGCCCGGACGCCCTCGAACAGGCGCAGGGCGTCGGGGCCGGCGCCGCGCCACTCGGCCTGCCAGGCCTCGATGACGAGCTCGCGCTTGCCCGTAAACTGCGCCGTCGCGTCCTCGCGCGCGAACTGGGGCTCCGCGTCGAGGCGCACGCGCACGCGGTAGCGGCGCACGAGGGCGGCCAGGGGGGCGCTGCGCACCGGTGGGTAGCGCCTGCGGGGGTGGCCGGGGCTGAAGAAGGAGGGGAAGGTGGTCAGGAGGGAGGTGTGCGCTAGGAAGGTGTTGGTGTTGTAGAGGATGGGGGTGCTTTCTAAGTGTAGCTGGCGGCAGGTGCGGAGGATGCTTGGGTGTAGGGGGGAGGAGGGGGTTGTTTGGGTGGAGAGGGAGGGTGGTGGTGGTGATGGGGTTGAAGAAGAGGAGGAGGAGGAGGAGGAAACAGTGGATGAGGTGGTGGATGTAGCGGATGGATATTTTGGATGTGATGGGGGAGAATTGGATGGCGCGGTGAGAAGATGGGCGTATATCTCGAGGCGAATCTCGAGCGGGATGTTTAACAGGGTCGGCGGTTGGCGCTTTGGCTGTGACTGTGGCTGCGCCTGTGACTCTATGGGTGGCGACGGCGAGACGTCATCATCATCATCATCATCATTATTATCATCCTCATCGGCAGCTAGGCTGGCGTCTGGAATTTGTCTCGGCTGGCAAGAACTCGGCGTGGCCCCCAAGGCACCGGGGACTGACCATCGGCTGCTCTGGATCGCGAATAGTAATGGCGATCCCGGGTCAGCGGATTCAACATCGGGAAGTGTGGAGACGCCGGCTCGGTCAGGATGCGGCTTCTCTCCGCCTGTAACCCCGATCCGGAACAAGGTGTCTTCTTCTTGCAGCTCTGTCATGGAGATCTTGCTCTTATGCTACTTAGAAGAGCGCGACTGTCGCTAGTTACCTCACCGGCCACCCTCACAATGGATATTTTATCGTGCTGCCGATTCGCTATCTGCTCCTCCTCAGCTTACTGTAGCTATTTGGCTGATAAGTAGATAGGG
This sequence comes from Nemania diffusa, assembly GCA_038501195.1. Lineage (NCBI taxonomy): Eukaryota > Fungi > Ascomycota > Sordariomycetes > Xylariales > Xylariaceae > Nemania > Nemania diffusa. The sequence goes on along the minus strand of JBBPUQ010000010.1, from coordinate 533,612 downwards.
TCAGATTGGAGCTGAGTTGGTTTAACTGGCGGTATCTCGATACTCCAGACTTGTCGATTTTCTCTTTCCTCCCTTTTCCTGTATTTGTGAGCTATAAACGGTCAGCATGGTCTACTTGTTTCTGTGTATAAGTATACTTACGTAGACGGAGTACAAAGAATCAGCTGGCGTTATCAATACCAAGGTTGGCTGTAAGAGGTACCGTACCTACGGCTGAATGGGAGGCGACGCTGTGGAGCCAAGCGGGAAGTTCCGCGGGCACAGATAACCTACCTAGGTACCTTATCCGTAGATGTCCGAGACCCAGGCTCTCAAGCCACATACCTATCACAAACGAATAAGTATACCTAGCACTTTACGCAGAGCACATGTCTGTTTACTCTTGTCCGGTCTCCCCAGCGTCACTCAGTGTCCGGTAGACTGACTACTACTCAGCACCGTCACTTTTGTTTACGGTTCTCGTCCGTTTTCCGATTGCGCCCACCGCTTTATCGCCTTATGATGGTGTAAGTAAGTGCAGTAAGGACAGTTTCCGGCCGGTCGTAGGTCATTCTAACATTCTCACCTATTCTCCATATTACGATAGTAAGTGATCACCTTACCGTTATCCGGTTCTGTTGTGTTACCATTTCCAAGTAGGCAGGTGTAAACTGATCCAACATGATAGCGCCCATCCATCTCATTCACTAAGTACCAGAGCGTGTAGATATCTGATGTCCAACGGAGCTCCGGAGGACTCGTGACCTAGCCTGTCTCTCACGCTATCTAGACCGGTTCCTCGTAGAAGGGCTTCTATTACCGATTCAGATACGGTCATGTAACCATCGACGCTTTCGTTCGTCATCATATTTCATCAAACCACGAAGTGAACCGGAGCATTTCAGTCGACCCAATATCTTCAAAAACATAGTTTATCATACGTCTATCCTAGTCTACCTGTATTCAGATGCTCGCTCATCCTACTTGCCCTCCATGTGCCCTCCGTGTTCTTTCATCGCGCTCGCAATAATTTCCTTAGCGACCTTTGGATCCGTCAAGTCAGCTGGCTCCTCGCCCCGCGCTAACTGCTGCAGCACACTGTAATATAAATATTTAGTATTTTCTCTTCCAGATCATTTTTTCTATGTGTAAGGGGGTTTCTAGCACTCTGGAAGCCCAGATATGGCAATGTCTAAACCGACAGGAGGAGTAGTTAGTGTCACCTACTAGTTAATCAATAATCCTTGGCTCATGAAATCCTCTTCGGGAATCGATGATTTCATGGCGCCTGTGACTTTGCCTGATAAGATATCGGCTGCGAACGAGGGTTCCTGTATAGCAACACGGCCAAAACCTAGGCCATCGACGCCCTCGAGGGTCGAAAGCACTGCAATATCTGGAGTTAGTGACTGCCACCTTGAGAATATCGGCGAGTATTCTGAACGTATAGAAAGCCTCTAACTTATGGCTAGGGCTGGTTTGAATGAACCCCTAGAACAAGTAAGATCTGATAGAACTACTTACTTCCGCCTACAGTCCGGAGGCCACCAGTGGTATACACTTTTGTGTTCTCTACGGCCGCCGCAATCCGCTCCGCAAATTCGACAAAGTAATTCTCGCGCTTCGCCGTACTCTCCTTCTTATGCTCGAATGCTATGTTTTCATACGTGCCACCAGAAGTCTCAATGTAGTCGAACTGGGCTTTATCGAGAGCTTGACACAGCACGACAGCCTCTTCAGGGGTAAAGCCCTTATCTTGGAACTCTACCGAGTTGACTTTAATACCCAAGATGAAGCTCTCGCTGACGCGCTTCTTGATGGCTGCTCTGATTTCTAGGATAAGCCTCATCCGGTTCTCGAGGCTGCCACCGTACATATCCGTCCTTTGGTTCGTAGACGGGCTCAGGAACTGCGCGAGGAGATAGCCGTGGGCGGCGTGCAGCTCTATGCCGTCGAACCCTGCGCGCTCGAGGTATTCTGCGGCATGCGCAAATCCCTCGATGACATCGTCGAGATCCTGTCGGGTGGCCGCTCGGGGGAGGCCGAAAGAGCCCCTAAAACTGGTGACGAGCTGGACCGGGCTGGCGCTGATGGGATGAGGCTGCAGGGCCGCGAACGCCTGCCTGCCGGGATGCGAGACCTGTCCTACAATTAAGCCCCCGTGGCTTTTCCCTGCTGCGGCGACTGCGGCGAAGGCTTCGAAGCGCGGACCGGAGAACTCGGCACCTGGGGGGATGATTGCGTTGCCGGGCGCTTCGAGGTCTGTGTAGGAGATCTGGATGTTCCCCGTGAGTATCTGCCCCCAGCCGCCCTGGGCAAAGCGGGCGTAAAAATCCGCCATACGAGACGGAGGGATCCCGCGGGCCTCGGGGTTTGCTTCATCGTAACTTGACAGATATTCAGATGTTGCGGCCTTAAGGAGCCGATTTGGCGCTGTGCGTTTGGAGAAAGGGAAGACGAGAGGCTCGGCGAGAGGCCTGACGTCGGTGCTTGCCGAGGGCCAACGTGGAACAATGCGTTGCGACATTTTGCTATTGATTAGAGCTGCTATAATAACGAATAGAACAAGGCGTGAGTTGATTCTGTCAATTTTTTTCTACTTTCGACAACGATTTCTTACATTTTATATCTACCGACGAGACGACTTAATGATAGCTAGTTTGACCTAAGTTACTTTCATGATAAATCTCTTGCGTTATCCTCCATTGCTAATCCTCAATCACGGTCTCGTAAATTAAGCCGCGTTGGCGTATAGTCAAGCCGCATTACAAATAAATCGAGATAACTACACAGTAAGTGATATGAGGGTTGCCTAAACACAGCATCCTAGAACTCATGCTGCGCTCGCATACAGCTGGCCCGCGGCGGAAGGCCATACTTATAATCGTCCAAACAATGGTGGAGTGAACTCGGGCTTTGGCCTCCCGGGAGCATCTAACTCCGCCGAACGGCTTCCGTCGAGTTCGGACGAACGTGGTTGGCCTGATCCTAGTCATACTTACCATGCCTGGCAATTCTCAGTTCGGGGAGACATTATACCGATACTAAGTGAGGCATCAGCAGTGCCCTGCACATCAGAAGAACATCTCGCGTCAGATACAAGGGCGAATAAAAGTCGCATATGTACTCTAGAGCGTACTACCTATGCGGATGATTAACACCCAAAAACGCTGAAAATTTAACCGTGTTCTTTGGGTATATACTCTAACAATTATATAATTACATAGAAGAAAATTCAAGGTATTATACTCCTACGTTAACGACACCAACTTTTTCCCAGTCCAAATAAGTATCTGTATCCGACGGATCGCCCTGCCAAGCCCACTCTACGATTTCAACGCCAGCGCCATCGCCAGAGTCGACTAGGCAGTATAGTCTCCGACCCGTGTTTACGGCCATCGTCGACTTGGCTTGACAACTCGCCAGATCCTCGACCTCGTCTGAGGACACTGTCCACGTGCTGTCTTTGAGATACGTCAATTGGACGCCGTCGTCGACATCTGGATCGATACTGAGTACTTGGAAACCGAGCGGCGTCGGGTTGTCCGAGTCACTTTCGTTGAAGCCCGTCGAGAAGGCCACGAAATTAGTTCGCGGGCCGATGTCCCGACCCACGTAGCTGGGAACATTCAGCCCGTTGCCTATCCGCAACTGTATCATTCCACTCGTCGTCGACCGGTAGAAGAGATTAATGCTGCGACGCAAAATAGCCTCAGAGTCCCCGGTGAGCGTCCCCGAGTACGTGAGCGCTATCGATGTGTTGGTCGATGGCTCGATCGTAACATCTATAAGATCGGCATCCTGAATCGTATCCGCCGAGATCTGGGCCATGAACATCCCTTGCTGTCCTTGCCAGAAGAAGTATGCGAACTGGTTGCAGAAGTCGCATTGCTTGCCGTAGGAAACAAGTGAGGACCCCGGGAGCGAGTTGAAACCGGTGGCAGCGCTTACGCTCGCCCAGTTACCAGACGGCGTCACTGACGTTGTAGATAAATTATCGCTGCTGCTGTAGGTCACGGACTTGAGGGTTGTTGTTGTCTCATTACTCTGGTAGTAAAGGCTTAGGTCGGGACTCTTTACGTATAAAACTATATTAGTATATTGCCCCTACTTTTCGAAAGTGTACATAATGAAAGAGAAGAAAAAATGACAAAAAGAGGGCTTACGTTGGTCCCTTCCCAGACAGTATTGATTGCTAGAGAAGACCCCAGCTTAATACCATTTGTCCCGTTGACAACAGTCGACGCAACCCATTCATTGGTTGATGAATTGAACGCGGACATGCATATAGAGGCGTCGCTTAGCTGATATACTAAGAGAAAATTGGCGTTTCCGTAGGCGTCGGTGAAGTTAGCAGAAGCGAGCTGTGTATCTTCGTACAGCGTTAGCTTCGCCGATCCGGTACTATTGGTACCGCTTGTGCTATTGCCACTCGAACTCTGTCCCCCTTCGTCTGCCGATGGTGCGGAGGTACCACTCGTCGAATCATGCTTCATCGAGCCCACCACGGCACCGACGACAACGCCGATAACAATCAATATAGCGGCGGCGAGGCCGAACCAGAAATATTTCCGCCGCACGCCGCATATCGTCGCTGACTTCGAACCATCCTCGCCGGCGGCCGCCTGTGAGTTCGCGTTGGTATCGACTACTTCGGGGTATGTCGCATACGAGTGCGCTGTTGAGGGTACATGGGGTTGTGCTCCTGTTGAAAGCAATAATAATGGTGCGCCCTGCGCGTTCTGGGGGTTCTGGAGGTTCTGCGCCGCCTGCTCGGCCTTCACGGGAGCGTAATAACCGTAGGTCTCAGGCACCGAAGGTGGCACTACCTCTGGATATTTGCCTTGCCTGATGATATCGGCATCCGTAGCCACCTCAAGCGTGCTATATTGATCTTTATCGGATGGAGCGCTCATTCTGCCGCCGTACCGTCATCAGTCATTACGGTCGACGTTGAACATGCTAGGCTAGATAGGACAAGAAAGCAGGGAGGAGGATAAACATGAGAAGCGGGATAAAATCTAGATACCCAGCATCTCACTGTCAAAGTAGTCCTTGCCAGGATCGCGTTCCAAGATTCCATAATTGGAACTGTAGCCGGGGGCTCAGGGGCTAATTAGGATTCCAATCAAACCGACGATATGTAGGCACGCATACGCAGGAGGTATAGCTTATACGGTATCTCTTTCTTCGAATGATCCTTCGGCACCGTGACTTTCTCGAACCCCTGCTCCCGTTCCACATCTCCCCTGCCTAGATCGACCACAAGTATGTAAACCATGTATGTATAACATCCTTTAAGCGTGCAGATGGCGGCCGTTTAGCAACATACGTCGTACTATGTATTATTTCTAATCATGTACTCAACTGTTCTGATTGTTCTGATTGTTCCATTTTGCATGAGGATACTTCGGTAAGATTGGAGAGAGAAGGGAAGTGTCATATGTGAATATATTGGCTTCAATGGCTTATACCTAGCCCTGGCCTAGTGCTTATTCGAGGTCACGGTGAAGGGGCCTTCCGTATACCTAGAGTCCGTATATGGTGCTTATAGGCAGGCTATAAGTAGGTATGTACGTATGCATATTGTACTTAGGGCAGACTAGAGTGGGCGGTTGGCAACTTCGATTCTGTTTCTGTACATAGGCAATGTACACGCACAGGTGGTTGGTTGGTTAGGATCATGCACACGCATGTCCCCCATCGTTACGGCGCAGCACCTGCATATTCTGTAGTGTAAGTACCTAACTTACCTAGGTAAATGCTCTGCTGGGTGGGCCGCCTCCTGCGCTGGGGGTAGTCCCTCTTGAAACCAACCACAGGGCTCCAGGTCGACAAGGTCCGTGATTAGCGGCGCCTACACTATGTTCGGTCTTTTTTTTATTGATCTTCTATCTTCTACCTACCTCTCCACAACGGTAGGTTCCGTTGGTTTTCTTCGCCATGTTGAAAACCTCCCGGTGCCATATACTTGGGCACTATTGAAATGCCACAAGAAATAATGGACAAGACCTCAGGAACAACTAGAGGGAAAGACAATAGAGATTTATACCTACTTTTCTAGTATAATGGAAATAGAAAATGGCTGTACCGAGCGGAGAAGGCTAGAGGTGAAGAAGCCTAGTCTGTTCGGCTGTTCGACACCATCTTTCCCATTTTAGTCTGCACGATCGACTCTTTGAATAAGTATGGGCATCCATGCAGACGGATACGGGCGGTAGGGTAGCATCTCCATCTTCGTAGTCGGCAAATCTCCTGCGGCTGATTGCCACAAACAGCCTCGCCAACATAGACGCATGCGAATGAGTATCACCCACTGTGCGCTGGCAGGAAATTCCAGAAGATCATGTAGAGATAAAGAAGGGTATCATTATGGCCCCAGATACCAGAGTGTCGTAGGGGTGGCTTATAAGAGCTACCTGTGCCTTACCGGGCCGTACTCCGTAAGGGGGGTTCAATCGACACTTTGATGGTTCACTAAGGATCCCTCACTATATGAGATGAGACACAGAACGTATGTAGTAATGCAGCTAAATGGGTCACCCTATGTAGACAATGCTACATAGTGATTGGCGTTATAAGCATGTATAGTATCTACGAACTTTTCTTTGAATGTCACATACGACGCTTATCGAATAACTAGGTACCTAGGTAGCTACCCCGTAGAAGAAAGTGATCATACTCGATAAAGCTTAAATACTACTAGCAGTTTGATAATTCGTCCGTTACATGTCAACCATTTATTCTACGAATGGTCGCGTATTTAACTTGGGCCTCGTTGGGCTAGGTAGGTCAACTTACATCAAGAAGCAATGAAAACCCGGCAGCTCACATACAGATCCCTTCCAACCTGAGCACCTAGGTTGGCAATGTTCATTTACTTTTAGACAATTAGGGCTGGATTTTAGATAACGCGCAATAAGGAGTATAGAGCTAGATGTCCATACCTGGAGCTATATCTTAGGGGTTCGGGCAACGGTATTAATACAAGTACATCAAACCTAAAAGGGTATTGATATTGTTTACGTCACTACGATTATAAGTGTAATATTGGGTAGTGCGACGATTAGCTATAATTTTTATTAGGATAAACATATTTTACCTGAAAGGCGGGAAAGAAAAAGAAAGTATTTTGTGCCTTCATGTCTACCGTTTTCAAGTAAGAGGATAGCCGTCGTGCTTTGCAAGGAGTCCCTCAAATTTGTACAAGTGACATTGAGATAATCTCATAAACATGTTGCCTCCACCGAGCGGGGCTCTGCTATGATAACCGAGACATGTCCATTATTTCAGCTCAATCCGCTGCGTCTTCCTCCTCATCTATGAGCTGTTCAACCCCTAATTGGTGTTCCTTCCACTCTTCTTCGGTGAAATGAAATCGTTGTGCCACGCCTGTGATCATGGCCCATGCCCCGAAAGAGATTACAAACTTCAGTATCTCAGCCTGGAGTAGATTAATAGCCATCCGAGTCGCCAGGCCGTCTGCTAGGCTGACTTCATACATAGGACTGACAGGGAGACCAAACTTGAGAGAAAACCTCCGTGCCATGGCCCGAAAAGCAAGGATATCAAAAGGTGTTAAGAAAAGGTGTGTGAGGGAACTGGTAAGAATATCTCCAGCAAGGAGTGAAGGGAGACTTGTCAATGTGTTCACCACATATCTCGGGCTCTCTTTCTGGTGTGTCCTGGAGTCGCTGCTGTTGCTAGGGCGGAGTTCAGCAGACCAGATGCCTGCCGGCGGTTCAGTCGATTCACTCGTGTCAACATCGAAACTGATCAAGGTAGGATTGACCATTTCCGGATCTTCTTCATCGGTAGCGTAACCATCACCTCCGCGACTTGAGAATGTGCCCTGTCTACGGATGGCTCCAACGGGAAGCGACTCACTAATGCCTTCGCCGTTGGCTGCCGAAGAATCGGCATCTACTTCTGGACTCTGCGTGTGTCTGATCTCTCGGTCGACATCTCCTAGGGTAGGAGACTCTGGAAGAGATCGCCTTCGTGGAGCACTAGTGGGAACTAAAGCTCGGAGATTCGTCATGGAGCTCGGCCAGGGGTGTGGAAGATTTTTGTGAACTTTTCGTCGTATGAAATAGCTGAAGACATCCCAGGTACACCCGATGAGGTAATAGCCCGCATATGGAGCGAGATTCATAGCAACCTTCCCAGCCCATTCAGACAAGCTGTGAGCACCTGCCGAGCCTAGCGGCGGTGGTGCGATAAAGGGCGAAGAACGAGAGAAGGGAATGAAGAAGTCGAGGCTCGGAAACCACCGAGAGCCGGGGATCAAATCTAGACGCTGCATAGCAACATATATTTGAAGATGAAACCTAAAGTGACTTATAATTGCCCGGGCCCTTGCAGTAAGTTAGCGACTAGAAGCCGTAGGAGCATGGCTCATGGACTTACCAAACATTATCCCGAATCATCTCTGATGTCCTCGAATACCACTGCAAGGACCACGCACTAAAGAACGAGGGCATTCCAGTAAATAGCAACTGTGATGTTGTATGTACGGTAAGTTCTCTTTGCATCAGATCTAGAAACGGGAACCTCGCGGTCTCCTTGTACACCTAGCGGGACGTGAGTATGGCTGGCGTATGGATTGTGTAGAAGAGCGAGCTTACCAGGATGCGTTGCCGTACACCGTGAACACCCCATATACCGGCAATAACGAGGACTCGGCCAAGGCGAAGGAAATTCTTGCCGGTGCTGTTCTCATACTCATCGTGCAGCCTCGTGGTATCGGGCACGGAGCTATTTAAGGTGCCAGGGTCCTGCTCAGCGACCCCAATAACAAGCATGACTTCATTATGGGCACGGATCATGTCCCTGTTCATGTTCTTGCTTTCTTCATTGACGACCCGGCCGTGTTCGTCATACTCCCTAGCAGGCTCTTGAGGGTCGTCCTCGCCCTCGCCCTCGACAACATCATCATAGGGTGATCGCCCCTATTGGCTTATCAGCGTGATCGTGTTTACACGAGACTTGACAGGGTAGAGATGTACTAACCAATGCTAGGGACGTCAGAGGTTCATGGCGCCCCATTATATCAACTCCTGAAAGTCTGAGGAGCTAGGTGTCTGGTGTCACATTTGTACAAGGCGAGAAGTGGTAATGATGGGTGAGCTGCTTAGGTGCCTGACTGTACTGCTCGTTTAACCAATGAAGGGAATGAGAGGGCCGGCGTTGCCTTTGTTGGTTAAAAACATAGATATGCTAGGGTGTGCTGCCTACAATAGAAATGGATGAATAATGGCGAGCGCGGCGGCTTTAGGTAATTCGAACAACTGGAGTGGTGGATTGTACCTGTTTGCAATGTGATGTCCTGTCCTAAATGAGTCGTTGATGTAGGCTATGTACTAAGTAGGTACCTAAGCTTGTGCTATCTTCTGGGGCACTAATAAATTTGGGAATACAGTTCATGATTTATAACAACTTGGACATATTTATGATCTATTTGGTATACTCAGCTGAATATAATCAAGAAGCCTAGGATTGATAGGCTTTACTAAATTGATGCTACTACCTACCTAGGTAGGTATGCGTACGTGTTTTAGTGACATTTGGTAAGCATCATAGGTAACGAAACGTACTTACTAGGTTATCTATGTAGGTCCCTTATCGCTATCGCTGTTTTTTATCGCCTCCAAAAATTTCCCTAGCATGCTACTTCGACCTTGATCGGCGCGCCGGCTTTCAAGTCAGACTGCATCGAATTAAATAATACTGAGTGTGATTTGCCTGCCTGCGCCGGGTATTTCTAACATGGCCACGAAAGCGCCATTTAAAACGACATTTGCAGCGAGCGAAGTGATCCGGCCTATTTTTACTGGAGGTGCTGTTTCGATCGAGAACGATGCTCGCATATTGGCGACGACACTGGGCGAAGATGCGATCCTAACCGACATCAAGACTGGGAAGCACTTGGCGAAAGTTGAAGGGGTTGGTTCCTCCGAATCTGCTTCTGTCTTGGTCTGGTAACTGATAGGGAATTCACTAGGATGGCGAGCTCATATCAACACTAACTTGTAGGCTACACTCTCTATTCAGGCGATGCGCCCGCGCCACTGACAAAGTCTCTCTAAAGTAACCCCCTCGGGCTCTCACCTCATAATCTGCTCTAGGTCTTTGTCTATGCGAATCTACTCTCTACAAAAGACGCCGACCGCCGATTCGATAGATCCTCAACTCGTGAGGACGGTGCGGCCGCATACCACCCCCGTCGTTGTATTGGCCGTTGACAGGACGAGCACCTTGCTTGCCACTGGCGGTACCGATGGGTCGATTAAGGTCTGGGATATTAACGGCGGTTATGTTACCCATACCTTTCGTGGACCGAGTGTGCTGGTGTCTGCACTCTTGTTTTTTGAGCTAGCGACTAGCCCGAAGAAACAATCAGAGCTCAGCGGGACCAAAGACTCGGGAAAAAAGAAAAGAAGGCACTCTAAGACAGCGCGTGATGAGGCTGAGGATGAGGATGAAGTTCCCACCACAGCAAGATTTCGCCTTGCGTCGGGTAGCCAGGATGGTAAAGTCCGAGTGTGGGATCTACACAAAAGGAGCGTCGTCGCCAATCTTGACTCTCATGTGTCCGATGTTCAAGGGCTTGACTACTCTGTCGCCCAGAATGTACTGGTGACTGCCAGCAGAGACAAGACCATCCGGTGGTGGGATACGAAGTCATGGAAGCCGCGAAAGGTTATCCCCTGTTTCGAGCTAGTCGAAGCAGTAGGATTCATCGGAGACGGCCAATTGACCTATACCGCGGGATCCAATGGCTGCTTGCGAATATGGCAAACAGACACCGGTCGCGAGATAACGAAGGAGCAGAAGGCAAAGCCTGAGGCTGAAGCTTTTATTGCTGCAGTATATCGGCAGGGTTTCCCATTCATCGCCTGTGTCCAAGTAGACCATACAATAGCTCTTTTTAATACCCTTGCCGATGCAGCCGCGTCTGCAATTGCGCCGCTTGAGCCATTCCGACGGATATCAGGAACACACGATGATATTATCGACCTAAGGTACCTACTCCCAGATCGTTCTGTAATGGCCCTTGCCACAAATTCGGAAGACATTCGCATAGTTGCTGTGTCAGAACCGAGTAATAGCACTGCGCTGGTACCATCCGAATATTTTGGCCAGGACATTGCCCTGCTCAGGGGTCATGACGACATTATTATCACGCTCGATGTTGACTGGTCTGGGCACTGGGTCGCTACGGGTGCGAAGGACAACACGGCCAAAATCTGGCGGGTGGACCCCAAGAACGAGTCTTACACTTGCTGGGCTACATTCCAGGGACATGCAGAATCTGTTAGCGCAGTAGCATTGCCTCGCATTCGGCCGGTGGACGGCTCAAAAGCCCATACCGACCCCCTTAACCACCCACCGCCGTTTTTGTTAACAGGCTCTTCCGACCAGACCATCAAGAGATGGGAGATTCCTAGAGAACATCAACAACGTTCAAAGTCAGGCATCCGGGCTTCGTATACACGAAAAGCGCACGACAAGGACATCAACGCTATCGATGTTAGCAACAATGCGCAGTTGTTCGCCTCTGCCTCTCAAGATAAAGTAGTCAAAATCTGGTCAATAGAAGAGGGGGAGGTTCAGGGGATTCTCCGTGGTCATCGCCGAGGTGTTTGGTCCGTCTCCTTTGCTGCCCTCAACACACCCGTGCTACAAGGCGAACAAGGCTCGGTATCTGGCAAAGGTGTGGTAATAACTGGAAGTGGTGACAAGACTATCAAGCTCTGGAGCCTTACAGACTACACATGTCTAAGAACTTTCGAAGGGCACTCTAACAGTGTCCTTAAAGTAACCTGGCTTAACATACCACCGCCAGAGGAGCGCTCTAAGAAGCCCATACTCATTGCGAGCGCTGGTGGTGATGGCCTGGTGAAAGTTTGGGATATTAACTCAGGTGAAAATGAGTGTACCCTTGACAATCACGAAGACCGAGTTTGGGCTTTAGCTGTCCACCCAGATACCAATATGATCGTTTCGGGAAGTGGTGACTCAACTGTGACGTTTTGGAAAGACACGTCTACAGAAACACAGACAGCATCGAACGAGGCCACTCTCAAGCTCATCGAGCAAGAACAAGAACTTGACAACTATGAATATGCAGGGGCTTACCGTGAAGCTATCACATTAGCTCTCCAGCTTAATCACCCCCGCAAGCTCCAGAGCCTATTCGAAAAGGTAGTCAACTCGAAAACGCCGGACGCTGGCAGTCTATCAGGTATGAGAGCTGTCGATGAAGTCTTAGCTACCTTGTCAGATGAACAACTGTTCTTGCTTTTATTAAGGTTAAGAGACTGGAATACCAATGCGAGAACAGCGCCGATGGCGCAGCGTATTCTGTGGACAGTCGTGAAAAGTTACCCAGTCAGCCGCCTATCAAGCTTGTCTGTAAAAGGAGCAAAGGGCCAAAAAAGTCTTAAGGAAGTTCTCAACGCACTTAAAGTTTACACGGAGAGGCACTACAAGCGGATGGAAGAGTTGGTGGATGAAAGCTATCTGGTGGAATATACCCTAAGAGAAATGGACGCTCTCGCGCCTAGTTTAGACAGCATGAAGCTGACAGATGCGGCGGATACGGATGTAATAATGACATGAGATGTATAATTTTTGGCGAAAATTAACATTAATGGCCTATTTTACCACTCTTGAGTGCTTAATCGCTCTGTTCAACAATTTAACCTGGCAATCTAGAATCGTAGGATCTGGTTGTATCAAAGCAGTAGGTAGTGGCTCCAAGGACACCAGCCACAATGTGGCGCGGGCTTATAAACTGCCATGATGAAATTTAGGTGTGAAAAATCTATTAACATTCTCGAGGTTCGTTACCTATCACCGTATCTCCAAGAACTCGTTCTTTTTCCGTTTTGGGAATATGATGAAATAGTGATAGATAATAAAATGGTGTAGATTACGATTCCGATGAGGTTCGCGGATATTATCCTGGATCTGGCGGCCGTGGCCAAAGCCTCCCGCTCCATAGCTTCGAAGCACTTGGAACTACGCGCAAGGCAATTTGATCGCTATGGCCGGACCTCTAGCATTATTAGGTCATTGAGAGAAGACCACAGCGCTTCAAAAGGAAATATCAATTCAGCGTCGACAACCCCTACCAAAGAGGTAGCGAATGACGGCCAGCAACCACCATCACGTGCTGATGCGCCAATACCCGCTGATGTAATTGGCGGTATAGAGCCAGGATGTAAGGCGTCCATCGCGCAAAAAGAGGTTTATAGGGGACTGAAACTAGATGCGAATGGAAAACTCCGCCATAGCTCCCCTTTAGAAGATGTAGTGGCTCAGCGACCCGCAGCACTTCGGCCAGATCAAAGCGCTATTCTCACGCAGTTAAGAGAGAAGACGGAATCAGCCCAGAAGGAAGACTATGGAAGCGAAAGCTCAGGAACGAGGAATAATCTCCAGGACGACGTCCCCAGTGGTATTAACATTAATGTTTTTCATACTAGCCGAGGTTCTCATATCCTAGAGAGACAAGAAAAGAACTCGGGGCGACTGCAACCACAGGTGCCGCCTCCTCCAAAGCCTAGCTGGTTTAAAGATTTCGGGCATGGCAAGCCGAAGATACCTAATGAGCATAAGGGCGGAAAGCCTCTTCCTTCTATTTCAAAGGCTTCAGGACAGGGAAGATCTCCTATCGAGGAGAGTGCTGCAGCTGCAGATGTAGCTATCGCAAGCCCGCAATTGGGAGAGTTCCCGGAGCTACAGGTTGAACCTGCGCCAACAGATTCGGAAATAGCCACACAGAGCATACCTACCCAGCCTCCAGAAAGTCGTATATTAAACGCCCAAGCACCAGCTGCTCGACAAATAGATGGAGAGGTCTCTCAAATGGCTAAGAACTTCCTTTCAAGAGAGGGACCTGATATTAAGAGGCAACCAGAAACTGTGGCGTCCTTAGTTGACGAACCTTCTACCCCATCCTACGTCCTTCGAGAATCTAAAGTGCCAGCGACTCGCCTAAGTCGCATATGGAATTATGGCGGTTTAGCAGCCGGTATGTTAGGAGGGGCGCTCACTGAGGGTTTAAGTAGAGGATTCGGCGGTGGCGGACAAGGCTCTGTCATGTTTAGCGCCGGCAACATAGAAAGATTGGTAGCAAAGCTGTCAAAGATGCGAGGGGCAGCTCTGAAGCTAGGCCAGATGATGAGCTTCCAAGACTCCAAGATGGTGCCAGGACCCATACAAGAGGTCTTGCAGCGTGTTCAAGACCGGGCGGACTATATGCCTGCTTGGCAGCGAGACCGCGTCCTTGTGTCGAGTTTGGGCGCTGAGTGGCGGGACTTGTTCGACAACTTTGAAGACACTCCCATCGCCGCGGCATCTATTGGGCAGGTACATCGCGCCACACTGAAGTCTGGCGAAAAAGTCGCTGTCAAGATCCAATTTCCTGGGGTCGCAGACTCGATCAATTCGGACCTCGACAACATCTCCATGCTCTTAATGGCTTCCGGGATGCTACCAAAGGGGCTGTACCTCGACAAGACGATCGACAACGCACGCACGGAGCTAGGCTGGGAATGCGACTACGAGCGCGAGCTGGCGTGCGGAAAGCGATACAAAGAGCTCCTTGCGGACGAAGGCAGCGTGTTCGCCGTCCCGGACATATACGCGCACGCATCCGGGAAGCACGTGCTGACGATGCAGTTCATGGAGGGCGTGGGCGTGACGCGCGTCAAGTCGTTCACGCAGGCGCAGCGCGACTGGATCGGCACGCAGATCCTGCGGCTCTGCCTGCGCGAGATCGTCGAGTTCCGCTTCATGCAGACGGACCCCAACTGGACCAACTTCCTGTACAACGCCGCGACCGCGCGGCTCGAGCTGCTCGACTTCGGCGCCTCGCGCGAGTTCCCCGCGCCCTTCGTCGCGCGGTACGTCGCGCTGCTCGCGGCCGCGGCGCGCCAGGACCGCGCCGCCGTCGTCGACCACTCGCGGCGCCTCGGCTACCTCACGGGCCACGAGAGCCGCGCCATGCTGGACGCCCACGTCGCCAGCATCCTGACGCTCGCGGAGCCGTTCTTGCGCTCCGCGCCCGAGGTCTACGACTTCGCGGACCAGACCATCACGGAGCGGGTCAGGGACTTGATCCCCGTCATGGTGCGCGAGCGCCTCAGCCCGCCTCCCGAGGAGACGTATAGTCTGCACCGGAAACTCAGCGGCGCGTTCTTGCTCTGTGCTCGGCTCGGCAGTCGGGTGAGGTGTCGCGAGTTATTCGAGAGGGCGCTTGAGAAGGTGGATTTCGATGTTATTCGAGATTAAGCACCCATGCTCACACCTAGTTTGTGTATACTACGTTGTTGTATTATTAGCTTTTGGAAGAGTCGCCACTTAGAGTGTAGAGTAGCTGTATTATATGGCGCAGACGTGAGCACGGCAGACACCAAAATAAGCTACAATTTTATTGCGAGAACCTCGTCTCTGAGAGACATGTAGTCATTTAATTCGTATTTTTGCTGTCGTATAGAGAAACTATATCTTCTATATATGCTGTGGTGGCTTTTCCTCGTCTTAAATCGTCCAAGACTGAGGTGCTCTCCATTGCGTCAATTCTAGCTATTGCCGGGGATCCTCTATCTGCTTTTCTTCCCGAGCTAAACTTTGGCTCGCAGGATCCCGCCATAAAAAGGTATAGCCTAGCCATCAACCCTCTTCTCGGATATCCTATCACGTAGCGCCCCGTCTCGCCACCGGCATACTCCGCCGCTCCTTCGCCGTGAGCTTCTTCCTCCTGCGCTCGATAGTGCGATCGACCTGCTTCTTCTTCATGCCCGCGAAACGCTCGAGGAGCAGCTGCTTCTTCTGCTCGCTCTTCTTCAGGTAGAACGGCTGCTTGCCCTGCGCCACGAGCTCCTTCTCCTGGCGCCTGTGCTGGGCGATGAGGTCCTGCTCCGCGTCGCGCTTCGCCCGCGCCTCCTTGCGGCTCTGCATCGACTTCAAGGTGCGGGCTAGCTCCTCCTTCTCGTCTGCCGACTTGGTCTTCTTGATGGCCGCCTTGAGCTGCGCCATCTCGGAGTCGCGGTACTCGTCTAGGAAAGCGTAGGCTTTGCGCGCCCGCGCCTCGTCCACCGCGCCCGACGCTGCGGAGAACCGCGGATCTCGGGAGGCGACCTTCTGCACGCTTATTACTTCGCGTTTTCGGGACACCTGGCGCTTGCTTGACATCTCTGTCGGCGCGTGTTTGGAGGATCGCTGGGGTTTTGGTGGTTTGGAGGACTTTGGGTCTGGCCTTGAGGGGCGGCGTTCATCGTCTTGTTCTGTGGCATCTTCTTCTTCTTTGGTTTTCGTCGTCTTGTGCCCCCCTTTTCGCCGTATACTGGGCATTGAGGCTTGTGCTCTGGCGAGGGCGCCAAAGGAGACTTGTGCTACTGCTGATGACGGGTCTTTCTCCTCGTCCTCGTCCTCGTCCTCTTCTTCCTCATCTTCGCTGCCGGGTACGGAATCAGACTGTCAATGTAATTGAGTCAATTAATCCTTGAAGTTGTTCGGCGGCGTTCGACCTACCTCGTCAGAGACCTGCCCTCCTTGATTGCTGATGCTGTCTAAGTCTCCATCGCTTTCCTCTTCTTGCGAGTCTTGGCTATATTCCTCTAGGTCGGCCTCTGCTTCTTCCTTTCTCGCTCGTACCCGTCTCTGGAAGCCACTAGAGGGCAGTTTCCGTTTGCGAGGCATAGTGGGCGGCATTTCGTCTTAGGATCTGAGACGCTTGGGTATGGTATATCGTATATCAAATTGCTGAATCTTGGTGTACAAAAGTACCTGGGTTCTAGACTCTAGAGTGACGGACTAAAAAAAAGCGGCGGGCGATAAGATAAGTACCCGCTCCTACTAGGTACCCCAGCTAGGTATCGATGAAGTAGTAGCTCCCTATATTTGTTCGGGAGGGTACCTATAAGCACCTTAGGTACTAGGCAGCCCACCTTACATGATTTCTAGTGTACCTAGACTACATGAATTGACTGAACCTCTTTATTTATCAATGTAAGTCAAGTTACAGAGTCCTCAAACTGTCTGCCTCATCTTTTTAGACAGTTATCCAGTTGCCCAAATGTATGCGAGAGTAAATTTCGCTTTTAAGCGCAGTTTTTCTCTGCGGTTTTCTCTCAGTACTATCCACCACAGAGGTCTTAGTGAGCTAACGAACTCGCACCTCGTCTTAAACTGCCATCACGAAAACACAAAACTACCACTGCCACCATCGCCGCCGTCGCCGCCACCACCATCATTACTATTATTACCACCACCACCAGCAGCAGCAGCAACGACCATCAGCCCACGCGACGGTCACCCAATAGATGCAATCTCTATCATGAGTGCAAGCAACACCGGTTACACTGATGGATCTTCGTCCTTCACTACCGCTACTCTAGATCCGCTCGCGCCCAGCTTCAATCCGCCCCAGCAGAGTCAGCCTACCAGTTCTCATGTTCCCCTAAGCCAAGCAGATGGCATTATAGGGGACCCTGCTCCTGTTCAGCCTCCATCGCCCTCCAATCGAAAGACACGGTAAGTTCTACGCTGCTTACCGCACCCAACGAGGACGCAGGCGCTGATCACCTCCGCCGTAGGAAGCCTCACCCGAAGGCAGATTCGCGACGGCCACAATCACGACAGCCACAATCACCCCCCAGTGGAATGCAGCGAGATGAAATCCTCCAGCCCTCGCCAGAATCTGGCGGGGTGCCTGACCCTACACCCGAGTATCTTCTGCTCGCGTCACATCCGCCCTTCTTACTGCCACACCCGCGGAGCCTGTTAGTCGTTGTTGACTTGAATGGCACTCTCCTTCACCGACCCAACCGCCATAGTCCTACTCGCTTTATTGAACGTCCCTATGCGAGAGCATTTCTCTCGTATTGTGTCAATACATTCACAGTTGTCATATGGTCATCGGCGCGGCCCCAGAACGTTAGCAACATGTGCAAGCAGCTATTGACACCCGAGGACAGCGCCAAGGTTGTCGCGACCTGGGGCAGAGACTCTTTCGGCCTCTCAAGCCGTGACTACATCCGGAGAGTACAATGTTACAAGCGGTTGGCGGCGTTATGGAATGACCCCGTCATTGCCGCCAGTCATCCCAAAGGCGAGAAGTGGAGTCAGTTGAATACTGTGCTGGTGGATGACTCGGCTGAAAAGGCGAGGAGCGAGCCTTTCAATCTCGTTCAAATCCCAGACTTCCAGGGTAACGCGAAGGAGCCCGGGTTTGTGCTACCGCAAGTCCACGATTACTTGAATAACTGCAGCCAGCAAACGAACGTCAGCGCATATATAAAAAATCAACCTTTCACGGCTAACCCTGAGTTCACTCTTTAAAAATTGGGCATGTTATCTACCCGTGGCGTGTTGGCCTGGTTTGAAATAACGAGATGTTTCGAGCCAGCTTAGGAAGAGCTGTAAAGCCAACATGTCTGTATAAACAATTGGGATCTAGTTTTGGTAAGACTAGTATGAGGAACGAGTGGTAAATCATGGTAAACGAACTGTAGTCGCGACTAGACTATGGACAGGTGCGGATGAATGGATGAACGAAGACATATGCCCCTTGATACCCATTGCTCAACAAGATTATGAGCATTTACTAGACCTGGACAGCTGAAAAGAAAGTCCCGTTGCCCTTTTAAGACTTACTATATAAGAAAGTATCAAGCAATAAATGCCAATTGTTGTTGTTCGAGACATTGAAAAGGCGGCCCAAAGATAAAGTATCACGGGGGTAATGGTCTAGACTCTAGATATACATACTAGTCTGAGTACCTACGTAGTAGGTTAGGTAGTCGAGTCAAAACCTTGACTACCTACATACAGAGTACATACCAGTAGGTGCGTTAACCCTCACCAACATGACGGGACGAAGGCCGTGGTGGACCAGGTATCCATCCAGATAAAGACAAGACCCGCTTCTAGCTCAGAAGGAATAGGTATCTATCATAAATCCACGGAACGCGGTTCTGCAGTGTTGTGGTGTGAATCGATTACAAGTCAACTTTATCTATTCTACTAGAACCATTTCGGAACCATCGTGGAGACAAGACAATCATGCCTTGTTTCAACCACACTTTCTTCTTCTTTTGTTTAGTGTAGCAAAGCGATTTCGTTTGTTTCAAGTCTATGGGTTGAATTTCACTTGATCATATCTCACTTTATCACACCTTTCTCCCTGTCCTCTAGATACCCAACATCTACCCACTCGGATATTTCTACTTGACGTTAAAGATAAGGTAGATAAAATTAGAAGTAGACAATTGCAAAAATCAACTCGGTGCCAACCTAAGGGGTTAGATTGGTATAGAGGGGGAGGCAAGGAAGCGAGAGGGGGGAAAAAAGGATCGCTAGCGTAGCGAAGCCGGTGAAATGGTAGTAGCAGATGCGGACAGCAAGGCGTCGCCGCTGGTGGCACTCCTTGCGGGCGGCATCGCGGGCGGCGTCGAGGCGGCCTGCACATATCCCTTCGAGTTCGCCAAGACGCGCGTCCAGCTGTACGGTCACGAGGGAGTCCGCAACCCGTTTGCGGTCGTGGCTCGTGTTGCGCGCCAGGAGGGGTTGAATGCTTTATATAAAGGGTGCTCTACTATGATTGTGGTATGTTGATGTTGTTGTTGGATTTCTTTCCCTTTCGCTTTCCCATTTATCAGGTTTCCCTTCTCCTTTTTTTCTCGTACGTTATAGTTTCACCTAAATGAGGAACATGGCATTTACTTGTATGGGGAGGAGAACATGGGGATCACGGGGAGGTATGCTTTTGGGGCTGTGGTGGCAATTCTAGCTAGACGATGATATAGTTTCAGCAAGCCTGGCTCATTAATCGAGCGTCGATGTCTGTATTATTATGAAGAAACCCCACTGACCGCGTAGCCAGGGCTCAATTGGCAAAGATGCCGTGCGGTTCCTCATGTTCGATAGCATCCGGTCGTTCTTCGAGGACCCGGCGACACACCGCCTCAGCACAGCACAGTCCATCGCATCCGGAATGGCGGCAGGCGTGGTGGCCTCGACGGTCATCGTGACGCCGACGGAGCGGATCAAGACAGCCCTCATCGACGACGCGCGCACGGCCCAGCGGTTCCGCTCGCCCCGGCACTGCGTCGCCGTGCTGTACCGCGAGCAGGGCCTCCGCGGCGCCTTGTACTCGGGCTACGCGACGACGACGCTCAAGCAGATCGGCACCACGGGGTTCCGCCTGGGCACGTACTCGGCCATCAAGGACTGGGAGCGCTCGAAGGGCCTGCCGGTCGATGGCCCGCTGACGAGCTTTGCGAACGGCGCCGTGGCGGGCACCGTCACGACGCTCGCGACGCAGCCGTTCGACACGGTGAAGACCAAGGCGCAGCAGGCTAAGCGGACGGGGACGGTGGATTCCGTCCGTGCGATCATGGCCGAGGACGGTATTCGTGGGTTCTGGCGCGGCACTGTCATGCGTCTTGGACGAACGGTTCTTGCCGGTGGTATATTATTCACTGCTAATGAAGAGGCGACGAAGATGCTCAAGCTTATATTACGGTAGGAAGTATGGTAGATTACAAGGCATATAAATGTCTAGGAATAGAAGGCTTCAGGGCAGAAACCGGCGTTTTTCATAGACAACATATATAATGAAAGTTATTTGGCATTGTGTAAGACCTCCATTCTGCACAATATGGGCTCGATATAAAACAGCTTAATGAGCTGCACACCCGAATTATTACCCCTGAATTTTAAAGAGCACACATTGGCGTCCTTCGCCAATGATAGTATTATAGAAGCCTTCGAACTCACAATACGGCAGCGGCTTTTGCTACTAATCCCCAGACAAGACCTGCCAGGCGTCCCCTTTATCAGCCTTCGTATCTAGGCCCATACATCTGGGGAATAATGTAACATATTTAATTCGAAAAGACGTTCAATTTGGTTAGACATCGGTGAATATTAGAGTAACTAGGCCATTAATGGCGAACAGGTAGCCCATGCAACGAAAATTTGCTCGGTTTGGACACGTTTCCATCAAGGTTATTTCCGAGATATCGAAGTCATCAACCCGTAGAACCTGTCCATCAGGGCGAGCACAATGAATCACGCCCTATTTCCCTAGGATCTTGGCCTCGGAGGCCACGATGTCTGGGATCTCATCCTTAAGGCTTCTACCATGAGGCTCCCAGCCGAGATATTTCTTTGCACGAGCCGCAACGCTCTTAGAGTTCGCTCCGTATGACTTGTAATCGCCCTCCTGCGTCTTTGCCTCGGGAATGTAGCCCTGTTTCTTCGCTTCCTCGGCAATTTGCGTTGCCACTTCACGCCAAGTATGTGTTCCGTTCTCGAGGAAGAAGTATGCACGCGGCCCAAAGATCTCGGGGTTGCGCTTCTTCTCTGGATCTAGAGCGGCATCCACCGCAAGTGCAAAGAATGCCCCGAGGTCGTGGATGTGGACGTTGTCCCATTCGGGCGAGCCCCCACCAGACATGATGGGCGCGAATCCGTTCTCGAGCGTGTATCGAGCCATATTGTAGGCTTGGATACTGCGTTGGTTCACAGGTCCCCTGCCCGGACCATAGATCAACGGCGGGCCTACAATAAGCGTCTTGACCCCGCTGAGATGATTGGCGCCAAGCACGATCTCATCACAGTCGCGATGGTAGGCATGGTGCGGAATAGTTAGGATCCGATCAATGTCATCGATGTCGTGGCTATGTAGAAGTCAGCACAAGCTCCTAAGGAACAAGGCCTTTGGAGCATCCATGCTTGTAGACGCAGGTGTTCACTTACTATTTCTGCTCTGGCAGCGGCGGCTGTCCATATCTGTTATGATCCCAGTCATACCATTGCAGAATTCCAGTTCCGCACACACTGCGATACCCAAGGTTAGTTACAGCCGTTCGAGTGTGTTATATCAATCTTCGGAATCGTAAGAAAATCTATTGACATATCCTTGGCCAGATAATTGGTCTTTATACTCTAGATAAGAGCTACCAAAAGAAGAGGACAACTCTAGGTATTTCTTACTGGATCCAATAACCAGGTGCCTCATCATTGTGTCCTCTGGAGAGACCTGCGGCAATAGCCCTAGCGGAAGGGAGATTGTCAGAGGAGTCGGCCGTGTCTAGAGATACAGTTAGTCCCATCGTATTACACACACTCAAGTTAGTATCCCTGAATATACATACGAACCACAATGTCAGCCGCAGCTGCGGCTTTCTCGATGACCTCCGAATCATCTAAGTTACCATATACGAATTTGGCATTTGGATATTGGGGAGAGATTAGCTTCGCTTTCTCCTCGCTGCGCACAAGCAAGGTGAACTCGAAATCCGGATGGGCGTGATGAATAGAGTAGAGTGCTTCACCCCCGATGTAGCCTAGCAGGCGGTAATTGTTAGTAATTGAAACGAATCATCCCGCTCAAAGCGCTCCAACTTTTGCGCAACACAGCGCGGGAGACATCAACGCTGACCGGTAGCACCAGTTCTGACATGAGTTAGCGTATAGGTTTGGCCATCGACGGGCAGTTGGTTTTTCTCACAGGAAAATTTTGGTAGGCATCTTATAATCGTCGATAATAGGAAAAACACTTTAGTTTGCTCATGCAATTCGAGGAGGACTCCAAAGGTTCGGTATCACCGTCAAGTTCTATGAATTATACCTGTCTCTGGAGGATGAAGCAATATCGGTGATATCATTCGCCTGACCCCGCTTTCTTTACTAATTCATGTAAATTGTTTGTCGGGCAAATGAAGCCCCTTGTCTAGTTACTCCGATTACTAAGTGAATGATGTAAAAATCGACAATCACTCAAGGCGACGACGGGCCTTTTGATTATGCTAAAATTCACTCTTGACACTGCAACTATAAAACGCCCATGGAGATTGTAGAACCCCAGCCGACTTATAGAACAACGATGCATCTGCAGTCTAGGCTTCCTTGATAACATATATGAGCGCACAGCGGCGGCGGTCGTTGCTGTGATAATTCGCGGTTGTAACTCTTCATATTAGGCACCCCTTTGTGTTATAATTAATAGGGTCTATCAAGATCTGAACGAGTAAATTCGAAAGTACTGTTGTGAGATTTATAGGCGGGTTTAGTAACAAAAGTAACGCATAGGCCTCATGGGTTTACCTGTCGCGCTCGCACGCCGAAAGCCTAGGCTAGGATACATATTCCGAACCCAGTCCCTACGTCTGACAGACATGTCGGCCGAAAAGGCATCACTGCCGAGAGAGTTACATGAAATGGAGTTGTTCCAATTCGACTATGGAGGTATATCGCCAGGGGTCTTCATGCGGAGAGAGAACCTCCTTGGCTCGCCGCCGTTCTCGGAGGTCTGGGGTGACACCTCGGGGGGAATCCCGGGGAGGTGTGGACGAGTTCTTTTTTTATTGATAGTGGCGCAAAAAATGTATATGGATTTCATGTTGAGGACCAAGGAAAGTTCACATATTTGGACGAATGCATATATTGGGCCCGTACATATACATACGTACAGGTAGAGATTCGGCCGCT
Source organism: Nemania diffusa (assembly GCA_038501195.1). Classification (NCBI taxonomy): domain Eukaryota; kingdom Fungi; phylum Ascomycota; class Sordariomycetes; order Xylariales; family Xylariaceae; genus Nemania; species Nemania diffusa. The sequence goes on along the minus strand of JBBPUQ010000010.1, from coordinate 510,122 downwards.
TGAATACATCATAATCTATCTACCCATGCATTAGAACGCCGGGGTGCCTCTATATCGGGGAAGGCGGTTCGGCGCCGATGCCGTCGAGGCGTGCCGTCGTGCTCGCTAGGTCGGAGCCGGTAGGATGCCGCTCACCGTCGGTCCAGCCATCTATGGTTGACCCGTCAGCCGGGAATTAGATTTAAATCATAGAAGGTTCGCATGTAGTTCTAAGGTTTGAGAACGGTGCATATTGGATGAAAAGTGCGTCCCGCAGCAGTTTGCAGTTTCAGTTGTCGGGCTTATACATATGTCGGTCAGACCGAGCGGATCGTCAATCTAAAAATCCAATCCAATCCAATGGTCGTCTTGAGTCTCTGCAGGGCAGGATAGGTTGCTCAATAAGAGCCCCGATGATGATCGGCTTATCATACGATGTCGCTTGCAGTAGTGTAGGTAGACGAGTGTACATACATCTGCGCGTAGATAAGCGACACGCATATAATACTTACCTAGCAGAGTTTTTTCAATTGCCTGGAGTCAGATTTCGTAGCTCCAATCTGGGCAATTAAAAGACGGCGGTTCTTTCCGATCTACATCGTATAGAATCTATTACTTGTATTTGCTGAATGGTACGAGACTGACTGATTACTATACCGGGTTTGTTCCTATCTAGACTACACTATGCGGCTTACGCAGCGCAGCATCTTACATGCCATATCCCCAGAGCCCCCCGGATTGCTCTTCAAAGCAGTCAAAGTGGCGACAAGCGGAGCGAGGAATTTGCTGCTTCAAGTCTTCTGCATCCAGCATTGCATCGATGTAACAATAGCTCTCGTCGTCAACCTTCTACGGTCCTATAAGGGGTAGGTGAGACTTGGTGTAAAGTGTGGTAGACCAGCTAGCAATGTCTGATCATTGATCAACACCGTCGTTGGTGGACTAAGTAGCGTACAATTCAAGCCAGTGCAAAGCAATTAATTACCGTTCCTGGATTGCATATTTAGCCGTACCACGCTGCGGTACGTCGCCGAGTAAGATGTGTAGTCCCATCTTGATCCGGAGGCGATCTATACGGGGACCCGAGACAAATACTGAGGGAATCTACATAGGTAGAAGCTCTATCGGTGGGAACGTTCCATAGCCAAAGTTATGCCCGAATGACGAAGTCGATTGGGAAGCTGGATGTTCCATTGTGGGAATTATCTCGTCGAGTTTCTAGTAACAATTCCTTGGGTGAAATTATCATGCATAAAAAAATTGACAGGGATTAGGATTATTTTGACTGCGTACGAGTTATGGCAGTCTTTTCAAAGAAAATATGAGATAGCCTATTTGATTCCCCACCAAGAATTTTCCTACGCACGGAAATAGCCTGCCTGATCTAGATGAATCGTGAAGCATGGTTTTTGATTCACGTGTAGCAGCTGTTGTCACAGATAGGAAATTAATGGGGTCGGCGATAAAATCTGCAGAGTGAATTAAGGCTGCATAAGATCAGTATCATGATGAAGCAGCTGTGAAGCTACTAGTAGTGTAGGCAGTGTTTGGGAACGGTGGGGGGTGAGGATGTTCCCGTGTTCAACGCCCAAGGGTTAAAGATAGTATACTCCATGTACATATGTACGCGTAGGTTGACTATCTCTAATTTGCGCCTGAGGATTCTTCCTGCCATTCATGTGCTCCAACAGGAAGACCATTCCCACACAACATCAATACTACTGTACGCACATCCGTATGGACAGAGTCTGGACAGAGTCTGGACAGAGTATGAAGCGCCTATGAAGGGCCCTTGGCATTTCGGGGAGTGCCAAGAATCCATACCCCAAGATGTGTCCGTCCAATGTGTCGAGATCCCCCTACGCCAACGCCAAGCCTATGTTTCGCCTCTGGCCCACAGCAGGCGATCGGAAGAAATCGGGGGCTTGCGGGTTGTCCATACAGGGGTTTAAGGGTTGCTCGCTCGTTACCATTTACAGTAGTTACCTGTATGCGTACTAGCGGTACAGAGTGGATAGTACATACGTCCTACTCAGGTGCTGGACCCATCATCAGACCCATGTTATATGTTTCGATGAATGTCGGTTCAGGGCTGAATTTGGTCTTTTCGATTCTGGAACGCTTCCTTGAGGAAGGGTTGTGCTCAAGTGGCACGCATCCAATGGGCATCCATGCTATAGGTAGGGTCCCTGGGTAGATCGGACTTGCCCAAGCAAGGCTCGAGGGGGCAAGAAACAAAATGGATGAATGTGATATTCGGCCGCCCCGGGTGTTGTTTGATGGTGACGAGATAAATTGGGACGAGGTGCCTACCTATGTAGAGTACGTATATGTACTACAAGTACACTTTCTATAGAATATGTACGCATAGTAGTCTCACGAGGTGTGTTGTCCAGCTCCGTAAATAGTAGATGTCTTATACTTATACCTAACAGCTTTTAGGAGAAAGGAAGAGATCACGAGATTGGCTACTCTAATTATTAATTGTCTCTACAGTATACATATGTAAGTAAAGAATTTACATACCGAACTGCCCGAGGACCATATTCCGTACGAGGGTAAACTACTGCGTACATAGTGTACCTAGTGTTTCTTGTTTCCGTCTGATCTACTACTTACACCACGCTAGTGTATACTACGGTTATCTTCCCGGTGACTTTGGGGTAAACGTTCATCATTTTTTTTCTTTCGTTTTTACAGAACATACGTACAAGTACTTATATGGCTATGTATATACCCACGTAGGTAGGTAGGTATTGTATTCCGTACCTAGAAACATGTTTTTATCCCTTCACATACCTAGATATGTATAACGTAATCCAATACCGGGCTATTGTTATCTACTAGCAATTAATTTCCCTAAACTTCCCTGAGGTCTCCCCTTCTCCGCATCAAAACACTTGGCCGGGTTTGATCTGGGGTTGTTACAATGTACAGCGTATGGAGCAGGTACAAAATGCAACCAGCAGTATCGGAGCTGGAGAATATTGCTTGGAAGTACGGTACGCCCTAACGGACCGGGACCTGCATCTCCATGATCCAATAGACTTCTCGCCCATGTGTAGTTTTAGGAAATGCGATTCTTTAACGTGTTGCACTTAGTGTATTTTGACTACTTAATAGATCAACATGTCATGTACGTGTATGTTTGTCCATTCTCTGCGGGCTTTTTCCCTCGTGTTTGTTTAATGTATTATGGATTTCATTAATGATTAGGATAATCTGCATATATATATGTACATATGTACTGCGCAGGCAGAGGTACACACTAATTAGGCCCGTCCGATTGGTCTGTCATTCTTACTTTTGTCTCTACAAGGATGATGGATGGAGGCCATGTACTGGGACGTGTCTGCTGGGAGGTGTACCGTGACCGCTAATGGCTGAACAGCAATTTTATTAGTGATTAGTTCCCGACGCCGGTGACCGGCCCCAACGAAAATTTCAAGTCTGGTGGTACCTACATGCGGATTATTAGTCAAGAGATTCTCAAGAATAGAAAGACTGTGATGACTGTGCCACGACGCAAGATGACCTTGGGCAGCAATTGGAATTAGACGAAGAGGAATTCTCGGAGATTGGAATTGTTCAGACCTTCTCAAACTTGATCATTTGATATTTTCTCCAACTCCTTGCTTCCTCCGTGACCCCAATTCCTCCATACCGGCGGGTGGTCTGTTGCCATTCTTGGACACTGCCCAGGTGGTCTCCTACATACTTGTATGTACACGCGCAGAGCCCCTTGTTGCTATTGTATGTATGTATGTACCTACCAACTGTATGTACACACATGTATTTGCGCTACCTGCGTAGGGATAACACGAGGTACCAGGTAGAGAGACTTTGCCATCTACATACGACCTGCAGGGCTGCAGCAGGTACTTTTTCTTGGAGGTGTCTAACACGAACGTCTTTATGGTCATTTCCTTGCATCGTCGTTGTCGTTGTCGCCCTCGTCCAGAGCCTTTGAGCCGGGCTGGCTTGGGGATGCCTCTGGTTCTTACATCTTCTACTTCATAAATCTTGTATGTATGCGTGTTGTCCCGATATTCAGCAGCCACCTTTCCTGCAGCTGATCGGCTTCGCGTCTGGAGTTCTTGAAACCCCAACGAAACGACGGAGTACCACTTTGCCTCAGCTTATTCCTCTGCCCCTGCAATAGGATCCAAGGCGATGGCGAAACTACTTGGTCTCACATCTAGCACACTCAGAGCAAGGGTCTTCGGCCCGCCTCCTCGTACTGCGACTAAGTCGTTATTAAGAAGCTCGCCTGGCGTCGCCGTTGACAAGACCGGACGATGCAGCGTAAATCAAAATCTCACTTTTATTCACAGCCCTTATTCTTATTATTATCCGTCGTCAGCAGGTCGCATTGCGCACCACTACTGCTACCACCACCAGTACCACTACCAGTACCACTACCAACACTACTACCACCACCAACCCAGGTATACGTATAAGCACAGCAACAACAGCAGGCATCCTTCCGAACCTTGTCTCTCTCATTCCGGGCCTTTCTCTAGCATCCCTATCCCTCGTGCCCGAAAGTGGAAACCCTCAGCAGCGCCCATCTCCCACCACCCATCGGCTGCAGCCACCGGCCACATTGGTCCCACTAGTCCTAGTCGTCCCAGTCGCTTGTCATTAAGTCCGCACCCGACAGCTGGTGTCTGTCTCGGGCGACCAATGGCGTATAATACATACAGCACAGCCAGCTCAGATATATCAACCCCTCGCTCGACATCTCCCTCATCTGTCTTTTCCGGCCGCTCGTCTCACACTTCCGTTGCTAGCAAACGGCTCTCTCTATCCTTCCAGCGCAGGCAGTCCGCGTTCAACCCCATGTCCGCAGTTGATATCGTCTCCATTGAACAACGAATGAAAATGGCTTCTCTCGATGGACTAAGGGGCTACGCCCAAGATCACTACGGCGAGGTCAAGCAATACAGAGCCACAGACTACGTACCAAAGTCAGCCGCTGGCGGATACCAAGTTCTACGAGAACCTCTATGGAACAAAGGTGTGCATCTAATGAGCCCCAATCTAAAAATCTCCTACCAGGCCCTATGCGTGCCCGTGCAGCTCCCGTGCAGCCTATTGACTTTCGCGAAGGTTTATCTTTCACCCCTGAGGAGCGTGTCTCCAAGAACCTCACAGGCTTAATACCGCACGCCATGGAGAATACCGACACTCAGGTCGAAAGGTGTATGAAGATGATTCGTTCGCGCCCAACGCCCATCGACAAATATCTGTATTTGTCGTCGCTCAAGAGCCAAAACCTGGACCTCTTTTACCGAGTGCTCATTGACAACGTCCGCGATTTAATGCCTCTGGTGTACACCCCCACCATTGGCGATGTTTGCCTGCAATACTCTACCCTCTACACGCATCCGGAGGCCCTGTACATCTCAATCAAGCAGAGGAAGTCCATTAGGACGATTCTTCGGAATTGGCCAAACCCCAATCCTGAGATTTGCGTCGTAACAGATGGATCGCGTATTCTAGGCTTGGGCGATTTGGGTGTTAATGGCGTGGGGATTTCTGTAAGTTGTTCTATCCCAGCCTCTTGGTCACTGTATCTTGTACTAGGAAATTAACATTTCCTCTGCTAGATCGGAAAGCTCGCTTTATACACCGGCGCCGCCGGTATCCACCCCGACAGGACTCTTCCCATCGTACTAGATGCTGGTACCGCCAACGAGGATAACCTCAAGGATCCCCTCTACTTGGGTCTCCGTGCTAAACGTCCCTCTCCCGAGGTCATGCAAGATTTTGTGGACGAGTTCATGGAGGCTGTCAGGGATGTCTTCCCCGACATGCTGGTGCAATTCGAAGACTTCGAGACCGAAAAGGCGTTTAACTACCTGGCCCGTTACAGACACGACTACAAGTGCTTCAACGACGATATTCAGGGAACTGGTGCCGTCGTGCTCGCAGGGTTAGTCCTACAGTCGCATTGATAGGGTATTGGCAATCCGCTAACGCATATTATAGATATATCGGTGCCGTGAATCTGTCTGGTGTGCCACTCGAGGACCAGCGTCTTGTTTTCATGGGTGCTGGCTCTGCCGGTGTGGGTGTCGCTAAGCAGATGGTTGAGTACTACACCCGCCGCGGACTATCCGAGCAAGCCGCCAAGGACAAGTTTTGGCTTGTTGATACCAAGGGTCTCGTAACCTGGGACAGAGGCGACAAGCTGCCAGAACACAAGAAGTATTTCGCCCGTTCCGACAACAGTGGCCATCAGTTCCGCACATTAGAGGAAGTGATTGAATACGTCAGGCCGTCCGCTCTTGTTGGCCTAACGGCCACTTTCGGTGTATTCACCGAATCAGTCATTCGCGCTCTCAAGGCGTCGGTTGATGCCGGTGGTTCCGGTCGACGACCCATTCTATTCCCCCTCAGCAACCCTCTCACCAAGGCGGAATGCACATTTGAGCAAGCCGTTCAATGGACAGAAGGCACTGTCATATTCGCCTCGGGCTCTCCCTTCGCGCCGTTCGCTGTTAAGTCGGGCGACCAGGCCGTTACTTACTGGCCTAATCAAGGCAACAATGTTTACGTGTTCCCCGGTCTCGGACTCGGCGCCATTCTTGCAAAGGCCTCCAAGATTACCGATGAGATGGTATACATGTCAGCAGCCTCACTCGCAGACTCTCTCAACGCCGAGGAAATCCACAAGGGTCTTATCTACCCAAATATTGATCGAGTCCGAGATGCTAGCATCGTCGTCGCTCGTGAGGTGATGAAGGCCGCTCGCAGAGAGGGCGTCAGCATGCTCCCTGAAGAGCAGTGGGTCGAGTGGGAAGAATGGGGAGACGTCGCCTTGACGAAATTCATCAAGGACAGGGTCTATGATCCTCTCAAGTAAGCTGTCCAGCGTGCATTGCATATCTGCGTTGCATTTTGATTCGAGAGGAATAAGCCTCCCATTATGATTTAATACCATCATCGTCGGCGTTATTTGGTTGGATATGGTTACTTATGATTTCTTCATCCTGCTTCTATTCCATCATAATGATTGACTTTTGTGTGCCTGAAGGCCACCACCAGACGAAGCATATACCGCTGCTGGCATACAGCAGAAGAACAACAACGGATAGGCAACAGGTTTAAGCTGCCGACTACGATAGAAAAGATAATGGAAGACCAACGCGAAGAGTACATACTAGAGGTGGGCTAGGAAAACATCCATAGACGGCAATAGACGAGAAGCGCCATAAGCCTTAGTTACCAAGCAATGCACTCTTTAACCCCCTCAGCAACGTGTGTCCCGTTTCACTCGCTAACGTATCTGATAACTTTATTCCCGTGGAAGGTCAAGTAGAGATCACACTAGTCTCTATATACGTAGTTCAACATCCGGGTAGCCGATGTCTTCAATCCAATGCAAACCTAAATAGACTAAGGTAGGTTGTTGCTCCGCTTTTCCAGATTTCCTAAATTGACCATTATAATCTAGTCCGCCAATAGTAGGGAGGTTCGCCTTGGCTAACAGGCCAAGGACGACCGCTATCTACCTACTTACTCCAAGCGTTTCTATCAAATGTGGAGAGAGGGCACTCGCTACTCTTTATCGAATCTGACCCGGAGCTCTCATCTATATTTAATCTGTGGAACAGTCAACCTCTACATTAGCCGAATGGTTCAACCTATACCTACAAGACAATCCGCCCTATGATTTTAACTTCCCCTCTAGCTAACCATGCTTTGCAATAGTGGGCTATTGTCCTACCTGAGTGCATTTTATCCTTAAATAATGTAGCGTCGCAAGTTTTTTAAACGCCGTACGCATGGGTAGAGCTATAGCATCATCCGGAGCCTACGTCCCTTGATGGTTATGAGGACGTTAGCTTGAGCAACCTATTGTCATTTGTATAAAGCTATAGTATCTGCAGTAAATGCCTGGAATCCTATGTATATCTTATCGTAAAGCATACACGTCTCGCTAATCTATAACAATATTTTCTTGTCTACGCTTCAGAGCAGAGCGTGCTGGGAGACTAGGCAAATTCGCCGTTTCTAAGGATATGGTATCAATTTGATTATGTTTAAGAAACAAGCGACCATGAAAGTTCTCGCTCTCGTCGCTACTCTCCTCCCGATTGTCTCGCACGCAGCGCTAAACGTGACGGGGTCAACATGTACTGTAACACCGCTCCCCGCGACCGGCACGGGTAGAGAGCCCGACGATACGCCGCAAATATTAGAAGCCTTTAAGCAATGTGGGACGAACGGCAAGGTTGTGCTAACGGAGGGCCTATTCCACGTCGGCCAAGTAATGGACACGCTGACCTTCAACAACGTCGATATCGAGATCCACGGAACACTGCGCTGGTCTTCTGACATCCAATACTGGCTGCGCAATAGCCTTCCTGTGACATATGCCGGGCGTAGTTCTGCCTGGCGCATTGGGGGGACAGATATTCGCAGTGAGCAGTTTCCACAGTTATTGTTTTTGTATCTCAACGCCTTTTTGTGTTTAGGGGCTCGTTTTCGAACCAACATTACGTGTTAACTGATGAAAATTTTCTACACTTTTAAAACTTCTAGTCATTTCAGAACGGTAGTAATTTACTCCTATTATTATAGTCCGTGGCTTCGGCAAAGCTCTCTTTGATGGCCAGGGTCAGGTCAGTACTTCATAGCACTTTTCTACGTTCCCATTTCAAATGCTAGGGAGTATTAGTTGTCGAGCTAGGGTCTTCTACTCTCATAATTTCTGCGAGCTACGAAAACGGCCAGTATTATTTATCATGAATAGAAATCACTAACACATATTTTAAAATAGCTTTGGTATGACCAGAACAGGAACGGGAGTAACCAGAACGGAAGACCTATCAGTCTGACGCTTTGGCACGCGAAGAATGTCCTTATCGATGGTATTACTTGGCGTCAGAGCCAGTTTTGGCGTCAGTGTTCTCCCCTCCTTTCATTATTAGTATTTTCTTCCTACATCACCCCCTGCATCATTCTAGAGACGCAAAAAAACGGAAGGTTATACGAAGCAATGATTACTGCTTCTGCAGCAGGGCATGGTACTATTGATACTAAAAGACTTCGATCTGATGAGCTAATGCCCGTAATCTATAGACACATTCGTCGCTTACAGTGAGAATATTACCAGTGAGTTACCGCTGGAGTCATTTTCTTCCCTTTCTGGTAACTTGAGAGCTCCGAAATGTCTCAGGCGTATGGTTCGGGAGCATGTTTCGAGAGCTGTAGAACTACGTAAAAGAGCAATTACTGACTCCAGCGGTTATAGTGACAAACTTGGATATGAACGCAACAAGTAGCAGCCAGTGGAATACCGTGAACACAGACGGGATAGACACAGTCAGTTACATTCCTCCAGCCACTTCAAGCTACATCCTTTATATTTATAAGACTAACTTTCCACGCACCTTCAGTGGAACTCCAACAATATTTTCCTTCAGAACTGGACAGTCACGTGTGGCGATGTAAGGCACTTCTGTCCCGATAGTGTTCTCTTTACCCCTATTTGCCTCTCGTGCCAAAACAACCCCACGAGCCTAGATATACCTAGGATTCCGAAGAATCCCTAACTGACCAATACCCTTAGGACTGCATCAGTATGAAAGGCAACAGCAGCAACGTGCACGTCTCTAACGTTCACTGCTACGAGTCCGGATGCGCTGTGATAGGATCGATGGGCTCAAATGCGGCGCAGCCCGACTACGTCTCCAACGTCTACTATGACAATTTTACCTGCACCCATAGCTCGAATGCCGCATGGATCAAGACGTACTCGGGGACCGGGTACGTACGCAACGTAACATTCGCCAATTTCAAGTTCACCGACGTAAATCAACCTATCTACGTAACACCGGTGAGTCCAACCAGCCAGAACCTAATCTACAGATCTCGCGAGTACTAGTAGAGAGATGAAGAAAGAAGCGAACCGACTAACATTCTCTTATTAAAAGTGTATATATGGCTCCGCAGGTTGCGACTCCTCGCGGCTCAAGATAAGTGACATCCGCTGGATCAACATAACAGGCACCAGCCGATACAACATCGCCAGCGCGATCCACTGCCCGAGTTCCGCCCCCTGCGACGGTTTCCACTTTGAGAACATCAACATCACCAATAAAGATGGCAAGACGCCGACTAAGTTCCTCTGTTCGAATATCGCCAACCAGGCGCAGTCTGGTATTCCCTGCACGGGAACATGTCCTGCGAATTGGCCTCAGCAGCTGACCGGGAATGGTTAAGTTGGCAACCTCGGCAAGAAGATATTGGAGTAGGTAGGTACCTTAGGTATATGAGGATGCTTGATAGCCGAATGGGTGGTCTAAGGTCCCGAATAGTATGATTTCTATATCATTTTCTAGGGTCATTTGGTCTCATGGAGGAAGTGATCCAGCTCATGGTAAGGCAAGAAATGCATATTAAATACTCGCCTACGAGCTAGGTCTATGCAGTGATCATATCTGTCCTCGCACCGCGTCCTAGCTGGATTAAGTTAAATAACCACGATCGAATTATAGGAGACCATTAGGTAGCAACCACAGTGTCATTGTAGTATGATATAGTCGATGCATGATGTAGTATGTCTATTGAAATGAACGTCATTATTAGCCGTAGTTCATTAATTCGTAACCGTTACCAAACCCCTTCTCTTCCTACAAACGACTTAAGACCCAACAGGCACATGCATGTGTATGCCATTAGTAGTAGACGTATTCTTTATCATCACGCCTAAACCAAAACTTCCTAGCCAAGACCTTGTCCCATATGCCCAAATCTTCCAGTATTCTTCCCCTGACGTATCTCATCTACCACGACCAATCTATCATACCTATCCGGATCACCTAACCTGGTTCTTTTGCCATCTTCCCCGTCGCCTTTTCTTCGTCCTGTATGCTACCCTACAGTGAAATTTAGGACCCTAATTGATATTATTCGAATCTCTTCCACTCTCTAACAACGCGTTCTATCTCAGCTTCAGCCCACGAGTTCCCAAGACCTCGGCGCTGAAGTGCTTCGAGGCGATTTTCGTACTCTTCCTTCCTCCTAATTCGCTCATCAATCTTTCCCTGAAGATATGATATATCTCTTTTCATTACTGCGCGATTAAACACATTACGCATACGGTCCGAGAATAGCATGCACTCAGCATTGTCTAAAGGCACAGTTTCATGGTGAAATTGGCCTGCGACCGTAAGGTCTTTGCTGCTATCAAGAAGGGGCTGTACGACCATCATGAAACACTCGGGACATACAAGTATTGGCACTTTGCGCATTGTGTGCCAGTTCCCATGGGACACGGTGCGGCCTTCCTGGCATGGGGGAATGACCGCGAGTTGGCGGATGCGGTCTGCAAGCGCTTGGACATTCGGCGCAGTCTGTGTCTCAAGGGCGCGATCTGCTTCGCCCTCTAGCACATCAAAGTATAGGAGGAACCGGCCGCGATCATGCCCGCGGTCATGATGCATTGCGCAGACGCTGCGTGTCAGCTCGGCGGGCGAGTCCAACGGTACGAATAGGCCAGTCAAACCAGGTAGAAGGATCTCGATTGTTGTCGCGCACGAGTCGCACACCGTGAACCCGTCGATGGGTCGTCTAGTGGTTGGGTCCCTAATCGAATGCCAGATGCGCGATACCTCACGGTGCCCTGTACACGGCTGGCTCTGGGCCGCGATCTTAGTTAGACTATGGAATAAGCCTAGGTCGGGCCGCCGATATTTTCGCGTAAATAGCCACGCGATACGATAGAACTCTGATGCGCCAAAGTCGCAAGCTAGTGGTCGGTTACGTGGGCGAAAGGGCATCAGTACGAAGTCGTTCGCAAACTCAGTCGGAGCAAAGTTGGCGTTGTAACATGACGGGCAGATGTTGAAATTATCACATCGAGGTAGCGTTAGCCAGTCCATATGCCCTGCCTCTTCCCGCGTGCGAGGGCAGTGCGGGATATCTGGAAGCTCGCCAGTTTTCACCTCTGTAGAATAACGTCTGTAGGAGCTAATTGGTGGATTGGAGTCGGTGCTACTCTGAGGAGGCTCAAACTTTGGTGGCGGCCAAATCTGGTGAGTTGGGATTGAAGTAGATGGAATTGAAGAGTGCGTCCTAGAATCTAGGATGGCACCCGACCTTGGCGGCAGGGGAGCAGGGGAGCGAGGCAGGGCTCGCCCAGCGTAATCATCATCGCGAGAAGGTATCGATTCTCTTGGAAATGTTGCACTGCGGGAACTCGCAGAACTTGAGTAAGGGTCCGAAAGGGAGTTCGGAGGTAGCTGTGGTGAACGTGATGGTGATTGACCCCCAGATTTCTGTCGACCTACGCTCCATGATTCTACAGGTGTACTCAAATACTCTGTCTTCCCCGTCGGCATATCAGGTCTTTCTCCGCGAGCATTGAGACGTAGCCGACCCTCATCTTCACTAGAGTAGAAAGTTTCGTTATAGGATGGTGGGGCCATCGTATCTCTAGTAGTCGAGGAGTGTTGAGAGTCAGAGTCGAGACCAGATTGAGAATTCGTCGAAGACGGCCCTTTGCGGCTGGATTTGGACGATGGCCCATCGACAACCTGGCGTGACGACTCGTAACTCTCTTTTGAACCTCGCCTTGTGTAATTAGGAACCTCTGAGGTGCGCCGCTTATGGAGCGCAGGGCTGTATGAATGAGCTGATTTGGATGTTCTCTCCTTGAACTTGCGATCGTTCGCAGGGTTCTGGTTGTGCTGATCACTAGGGCGAGTCGAACGGTCGTGGCTCTGGGGACCTGGGCTCGATCCACCTCTGTAATATGGCCGATCGCGCCCATTTGTGGAGTGTTCGATGACCTCTGGTGTCAATAAACGCTCGCGAGGGACTCGTGAACTTGCAGACGAGAGTCGCGGCGAAAAGTAGTCTTCACCACGACCGTCAGTAGCCGTCGACCTTGCTCTTCGCGCATCATGCGACCGCCCCCCATTCCCACTATCAGTTATTATAGGGGGCAAATCCCCAGGGCGATTACGGCGAAAATCAGTTTCAGGCCGTGTCTCCTTCCCGCTTGTCTTGTCCTCACGATCGGGAGGTGACCCGTATTTGCGACCAGTGTTTGCCTCATAGGAGGCTGGTTCTGGGTCTGGCTCGGCCCGCCGTTCAGCTGATCTACGACGCCAAGTTGATTTCTCTTCTGAGCCTGACGCATCGGATGACAAATCGGACGAATTTGACACGAGCACGAACCGTCTCTCAGGGTTGTGTTCATGTACATGCTCATCTACAGGCAGCAGTATTGGGTATTGATCGGGATCGCCACGATTTGGCGGTTCTTCAGATGGCACGCTCGACACGACCGACCCCGCTTCCTTCGCGAGCGCATCGTTTTCATCCTCAACGCTCGGAGGCGGTGGTTTCCGGAGGGTGATATGGTAAGGCACCCTTCTTTGAATAGGCTGGTCGTTTTGAGACGAGTAGCTTGGCCTTTGGGGTGTGTCCGAGACGCTGCAATGTGCCAGAGGACATGTCAGCTTCGCTGGATGATTAGAAGGACTATGCGCCTAATCTAGACTTGATTGGCATCGAGAGTCCCGTACTCACTTCCTAGGGTCTGGGCTTCTAGCCCTGGAACTCGGCCAGTAGCCGTTTTTCAACAAACTTTCGACGCCAAAGTCACCCATGTTGGCGCAAGTCACAGAGGAGAGGTAAAGGATGAGACTAGGACATTATACCTGAACGCTGATGTAAAAATGCAGCCAGGTCAAATGCTCAGCTCCTCATTCTTCATACACAGCCTCGCTCACTCGCTTCCAGAGATGACCAAGCCGCCAATGCCGCCAAATAGAAGCTAAAATTACGAGGAGAAAGGGCCCCAGTGAAATATTAAGTGAGGCAGTAGATATTCTTTTCAATAAATGGAAAGAGTAGGTACTGGGATTAAGAAACAAGGGTTAAAAGGTGGTGGGTGGTAGGTGGTAGGTGGTAGGCGATCATGGTGAGTTGATTCCTAGATGTAAGTACCTAGACAGGTAGATGGAATCGTCTCGTCTGCGGGGCAGCCTATAACAGACCGTAGGTACCTCTCCCCCATCAACCCATGTAGGTACCTAACGTACCTAAGGTAGTGCAGAGTACTACTTACATGTAACCTCACTAAACCTGCCGGTGGTTTAGGCACCTGAAAGTACCTACCTACCATGTAGGTACTACTGGGTGGGGCTTGAGTATGGTGCGAAGAAGGACTGTATAGGGCTGAAGGTAAGGCCTGAAATTTGTATTATAAACATACTTATTGATAATTCTAGGTGGTATATTTAAGAAACGTAAACGCGCATCATCTGCAACTGAATTGATGGGCTGCTGCTAACAGCCGTGGACTAAGTCTAGCGTCTAGCTACCCCCGTTGCGTTTCGATGCCCGTGGTGAGCAGGCACGTCCTTTTATTCCGTCATCTCGAGAGCTAGCCGATGCTTATGTGAATCCTACGCACATGTAAGCCAGGCAACGAGAAACCTGCATTTCTGGTCGTACCTCGTGTTTGAGGAGGGTATCCAAGCTGAATCTTTTGTTAGGGTACTTTATTGTCAATGCGTGCCATCGCATCACCGCATGTTTTATATAACACTAACATTCCGTCTCTATGCTTAGACACTTTTATACTGCTATCTATGAAACCTATCCGAGAATATGGCTGCAATTCAACGGAACTTTCTGTCGGATACCCCTTCGCACGCCAAATCAGTAACTTCACTCCGGTATTACTGAGGTGTACTAAAAATGGCACGGCATTATGTTCATTCATGAGAATTTCATGAGTCTCGGCTGGAGCTCGCTTGGTTGCTATCTTGGAGGTACAATCTGCCGTGGTGCCGGACCGGTGAGGTATACAGCAGTATATTCAAGGTTGCTGCAATATTTGCAACTATTACAGACTCAGAAGCCCTAGCAGGGCACGTATTGTGAACCCTCTAGCTATGTTTCAAATTCTGAGCGTCCGCCGGACCACCTCGAGGGTAGGAGTAAAGTCCGTGTTAGTATTGCTTCAATTCAATGGTAAGTCGCTTTTATAACTCCCTTGCGGGATGGAGAAGGCTATAGCTTCTAGTTTAGGCGGGCGGCGGGACCTCATACGCGCAGGAACCAAATCTTCTGTAAAGCATAGCTAACGCGAGTATACTTATAGAAAAGATTGCCGCACCCTGTGGCAGCCCAGACAGTGCTCCTCTAACGACCAAAAGCCCGCTAACGGACGCGAATATGATTGGGTTTCCTACCCAAGTTCTGTATATCTTATTCGTAGAATAGCATTCAGTTGGCATCTGCTTATCCGCCGTTCGCCTGAGGATGAATATCCCTAGAACCGACATCATATAGCAGAAAAACTTGATCATCTCTGCTACTGTATTAGTCACAATTCACATCTCGCCAGATAGAAAGGGGGAGTATATACCTATGAGTGAAATGAGCCCAGTGAGGCTACCCACCAGTATAAAGAATGATGTAAGGATCCCGTTCAAGAGAAGTGGAAATCTATCATGTATTAGCATAGAGGAAACTTGTGCTACGGGCCAAGTATACATTATGACCTTGAAGTAAAACGTACACGGGTACAGAATGCTCCCACCGCAAACTATATGTTAGATTCGCCAAGAACAACACAGGCAACCGGAATGGCCAAACGATCGTCCGGCGAAAGTAGGATGCTTCGTCTCGTGCAGTATAGCAATGCATGTTTGCCATTGCCAGAGGAAAATAAGCACGCTGTGCAGCAGCTACACAGAGCTTGACGACGCCGAACATATTTGCATTGACAGCGCCCATAGCTGATACAGCCGTTACGATGGTAAATATAATGCCACCCCACGGTCCGATTGTTCGATTGGCAAACTCCTTAGACTCATCAGCATACGCACGACAGCACCCGCCGGCTGAGAAAATCGGTTACTCACAACCACAACTGCTTTACTGTCTCTGATCACGTCGAACGGTATACAGACGTAGAGGCTCACATTCATCAAGAAAAACCCGATGATCACCAGGGTCATCGCTCCATTAATGACTATCGGAAGGTCCTTGGCGGGGTTTTCCATATCTCCTATGACAAACCCTGCACTCTCCCAGCCCCCATAGCAAAAAAGAGCCGCAAACACAGCCGTGGACACATTGCCGAGGGATTCCCATAGTGTTGGCTCGCCAGGACTTGGTTGATCCCATCCGAACCACCCAGCATCTGAGGCCGGTACACCCTCTCCGTAACCGAAGGCGTAGGTTATAAATCCGACGAGGATGATACTTCCAAGAGCAGCAAGTTTAAGTATCATAAACACATTGGCGGCCTTTGCTCCTGCCGTTGCACCGAGGCAGTTGATTGCCGTCAGCGAGACTACACAGCCGAGGGCTATGATCTTGTTGGTCCATGGTAAAACCGGATCGGAGGGCTGGAAAGCTTTGAGGATGTAATCTGCAAATATAGTAGAGATAGCAGCATTGCCGGCGGGTCTTACTACGCCAACCCATATCCAAGAAAATAAGTAACCTGTGTAATCACCCCAGCTAGCGCGCAAGTACTCTTGAATGCCCCCATTAGAAGGCACAAGTAACCCCAACTCGATAAACGAAGCCGCGCCGGTCCAGACGAGCAAACCTGCCACGACAAAAACGCCCAGCGCTTCTGCAGGGGAGCGGACCTGCTTCGCGATCAGACTAGGTGCTGAGAAGACCCCAGACCCGATTTGCAAGCCGATGACCAAGGCCAGGCAGTTAAGGAGAGTGAGAGTTGGTTTCGTACGTCGTGGCCGAGGTCGAGGCCGGTCATCACTCTCTGATCTGGGAATAAGCGCTGAATATACGGATGCCTGTCTATCAATCTCTGGATCCGGCGAGCCGTCTTCAAATGGCTCTGGGCTAATTATTGACATGACAGGAGAGCACACCATCACACGGTCATTAATTCCCGCAAATACTCGTCAGCTACTGGCTAGAAGTGTGTAGACTATTTTGGAGTGCCCGTAAGTGGTACCGCAAATTCAGTCGCAGGAATTAAGAATATATGAGTCCCTCTGAAAGCTATAGGCGTACCAGAAGAGCAATTGATATAAATCTTTGAACTGTTCGATGGTGTGGTAGGTATGTGAACAGGGGTGGTCGGTGTATGCGTAAGCACTACAAATTTGGAGACTTATAGAGTACCTACTGCTCGTTATTTGGCTGGATAGAAAACGATATGCATACTAGTTCTAGAGGTAGATAGGTAAGACGCGACGGCAACATTGACGAAATGATATTGAAAAGCATACCTAAATTATTGATATAAGTCCTAATCGTATACATTTTGTCATGGTAGCATAAACACATCCGCGAAATTCGACAACCGCCGTGGTGGATATGAGTCCAATGGTTTGGCGGAGCCTGCAAACTAGGCTTGGACTGTATAGATGAATACAAATAAGCACGCAAGACAAGACAAAGACGGGCCAATTTCCTTCGCAAATCCTATAAACCCTACAGCCTGCCATTCCTGCAATGGGTTTTAATGTAATGGGGCATGTTCCACGGAGTTTGTGGTTGGTAGGGCAGCATGCCACCTGAACCACAGGATGGTCGTGCAGTAATGGTAAAAAGTTGGTGGGGACATTCAAGATACCTCACTGTATCTAGATTAGAGATGACAGGGATTGTTCTGTGTACGGTTGCCCAAAGCTTTTGCTTCAAATCCAAATGCACTTTATTCGACAAGGAATTCCTCTATATCCTTATCCTCCTGTTCGTCAAGTGTTTCTTGTAACCGCCTTTCCTCGGCATCTAAAAGCTGTTTTATCATATTCCGTTGCCTTTTTCGTGCCTTCTTGCCCCAATCCGCTGCTGTGGTCTCAGCTTGCTCGTCGTCATCCTCGCTGTCTTCGGGGATACCAAGTTCTCCACGTAGCTGGTTGGGAGAGATCTGGGTGGTATCTTCTTGTTGAGCTTTTTCAAATTGTTTCTCCTGATATTTTGCGCCCATCTTAATTACATAAGGACGTAGCAGCGCGTAAGCACCGACGATAGCAATTAGGCGAATCCACTGCTGCGCCGTCATGCTGTCGAAAGAGGCGCTCATATTGGTAGTCGTGCGATCTGTGATCAAGCTGACTAATTTCCATACCGACTCGCCCAAGTGGACAAAGAGCCCAGCGAGTTCGTCCGACATGGCTAGGTCGGTTTATGTTTCTTTTCGGGGAGGTTTAAGGAGAGTAATCGGAAGACGCGAATCAGTGAGACGGTGGTTGGTTTCGCGGTAGCAGTTGTGATGTATGTAGGGCGCAGGTAGTGTATTAAGAGTCAATCGCCAGGTATTTCCTGTGCAGTAGATCCAATCAAGCACAAAAACCTGATAATTAGAGGGGGCACAATAGATATATAGAAATAATTGGTGGGCAGAGGTAAAAGGAGGTAGGATAGCTTGTTGGTGAAGTGAAGCTTAAGTTTTGCGACCGAGGGATAAAACTAGAATTGTTTGGCGGGAGATACGGCCCCGCAAAGAGAAGCAAGCTTACACCTAAAAGGTACCCAGGTAGGTTTTAGATACGCAGACTACCACATGACTGGAGGTACCTACCTAGCCCCTTCAACACTACATACCTATGTACTGTAAGTACTTAAAAATGGAAAAATGGGACTATGTATATAACAGACGTACATATGTATCCAGTCGGAATAGTATGTGATACTTAAATAAACGTTCGATTGATGTATCTAGTTATACGCATGGACCCGATTTTCTAAGTGCCTAAGCACCTCCTACGTATGTAACGTACAGATAGATTACATAACCTACATTAGGTCGATTAGCTTCCACCCACCATTCCCTGTTCATCGCACGTCAAATCGATAAGTGGCTTTCGTCAATAACGCAGCTAGTTTCATCTACAAAACTCTACCGAAATAAGCTTGGTTTCACATGGCAGACAATTCTAACGAAGACGTTCAGGAGGTGAGTAAAAACGAACAGTTACAACAGTCTATTCTGTATATGGTGGGTAAGAGCTTTCGCACTAACAGCGCGTCGCGCCGTGTTTCCTCAGAGGCTGAAGGCTGCATTATGGTTCGCAGTTGGCAAAATGGTCGATGAGGAGACGCTACGCAGAAACCGCAATGTAACTCCCCAGTTCATTGGTGCCCTAACAGAAATGGTTTGGTCCCAAATCGGTAACACCGCCTTGACGCCTTAACACCATCCCATAGTTAACGAATCGTCAGAAAACATTGCATTGGACCTAGAGAGCTTTAGTCGTCATGCGGGACGCTCAACCATAACCACTGACGATGTTCTGCTGCTTGCTAGGAGAAATGGGGATCTACACAGCATCATCAAAGATTTTGTTGACAAGGAAAAGGCTTCAAAGTTAAAAGGGAAGGGGAGATCGAAATGATGAGCATTGATTGTCAACAGGATGTTCTACATTACACTGGTACCTAGTGCAGGAGCTCCAATGATACCTAATACCTTTCATGTCCTAGACTTACATTTATATAACTTTGAGCCATCTTATTAGGTGTCCACTCGGCCCTGGTAATTATAAGTGGAGAATAGGTGGCTTAGCATGAGCCACAGAAAAGTGACGTGCGAGTGTGGCTTTGGCTCGAGCCCGCAGAGGTAAATCGAGGCTTGGCTGACTCGTTAGTCTCGGTAGTTGATGTCATAGGAGGGCCGGTTGCAGGGCCATTGCGTCTACAGGATGCCCGGTTATTCGTCATAGAACAACCTAGGTAGCCGATGTTTCCCTTTCAGAGGGCTACGTCTCGGGAGAGGGTAATGTACCGCCCTTTTGTAGTGATGATGAGGAAATATGTTGGGGTATCATAGCCACCAACTACGAATTTGCGATCCCTGATTTACAAATGACTAATTATATATATGGTTCATGATCGACGGGTTTGATTCGCCCACTCTGCCGCTCTTCCGAGTTTTAATACCTGCCTAGTTTACTTCCAATATCTCCCACGTACTCCCCTACATCAACATTTTCCATATTTCCAGCTTCGCCATCATACGAGTACACCTAAACCATACAAGCATTTGTGAACATGGGAGCCAAATCAGGACTCGCACTAAAGGCTCTACAGTGGTTTATCCGCGGCATCCAGTTCCTGAGCAGCGCAGTGGTTTTAGCCCTCTTCTCATACTTCCTCGCCGTCGCCTCTAGACACAACTTCAATATCCCGACATGGTCGAAAGCGGTTGAAGGCATATCAGGCATAGGCGTGTTATACACCATAATTGGTCTACTGCTTCTTTGCTGCGTTGCTGGCCATCCATTCACATCAGGCATTGCGATCATTCTCGATATCGCGTTCGTGGGTGCCTTCATCTACGTTGCACAGGCCAACCGTGGAGGTGCTAGCTCATGCACCAACACAGTCAATACAATATTTGGCACTCGTCCTGCAACTGATGACCTCGGATCTGGGCTGCCCAGCTTTCGACAGATCTGTCAAATGCAGAAGGCTGTCTTAGCCGTCTCAATCATCGCAATGTGAGTGCAACCATGGCTTGACGTTCGATGGCAGCACTAGGACTTATTCAATATATAGTGTTTTCTTCCTACTCTCCGCCTTCGTCGAAGTCGTCTTAGTTCGCCATCGACGCAAGGAACACCGCTTCGGCCCTAGCCCCGCTAACAACTATACTTCCGGCTACGGCTCGCGACGCGGTTTCTTCGGTCGGTTCCGCCGTCGTAAGGGCTCCGAGGAGGAAGCCATCAACCCCAATCTCTTACCCGAGCGTATGTAGCACTTGCAATCCCTTTGTTTAAGTTGTTTGTTGATTAAAGCGATTTTTCCCTTTTTTATTCTTGTATGCCCTTGGAATCACTAACCACTTCGATTGCAACCATGATTACTAACCTCGAATTGTTTAGACACCCACCCTGAACAGGTCCGTCAGAGTTATAATGCTGAAGTCACCGGCGCACCGTTCAATAAGCATGGGGAATCCGGCTTCCAACATGACGGCCAAACTGCTTATCCCGAGGGAGCCGCCTACCCATCTTCTGGACAAGACTATGGCTACGCTCGTTAGAGAAATATAGGGTGAAATGGCGAACTATAAGATTATTTAGTCGCATGACTAATGTAGGGTCGTGGACTAGGAGGGCTGTGACTATCGATTTGTTGATTGTTTCTGTTTGATAAATGCCCGATAATTGTAATGCGCTACTTCTTTTCTACAAATTGTATATACACAATTTAACGTTGGTCTAATTAGTTGGTGCTACCGTACTTTGCAGCAATTTTGCCGTCTATCCTCTGGTGTAACTTAGTAGAACTTTGGGGAGGGAGTATAGTCTGGATTGTTTCCCATATTCACATGTGAAATCATGAAGTAGTAAAGGAATGGATTATATTTAAAAGTTTTACTGGCTCCCGTACACCCCCAAGACCGGTTTCCTTCTCGTCATACACTTAGCGTACCCTTCGTGCTCGGGACTTCACCTTCCTTACCCGGGACCCGCGCTGTCGCGTTGCGTATGGCAACAGCAAAGGCCTTGAAGGCGCTCTCCGCACGGTGGTGGTCATTCTCTCCCCGGAGACAGTCGACGTGTAGTGTGATCCGGGCTGCCTGCGCGAAACTCTGGAAGCAGTGCGGTAACATTTCGGTGCTCAGGTCGCCGATTTTTTCGCGCTTGAGGCCGAGGTCCACTACGCAGAACGGTCTGTTTGAAAGGTCAACGACGGCCCGTGACAGGGCCTCGTCTAGTGGTGCGTAGGCGGACCCGAAGCGGGCAAGGCCCGAGGCTGAGCCTAGGGCTGATGCGAATGCGTATCCCAGCGCCAGGCAGACGTCCTCGGCCGTGTGGTGGTCGTCAACTAAAGTTGTGTCAGCATGTGTCCGCTTTGAGCCACTATTTTCAGGCTGTTGCTCTTCCTCCGCTGTTTGGTATTTATCTGTAGCTGTTTAAGGTACTGTCTTAACCGTCAAGCTGAGCGGAGTACAATCGAGCAAAGGCGAAACTCGTCGTCCTAAGTGGAAGTGACGGCTGCAAACGTACTATGTAGGTCACCCTTGCAAGCTAGAACCAGACTCCAGCCGGCGTGCTTTGTCAGGGCATGTAGCATGTGATCTAGGAAGCCGATGCCTGTGTTGATGCTGATGGTCTGGGACTGGCTAGTTTGGCTGGCGTGGCACTCCTCCGTCACGGCCTTGAGGCGCACATCGGTCTCGGGCGGGAATGCGCCCCCATCCAAGTTCAGCGCCAGCTGGATTTTGGTCTCGTTAGTGTCACGAGTGACAGCTGCCCAGCGAGGTTTCGTCGTAGACCCCATTGTGGAAGTGTTTCTGATTTTATTTCTTGAATTAAAAACGGAGGCGATATATCTTTGTGAGCGTGGTGGATGGCTAGAGTGGAAGTCAGCAACTTCACGCTTTATATAAAATCCTGTAATTTGGGTTGTTTTATTATCAACTTTTTAGGTGACGCATTCCGAGCATCGGTGTTGATAACTAACCACAGCAGGCTGAGTGGCAATTGACCAACCAGCAAACGTACCGCACTTCACTAGGTATCCTTAAAAGTGAATACTAGACCCACTTAAAGGGCTGCATATGAGTTTTATTGGTGTATGCAACTTGGCGAGCACCCCGATATTGCAGTTTTTAAGTCACGGTGCTGAAATGGGTTTCAAAGGGATTTTACTTATTCATACATATTTTTAAGAAAAATTAAAAAAGACCTAACAAAAAAGAGGATACTGGAAAATGAGTAAGAGTAAAAAAAGCGAAGGTTTTGTTGGAGTGTTCGATGGCTCGAACACTCCGGGCTGCGTATGGATACCTGGAGTTATCTCCAGTGGGCTATTGAGCTACTTCGCTAGAGATGATTTCTCGCAACTCAACTTATAAAGCAAATCTACTGCTACTGTAGGACTTTCGGCCTAAATCCGGCGAGTATATATCTGCCAATCATTTGGTTTCGATGGTACAAAGAAAGTTGTAGTAGCCTGGAGGTAGGTACCTAAGAACTTATGCGTTGGTAGATACATATGTATGTAGCTCGCACGGCTCACAACCTTGGGAACTTTCCTAAAGGGGGCGATCTACCTATCCCTTTAAGCGCCCATTCGGCACAGTGACATAAAAGTTAAATTACGGGGCCAGGCTTATTTATATATACCCAATAATAGTATAAAACTATGCTCAGATAATAATTTTATTGGGTGTATGCAAATAACGCTCGGCCCCGCGTACCCACTTTTAAGTCGTTGTGCCGAGTGGACCTAGGTAATCAGCCCCACCTACCCTAGGTACCTATGTACCTAATCCATGCCCCGCCTGCCCGAGGTACTTACGTACGAAGTCATATTATATTGTTATCGATAAGTATCTTCCCTTCCCAAAATATTTTTCTTAGTGTCGGTTGTCTAACCATCGCGACGCAACGATACAACTCACCACTCATATCCCCACGACTGCATAAATCATAATGGCGCCACAGAGAACGAGAACTATTAAGAATAAACATGCCGCCAACAAATCTGGAATTGGCTCAAGCAAGTCGTCCAAGTCTAATTCTGCAGATGGTATCACCAAGTCTAAAAAGAAAACCACAGCGCCACCCTTGGGGAAGCAGGTGAAGGGTCGAACAATAGCCGATCTGCTAAAGAAGAAGAAGAAGAAGCTATATACGGAGAAAGAGCTGGGAATTCCACAGTTGAACATGATCACACCTGTCGGCGTCACAAAGCCAAAAGGGAAGAAGAAGGGCAAGATTTTTGTTGATGATAAGGTGTGTTGATACATGCCCATAATTCAAGTTTGACAGAGAATTGCGAAATTGGCGCGGAAGCTTACAATTGTGGAATAGGAGAGCATGAGCACAATCCTCGCCATCGTACAAGCTGAAAAAGAAGGCCAGATCGAGTCCAAGATGATCAAGGCGCGGCAAATGGAGGAGGTCCGCGAAGCGCGCCGCATTGAAGCCGAGAAGAAAGAGACCGAGAGAAAGGCGAGGCTTGACGAGACGAAAGACTCGCTACGCAAGAAGAGGAAACGAAATAAGACACCTGGAGATGGTGATAAAGACGACATTTCGGATGCTGTATCCGTAGGTACGAATGTGAAATCTAAGAAGAAGAGAGTGGCTTTTGCGTAAAGGTTGCTTTGTTTAGGCATTATATGGAGTTATTGGTGTTCATGTTGCTTTACTAAATCTTATTGATACCCAACAGATTATCGAGCTTGCTTGGATTCTATATCAATTTTGGTGTCTGTTAAAAGTGCATGAATAGGTATAATATAACTGTCAAGTCTAGTAACTTAAATATTTTACGTGAGGGTAAAATTATTGTTCCTGTAATTGCATTGCATTGCAAATGCGGCATGCCTACAAAGCTTCCAGATTATGTCCGACTTATTTTTGAGCACTGTAATCCCTGGTATAATACTAAAAAGCGATAACAATCCAGATAGTGAGGAGGGATCTCACAACATTCAAAGTTCTTACTCTAGAACGATATCAGCAATTTCCTCATGCTACTTCCCGTTGAACAATTATAATCTAATGTATATACATAGCTTTTGGAATAAACCTAATAGACATAATATACAAATGGGGAACTTGAATAATATCTTACTAGGTAATTTACATAGATGTCTAGCATAGTTGCTTAGTACCGAAATAAATAGTTGGGTTTTCTGATATAGAGGTCGTAGTGGTAGAATAGCATGCTATGTGATAAAAAACAAAGAACACGCCATTCATATATCGGAACAAACTTGCAAGTCCAATCGTGTACCTACGGTGGTGTACCTAGGGCAATCTCGCTTCCCTAACATCATGAATCAATAACTGTGATTTGTCTCCAATTATCTATCTAGAACCTTATGGTTTTGCGCTGGAATCCTTATGTCCCCGTGGTATGGGTAGAATATATAATTTCCTCAATAGCACTTAATAACGTTGGATTGCTCCTGCCTAGCTCATACTAAAGCCTATAAATGAGAGCAAGCTGCACCCGTGGTAAATGCGTGCGCATTTGGTCATTGTTTATTCTGTACATATGCGCGCATAAACGTTTCAAGAAAAAAGCCCGACGTCCATAGCTAAGTGGATACATGGATTACCTGTAGGCGGATTCTAGACCACGTACGTAACTGTGGAACCCGTAATATTCTTCGGTCAAAACCTGTTAACAGAGTGAGTACATAGGATGCTTGTGGACGTTGAGGCCAAATCAATCCTGCTTGGAGAAATACGAGATCGCAATGTCTCGTATGTATGCGTATATGGCGGCTACATGCAACTCTCCTCGTGCCTTCCTAGAGTACGCATGATACCTACAGTACAGATACCTATAAGTAGCACATAGATCGACACGCACGGTTTTTATTGGGTGTATGTTTTTGCCAAGCGTCGTTGCTTCTAAGCTCCAATGTATCCTACATGTTATCTACTACCCAGGGAGAGAAAAGCCTGAGTAAAAGCCGTGGCGCGCTAAACTAATTCGGAGTACGATAGGCGTCCCAATACAGGTATCTATGCCGTACAGGGTAGGTAGATACTAATATTGAGCGAACACAGCGTCGTACCGAAAATAGGGGGACAAGAGTTGAATCTAAGTTTTGGACCCTTGCGATTTGTTTGTATTACTTAATTAACAGGTACATACTGCGTACGTAGATTAGGTACCTACCTACATATAAATGTAGTCTACATACCTAAGTATGTATCATGAGTAAGTTCTTTTCTACTTGGTAATCTAGGTAGGTAGCCCTGGTGTCTACATACTGCGTAATGGTTGCGCTATGATACATAGTGAATATCATGTTGCTTGATTGGACGTCTGTATTCAGCACCTAAGTAACTCTTTTATATGTACGCAGTACATACTTACCTACCTATAGGGGGGAACCCGGTTTTAGGACACGCTGGAACTTGCGTGTTTTCTACGTCGCACTGTCGGTTTTTTGGTTATTCTGTTATATGCATTGTACAATAGCGTTGTAGTAACTACATAACAAGTTTTTATTGCTACGCCGAAACTGCTACTTTATTTCAGTTACACCTGCTGTTTTTTAAAAACTAAGCTAGAAAGGTCTTTCTGTCTATATTACAACATTATTGTAACATTTTGTTTTCTTGTAACACTGCGTACGATATAACAGCGTATATGTCGAAAAGACTAGAACTGAAGTGGACCGGCCGGCACTCTGTTGGACTAGCCCTTCAGTATATGGATAAAAATACAGCTAACATCACTGTTAACAGCGTGTCCTAAAAACGGGTTCCCCCCTATAGGTACCTACATAGAAGGTACATTATATACTCTGTACGACCTATTTGAACGCTACTAATCTACCTAATCTACCTAGGTAGGTACTAGCGTGTACTGCCCATGCTTGGACACGACGTCGCCCACTGTTTGGAAGGGGCCGAAGGGCGCTCGCTCATTTTAAAATTGGTGCTATGCGGCGTATGTTATTAGGTATTATAGACACAGCCCTTCCGCCAAACCTGGCCCCAATCCTTCGCTCTTCTCTTTCTCCCTTTCTAGCCCCGTCGGCCATTAGGTGTAGATGTCCGGTACCAGACGCTCGCCGACAGTAATGATGACGAACAGGTAGAGACGACGCGACCGCGAACAAAGAGACGAGACGAGAATCGAGAGAGGGTGGTGATGATAACAATGGAAGCCCCCACACGATCGGCAACCTAGCGCATTCGTTATACCCTCCTACCAGCAAGTCAGCACACTCTGCCCAGATTTTTGAACGCATCTGTCGAGAAACACCTCGTATTCCCCTTTTACACCGCCACGCCGCGATGACCGATCAGGTTTCCGGGTCTTCACTCCCTCAGACCCGGGACCTCGGTCGGCACCAGCAACGAGAACAGGCACAAGCACAGGAGCAGGAGCAGGAGCAGGAGCAACAACGCGCACACCTTCATTTTCGCAACGCAGACTCCTCGCACCATCACAACCACAACCACAACCACCAGCACCTCCATCACCTTCGCTCTCAGAGAGTCGGCAAGGTTAATGAACGTGACACTTCGGATGACAATGCGGACAACACCTCGGACGTTGTCGTCATCGTCGAGACCATCTCCGTTCTCCAGATAACTGACGTGGCCGGTTCGACTATAACCCAGACCCTAGCGCACGATTCCCCAACTGCATCTGTGATTATCGGTAGTCAATCAGAGTCGGCTATCCCTACCAGCAGCGAACAAACATCGCCTACCTATCCCCTGGACACGACTTCAAATAGCAGTACTAGTGACGGCGGAAATGGTGGTGCGGGCCTGTCACCCTCTTCATCGTCTATAGACTCGATTGTAGCATCTTCGGGATCTTCTATGCCTATATCGTTTCCTACATTATCTTATGCGCCTATTACGTCCACTCCTTTATCTGCGACCCCTGTCTTCCCTTCACTCGGTGGCCTATCCAATTCCAGTCAGTATTGTAGCCTTGTATCATCGTGCTCTAATCTGACACTTTCTGCAGCTCTTTCGTCCTCTGCTTTTAGCAACTCGTCCATTTCTCTACATTCATTTACTGCTGCAAGCGATCGTAACTTCTCAGCCCTCGGTGGTGCAACTATTAGTCATTCTAAACCAACACATGCTTCATCCGTATCTACACATTCAGTTTCCGAGACGTCGACGTCTGTATCATCTTCTAGTGTAGCTTACTTCACCAGCACTGCGGAGCCTAGCGTCACTTCAATCAACGGCGGCAATGGAATAGGCTCGAGTTCCGACACAGGTAACGGCGATGGCTCTGCTTCGGCTTCTGCCTCCAGTTCAGCCTCGGGAAATACGTCAGCAGCAACTATTGCCGGGAGTGTGGTAGGAGCAATTTCTGGACTTGCAATCATCTTGCTGCTCGCTGCAGTTGTTTTTAGATGGAAGAAGCGCCAATCTAGTATGAAACTCCTACAAGCGTCTAGAAATGACAGAGGGTATGGTGCTACGACGACTGGAGGAACCGGGGGCCCTGCTGGTGATGGGGGCATGTCTGAAAGGCGGCGATCGATCCCATTTGCTATTCCTGCTGCGCTAGCTAATCTATCCGGGCATAATCGCTTTTCGAAGAGTACGGTATTATCTGATGGTGGAGAAAGAGGGTTTGCGAAGATATCTGGCCGGAAATTACCACCTGTCTTGCAATTTGGTGGTGATGGTTACTCGGATCCAAGAGAAACTATGATGAGCGACCAATCGATCGACTACCGAGCGTCTCAAAGTTTATTCGGCGAGGCAGCCCTGTCAAGATTAGCAGTCGGCTCTCCGATGCTGCAAGAGACTAGTATCCCGGTTTTCCATGCTAGCCCGGCCCGAACTGCAGTCGCGACATCGAGTCCGTTCAGCGACCCATTCTCTGACGACCATGTCATAGAGTCCCCGACGCAGTCTGCGGACCCTCGGGCAACTTCACGCGTATCTCATGATACACCAACACGGTCTCATGGATCTTTCTCTAGGTTCACTGAAAACCTTTGAACCCAGTATCTCTACGGGGGATACCCATATGCTTACAACACCCTTTAATCTCCCACTTAGTACACCGACAATGTTTTTAGAGTTTCTACTTGAATAGACTTCGTCGCAGATGGGCGGAGATTAGTGAGCACATTTTATGCTCCAGATCTAGTTCAAAGACTGGATTTCTTGTATATAATGAAACCACCTCTCGAAGGAATAAATCAGAAAAATCAGCCAGTCCAAATAACATGATCTACACATGTTATACTTTATCGAAGAAATGTCCTGTTGTTAAGCTGGTTAGGTTGTGTGCGACTATTGTTGTGCAATTCTCATTGTACTCTGAGGAGGTCGGGACGAACTAATGTATGTCCCAGTCCCAGCAGGTATGATCTGTAGTGTTTCTCGAAAGAACCTGTGGCTATGTATTTTGGGTCTAAAATATGGCTTCCTATCCGCTAACGGTGGTCTAGGTCCATAGTCCTAACTCTATGAAAGCAGAGAATATTGCAATGACTTGTAAGCTTCATCGACGCACAGACATGGTTCCATCAGGGTACGGAATGCACGGGTAGTTCTGAAGGCCTAGAAGGTCATTATTGGTTCATGGTAGAAGACCTGGGGCAAAACCACAATATGAGACAGTTGTGAAACTTGAGATGGAGGTTGGTCTACATACATACTCTTCACATACATGTCGCCTTTGGCATTGCGTGACAAATGCTTGCAGCACGACATCCGATAACAATGGCATTCGTTCACTGGCTAGGTAGATATCTAGTGCACGCTGAGAATTGACCCGTATCAATTACCGCAATACCTGAAACACGGAAGTCTGTTCGTTGGGTTTGGTGCTTCATACTGACCTGTTAGCGTGCAGACTAGATACATGAGGTAATCTACGAAAATATGTTGCGTATAGAATACCTACTCGTACCTCTGGTAATGGACCTGTATTAATGAATCGATAAGGAGACGGCAGAGCAAAATGCTCTGTCAAGGCTACAGAGCGCGGATAGAGAGACGTAATTGCTCTCCGTCCTGGAGGGTCATGCGACCTTAAGCGATTGATGTGAAGGCAGGCTGAGCAAAGCCAACCTTTACATGTAGGTAGTAGTAGATAGGTAGTAGCACAGTTGTATTACTTACACGGATAGCAGATCCTAAACGCCGCAAGCGTGCGTGCAATGCCCCCGGGTTACAGTCAAAGTATTACAATTCCCGGCATGGGGATTTATTGTGCATTGGCGAAGCATTGACCCAGCGAAGAATTAATTGCGGTAACGTGGTACAAAGCATGACGATCAAGTGGGCAATCATTCATCTGTTCCCACAATGTTGTGATGCTTTACAATCCATCTAACGTACCTTAGGTAGGTAGTCCACGGTCTCGACCCTCCTCCGAGAAGCTGGTCAACGATAGGTACCTATACCTACCTAAGTAGGTTAAATGAAGGGTAACTTGGGGTACGTCCCCGGACATCACCCCTTGTTCTAGTGCTCGTTCTCATCCCGGCGCTTGTCCTCATTCTTGAGCTGCGCGATGTAGGTACTGTATATAGGTAGAAGGATATAAGGTAGACGGAGAAAAGATGGTCTACCACGAGTGTCTCGTTGCCTGACCAATGTGTCAAGATGTAAAATACTGTACATACCTGTATATATTTTACCGGGTGCTACTACGAGAGGATCGTCATGTACGCGTATACGTATAGGTATAGGTAAGTACAGAATACCTAAGCTCTGCCTGAGGGCTCAGGAATCAAGCGTGACGAAACTTAGTGTAAGCCCACCCATGCCCATCATCCGTATAGGTACGTTCTTTAAGGGTCAACGTGTGCGCATGCCTCTCATATTGGGTATCTATACGTACAAGTACCTACATCGTACTAGGTAGGAGGAACTGCAGGTACAGAATATGGAGGGGCTTTTACTTAGTGCTCAATCTCTATACAGATAGAGGTTCGATTAATCATCATTATTGTACCTAATCGCTATTGTCATTGCCATCACCATGCCTTTTTCTGGCGCGCGAAGAGTCCCTTGGTGTTGCGCAAATATGTATCGCATGATCTTTTAATAGCTGCCAGGCTGTTGTGTGTAAGTACATATATATGTAAGTATGCTGCTCCCCCCCTCAATGACACCTAATCCGAGTACGAGCGCGAGAATAGGTGCACCCAAGCCGCCTGCTCTCAACACTAGCCCGCTCAGCCCCCTCGCTCATTGTTAACGAACGAATAAGCACTCTGCTTCACAACATACCCAGCCCACGCTTGATTTCTAATCTAGGTAGGTAGACCAGAAACATTTCCACTGCAGATGTATACATGTATATAATCTGACTTTTTATAGGTAGGTACTGGTCTTTAGCGGGGTTGTTATAAATCAATATAGATTTGTAGGAATATACCTAGTTGCCCTAGGTAGGTACAATATGCACGAGCGGGATCTAAAGATATGTACATGGACACACTACCGTGTTTTAGGTACCAGGTAGATAGATATGTAGGTACATGTGCCATGTAACTTAAAGCCGAATCCCATATCCCACGTGTGCCTGTCTCAATACCGCCGTCTCAATACCTTTAATGTGTTAGGAGGGATGCTTCTCTTGTTTTTCTCCCTTCTTCACTAATTCTGGACCCTCCACTGGTATCCTATGCTAGTTTCGCTCTTTTAATTTCTCCATTGTGTACTTACCAACCCACCGAAGAGCTCTTTTACATATAGTTTGCATTTTTGGTGTCGAATCTTGTCTGCCTCCCTCGGACCCGACCGCCGCCGCATCCACGGATTATCTTTGTCATCATTTGCCTCGACAAAGAACAAGATTAAGATTGCCTGCATGTGCAGTTGCCAGCGCCAGCGCCAGCTCCAGCGCCTTAAAGCTAGTCTCCGTTACTCCCACGGTATCGATTACGACAACAACGACAGCTGCAGATAGACACAAGTGCTCAAACCTATTATGGACCATCTCAGGGTCGATCCGGGAGCATTCCAGATTCCGGGCATGCACCCACCAGCGCTGATGAACCAACCGCCCTCGATTTTCGGAGCCTACAGTCATGAAGGCCTCTCTGTGCTCCCCCCGGAACTCGCGGCTCAAATGGGGTTCGATCCTTCGGCACTACTGGATGATGTGAACGAGGCAAAGAGGCGGAGAATCGCACGGGTGAGCCCTTCTGTCCAGAGCGACCCTCCCTAATAGGTAGCGTTGAAATCTTCGGGATAGAGCTTGGCAACTAACTACATGGTGATGTCATAGGCATGCGATATGTGTCGGAAGAAGAAGATAAAATGCGATGGAAAACTACCAGCTTGCACACATTGTATCAATTACAAGACGGATTGCGTTTTTACGCAGGTCGAAAAAAAGCGAAGTCCTCCGAAAGGGTATGGTGTTACTGCATCTTAATCCTGTCTTGGCATTATACGGCTTCAAGCTAACATGGCCAATGGTAGCGCTAAATACATAGAGGGTCTTGAAAACCGCCTCGCGCGTATGGAGAGCCTGTTAAGGTTGTCTGGTAAGTGGCTACTTTCTAGCGATTTGTTAAGCCTGTCCCGACACTATGAGGGCTGGATCTGTGCTGACAAGCCCACCAAAGGCCTCTTGGGAGACGATGACGAAGCGACAGATCTTGCGACTCTGGAAAAACGCCTCGCCGAGAAACACCAACAATCAAAACACGAATCTCTTGCCTCACAAGCATCACAATCGAATCCGACCTCGCCTTCACAGGCCACCTCCGGTCATGATGGGGTGGACTCAACCCCTCAGAGTGCACTAACATCACCCGAGCCGACAAAGGAGCGAGAATTTAGAAGGGATCATTCGCCACCGTCTGATGGGAAAAACGAGGAGGAAGTGGCGGCACTGTCGGAAATGATGTGTTCTTTAGTGACAAACCAGCAAGGCGAGACAAGATATATAGGTGAGCACAGAAGAAACCTATCCACCAGCGGTGCTGATTGGTACTTATGTAACAGGATCATCTTCGGGTTTCTCTATATTTTCGCCGAAGGGTATTCAGTGGGTGAATGAGAGGACGGGAGACACGTCCTTCCAGCGTATGATCTCGGAGGTCTCACTCGACGATCACAAATGGACTCAGTGGAAGCCAGAGGTGTTCGCCGACCTCTTCCACCGTCCTGTCTTCCGGAAACTACCTCCTAAGCCTGAAGCCTTGTCTTTGTTGCAAGACTATTTCGAGAACTTTAATTGCATCTTCCCACTGTTCCATCAGCCTACCTTCATGCATCTAGTCGAAAGGCAGTACTCATCCAATCCGTACGAAGGCTCCGGCTGGTGGGCAAGCCTAAATTGCGTCTTCGCAATCGCGCATCGTCTTCGAGTTATGAGCAATCTTGTGCCACAGGAAGAAGATGAGAAAGCTTGGGCTTACATAAAAAACGCGATGGGCGTCTTCAGCGAGCTAACTATGCGCAACACAGATCTTCTAAGCGTGCAGGCTTTACTGGGGATAGCCTTGTTCATGCAAGGGACCCCCAACCCCCAACCATCTTTCTTACTCGTGGCAGCTGCTATTAGGTCGTCTCATAGTATCGGTCTCCACAAGCGCGGCACCGGCTTTAATCTAAATCCGATTGAAATCGAACAGAGGAAGCGTGTATTCTGGATTGCGTACATGTTAGACAAGGACTTATGCCTTCGGTCAGGTCGGCCGCCTGCCCAAGATGACGACGATATGAACGTTGACCTGCCAGACGCTGACCCGGCCGACCACATAGGCAACATCCCTCTAGCGAACGGCAAGGGCAAGATGAACCTTTTCCGCGTTATGTGCGAGTTGGCAGTGATCGAGAGTAGAATTTATAAAAGACTGTATTCGACCAAGGCAACACGGTTGTCAGATGGCGAGCTGCTGCAGACAATCGGAGAGCTTGACAAAGAGCTCGAGACTTGGAAAGATAATATAGACATCGACTACCGTCCGGAGCACGAAATAAAGGCGTCACACACACCGTTGGTATTGCACATTGCCATGCTTCATTTCTCATATTACAATGCCCTTACAACTATTCATCGTATGTCCATACACCATGGCTTCTGGACAAGTCGGCTGGCAAACTACGCCATTCAAGGGCTAAATGCCAGACCCTTAAATCCCAGAGTGTTTTCTTCAGCTGCACTTTGTGCATCCGCTGCAAGAGCTACGATCGCCTTGCTAAAGTACATACCTCAGGGTGACTTCTCATGTGTCTGGTATGTACCTGATACTTTCTTTTCGAATCTCCAGAATAACTTACACATACAGGATGGCTCTATATTTTCCGGTTTCCGCGTTGGTAACATTATTTGGGAATATTCTGCAAAACCCGAACGATCCACGTGCGCGCTCAGACACGCGGCTAATGAACCTAGTGGTGACGTTCCTGTCAACGCTGGGCCAGGAGGCCGAAACTGGAGGTGTTCATCGCATGCTCGGTGTTTGTTCAGAATTCGAACGAATTGCCAAGGTAGTGATAGATAAAGCTGAGAAGGAAGCAGCATCGCGGAAAAAGCGGAAACCAGCCGATTTGAACCGGCACTCTAGAGAAAACACTAATCAAAGCTCAATAACCACCGGGACACGTCGGCCCTCATCGTCCGTCTCGACCCCGACGCCGAATATGTATGGTAGTAACGGCAGCAGCAATCTAGGCATGTCGCAGTTCTCGCCGAAGTTTAACGGCGAGCAAAACCGGCAAAACAATGCGAGCGCGGCTACGACGCCAAGTAGTACTTCCCAAGTCAATGGAAATACTAATGCGTACAGTCCGATGAATACGGCAGCGTCGTCGAACGGTTCGGCACCGCGCGGCAGTCTGGATGGCTGGCCGTCAGAACAGTTCGATCCAGCGGATTTAGGGTCATTCGCAGAGCTGACGGGATTCGGACAGCCGATGGCGTCACCGTCGGCGATGCTGGGCGCTATGGGAATGAACGGAGCCGGGCCAGGGTTGGTGGGAAGACGGAACGGCACGGCGGGATACCAACCGACGCTGCCCCAAGACCTCTGGCAATTACCCATGACACTGGACTGGGACTGGGCCGAGTTTACTGGTGGGCCATATCCCGGTTTTGAAAACGGAAGTACAGTACAGAATTAGCGGAAATAGTGCATTCGAGAGAATGGCTACTTGGAGAGAAGGCGATAGGGAAACGAACAAGGGATGTATCCGAGGGGTTGCATTCGAAAGATGAGAAGATGGAGGAAAACATCTCGTAAAAGAACGAGATATATGATGACATGGTACAGCATCGACATGACGGCACGAGCGAGAAAGCACGTTTGGACACGATTTACAACCCTAACAACCCTTTTCTATTACTCAATCTTTGTTTTGAAAATCTAAGCGCTTTCCTCTCTGGAGGACAGAGCGATCAGATGGAGGGAGTTAAGGGTCGTTTTTACATTCATTTTTTTCGGTTGAAAAAAACTGGGGTTTTGTGCGTCTGGGTGTATGGCAACTGATGGGGATTATCGGGTGTCGCAAATATCGAGTACAATCTGATAATCATGACTATTTTGCTGTCTAGGTTACAAATGAGGGCGTGTGAAGAAAGGCCGGGCACGATTTCTGGATATATTTATGTGTAATGCACATGAGAATTTTATGAGCAATGTTAACGTGTTGTGATATGTGTTCGCCGTATTAATACATTAGCCCAGGATGGGATTGATTAGGTAACTTGTTATACCCGATATATCCGAACCATGATGCCGTAATCGCGCAGGTGTCTGCGTGATGGTCGAAACTAGGCCATTATAAGACTAGCGTCATGGATAGAAGCTTTCTAATAATCACCACCTTCTTCCAATCGTCGACAGCGCATACCTAGCTGAGGCGAAACATTCAATATTTGGGTCTTTTCATTTCGGTCGGCCCTTCTTTGCTGACAGCAGCCGTGCTGTTCGGGACGAAATACACTCATCATCTCTGTTCTGTCGGCTTATCAGATTCTCTTCCCGCGCTCGTAGCCTCTCGACCTCTCCAAAAAAAAAAAACCTCCGCCTCCCTCGATCCGGTCGACGAGTTCTACAATCGCCCGCCATGTCAAGCATAGTGCGGTGGTCGGCTAGCCTCGCGCGGGCCGCTGGTCATTCTCAACATATCGCAGCGCGAACGAGCCTTCGAACACCACGTCTCCGACGCACCACCCCCACCATAGGATCTGCCCGCCTTCCTCGATACTACTCAGCCTCCCAAAAGCCGCCCAAACCTAACGACGGGGACAGCAACGCAAAAGATGCTGCGAATAAGCCACAGGTCCAGAGCACCCACTCCCCGGGACCCGCCAGAGTAAATACCCCCGAGGTGTCTGCCCAGGAGAACCATGATGATAGATTTCCCTTGCCTAAGGGTTGGGTGTATGTCTCTGAAGAAGATATTAAGAATATCGAAAATATCCTCGAGTCTGGGCCGATTAAACCCGCGAATAGCCAAATGGGACTTCTAAATCAAATTCGACGAACCGGAGTTCCGCAGGTGCTGTTGGAGCTGGCCAAAAAGAAGCGGACAGGGGGTTTTGGAATAATGGACGCCGCAAGGCTATTACAAGGGATTAACGCCTTAGCCAGCCATTTAGCGGACCTTAAAACGCAAAAAAAAATGGACATATTTTCGTCCTCTCGGCCGTCTCGAAGCTATAAGGGGTCATCTTCTCAGCTTTCCAGCAAGGAGGATCAGAAAACAAAGGAGGATCAGAAGACAACAGAGGATCAGAAGACGCCGGAGGACGAACAGCCACGCGATCACAAACAGAGCCCTAGGTCAGAGAATAAGGGCTTCAAATGGAACCCCCCTCCTAATGGAAACAACCCTTTCAAAGGCAATGATTGGCTGACCACTATTCTTACTACTGCCATTGCCTATTACCTTTATAGTTCTATCTCAGGAGAGACTGGTCGGGAAATCACCTGGCAAGAGCTCAAGAGGAACTTTCTTGATAAAGGTCTTGTTGAAAAGATGGTCGTTGTTGGCCACAGAGTCGTCGTGGAGCTTAACCGAGAAGCCACTCAGTCTATGTATCCTGACTCCATTGCTACCCGCCCTGAATTCAACTACTACTTCTCTATCGCCTCAGTTGACGCTTTTGAGAGGCGATTGGAAGACGCTCAGAACGAACTTGGCATCCCCAGCAGCGACAGAATCCCTGTGAGTTATGCTGCAGAGGGTAATTCGATGAATCTTCTCTTGGCATTTGGCCCTACTCTCCTACTCGTTGGTCTGCTAGTATATGCTAGTCGCCGTGGCACTGGAGGTGGCGGCGGACCCAGCGGGATCTTCGGTTTTAGCAAGAGCAAAGCGAAGCGCTTCAGTCACGAAACCGCTATCAAGGTGAAGTTCTCTGACGTTGCCGGTTTGGACGAAGCGAAGCAAGAGATCATGGAATTTGTCAGCTTCTTGAAGAAGCCGGAGAAATTCCAGAGGCTAGGTGCCAAAATCCCTCGTGGTGCTATTCTTGCCGGTCCACCTGGTACTGGTAAAACCCTCCTCGCGAAGGCTACTGCTGGCGAGTCAGGTGTACCTTTCTTTACCGTCAGCGGTTCCGAATTTGTGGAGATGTTCGTCGGCGTAGGTGCTTCGAGAGTGCGCGATCTTTTCGAGAGTGCGCGCAAGAACGCGCCATGTATCATTTTTATCGATGAGATCGACGCCATCGGTAGATCGCGTGCTGAAGGCCAGAGGTTTGGCGGTAACGACGAGCGAGAGGCAACCCTCAACCAGATCCTTACAGAGATGGATGGTTTCAATACGAGCGAGCAAGTTGTTGTCCTTGCTGGCACCAACAGAGTAGATATTCTCGATAAGGCTTTGATGCGACCTGGCCGGTTTGACCGACATATCAATATCGACGCACCGACAATGGCCGGTCGCCAGGATATATTCAAGGTCTACCTTAAGAAAATCGTGACTAACGAGGACATCGAATACTTGAGTGGGCGACTGGCTACTCTAACACCAGGTTTCGCTGGTGCGGATATCGCCAACTGCGTTAATGAAGCTGCACTAATTGGTAGGTATTCAGCATATGAGCTGGAAGGAACATTCACTAAGGCTAACAAAACACAGCTGCGCGGACTAATGCTTCTAGCATTACTCTGCTACATTTTGAGCAAGCTATCGAGCGTGTTATTGGCGGCCTTGAGCGCAAGTCTCTGGTTCTCGACCCTGTTGAAAAGAAGACGGTAGCCTACCATGAAGCCGGGCATGCTATCTGCGGCTGGTACTTCCGATATGCCGATCCTCTGTTGAAGGTGTCGATAATCCCTCGTGGTAAAGGCTTAGGATACGCTCAATATTTACCTGGCGATGCCTACCTTATGAGCTACAACCAGTTGATGGATCGAATGGCTATGGCACTAGGCGGCCGTATATCAGAAGAACTCCATTTCCCCACCGTCACAACCGGTGCTAGTGACGATTTCAATAAAGTGACGAGTATGGCTACATCTATGGTGACACAGTGGGGTATGTCGGACAAAGTTGGCCCTCTCTATTTCCGGAACGACGAGAGCAGAACTCACAAGCCCTTCTCGGAGACGACAGGCCAAACAATTGATGCTGAAGTGAAGCGCATCATTGAGGAGGCTTACAAA
Organism: Nemania diffusa; assembly: GCA_038501195.1. NCBI lineage: Eukaryota > Fungi > Ascomycota > Sordariomycetes > Xylariales > Xylariaceae > Nemania > Nemania diffusa. The sequence goes on along the minus strand of JBBPUQ010000010.1, from coordinate 472,117 downwards.
AAGTGCAAAGACCTACTAATCGAGAAGAAGAAGGAGGTTGGCATCATTGCCGAAGAGCTGTTGAAAAAGGAGGTCCTTGTACGTGATGACATGGTTCGCCTGCTTGGCCCCCGGCCTTTTGAGGACCGGGACGATTTCTCGAAGTACTTTGGCGAGAACGCTAAGAAGCCGCCAACAGGCTCAACAGGCTCAACAGGCCCAACAGGCCCAACAGAGGCTCCGCCACCCAGTCCAGCCATGTTTCAAAAACTCGGAGGCAAGGACATGAGGTGATTGTGCGATGGTATTTATAAAGGAGACACCACAATGTATATAAGGAATCACGGCTCGCGGGTACGCAGTGTATCACATGAATCTGCTTGGCTTTGGCTCAACCGAGCTTAGATAGACAGATGATAGGCGGGCTCGCGAGGGCCCTCTGCTCTGTTATTTAGGGCCATATACGACCGACACGGCGGATCGTAAAGCTCTCAACTCAACTGAAGCATTATATACACATGACGCCCATGTATATTATTTTGTGTATATTACTTTATGGAGGGACAGGCCATAGAGGGGCGAGTGAATCGAGGACGCATGGAAGATGAATAGGGCAGAGTGGTGCCGGTAGTGACTTCTGTACCAACACCGAAGAGTAGATGCTTCCCGAGAGATGAGTTTATCCTGGGGGCCTTTTGCTGTCCACTCCCCTTAAGAATGAGTGAGCGCGTGAAAACTAGGTTGGTACACAGATGGGATTCGAGAGCAGAGAAAGTATCTAGACTACATGCCTAGTAGTGCTCTACCCAGCATCATTTTTTGAGTAACTTACCTATATAGGTTTAGCGCATAACCTTGCCTACCAGTCTGAGGCATCCGTAACGCTGAAAGTTTTTCTAATTTGGAGGACTTTGAACGAGGATTGAAGTCAATAATTCAGCAGCGGCCAATAAGCACTGGTAAACATGACGTTATATGAGACTCTATTGTTTTCTTCTAATCGCGCAAGACCTGATCAGCTCTGCCTGATATTCAGGTATGTTTGGTTATTCTGTATCCTATACGACAGAACAAGTCTATCGCCTGCATGTCTGCGCGGGGACGTATTTACGTACCTATATTAGTTAGGCTAGGTACCTAGCCCACCCACTAATCTCCATCTTCCGTAGCCACAGTTCGGGTCTACTTAAATTCTTGAGCTTAAATACCTATACCTACCACTCATGCCCGATCTCACACTAATCTCAGTCCCAGAACTTCTACAACATCTCACCTACAAGAGACTCCTTACAAGTAAATTGACTGCAAATTGCGAGGGAAATAGGGACGCAACTAAATCCCTACGAGGAACCGAGAGCGTGTGGTATATCTAGGTACCTAGTAACTATGTCGTACTAGGTATTATTATCTCGGGCATCTGTTTTGTTAACTTCGTTATGGTTTTCTCATCCTCAAACGTACCTCGACAAGCCCACACGCCTTTCCACAAAACCCAGCCCTCCTGAGTCCTACTTACCTACCCGATAGCATTGTCAAAATACGGCGGCGGCGGCTGCTATCGACATCACACATCACCGACCACGGCCTGTCTCCACTGGGCACCAGTGCAACCGGCCACCGCCACAGCATGACGAGCCCCCACAGGACGAGGTCGTCGACAAGATGGTGGAAGGTCCACTTCTTTCGGGGCATCGTCGATGATATTCGGCGCCGCGCTCCCTTTTACTGGAGTGATTGGACTGATGCCTGGGACTATCGTGTTGTCCCTGCCACGGTGTATATGTACTTTGCCAAGTATGCCGCCTGATCTTTTTCCCATTCCATTGTTGCCTCTCAGTTCTCTCCTATTTTAGCCCCTGGGGGCTTGGTGTATTAAGGATTTTGCTTAAAGAACGCAAGACGGAGACTGCCCCTGTAACATGTTCAAGTCTTTATGTCTAAAATAACGTTTCTTACTCTTCAAGTTCATCAACCACAATACTTGCTAGAACCATTAATGTACATCTCCTAACACGATTAGATTATCTGCTCAGAAATAAGGAGCTAACGTGAATCATACTCATATAGTATCTTGCCCGCCTTAGCTTTCAGCTTGGACATGTTCACTAAGACGAACATGCAGTACGGAGTCAATGAAGTACTGCTGGCATCCGTACTTGGTGCTATTGTCTTTTCAACTATTGCCTGCCAGCCTCTCGTTATCGTGGGAGTAACTGGCCCTATTACCGTTTTTAACTAGTAAGATCCCCAATGACGGCTCTCCCTGTGATGCCCCTTTTACTAAGCTACATTCACCTATCCGGGAAACATCTCCCCTCACCACCAACCTTACACTAACAGAAAACCCTAGTACCATCTACGACATCATTACACCCTTGGGGACGAACTATTTGGCCTTCATGTGTTGGATCGGGCTATGGGCCACACTACTGCACTGGATCCTAGCAGCAACTAATTCGTGCAATTGGCTTAAATACGTGACGCGGTTTCCCTGTGATATCTTCGGGTTCTACGTGGCCTTTATCTACCTACAGAAGGGGATCCAGGTGCTTGAGCGCTTTGGCTACAGTGCGCCGTTTTATCTCTCACTATCGGTAGCCCTCCTCGTCTTCGCCATCGCATACATTTGCGGCGAGCTAGGAAACTCAGCGCTATTCCGGCACCCTGTACGCGTCTTTCTCAAAGACTACGGTACACCTCTGACCGTTGTTTTCTTTACGGGATTCGTACACCTCGGGCGCATGAAATCCGTTGAACTTGACAAGCTACCGACGAGTCGCCCCTTTTTTCCTACGGCAGATCGCCCTTGGCTTGTAGAGCTCTGGAATATTGAGGTTAAGGAAGTGTTTCTTGCACTCCCATTTGCTATTCTTCTTACTATCTTGTTTTGGTTTGATCATAACGGTATGTCGTGGCTTTCAGCTAGGCAACCTAACTTGAGGCGATACGCCATTCCTTGTTGAGAACTTATCTCTGTAAAACACAACTGACAAGCTACAGTTTCGTCCCTCATCGCCCAAGGTACCGAGTTCCCTCTCCGTAAACCAGCTGGTTTCCACTGGGACATATTCCTCCTTGGTCTGACGACGGGCGTGGCCGGGATACTGGGCCTCCCATTTCCAAACGGTCTAATCCCGCAAGCTCCATTCCATACGGAATCTCTCTGCGTCACAAGGGTAGAAATCGAAACAGACGAAAATAATCCGGAAGCTAAAGGCCACTGCACTTACAAGCGCACACACGTGGTCGAGCAGCGGGTGTCAAATCTCGCGCAAGGGCTACTAACCCTTGGCACGGCAACGGGACCGTTACTCTTCGTCCTACACCTTATCCCGCAGGCTGTGCTAGCGGGGCTATTCTTCATAATGGGCTACCAGGCTCTAGCGGCGAACGGTATCACGCACAAGCTCATATACTTGCTTCGAGACAAGAGCCTCACACCCACAAATCACCCACTCAACCGCATCCAGCGCCGTGGTGCCGTCTGGGCCTTTGTTATCATCGAGATTGTGGGCTTCGGCGGTACGTTCGCGATTACGCAGACCATCGCTGCCGTGGGTTTTCCCGTGTTTATATTCGCGCTTATCCCAGTCCGCGCGCTTCTCATGCCACGCTTCTTTACGACGCATGAGCTAGGGATTCTCGACGCACCTACGGCTAGCCAGTTTACTATGGAGAGCGTAGGCGGTGCGTATGGGGCAGCTGACAAGGAGGCGGACGATGGCGGACATAACGGCGGTAGTGAGAACACGAGTAGTAAGGCTTCAGCCAGTAGGACGGTAGCGGGTAAGAGTAAGGAGGGCCTTACAGAAGAAGGGAGGATGGGGGTTTTTGAGAAAATGGAAGAGGGCGAGGGTTTGAATCGTCGCATTATAGGTAGTTATACGTTAGAGGATAATGAGCGGTAGAGCAACTTTATGTAGAATTAGCTATGCTGAGAGTCTTAGTGAGAAATATAAAATTCGATGAAGTATAAAAATAAACAAAAATGTATTGATCATCTTTCTAGCCGGAAAAATAGAAATAGAAGACTAATGGGCCCTTGGAAGCCCAAGAGAATTATTAGCTAAATAATAGAGCTATTGCTGTTCCAAGTCCTACCCTTGTCACACAAGCCAACGGTAGGTAGTCTAAATCTCAGCCAGGGGTTTGGACTCAGCCCAAGAACACTGGTTGTAGTCTCAGGTGGGAGATTGGGCTAGTCTGATAATTATGTGGAAGGGTGATTCGTACCAAAGGGATCTTGGTAGTTGATGCGGATCTTGTGCCTTGGAATGCACCTTTGTTAATCATAAAATCTCGGTTAGAGCAAACAATCCTTAGGCTCGTGAAATCTTTAAACTTCATATAATTGCCATCGCAAATTATTTAAATATTTGGAGAGAGAAAAGGGCCACGTTTGCCTTCTGTCACGGTCCCAACCGTGACAAGCTGTAGGCAAATATTGCTACTGTGCGCTATTTTTTTCGTATTCGCGCATAGCTATAGCTATAAGTATTCAAAGAAGGAGCAGGTATTACTTCAGAAATAGGTGATATAACTATGAAGTTGTCAAGATCTAGGAACTAGGATATAGATAGCAAGCTGTTGGGCGCCGTATGCAAGTAGCCAACCAACAGCCTCCTAAATCTTTAGTAAGTCTTGGCCGTGCGGCATTTACCCAAGTTGTAGTTCTTTCTTCAAGAGGGTAAAATTCTAGCATATCCCAATCCTTTGGCACGGATATCCTTAATCTTTTCAACCCCTCAGCCATCCCTTAACCCACCGCACAGCCACGAGCCTTTGCTAACACATTCTTTAATGAGCTCCGTTTACCAGGGATGGTACAATTTCAATGATTGGCCCCGTGTACACATTCCTAGCCCACAACAAATAGTACACAGTACTAAAAATCATGGCTACTCCAGTCACTAGGATGGACCAATTCATGTTCTGCGGCGTAACTTGAACAAATGGGGGCCAAAAGCTAAAAAACAAGAAGTACAGAAGGAAAGCACATGAAAGAAAGTTATTCAAAATCCCCCAGATCCCAGGAATTCTCCAGACACCCCATGTTAAGGTTAGCCCAGTAGTGTTCCCGAGACCGAGTGTTTCGCTGGACTGTAAACAAGGGTCAACAATATCTCCAGAGATGCGTCGGTAAAGCAGAAGTGAAGCTGCGATAAGATAGGACCCAAAAAGGCCCGGTATAGATATAGATACCACTCCATTGAACGCCGTGCTACCTCCTAGAGTCACGAGAGAAAGGATGATGGCGATTATAGATGTGGTGAGAACCGAATACAGAGGCACGCTAGTTCGTGAATCCACCCTCTGCAGAAACCTCCACTATAACCGCTGGAGTCAGTAATTACTCTTTTGCGTAGTTCTACAGCTCTCGAAACATGCTCCCGAAACATGCCCCTGAGACATTTCAGGAGCTCTCAAGTTACTAGAAAGGGAAGAAAATGACGCCAGCGGTAACTCACACCGGGGAGACCGCGGTCACGGGAAAATGCCCAATAGACCCGGGACGTTGATGCTACTATTCCCGTCATAGCACTAAATCCCATGAAAACAGGAATCGCAGATAAAACAGCAGCAGCGGGAGTTGAATGTAAGGCATTGCGAAATATTGCCATAAACGGCTGGATAGGGTTTTCCGCCAGCGCCGTAGCAACATCCCCAATATAATATAATGTAACAACAGTCATAGCAAACCCCAAGGTTCCATTTGTTATAAGTCCTATAAGGAGGGATCGAGGGATAACGATGGGAGCATTGCGGATTTCTTCGGACATCTGACAAAAGAATAATTATAAACATTAGCTAGTGTAACATAAATAGGGATACAGGGCCGCTTATTAAAACTTACGTGAATAGCTCCGTCTGCACCACCGAATGCGAGGACATTCCCTATAATTCCAATGGAAAATGACAAGCCCTGAGTTGGCCAGCCACCTAAATTCAACCACGTGTGCCAGACCGCCTCGGAGTTTAGGGGTTGACCGATCAACGTGATCGATAGTATGATAGCGAAAAACCCAAGAATATGGATAACCAAAACTATACCCTGGAACTTGGCGAGGACTGACCCGATGCAAATATTAATAGAGGCGCTAAAAAGGATAACCGCCCAGAACAAAAGAGTACTATGCCAATTCTGCATAGTCGCCAAATAACTGGGATGGGTGAGAATAATAAGACCTTGGACTAATGCACTTGTTAAATAAGCGCCTGACGCAACTAACGCCTGCCAACCGGTCAGAGAAAGCCATGCTGTTATATATCCAAGGAACTTTCGGCAAGAAGGTGGTGCTAGCATGGACACCCAATGATACTGACCCCCTGACGTAGGAGCCATGGATACGAGCTCAGACAGCGTTGCAAAAAGGGATAGTGTTCCTGCCCAAGCAATTAAGTATCCATAGACGAGGCCAGATGGTCCACCACTTTTGCCATGTTAGTATGAGTATTCGGTTATATGCTAAACGGAAACATACTTTTGTAATCCTACCAAGAACACACTACAAGCATATTAGCTACTTAGAGATTTAAAACTAATCTAGTAGATCATACTTTAATATAGCCTCCCATGTAATCAAGACTGTACAGCTAAACCCAAGAATCGTAAAGAAACCGAAGTTCCTCTTGAGCACGGATTTTTTCCCCAACCGAGCTAGGGTGGCATCGTCGCCTGGAAGCTGTTCAGAGTCAACTGGCTCCAGCGCTTCGATTCGTTTTCCAACGTCTGACAACTCGACGACTCGCATGGCTGGAAGACTGAGAGTCACTAGAGATAGGGAGGGCTAGGCTATACAGGCCATATTAATTTTGGGAAATAAGTTCTAGGTTGCGCACGATAACGAAATTGTTTGTTTAAATTAATCGATTGGAATATATCTCAAAAACTGACAAGCTGAACTGGAATTTAACTTACAAGAGTTATCAACACATATATGAATTTGTCTTTAACTTCACGAACCGTGATGTTAATCAGCGAACTCGAGACCTGAAGAAGGAGATGCGTGATTTCGAGATTCGATTTCACGGGGTTGAGTGACTATCATATACATGCCATTCGCAAAACCTGCAAGCTCAAGGACGAGCGTAGCACAGGAACCCCTCATTTTATCAGATAACTACCAACGCTATGGTGAGTGGTGCATTCTAAGACCAATGCATCATGCAAGCGATACCTGGAATCTAAGGTAATTGGGCGAAATCTACATGTAGTCAGCTGTAAGAAATTAAGCGACTATTCGTCGTGCCTAGACCCGGGTTTCATACTAGCTTGAGATTATAGCCGGATGTTTTCGGACCTGAGGTAGGTATAAGAATCCTGTTGTTGAATTTAAAAGATACGATTCCTTGAGTTAGATAGTGTCAAGATAAGCGAACCATTTAGTGAGGAGAGCGTTTTGTAACTTTTCCTACTTACGGCTCTCTCTGCCTCTGAGGTTGGTGTTGGTTCCTGGTGTAGCTGAGTTGTGGCTTGTATAGTGGCTTAACTAAATCCTAGACCCTGGACCTACTTAGATCTACTTAGGCTAGGATAACCTAGGCAACTTAGTCGGATTAAGGCTAGTCTTACAGATTAGATGCATTCATCCCCACCTTCAAGTTATCGTGTACAAGAATAAGACCTGACAGGCCAAAAGGATGTTGTATTAGATTAGAAGGACTCTAGCCGTACAGGCTAGCTAAATACTGTAGTGGTCTCATTACCCCCCAGACCTTCTTGTTACCCTTCGCACCTACCCCCCTGTACAGAGTACGACACCGCAAATGGACCCGACGTAACAGACGTATTTATCTAGTCAATGTCAAGGCGGTATGAGTGCGTAATGTGTAGTATAGAAGGATTACTTTTATGGCAAAGTCTAAATTCCTTTCGGCATTCACCCCCACACAAGCTTTGATCTACTCTACCTAATCTATACCTATTGTGAAGAGTGGAGCGCACCCCAGCAGATCTTGGATTTTTATCAGCCAGCGGTAATCGTACATGTAAGTGACTATATCGCCAACTATACGTAAGCCACGCTCGTAACTGCACAAGCCACCACAACTACAACTACCTAAACGGCTACCTTGAGTTGGTTTATATGTTGGTAATATTGGTGGTTGCAAGACCTAACCTAAACTTATAAATACATTTATTTTGGTGAAAACTACTGCTAAAATCATGTGCCTAAAAGAACCAGCCACTGCTCCAATCTTACAATCAGTATCGGAGCAATCCATAGGTCGTGTGGGGTGATTGCTGAAAGGGGTTTAGACTGCACTACGGGTAGTGAAAACTACTTCTAGTCAATTGATCTGAAAATGATTCTAGATACATGGTTAAGTACATTGTCAAGTTACCCTAATCGTGGCTGTCCTGGAATTCCCAAACCTGTCCCGTATCAAAACTGGCACATGTCATACAGGCGCGCAGACTACAGGCACCGTGAGGTATGACTGTCAGAAGTCATTTCGAGCAAGGGTACTACCGTCCGGACTAGATGGCGTACGATGTGCAATAACCAGCTTCGCAAGGACGGGTGCATCAACCGTGGCTGAACAATAACAAGCCTCTAGCCGCCCTTGGGTTGGCCTAAGCTACCTAGGTTTAGGCGAAAATTTTGGGAAGGGTAGCGGCGATGCTTGCACTGCAAAAGGTTGGCGACATGCGGATGTTGTACTTGATGCCTACTTACGTATACCCATACCTACGCAAGTTCGCTGTGTCGACGTAGCCTATGTGGGTACGTAGGCAAGCAGGATAATAGGAAGGTGAAAGCCGAACATGGCGTCTAGCGCCGGCATATTCGCAACCTCTAAGCTCGACTCCGGACAGTTTGGTTGCGAGGTACAGTGCCGCCAAGCGATATATATGGAGCAACGATCTAGCGGCTATGAAGGTGGAGTCGAGACTAATACGCGAGTAGTCTCTCGGCAGTAGAGAATGAGACAGAACAGCACTATCGCCTACCTAGCCCTCGGGATAGAGATATCTGGAGTCGCTGCTTCGCTCTCTACTCAAAACCAAGGACTTCTAAGCATCACATGGCACTTACCGTCTAATACCTGCGATCTCGTGCGGTTCCCTTTGAACCCTTCGCTGCAAGTAGACCGACATACTCTATATGGAAAGAAAAAGGGGCAACTTGAGTAGCCTGTTACTTGTTGTGTATGTAATATAATAGTACATACAAGTAGGACTATATAAAGAGCAAGATCTGATAATATGACAATGAAGGTATTATGGCAGAGTCTATGACCAAGATGGTATAATGTAAAAAATATTAGTGAGGCTAGCGTTCGCTTACAAGTGAGGTTGAGTTATGTCTGGAATAGAGTCAAGTCGATTATTTCGTATACGCTAAAAATGTACCACGTCCAAAGACATAGGGAGTCTCAGACACCGCACGGCATTTATATCCTGCCACTTCTCGGTCGGACTAGTTCGTAGAGCGTTGCACCACCTATGCGGTAGGGAACAAGGTGAGGTTGCCACTAGTAGGGTTCCCTCTCCTGGCTCGTAAATACGGGGCCCATGACTCTTGCAGTTCTGCATTTTATGTGCAGGAATTAGCCTGAGTTATATCTTAGTAACCCCGCGAGCTCAAGTTGCCGTGTCGTGTTTCTAAACCTATTATTGTAAGAATGCTGGGTCAGATGTTGACGAGACAAATAGATGGTCATTGATTATAACTATCTATTATTAACTGCGAGGTTTTTGCAGTCACAAGCTAGAGTATTGGTGTATCGTAACATGTAGATTTTGATCCAGGGATATACGTGCTCGTATAATGCATCGAACCGTGTGGGATAGCATAACTACACCGACCATCGACCTTAAAATGTAAATCTCAAAGCGCGTACACTAATATGAGAGTGTGTCTAACTAGGTTACCAGTTCTAAAAGCGCACAGATCAGCGTCGGTGAACGAAGTGTTGAACAGCACTCATGATGCTGTTGTGATGGTCTTATCATGCTAGACCGTCTATTAGCTTTCAAAAATCTCAGCTATAAACGAAAACTACGTGCACAATTATTCCTTCGTCGATGGTAGAGTTCAACATAGAGACTGTGCCCAATATATACTTCCCGGAGAGGGCGCATTACGACGTAAGGATGCTCTGAATACTGCAATGGTGGCTCGAGGCAATTATGTAAAGGGCGTATTCCGGTCTGCTACGTGCCATGATTATTAATTATGCAGGTGGTATTTTGATACGTTATCAGACATTTCTTATGCATTTGTCTGCATATAGGGTATATATTTATACAAGAAGCGAGGCCTAATGGATTGAAGTCTGGAACCTCAGACTCGTCTCCATTGAAGCTTTCTATATACGCCAGTGATGTTGTGTATTGGTGGGTCAAGGTCCAGCCATGTCGGGTATAGATCGTGTCATTCCATGTGTCTCATTAGTCATCCTCAAGTTGTTTTCGACGTTTTCCGTTTAGCCCATACCAATTATCTCCATTCGCACAAGCTTCCTACTACCTAGCCACATTCCGCAACCGTACTCCAAGTGCGGGCTCAGCTCGAAAAAAAGGGGCGACGACCACAAATCAATTCATCAATAATGTAAGGTCTGAAAAGCGTATAGTAACACGAGATAGCACAGTGAGTGCTTGGGTCGAAAGGCGACTATAGTTAAGAGAGTATCGAGAGACGTAGCTAGGTGCCCACTAAATCGCTGAAGCAACGAGCCGCGGGTAATGAATGCTAACGCTACAAGAGCACACTCCTTACCTGTAGTTGCTGTTAATTTGAATGTCCGTATGGCTGAGAGCTCTGTGACGAGCTAGATGTGTGAGGGGCTTGAGATAGGCTGAACGAGCTGCGTTTGCGCTTCAGGCTAGCACCCGATCCGCTCAACCCATCTTGAGGATGCTCTTCGCCTTTGTCATTAGGCCCCTGAGCTTGACCAATTGTTAAAGACCCACTACTAAAGGTGTCCCGCATCGGCGTCTGAGAACCTGAGCCAGGTAAATTTCCGTGTAGTGCCTGAGTAAAGTCATGCGGAGGCGCGATTGGCGCGCTCATCTGGGGTATCGAATAATCATGAACGGAGTTTCTTATACTAGGTGTCCTCGGAAGCGAATATTCGATGGGCGCAGTCAGAGGGGCTGAGGGGAAGCTCATGGAGTAGTTTGTTGAAGAACCATATGGTGCAGTGCTAGCCGCTCGAGGAGTCGAAGAGTGACTGGATGGCTGTAGGCCGTGGCTCGTTGAGAAAGAACGGTACTGATGTCTTAAATCAAGACCTAGCGGGAGGGTGGCAGAAGCTGCTCGTAGACGAGATCGAGAATGCGACGGCTGTTGAAGGCTTGAGTAGTTGATATTTGTCGCGGGCGACTGCAAGCTAGAAGCTGCTATCTAGTCAGTAAGTCGACATCACGATGGCAGGGATTATCTCACTCGTGTAGGATCCTGTATCATAGCCTAAAGTACCCCCGGCGCTACTCCCAATCGTGTCTGCTTGGTAGACGGACGTATGCCTTCCAGCTCCAGGGCTGCTACTACCGCCGCCACCAGAATAGGTTGCGTAGTCGATAGAATCGCCTTTCCATGACATACTTGCTCGGAGTGGTGAGTGTAAGGTATCGGATCTTGATCTCGACATCGTTTCTCGGAGAGAAAGAGGTTGAATGGGGCGCATATGCTGTCGTGACTGGGAGTGTATTTGGACCCCCGTATCTATACTATTTGGCCTCGGGAACGAGTTTGACGCCCTAGACGATCCACCAAGTGGACTTGCTAAATGGCTCGAATAGTATCCCCGATCGTTGGGCGATGGAGAAAGCGGAGAAAGAATGTCGGAGCTTCCCATTGTCCCGGAGGGCGTGAAACCAATGCTACCAAACGCAGGACTGAGACCTGTTGGAGAAAGATGATCATCGCTATCGCGCCTCATAGTATCTACTAGCAACGGCCGTATGATCTGCTCTGAATAGGGATTTGACCCAAAATCCACAGGAGTTGTCATGGGGGTTCCCAGGGCGTGTACCGCGCCGTAAGGGGAGTGTAGCGCTTGAACATTGTCAAAATCATCAGGCACAGCACGCATTTTAATCATTCGGTCTCGGTCGTCAGCGGTCATTCGTTTGATTTTGGCTCTCCTATCAATAGTCAGAACCACAATTGCTGGGGATCGCTCTAGCGTCCTCACCGATTTTGGAACCAGACTTGAACCTGCCTGGGGCTTAAGCCTGGTATCTCGCGGGATAGCCGTTCCCGATGGGCTGCGTCGGGGTGAGGTTGCTTAGCAAACTCGCTCATGAGAAACCGCGTCTGCTGGTGCGTAAGCCTACAAGAAGTTAGTTGGGTCTAGAAACCTCGGGTATCTCTCCTACCGAAATCTTTTCATCTTCCTCCGAGCAGCTGTTCGTTCAGCTGCAGTTTGGGGTTGGCTTGGCGTGTCGTCTTCGCCCTCGCCCTCCACATCTCCGTCTCCTTCTATCATGTCGTCGTCGTCTAAAACCTCTTCATCTTCCTCCTTGCCTACGGCAGCGTCTACATTGCCACCTACACCGAAGCTAGCGTGGAGACTCTGCTCTGCAGATGGCACAGAAACGATCGGGTTCGGTTCGACTGTGGGCTGCGAGGGTTCAGTGGCTGTGGGTGGTTCCTCGTGGGCGGGTTCGGTTTTGATTGCATAAGATATCCCTGAAATACTTGGTTGTTCCTGTGATGTAGATTCGTGCTTAGGCTGTCGCAAGCCCAAGGGGTCAGGAATGCGATGATGGTTCGTTGGTGAGTTCAGAGTGCTTGTACTGGTTTGGCCATGCGCATCTGGATTATTGTTCTGGGCACTCGAAGTGCGCTGCTGAGATGCAACTCCATTATCATTGCTGCCGTTTGATGCCTGCTCAAATGAGTGCCCAAAAATGCTGCTACTTTCGACGGGGGGGAGAAACGAATAATGCCCTTGCCAGTCAGGCTGTGTAGAGAGTGAGCTGTCGTAACTGGACATGCGTGAGCTGGTGGGTTTGTCAAAAGCGGCCTTGAATTTGCTAGACCAGTGGCTTTGTTCCGTTTCGAAGCGCCTGGTAGCGAGCATTGGGATATATTTTGCGATGAAGTTTCGCGTTGATATGGTAGGGTAAGCTTGTTGTCGCCTTCTAGTGTAGCGTTGCGGAAACAACTATTATCGGCAAGGGGACAGGTAGATGTAGAATGATAATCAAGCTCTCAGGGTTACCGAAAACACGATCAACAACCTTGTATGTAAATCAAAATAGTTACAGCCGAAAAGTCGATTTTAGGGACATAAGTATGAGATATCCAAACAGGTGTGTTTCGATCCCTGCGTATCGAGTGATGATGGGTATGTTCGATTTATCCCACAACTACCCGTCGCCGTGGTTCTGATAAGCTGGAAGGAGGCTCCTCGTCGTCAGAGTCCTTGGAATATGAACTGAAAAGACGGCCCAGCCAGATGTCCTCGCAAGAGCGGTTATTAAAATACTGTTCCGTACACGTCGATCCGCTCTTGTCAAAGAGGGTAACGTCCCACCCTATTCAAATAAGACAGGTGAAGTAAAAGCGAGGGCTTCGTGAAGCAGTGGCGGCTATTGTCGAACGAGAGTCTAAGAAGCTTGAATGGACAAAGACAACGACGAGGCTACTGCGATGGTAAACGATGGATATGGCACTAGAATGAAAAGGACGCTCGTAAAGCCTGCTGCTAGGTTCGGGTCGGGTTGCGTATAAAATGTAGACCTCGAACGATGCTTGGGCTGGTGGGGTTGATCGCCTCAAAATGTCCAGGCAGTGGCAGGCCCAGCGTTATGTATGGATCGGGCCTTGGAGGTTACCCGTGGTTGCAGCGAAGGCACTTTTACGAGGGAGTCCCTTGCTCTATGGAGGACCACAGGAGGTGGGATTAATACCGGTACCGCCTATCTTCACGGAGAAATGCTAGGGAGGGCCGGGACATAGGGCAGGGGCGCCACGCGCTACGACTACGTTGGAGAACGGGTCAAAAGCCGTGGTGGCTCCTTTTGGGTTAGCCCATACGGTATTCACCAAAAACGGCAGCGGTCTTGAGGGACTACATAGAGTAATGACGTTCTAAGGCTAGGTTTCCCCGAGATAACTGCACAGTATTTGGCCTATGTGAGGTCACAGCGAAGAAACTGTGTATAGGAACAGCTGAGCCACACGCCCCGTGTCTTGGACGACACCATGAGCGACAGCCTCCGAATTTGAGCAACATGGAAGCGTCTGGTTCTCGGCTGAATGGCTAATGCCGTGTCATGGTGGTGTGCCTAAGGGCCAACAGAGAGACCCTTGCCGTCATGGCCCCCAAGCGACCGGAATTTCAACAGGAGCGAGAAAGCACTGCATGAGAGGGACAAGGTACCTGAGACGCGAGACCTAAACCTGATGAAAAGGTTCACCAAGTTGGCATAACTATAGTTCTATAATCCTGATACGCCTGAGCGACGAGGCAATGGTTCTATGCCCACCTCACACCAGGAAGAGAGAGATTGAAGATAAGTCTAACGGCACGCGAAGACAAGTATACCACATGGGCTGGGACGTTTGAGCACCACTTATTGGCTGGCCATGATATGAGGTGGGCGGATGAATGCATAACTGTAGTTGAGCGTGCTGAAGACACGAGCCAATAGGAGATGGATATCCAAGTGGGTGTGCACATCTGAATCTGCGGGGATGGACTCGATACCTTTGCTTGGGATCACATCCGAATCGGTAACAAAGCAGGCCTAGCATGCGAGTGAAGTGGGCCAGGAAATGCGCAAGGGGTGTTTGTTGATTTGTGATTATCAACCAGTGACCCCAGAGGTGGCCGCAGGGAGTCAACCATGAGGAGATCAGAAAGATCTTCCCTGTCAAAAGGCCGGTATGTGCCTGATCATGGATCATTGAACGCGTTTGGAGAATATACAGTAGAGGAGATACCCCATCGCGGTGCTACGCTGGGTAGGACCGCACTGTTTATGCTTACTAGCAGGTCTACGGTATCCCAGCCCCAAATCCGTTCAGGTGGTCTGCCTCATGCCGGCGGGACATCAGAAGTCAGCGCTGTTGCCTACGTGCGAGGACGGGAAACATATGTCTCTTTCCCTGGCTGCTAGGCCAGACGAGTCGACCGATCGACGGAGAGACGATCCAAGCATCGCATAATGGAGACGCGCTATGGTTGCTCTACTAATAGCGGTAGGCAGGAAATTATCTGCGAGATACTCAACGTTCTAGTATAAGCATAAAAAGCCTTAGTAGGGCTATTGGTGGTGCTTCTAGGTACTTGAGGGTTCGTGGCAGGTTGCTCCGAAGAGCCGTAGCCTGATATGATGTGTTACCGACGGAGCTTGGTGGGGCTTGGTGTGACAGCATCAAATAGCCAGCTCCTTCGCCGTTTGTATGTAAGTAGACCAACGCGTAGATATAGATACAGGTATCGTAGCAGCACACGTCCGGGTCGCTGACCCCATGGCCTCCCGGAACGAGCCGCGCTGAAGAAAAGAAGAGAAGAGGGATTGCGAGTGGGGTATCAAAATGCTTGGATAGTAATGTTTTTGGATGAGGGCAGAGCTCGCGGCGAGGACTACCTAGGTAGGCCTTCTATGAGAGTAGGTACCTAAAGAGATGAGATGCTAAGCATGTGCAAGATACCAGCCGCCGGCCTTAGCACTGGAAGGAGAGGCAGAGGGAAATTTGTTTGTCGGCACCGATTGCGAGCACTGGTCCCAGAAGGTTCGAGGGGCTCCAACAGCCGACACTGAGAAGTCCATAGCCTGGACTGGATTTTCGGCAGGTGGGCATGGGTGCCAAGAAAGTGCCGGCGGAATATACCTCTGCAGCAAGGGTACCATCAGCCCGCTGTGGTTTCATCAGGGGCCTAGCGTACCTACCTAGTGTAGGGCAATCCACAGGCCCAATTGACATGGGGGTCGAATGGGTGCACACCACTGGTACCTGGGTACTTACTATGATGTAGTCAGCCACCATTGAGACCAGCGGCAGCCATAATGCTGCTCAGACAGATGGGAGATGGAGTCGACGGTCGGTGGTTTTGAGGCACTTTTATCGTGCCCAGCTTTTAGGGACCAGAAGGTGGGCAAGATGCGCAGAGGACCTCGGCTTCTTATTATGGCTCATACGAAGAAAAACGAGCGTCATTGTCGTCGACTATCTCCTACATAGTTAGTACCTATGTACCTAAGGATGCGAGGGGTTAGGCTTGGGGCCCTAAAATCGATGTGCCGAAGTGATCACGCCAACAGCGGGCGTGGCTTGAGCCTACCTAGGTACCTATTCTATATCACCTACCTACCCAGTACTTATCTGATAGCTACCTTCTAATGGCAGGGGTGGTGGTGGTGATGGTGGTAGGTAGTAGTAGTACCTAGGTAGTGGTGATGGTGTTGAAGCTGGGAAATGGTGGGTGGCTGATCGAGAGGCGCAGGCGGGAAAAAGGTACATAAAGTATATGATAGGTACCTACTTCCTTGCCTTAGTGTTGCAATTGTTGCAATTCTGCAAAACAAATGTAGGAAGCCGTCGATCAACTACTTGATCGAATTCGGAACATCCGCCGCAATCGCCGCAAGAGTTCCACGCAGAGGTAGCAAATATGCAATCAAAAGGCATACAAGAAATCAGCGTACACCTGCTCAGTCACCGACTGACCTGCACCGTGAAATATCATACCAGCTCGATATCCATTGACATGAGCAACTGTGACCCATAAGTTGTAGGCACCTCAATAAGACCACGATACGGCATTGGAGGGGTGTGATTCCAGATCGTCGTCGAGTGGGCCGCGTGTTACTTGTCTGTACCTGCATATCGGCGTATCGGCTGGTTTCTCCGAAAGGGGAGTATGGGAGCGTGATGGAACGGCGTGCGTGGGAATCTTCGGCAGCTCCGCTATGTACGCTTGTTCACAGAGTATAGCGCATCGCTCATATAACATGACAGTATGTACTTTGCTTTCTACGGTACTTGACGTTTCCGAGCAGCGAGGGCTAGCAGCTGGGAAACAGCTGGTGGATAACATAGCATGAGAGTAGATTGCGAAGGTAGGTATTCCGTAGATGTTGTTAGTTACCTACATTATGTAGGTAGGTAGTCTACTTTGTACTTAATCCACATTGCAAGGCAAGTCCATGATATGCTTTTATTTATCTTGCTATAAAATTATTGGTAGGTCCTGTTCAAAGTCTACATAGAATATAAGTTTAAATTTTAACAGTAAGAGAAAGGCGGGGAAATAGTAGTAATTGAATTCGAGCGTATCGTGAATATTCTGTAGTTAAGCTTAACAATGCGTTAATAAGTGTCGCGGCTAAATTTCCAGCACAGAACCTACCTAGGGAGGTAACACATCGTCAGCGGAAAGAGGTGTAGACAGGTAGGTACGTAGGTAGGTATGTCATATGTAGGTAGTTGCTTTACACGCCACCTGAATTATTAAGTTTTTCTTCTGAGTGCAATTAGAGCGGCGGCGGATGTTATCTACCTATGTACTCAGTACTTTCAGCCCCAAACTCCACCTTAAACCCCATAAAAATGATGGGCTGCAAGGATTATGCGTAGGGAGCTTACACTAAGACGATATTGTCTCAAGAGTATGGTTTCAGAGCTCATCGCAAAACTGTTTTTTGTTATTTCGTTATTTTGTTTATTTTGCTTCCCTTTTCTTTTCCCTCTCCATGCTTTTTGCTGCATATATCAAATCCCTTGCACATGTATGTAAGCAAACTACCAGTATGCGAAGTGCCGATTCCACCACCACAGCGTTGATATAGGCCTATCATTCCTCCTATTAGTGCTCTGTAGTCTAGTACAGAATAGGTTACCGTACTGTACAAGACCGCCCGGATGCCCCACGGGTTACAGCTAATCCTTGTGCGGCATGTGGGTGGGAATCTTCCCCCTTCAATATCAATTCCAACAGCAGAACACGCATTCCTCTGTGTCAGCCATTCGAGACACAACCTCAATAATACAAGATAGGACAGGACCATGACCATGACCATGACCATCCTGGCTCAAGGGACGCGCATACTGTGCTTCGGGTCTTCTCGACGCCGCCCGACAACATTCGATGACCGCCCTAAAATACACTTATCTCACCATCCTTCATCCTTTTGAGTTTCTTCCTAGCGCCTTTACACTCGTTGTCGCTGTTGCTGTCGCAGCCATTACTCACCACAGACCAGCATCCAAAACGCTGCGATTTGTGCGTCCCATGCAGCGCCGCACCAAGACCTTTTTCTCTTCTCCGATATGCTGTACGAGTACAAGTCTCGCGAGTTAGCATCGCAGGGAGCAGAGGTAGATAATACAGCGGAAATGGACTCGTCGCTCTTAAATACGTAGACACTGGAAACCCTGCATTGTGCCCTCGCTGCACTTGCATCTACCTACGGGATCCTAAGCAGGTTGCCAGCCTACTTGTTGGTTGGATTTCTTCTGCCAGACGAGTAGGTAGATAGCGCGCGACCGAGTGAGCCGGCAGGCTAATGAAAACAGCCTCGCTCACTACGTCGCTACGTTGAACAACCTCCTGAATACGGCCTTAAACTGTGCTCGCTCGTAATAATCATGTACGCAGAGCTATACGCGGGCGCATCTTCATCACGCAGGTTCATCTGTCAACGTCCCAAATGGGCTACGTGTCGCGCCTCCTAAGCGGGGACCCATCCTCAGCCGACAGACTGATCGTGACCGATCGGGTTTTCTTGGCCATGGATTCTCCAGACAAGTTGCATTTCCCTGACAGGCATGGTATGCGAGAAATAACCAGGGCTCAACGGTTAAGCGGGATCGTCGCCAGCCACAATACAACCCTACAAGATGTAAATTATTTACACATGTCAACAACAACCTTTTTAATGCCTTCACACTTCTAGCTTCACGAGGATTTGGGACCGGTCTCTGCCCATTACTTTGTAGAGGAGCCCGGGGAATACAACGAGCGTGGTATTTAGAATAGAACTCACCGTAAAATCGCGCATAGTTGCAAATGCGGCATGACCTGTGGCTTTGTAATTTACGTAGTTTCATCCAACAATACCGATTCTAATCCCACGTACAGTATGTACGTAGTATGTAGGCTGGTTAGGTATTTGCTCAACCGACCTTACGGGACCGCCCAGGGTTTGCATTTCCAGCTAGCCACTCAGGACTAGTAGACAAGGACCCCGGTGCGGGCATCCGCATATTAAGATATTCCCAGCGTTTTCAGGCCTAATGTTACATTGGAGCAGGAAATGGTGTCAGCAGCTCTGTTTCATCGATGCAGAACATCTAGGTCCGGATAGTTCGAGATCAGCGGCTAAGGCTTGTCGGTATCAGCATAACCTTTCCAGGGTGACCAACAACGACGCTGTGCGACTGTTTAGCTTTATCTTCCGAGCCGTAGTTACGGGCAGTTTATGCCTATTCAGAATTGTTACCAAGACTCCCGACTCCCGTCTACTTTAGTTGCACATTTGCTCAGAAATAGGCCCGGTCTCTGATGTTCTCTCGTGTTGCCTGTCCCTGGTAGACTATATTGTGTCCCCTATTGAAATCATAGTAGACTTTGTCCTGCTTCCTGCTTCCTACATGAACGACGGTCAGGTTACCTGCATGAGATTTTGGCACGTGTACCTCGTCGACTTGTTATCCGCCGTATGATATCCCGAGATGCTTACCACGGGTATCTACTATTACTACTTCTTCCGATGTAAGCCCAGCTCGTTATATTCTTACCTATATCAGCGGTGTGCTACTTCTCACTTGCGACGACTATCAGATGCAAGGGTCGGCTACAGTAGCAAGCGATAGCCCCTTTCGGGCAGAAGACATTGGGTAATTACGTAGATCTCCGTATTTTCCCAGCTTATCTACATACCGGTAGATACAAAGAGACCTCATCTACATCTACTCTATAAAGTATCGGCCCGATGACAGCCTTTCTTGGCGTTGGTACAACGTAAAGCTTGAATTGGGTCTGCGACAGCCACAGCCCAGACTAGACCGCTACAGAACAACCTAGTCGGTTTGCCCGCGAATTCTATTGGGTTGTTACTACTAGGTCGTTGGCAACGACGTTGCTACAATGCTCTCCCAGTTGTGTTGCGACGGAAGTGCTCCCCGTTTCGGATGATGCGATCAGTGAGTGTACTGGCGGTCTACCGACGTGCTAGACACAGCGTGGGAATACTTCCGGAATCAGTAGGGTGACTCTTAATTCAACGTCCAGGTCACGGGCGGTTACGTGCTGTCGACTTGTTATTCGTCGCTTCACGTCTCTCATGTATTACACAGCAACTACTAAGCTAGATAGCGCTATCCACGCATATACTGTAGATACACACACTGGCGCGTGCTCCATCCATGGTTCCTGACATGCTTACAGAATAGAGAGTGGGCAACACAAGAGAGCACAGCCGAATGTGGGGGAGAAGTAATACACGGCTCTCAGCCGGTTTTCTAGGTTTTCTTTCGGTCTCATGCTTGAACGTATCACCCCTTTCCTCGCCCAGAGAACACTAGCTTTCCCCGCGTCCTCAAAGATCTGCGTCTCCGCGATACAGTGTAACGGCAATCGGGGCGTTTTCAGGTTCATGCGGGTTGCTGGTGTTGGTATTGCGCAAGGCATGACACAGAGTCTTGACGATCCACAAGTGGTGACGATCAAAGATGATCAAAGCCCTAAACAACGTGTCAGCTGATGGTCTCTCGTCGTTTCGTCGCCTTGTGCTTTCGATATCCTGGACTATTTATGAATTTACACAAACAAATGGCTGCCTCTACTTGTCTTATTATCCCACCTGCCGCCTGTTTTGCGGGGGAATAAAACCACCGGATGAATATACACCGCAATGCTATTTGCTGTCGTATGCTATAAAAAATCGGATACTGCGTCTTCGTTCCCGTGATAAAGTTTTACGTTAGCAACTTTCCGTGTAATTCATGCATACATATATATGCTGAGTCTCAGACAGGCGACCTTGATTGAACGCGTTTCTGTCTGTTCCTGTGGATTAGCATATAGTCATCTTATTTTTGCTTGTTATTAGCTGCTATAGCGAGGCCTTATTAGGCATTCAGGGAGATAAGAAAACTTGGAAGTGGTCCGTCTCTCCTTGTTAACCTCTGACAGCCTGAAAACTAATGGAGTATAGCGGGCTCTGTGAGGCATGTTGACATTAGTAGAATAGGTGTGCTTCGGTGAACGTATCTCCGAATCTTGATGCGCGTTTTTGGAGTTCCGGCGACGCGTTTACGGTGTTGCAGCTTGTGAGTTATGCCATCTACATTTCAGCACTAGAAGTCGTTTGAGCTACTTGTACCTACTATTGGGTCTATATCTAGATATATATAATAATGAGTCATTCATTCGTATATACTCGGTTCGCAAGTAAACAGTCTACAGTTTCAAGAAGAATGGATCGGGCGGCTCGTACTCGCGGTGCTCTGACGTCTTTCCTAGGAGGCCTCACCTACTTCATTATTTAGACAGTAGTCTGATCTAACTAGCCACACAAAATTTATATTCTAATAAACTAGCAACTAAGCATAGATCTAAGGTAAAAATTGCAACTAATTTGCTCCTGTTAATAGTCTGGCTATCGATTGACTTGTACTTATCAACGAAGCACAGTCTTTATTCGATGGTTCCTAATACATTGCAGTGAGGTTTTGCGTCTTATCGTTTTAATTAAGTCTTTATATCATCTGCTCGCTCATTCACTCACGATTACTCAGAGAATAGAATACATCAATTCATTCCTGAAAGCTTTAGTCTATATAGTATGAGTTGTGCCCTGCGATAATATCTATCTACTTAATAAAGTCAGATGATGGGTCAAAACCTACGCGTTCAATACATTCTCTTGAGCTGTATGGTCGTTTGGTTTACATATGTATACTATTATCACTACTCAACCTCCACTGTTTCTTTCTTTACTGTATCCCTCACACGCGAGGGGCTCTTTACTCTTATGATATAGAGAATCGGAGCCACGATCTATATTCTAATTAAAGGCGGTCTAGAAATGTAAGAACTCAGGTTTACTCGACGCTCTAAAATCTAATCACTTTGTCGTCTCAACTTGCTGTTCTATTACCTGGCGATCTTCACTTCCAACCGGCGACTCTAGGGCCATAGCTTTAGCTGAGCCCATATCCGAAGCATAGGCGATCTGGGGTCTCCACTTTGCTGAATTGCGTGGTGCCGTCTCCTCGAGCATCTTATCGACCTGCTCAAGTGTGAGTCCTTTGGTTTCAGGGACAAGGAACCAGGTGTAGACGAAAGCGATAGCACACAAGCTACCCCAGATATAGAAAACTTTGGCGCCGAGGTTGCCTTTGTCCTCGTCTACCATGTAAGGCGTGATTAAGCCAATGATGAAATTCCACAGCCCTAGTAAAACCGTAGTTAGTGCGAAGGAATTAAGCTTGAGTTGCCGTAAAATTCAGCATGAGTTCATGAGATTTATATAGAAAAAAAAAAGAATCCCAACTATTTTGACTTTGACTTACAATTGCTTGCAGTTGACAGCGCAACACCTCGTGCTCTGATGGTAAGCGGGAATATCTCTCCAATGAGGACCCAAGATGCGGGGCCCCAGGTGTTTGCAAAGCAGAATATGAAGATGCAGATGAAGGTAATCATTACTGGAAGCGCCAAGGTGGATTTCGTGACTGTACCGGTGATGGCGACGATGAATTGACAGACCGCCATGCTTAACGATCCCCAGATGAAAAGAGGTCGGCGCCCTATTTTCTCAATGGTCCAGAATGAGATAGGGGTTGAGAATACGTTTACGAAAGTCGTGATGAGAGATATTAGAAACGGGTCTTGAATAGCGCCGAGGTCTTGGAAGCTGTATATTTATTAGCATGGCCATACTTTTATTGATAATCGTGTCTTCGTAAGTCAGCAATAATCTAACAAATTGAATGATTGTAAGACCATAGACAAGGAGTACTAAAGATAATATCAATGTTTCAAACCTACTAGGAAGAGTCAGTCCCGCATGACCCAAATTTTTGAGGATAAAATGTTACAATCTTCTATGGTGCTTCAAGCCGTTTGTACATACCAAAGTGGTTCCAAAGTAGAAGACGAAGTTAACTCCAGTCAACTGGGAAATCATCTGAAGAGTTATTCCCAGGATTGTGCGTCGAAGATTGCTCGAACCATCCTTCAAGGAACCGCCAAAGCAAATGAGCCACGTACTCCAGTAACCGCCTTTAGGAAGAAGCGAACATTCATGCTCATGAGTGGCAACGATCTCGGTAAGCTCGCCCTTGATAAGATCGCTCGCGACATCTTGACCACGGAGTCGAGACAGGGAGTGGGCGGCGCGGTCAATTTCTCCTTTTCGGACATAGAACCTTGGCGACTCTGGAAGAAAATAGAGGCCGCCAGCGAGAACCATAGCCCATACCATCTGTATAGAAATGGGGATCCGGTAGGAGCCGCTATCGACACGGTTCTGGGTAGCGTAATCGACGGCGGAGGCGAGTAGTAAACCTTGTAACGTAAGAAACGTTAGGATGACTATAGCTACCTCGTGACATAAAGTAGAGAGGAGACTTACCAACAGTAATGAAAAACTGGTAGGCTGATACGATAGCCCCACGGACTTTGCGAGGCGCGATTTCAGACATATACAGGACGACTATTGCGCTGACACCTCCCACGCCCAGACCTGCCACAGCACGGCCGACAATAAGGAGAGACAGTCCAGCAGAAGCTAACTGGAAGATGACCCCAACAAGGAAAACCACGCAGCTTCCAAGGATAGTGGTTCGCCGGCCCACCGAGTCAGCAAAGTCACCAGCAGCGAGCGCCCCTGTGGAACGACATCAGCGCTTCGTACTTAACCGAAAAGACGAACGAGGGAGAGGGGAAGTATCTACCAATGAAGGTGCCAAGCGATAAGATCGAAGTGATGAGCCCCTTGGAAGGCCCACTCAGACTTGTTGCATCCGGACCCTCGATATGCTTGATGAAATAGGGCATCCCCATGACCCCATTGATGTAACCGCTATCGTAGCCGAAGAAAATACCCGAAAACGCGGAGAAGCCACACATTAGATAGGCTTTTAGGGTGACAGGAGCATCAAGCCAGTCTGAATTGGCCGGATCTATAACGACTGCGCGATTGGACATTGTTGGTAAAAGAAGCGTTATTAGTGTTGCTTAAATATATCATGGCAATTTTCTTTGAATCTCGGGTTGTGACACAAAACAGTCTAAAAGTATGTTTGCAGTAAGTAGGTCGATAAGCAAGTAGAACTTCAATTGGAACATAGGATCGAGGTATGAAAAAAAAAAACATGTAAGACAGATGCAATATAGAACGTGGTGAAATATTAACATGTATGAAGATAAATCAAGGTTTGGAGGGCTATGCTAGATCCACCTAAAGGGCTTGAAGGAAAGTGCACATATATGTCCTTTGGGTATCTGTGGTTAAATGTTGAACGAAGGAAAGATCGTTTGTATATAGGGGAGCGCTTGACTTCGCATCGGCTTGAGGCAGCTGGCGAGGCAACAAGCGACTGGTCTCCTCGTTATATGGAAAACACAGTGGCGAAATAGGAAACATTTCAGTTAATAATCACTAGCTATCCCTTTCATACTCTCGAATAGTTAGATATCGTGCTTGCGACATATGCACGAACATCGCAATATAGGTAGAAAATTTACTAGTTCGAACACTCGTATACGTCGTGAGTCCGGGTGTTTAGTTTGACTGCAGTGTTCTTGTTAAACTCGAGGGAGTAACCCATGGTAATAAGAATGCGAGCTATTTTTATTGAGTGTATATGTTCACTTGGGCCAACTGGATGAATAGGTCTCCGAGTGGTCGGTGACTATGAAGCAATCCAGACTCACGTTAGGAAAACACAGTGTCTGGTTAAAGTCAAGTTCTTGTTTATCATCACAGTGTCGCAGTACTGGAATTATGTATACATACGATCAAGTATAAGACTACTAAAAACACAGGCAAGGGCCGAGGGTGTTGGTATATAGGCGGCTCGCCCGGCACAGGCACTCTGCTGTACCCTCATTCCACCTAAAACGCCAGGTTGGATATAACACAGGTTTCCCAAATTTACACGCCAGTGACACCAAGCAAAATGCGCGAGATACCCAAATATCGATGAAATCTTGGTCGAAAACAATCGGGGTATCGAATCAAATCGTCTTCTTCGGAGCTCTGCTCAACCATGCATCATGAGAATGCGAGGCAGATCAACCAACGCACACCCACTCCGCAAAAACACACCATCTTGCAGTGCGATCTGCAAGCACGAGGCCTCGCCAGACACCACGTTCTGAGCATTTGATTATCGTTTCCCATGTACCGCCGTCGCTTACCTCGTCTTCGCCACTGAACTGGCGTCCGCCAACGCCGATCCCTCTTCGCTCCTCTTTTCTCATGAGTCTTAAGATCTTGCCGCCCGGTGTTTGGATCGCTAGCTTAGCCGGCTTTTTTCCAGCTATGCTTCCAGTTGCCGAGCTGGGAGCCGATGCCGCAGCGCTGCTAGTCATGCTCATAGCACTGGTTGGCCGTGCGAAGGGAATCGGGCTCGCACCACCTGGGTTGCTAGGAGCACCGTTGTTGCCCAGGCTGGACGGGTGTTGCCGGATGGCGAAGACGAATGTATTATTCAGAGCTAGGCGCTGGCACTGTGGCTGAACAACGTAGATGTCATGACGCTGGGCGTGTGGCGTTGGGTGACGTGTTACGAACTCGTAAGGTGGATTCTCACCGGTGTGGATAATTGGGAGAGCGAACGCGAGAGGATGTGGGATATCCTTGATGCTGTGCATGAGACCTCTCTTGCCGGCATAAACCTTTAGAATACCCGTGCCCTCATCTCCTGGCAGAAGTGCTTTCACTGTGTAGCGTTTTATGCCACTGTACCATTCCGCTTGGGCTAGAGCTCGCTTTTTAACCACATCACCGCTTTCGAAGAAATCCCCATCCGAGTCTCGCGAATAAGCTCGAACCTCGACTTCTGCGGCTATCTCAACATCCTCTGGTACGTTGAATTTTATATGCAGCATTTCTAGATCCTCAATCCGGATAAGAGACGTGTTGAAGTCAACCATAGCGATGGCGTTTTTGAAATAGGGTGGACAAGTACCGGGTAAATTCAGAAGCGTCTCATGAGCCACAGGTGGACAGATGTGCTGTTGTGCATGGTGTTCAGGAATGTGTGTCCAGCAAAGCTCCGTAGGCCTAGTCAAGAACCACCAAAACTCCGCAGTTCCGCTGCCGGCGTTCGAATAAAGGGCTCGGCGGGGGTTGGAGGGGCTCGCAAGAGAGCAATCTATCATTCGCCATTCATCGTCGACAAGCACAGCGTTCCACCAGTGATTTGGTCGAGGCATAATACTCGCTTCGGGCACTTCGCCGGGCGTCTTTAGATAGCCTCGCACTATCTCAGAGTGAATGCCGGTAGCAGCGCACATTTCGTGCACTAGAACGGCATATTCCTCAGCGCATCCTCGTCTGGTCTGGATAACTCGCCGTGTATCAACCTCGCCTTCAAAATCTTCTTCCCAATTTATTTGCTCGGTGACCCAGACGAAAATGGCTCGAAGGCGTTGTACATCGCTCCTGTATGGTCGGCAAACATAAGTTGTCGCAAGAGTTACTGAAGTTGTCATTGGCGGCAAGCTGCTGACAAAACGTGAGTTCTTATCGACTTGGCTGAGATTGAGACTTTGGTAGTTGATCGGCTCTCGAACTGGAAGCCCATCCGCGCCCTCATCTCCTTCGATGCTCTCGTAATATTCGTCAACAGGGTCTATCGCTGGATAGTCCATCATTTGGCAACGGTCACGTCGCTCGTTGCGCTCATTCTTGCTCAAAGTGTTAGATCTATTCACGTCACGCCGCACTTGAACCCAATCGACGCTGCTGTCGAGTCCCATATCACGAGCAGCATCTCGGCCCAAGTTTGTCGTGCTCAGTCCACCCGCAATAGCTGTGATGCCATCGGGCCCCGAGCGCTTGGAAGGCGATTGCAATGATGCAGTGCCTATCGCTATACTGCTTCGGCCGGAAGCGACACCGGTTTTGGTTGCCTCCAATATTCTTTTGATGAGATTTGTTTTCTTCGGTTTTACCCCCGCTGGCTGCACAAGTCCCCCAATAGCTGCAATACCGTGTTCATTGAAACCGGCTTGAGACTGAGGCCTCATTGCAGATGTAGAGTGACTTGGATGATAAGAGACACCGGTAAACGGCGTTGTTGGCCGATTTGGGTCCCAATCCTCATCGCCGTCCCTGAAGTCTAAGGCACTGCGTGTCCGATTCTTTCTAGCTAGGCTGCCTGCGCTCGTAGAGCTTATTCCACCGGCGGACGTACCACTCATTAGACTGCGATTAGTGCTTTGCGTGTTTGTGCTGGTGGTGGTCGTGTTGCTTTGGTTACCAGAAGAAGCGTTAGTTGAGTTCGTTTTT
Organism: Nemania diffusa; assembly: GCA_038501195.1. Classification (NCBI taxonomy): domain Eukaryota; kingdom Fungi; phylum Ascomycota; class Sordariomycetes; order Xylariales; family Xylariaceae; genus Nemania; species Nemania diffusa. The sequence goes on along the minus strand of JBBPUQ010000010.1, from coordinate 444,696 downwards.
GTAGTCGCTGTTCTACCAATAAGTCCAACTTCATAAGATGACTTCTGTTTCCGTAGACCGCGCTCGCTGCGGAAGCCATCGCCCATAGACGATTTGGGTCGGTGGCTCTTAAGTGGTGCAGGTGGCGGAGGATCCGGATCATGACTGTTGGACCCTATGCTTGAATTATGCTGGTGCATCCTCCGGAGGCGAGTCTCCATCCGTTCTACATAGTTGTCCAGCTGAGGAAGCGGGTCATCATTTTTGTAGCCACTGTGAACCGTATTCTCCCGCGATGACTCGCCACCGTACGACTCGTAGCCAGAATCCTGGTGAGCAAGGCCCATGGAGGTCTGCGGCCTCATTTGCTTTCTTCGAGATCGGTGGTGAACTAGGTCGAAAGACTCTGGCGACCATGGATCAAATGATGGCTCGGGGGACTCGCTCTGCCGCGGCATACCTAATGCGTCCAGTTGTTCGATTACACCATCCATGGCCTCGCGTAAGGGTGAAGGGGTAAATCCGGCTCCCATGGGAGATGGTGGTACTGGCGAAACTGCGCGAGGGGTCTGATATCCGTGGTGGCGGGACCGATCATCATAGGAAGCATTCGAATTTCCTCTAACGATCAGACTGCGGTGAGGGGGCGGGGCAGGCGGCGGAGGTGACTCGCGCTCGGCTCCTGGTCGGTAGGGCCTAAAGTTAAAAGAAGGAGCAGGAGATGGTGCTCTCGGCTCATAGGCTTGCGCTGGTTGAGGTGCCGGTGACGGGGCTCTAGCCTCGTAGTGTTGTAGGAGTGATGGTACTGGTGAGGGTCCCCTATGATGGTGGCCGTGTATTTGTGATGGAGCGGGCGAGGGAGCTCGAGAATGATAAGAGCTCGTAGGCGGGGCAGGAGAGGGAGGGCCACGGCTATAATTAGGTATATGCGGCGGAGCTGGAGAGGCGGCTCGAGAATGGTAGGAACCGACAGGAGGTGCTGGCGAGGGGCCTCGGTGATACGTATGGTGAGGAGGCGCGGGTGAAGGGGCCCTTGAGACATATTCTCGAGGTTCTGGGGGCGTCGGGGCATGGCTAACCTTCTCGCGAACAGTGCGCTGGAACGAACTGGCTGAGTCTTTCCTGGGCGGCGTGTGGGAGGGCTGCCGTATAATTTCGGGTTGCTTTGCTGTCGTATAGTGAGGTGCTTTGGCATATGCCTCAAAGGGCTTGCGAAATGGCTTCGACTTTGTTTTCTGCAGGCTGCTTGTCGGACTAGGCGTGTTGCTCGAGGTCAACGGACTTATTGATCTGCTGATGGGACGGAAGTCATCGGGCAGCACCTCGACAAAGTTGGACGGGAAGACGCCAACGGTTTTGTTGCGCCGTAACCTCCCGGTCCACCATGAGCCGTCTCCTGCATTTAGACACTCGATCAAGTCTCCTTCGATGAATCCAAGGTCTCGCGAAGACTGCCACGTAGAATTTATTAGCGCGCTGGTCATACATATGGAGAGAACTACTCACCTCTCCTCCCCACGAATAGACGGCTCTGCACCAACACGGAAACCGCGTGGGCAAAGGGAGAGGCGCTGGAACCATTGCTTCCAGCGTCTGCCCCAAGGCAACTATCTCTCAAGTATGGCGCTTGTCGTCACGCTCCGGCTCACTTCAAGTTGCAAATCAAGAATCGGGTATCAATCGTGCGTTCGAGGTATTAGTGGTGTTTATGTGTACGCGATCTCGCTTGGTCATCCGGCTGAGCAGAGGTTTCTGCGCCTTGTTGTGTTCGGGTTTAGGTGCCTCCCAATCGTCGCGTAGTAAACCCGCGTAGTGCCGTTCGACAAACAAGTACCAGGTAGCCAACAATTTGGTGGGGTGTATAGTGCGTGGTAGGTATTACTGCCTGGCAGCTATAATAGCAGAAACACAATATGTAGGAATTAATCTGCGAGCAAATTAAACGCAGGCAAACAGTGAACAAGCATTTACAGGCCAGCTGTTGCCAGTTAGCTTATCGATGAAGTGTGTTTAGGGCAAGACATGGTGCAAGTGAGACAGTTCGTAAGTCCTAGGAATAGAGTAACCGAGGTCACTTCGTACTTTTCCAAACAGAGGGGTCCCATTTACCGTTGCCCAGTAACGGCTCGCGCGGGTGCCCATGAAGCCAATGAAAGTTGTGGATCTACATGTAGCTCATTACTACATATACGTAGGTAGTTTTAGGTCCTGAAGGTACCTTACTAGGATATAGGTACCTAATCTTAGGTACCTACCTATACTCGAGATACAGTAGCGATCCCGATTATAGAATATTCGCCTATCGTAGCATGTTTCTGTGAAGCTTGAGGATATCTCTTTTCATGTTCAATGGGAAAGTGGGATTCTGTCCGAGAAATGTCCATGCATGTGAGTATATGTACAGATATAGTTTTACTATTATAGGTGTAGCTACTGTAGGCCAGGGGACACTTAAACCAGCGTCACCCCACCAACGAGATCTACCAGGTACCTAGGTACATACGTAGGTACAATTTGCGATGCTTGTACGTGTATATGTGTACTGTCCATTGTAGCTGCACTACACACTACACGTAGGTAGGCAGTACCTGGCATGAGAAGTGAGACATTCTACTCTGTAATGATGCCCTGTTCTTAGACTTACACAGGCTTTATCTAAATATGAAATCCGCAGCATTATGAGAAGTGTCATTGCGCTACTACAGCAGAAACCAGGCCGTCGCAAAAGAAAAGGCTAAACTACTGTAGGTACCTAATTGCAATTAGGGCCAAACAACACACTAGGTACCTATTGGTCTGAAGAGGTAAAGGTTTCTCAATTGGGAAGAGGTGCTATGCCTAAACTGGAAAACTGTTGTTGATCCTAGCTTTCCTGGCCCCTGACAACCAACCAGTCTACCTACCTGCCTCTTAGATAGTACTGCGCTCGTACTTAGGTGCTATCGCTGACACTTACCTACTCTACCTACCTACTATCTACATCTTCGTCGATTTCGAGGCTTTTTTTTTTTTTTTTTTTTTGTAACCTGTCACTAGTAGCTGTCGACTACGCGTCCCTCCAATCCCCGGTGTTCTTGGTACCTTCTCGTACACGCTGGCTGTTTATTGACACTGCTATCAGCTTTAATCTGTGTGAGCATTGGTGCACATTCTCGTGTCTACGTGCGGTTGTTGCTGCACCATGACGGACGAAGCGATTGCTAGCCACTATCAGGTTCTCGAGGAACTGGGTCGTAAGTAGAATCCGTCGCAGTAGTGGCCAAACCTGATATATACTCAAAGTCTAATGCTAACCTTGTTCCGACGAGTATAGGCGGTAGTTTTGGTGTAGTCTACAAAGGCATTGAGAAGGCAACGGGAGAGGTGGTCGCTATCAAGCATGTTAGTCCCTCGCATCCCAAGCTCATCCGAGTCATGCCCTCGGCAACAAACCTTTGACTGACACGGTTTCATTTAGATCGATCTCGAATCCACCGACGATGATATTCAAGATATTCAAGCCGAAATATCTGTTTTGAGCACGTGTGCCAGTTCTCATGTTACACAGTACAAGGCAAGCTTTCTACGTGGAAGCAAGCTATGGATCGTCATGGAGTATTTAGGAGGTGGCTCGTGTCTCGATCTGGTATTATCTCCCTTGAAGCGCTTGTTTATTATTCTCTTTTACTAATATTGGGCTTTCGCGCAGCTGAAACCTGAGCCTTCCTATTTCACCGAACCACATATTGCGATTATCTGTCGTGAACTCCTCCATGGCCTCGAATACCTTCACGCCGAAGGAAAGATTCATCGAGATATCAAGGCCGCGAATGTTCTACTATCGGAGTCCGGAAAGGTCAAGCTGGCTGACTTCGGTGTAGCTGCCCAGCTCACCAACATCAAGTCTCAGCGCAATACATTCGTCGGCACCCCTTTCTGGATGGCACCAGAAGTAATTCAACAGTCTGGCTATGACTTCAAGGCGGATATTTGGTCATTGGGTATCACAGCCATGGAGATGGCAAACGGAGAGCCCCCTCATGCAAACTTACATCCTATGAAGGCTCTATTCCATATTCCTAAGAACCCCCCGCCAAGATTGGAAGGCAACTTTTCCAGAGATTTCAAAGATTTCATTACACAATGCCTCATGAAAAGCCCAGATCATAGACCCTCGGCTAAAGAGTTACTAAAGCACCGGTTCATCAGGTCTTCGGGCAAGAGCGAGGCCCTGCAGGAACTGGTCGAGAGGAGGCGGACTTACGATGCTACTAAAACTAAAAAGAGGAGCCGGCCCTTCTACCAGGAGACTCTTCAAGACTTTTCGCCTCAAGCTGACCAGGAAGAGTGGGTGTTTGACACGGTTAGGTCCGTCGTACCTCGGAAAGCAACAGTCAAGTCACGAAAACCATCGTCCATCTTCTCTACTGAAGAGGCACTACGACGGATGGACCCAAAGGACGCACCGCTACAGCCCTCATCTCCAGCACCTTCCACCATGCGAAAATCTACTGTTCTAAGACAGCCGTCCGGGGTGCAAATGTCTAGTACTCGGTCTGTTCGTGGCCCTGCTGCGCCAGCCTTGCGACGTCCACTCCAACCTGACATGTCATTCGGTAACTCTGGTTCCTCACAACGCCTCTTTCGAAGAGTGCCATCTGATGGCTCTAGCTCCGGTCGGGCCTCTTCTCCCAGCCCATTTGATGATATTACAGATGAGAATAAGCATCCCAATGCGGTCGAGGTAACCAGCAAAGAGGCGATACTGGGCCGACGCTTGTATTCAAAAGCCCTCGATCCTGCTCTCGCAGAACTCCATGCACAGACATCTAGCATGGCTAAACGAGAAGCCCTTGCAAGACTCTCAGAGGCGTTTGCCGCACTTGATGCCGTGGACCCTGAGGGGGCCTATCATCTTTTCCGCAACGTCAACTCTATTGCCGCACAAGACAGCAAACTGTCCAACGTATTCTTAAACGGCCTCGGCTCTTTAAGGGATCCTAGCGATTCGGACAAGCCGCATGGGACGGTAATCATCAAGAGTCCGCCGGGTAACGTACCCACGAGCCTAACAAAGCTTGTCCTAGCCGCCAATAATCCACATCTGAAGAGCCATAGGAGGCGTCAGAGCGCCGCCTTGGCAAATACCTGTGCTGGTAACTCTGAAAAAGCTGTCAGGCCAGAACGAGATGCTGAGAAAGCAGCATTACACGCTAAGTACCCTGGCCGCGAGTCACAGCCTGGCATGGAACATTGCAAGCAGCTCTCTGATGTCCTTTATAGCCGATGGGTTGACGGCTTACGCCTACGCTGGTCTGGTACATGAGTAGCCGAAGCCTTCTAATTTTCGTTTGCCCTGGCGTCCTATCTCGTGACGTTTAACGAGCCCTGGAGATGGTATTCAAAAAACAGTCTGCTATTTTCTGCGATAATCAGGAGCTTGATGTATAAAATGTATGTTGCACCGGGGGGGGGGGGGGGGGGTTGGTCACACCAGGTGTCATATGTATTGCTATTGTTGGGTTTTGATGTTCTATGGTTCCTTTTGGGAGGCGTTTTTGCTATTCGCTGGTTGGTCTCACGTAGGCCTATGGGTGCTGCGAGTCAGGTGTTTTTGTTTGTCTCGGTCGTGGTTAACAACCGAGCTGGGGTTTTTGTTGTTTTTTGCCCCTTACATCTCCTGCGATGGGCACTGGTCTTCTAGAAATATAAGGAGCAATGAGCATAAAGGGATATCTTGCTGTCTTCCTTCTCTGATTCTCAAGTTTGTAGGATATGAATAGGGAAACCTACGTCTCCTTTGACTAGATGCATAAACGTTGGGACATCTGCTTCTCTATAATTCCTGCGAAGCAAGATACATGCCCTCAATATTATTCATGTTTCTTAACTAATAGTACCCCAGACTCGGCATCTAGGAATTGTAATGGTTGTTCCATTATGTCAACGCATATGTATTTGATATTAGCAGTTACCTAACAAATAGTAAAACGAAGCCTCCGAGGAAACATTACGCACCTACCTGCCGGAGAAAAACGTACACATGTATTGCTATAATAAATACAGGTATAATTGAATATATAGCGAGATGTTTTGAAAATGGAGCAGTATTTTTATTCTTGTACTGAAGGGCTAGTATAACATGGCGCCGGCCAGGTCACTTTAGTTTCAGTTTTTTTGACTCGCATGCTGTTATATCGTACGCAGTGTTGCAAGAAAACATACCCGAGCAATTTTGCAGCAATTCCATAATAAAAACAAGAACACCTTTCCAGCTGTAATTCTTTTTATTTTTAAAGTAGGCACAACCTGAAAAGCATCGTACTACTTTCGGCTTAGTGATATGCATATAGTAGAATAATAGAAGTTCGACCGGGAGGTGCTAGCACGAGTTCTAGCGTGTCCTAAAAACCGGGCCCCTATGTATGTATATTACCTGCATGTCGCCCCACCTTCTACACATGCACTTACCTAACGCATAGACCTAGGTACCTAGCCTATATGCTGTGAATGGTCGCGTCTTCAACCTGCGCTCCCTGCACAATAACAGCGTGAGCTGCTGTAAACACGCCGTAAACACGCCGTCGTCTTCCAAACCCATGTCTACGTTATCATGGAGAGTTTCCTTCGCGAATGGAGGCTAGACGCCCTTAATAAAGCTCAATACGAGTCCGCAGTCTTCATCGGTGATAAGTTATTAGCTCTCACTAGTATGCTTTCTCTTATCCATTGCTCGATGGTGTCTGTGAGACGCTAACAAGTTTGAGTAGATGATGATCAGGATGCCTTCTGGCTAGCACAAGTACATTTTTCTACTGGGAACTACACTCGGGCACAAGCATTCCTCTCAAAGCAGGATCTCATTGCTCACAACCCAGCTTGCCAGTACCTAGCCGCTCACTGTTTCATCAAACAGTCTCGCTACGATGAGGCTTTGGCTGTGCTCGGGGAGCGCAATCCCACGCATCTCATCTCAAACCATGCCACTAAGCGCAAAACACAACACAGCAATAGTCGCTCTACGACCCACGCAGGCCGCGGGGTATCTAGAGCTCAAGATAGGCGGGATGAAGTATCAGGCGAGGAAACAACAAATAGGCGATTCGAGGCCGCCATGTGCTATTTAAGGGGCATTTGCTATGCAAAACAGAATGCCTTCGACCGAGCCAAAGAATGCTACAAGGATGCTGTCCGTATCGACGTACAATGTTTTGAGGCCTTCCAACAGCTGATGAAGAATTCCCTGATGTCGCCAGATGAAGAATGGCAATTCCTTGAGTCTCTTGATTTTGACGCCATAATGGTACCTGGAGATACTTCCTCATCACAGGAAGCTGCCGAGTTTACCAAAATGCTCTACACTACGCGGCTTTCTAAGTACCGGAACCCCGATTCATTCACCACAGCTTGTGAGACTTTATCAACTCACTACAATCTCGCCTCAAATCCAGATCTTTTGCTCGCCCGAGCAGACCTTTTATACACTCAGTGCAGATACAAGGATGCTTTGGCTATAACGGAACCCGTTCTTCAAGAGGACAAGTACAATTTCAGCATATATCCTTTGCATCTTGCTTGCTTGTTCGAGCTCAAGATGAAGAATGTTTTATTCTTAATAGCACACGACCTTGCTGATAACCACCCCGAGGAGCCTTGCGCCTGGCTTGCTGTGGGGATTTATTACTTTGCGATCGACAAGATTGCCGAAGCTCGGCGGTATTTTAGTAAGGCTAGCATGATGGACCCGCATTTTGGGCCTGCTTGGATCGGCTTCGCCCATACCTTCGCGGCCGAAGGGGAGCACGACCAGGCCATCTCAGCATATTCAACGGCGGCCCGCCTATTCATGGGCACGCACCTCCCCCAAGTATTCTTAGGAATGCAGAACCATGCTCTCAACAAGATGACGCTCGCTGATGAATTTTTGAAAACTGCATATGGCCTCTGCAAAACTGACCCCTTGCTGCTCAATGAGATGGGGATTGTGTATTATCACCAAGATCGCCCACAAGATGCTGCCACGCTGTTTCTTAAGGCGTTAGAGGTAGCTGATGATATTGATGCAGAACCGCAGGCTTGGCTCTCTGCCCGGACAAATCTCGCGCACGCTTATAGGCGTGCAAAGAAGTATGATGATGCTCTAGACCAATTTGACGAGGTCTTGCGACAGGGCGGCAAGGATGCTGCCATTTTTGCTGCAAAGGGGTTGATATACATGGAACAGGGAGACAAGTGGGACTCGGCTGTCGAAGTGCTGCATCAAGCACTAGCGATACATCCACAAGACCCGATCGCGACAGAGCTATTAAATAAGGCATTAGAAGAAACTGCTGGAATGCTAATCTGAAAGGCAATATCAACTTACACTCGGCTTCTAAAACCCGGTATAGAACCGCACAGCTATTCATGTACCCCCCCACATATTGCCTAAGTTAAACCTTAGGAAATAAGTTAGTAGCCTTAGTTTCGGGGTTGCAAAGGACGCTCCTTTGGCCTGGAGCTGTCGATCTCTTCGTTTTATTGCGTAGGCTGGATTGGTTGCCATTAAAACTGAACATCGTATAACCTCTCAACGCTATATATCACTCTACGGTGTAGCACCGAAAGCACTAAAAGCGCTGATAGGCTATAGCTAGCTGCTTCTAGGTAGAAGATCCTAGGCAATGTATGGCTAGAATAGGTTGTGTTATGTTGCGCGTGTCTTTGCTCGCTGTATTGTACGTTATCAAGATTAAAGACTTGTGAAGCGGCAGTGGTATATTCGAGTCTTGCTGTTTGGGAATACTGCTATATGGAAGGTATATAACAGTATGCGGCTATCAAAGTCGGGGCTGCCAATACAGGGGATATATTAAACATTATTCTAACAACAATACTAAGAAGGTTAAGAGCTGGTTCCTCTAATAAACTTCAATAACACACTCGGCGGTTAAAGGGGCTATCCTGAGGCTAGGTAAGTAGGTTTATCCATGATCTTCTTAGAAACTTCTATGATGTGACGCGGACACTAGCCAAGGTTCTAGTACTTACACGTGTGAAGGCACATCTACATAGGTATGTAGGCATCTAAGTTTGGCAGGTACAGTGGGTAGGTAGGCACCTAATATTTGTTAATTGGCAGTTCAGCTTGCGGGTACTTGATCCTGGATAGGTACCTATCCGATAAATGCTTACTGATAAGGTGATTCCTATCTACATAATCACGTGGTTTAAGAACGCTACGCGGGTCGAACTGTTCTCAAGTTTAGACCCAAAACGTTTCGCCTCCAAAAAGTACTTGTACCACACCTACCGTGCCGGACTCTCAGCACATTAATTCTCGATTTCTTCCTTCCAGCGAATCCTCGATTCCCAAACGCGACCGCAGTCACAAATAAAAGTCGCGCCTCTATTCGCCCTTCACCATGTCGTGGAGAAATCAAGGCATTACGGGCTCTAACAACATCCCTCTCGGTACTCGTCGCCGGTTTGGTGGCGAACCAGATGGTATCGAGTCGGGGCGTGAAGAGATCATAGATGGTCTTGACGGCGTCTTCAATGGCGATCGTGATCTCAAGCGTGGTCGCAGTCCCGAACCGAGTAAGCATCATAGCCTTCAATCTAACCGTCTTTGTTTTCTGTATTTCGTCGATTCTAATTGTGTATTGTAACAGGAACCGAGTCAGATGGTCCTCGCCGTCGCAAGAAGCGCAATAGATGGGGCGATGCCTCCGAGAACAAAGCAGCTGGTCTCATGGGCCTTCCTACTGCTATCGTAGCCAACATGACAAGTGAACAACTCGAAGCATATACCTTGCATCTACGAATCGAAGAAATTAGCCAAAAATTGAGAATCGACGATGTTGTCCCTGCTGATGGTGACAGGTAAATACTCTCCCCCTGCTCACCTACCAACAGAAAGATGACATCCCTTTACTAACTCATGCATATCTCAGGTCCCCCTCTCCTCCACCACAGTATGATAATCATGGCCGCCGTGTCAATACTCGAGAATACCGTTACCGCAAGCGTCTAGAAGACGAGCGACACAAACTGATTGAAAAGGCCATGAAGACCATTCCTAACTACCACCCGCCACAGGACTATCGCCGGCCGACCAAGACGCAAGAAAAAGTCTATGTGCCGGTCAATGATTACCCGGAAATTAACTTCAGTGAGATTGCTAACCCTCTAACCTTTCTAACCATGCCTTTCTCCCCTTCTTGTTCAGGATTTCGCCAGGAGTACAGCTTCAGATCTATCCGTAAAGTACAGGTCTTGGCTGCATCTAACTACATTCCCTTGTTTAACTTACAACGCGTACTAACACTTAGCTCTTCTTACTAAAGTCGGCTTACTTATTGGCCCTCGTGGCAATACTCTAAAGAAGATGGAAACTGAATCCGGTGCTAAGATTGCCATCCGCGGAAAAGGTTCCGTAAAGGAAGGTAAAGGCCGGTCTGATGCTGCGCATGCAAGTAACCAGGAGGAGGATCTCCACTGCTTAATCATGGCGGACACGGAGGAGAAAGTCAACAAAGCCAAAAAGCTCATCCACAACGTTATTGAGACCGTAAGTTGAAGATATATGTCCCCATCTCTAATCGCTTAACATGAAATGCTGAGCTGTCCATAGGCAGCTTCTATTCCCGAAGGTCAGAATGAACTGAAGCGAAATCAACTTCGAGAACTTGCGGCACTTAACGGCACTCTCCGTGACGACGAGAACCAAGCATGCCAGAATTGTGGTCAGATTGGCCATCGGAAATACGATTGTCCCGAGAAGCAGAATTTTACCGCCAACATTATTTGTCGCGTCTGTGGAAATGCTGGTCACATGGCTCGGGATTGTCCCGATCGCCAAAAGGGCGCTAGCTGGCGAAATGACGGTCCCCGTGCTGCTGGTCGGATCAACGGAGGAGATGGTGTTGATCGTGAATATGAGGTAAGTTTCGCCGCGTTATGTGCTTTAAGCCTCCTACCACGGTGATTAACTCAGTTTGTTTAGCAATTGATGCAAGAGCTTGGTGGCGGATCAGGCGGACCCCCTGCTCGAATTGAAGCCGGACCGGGCTCCTACAACAATAATAGCAACGGCGACAGCAAACCTTGGCAGCGCGGCCCAACTGGCGCAGCTGCTCCCTGGCGCTCTCGCAATGAAGATCGCGGTCACGAAGGTGGTGGCAGCAGTGGTGGCAGTGGGACGGCTCCTTGGCGTGATCGTGGTAATCGTGGCGGCGAAAGTCAAGCAGGCGATTACTATGGCGGCCAGAATTACAACAATGGTTCTTCCGCTCCTGGCGCTGCTCCTTGGCATCAGCCTAATCACGGTAACAGCCAGGCAAGCTACGGCGGGTATCCTGGCTACTCTGGTTATGGCGGCTCAGCCCCGGGAATGGGGCCGCCTCCCGGGCTTCCCGCAAACCCCCTTGGTGCGCCTCCTGGACTGCCTGGCAACCTTAACGCCTTGATCCAGCAGTATGCAGGTGGAGCGGCACCACCTCCGCCGCCATCTGATGGGGCTCCTCCACCTCCTCCGAGTGATCAGCCCCCTCCGCCTCCTCCTGGTGCTTAGTGCGAAGCATGATGGTCGATGTTGCTTTTGGGATACTAACCTAACCTCTGTTGACGAATTCGTTTTTCTTTCGCATCACTAATCATTTCGATCAATTCGATGTTGCCCACTAACTACGCCTTTGCGCGCTGTGTTGACCTAAACAACATGACATCTAGGAAACGTCCATAAGCATTCTATCACGTTAAAGCGGCATAGTTAGGCCACATGCCCAATCAATCCCAAAAAGGAACGAGAGTACTTCGATGTATGTTTAGGCAACTAGGACTAACCTGTAGATAAGAAATTGAGAACACATAGTATTACAAAAGTGAGAACGGATATGAGAACGGGGTACTTGCATTGGCGCAAACCTACCTTTTGTGAATGATGTATCATTTTCCATACTCTAGAGTCTAGACAGGGCCTAGGGTAGGAGGAGGACTGCAGAGATGAGCTTAAATTATGGGGTTTGGGACTCGCCATACTGTACTTGCTCCAATTTTAGCTGCAACGGACAACTCTTCCCGCTTTCTTCAGCTGTACATACCTCCAGGTAGGTATTCTGTAGAAGTCCCGATTTAGAGTTTCGAGTCCAGCAACATACTAGTCTAAATACCGAACTCGACATGGTTCATTCGGCTTCCATCTAATTCAATTAGAGCAAGGACAAACACGTCGAGGTTTTTAATCATACCTACGATACTTTCTCTATGATACCTATACCTAGAATTGTTTTACCTCGGTCCTTGAGTACCTAATCCCTGCAGCTCAGCTGAGCTTCCCTACCTACCTACATATGTACATACATATGTACGCATACATATGTACCCAAGTTATCTTATCTTCGTCATTAAGGGAGCAGTGATCCCCCCACTTACCTGCCGAATATCAAGACTAGAGCTCGACGAACTGTCGCGACTCAGCTCTTTCGTCGCGCGCGCCCTGTTTCTGCATTGTGCTGGTGGCGCGCCGTTGCTGCGTCGCATTATCACAGGACTGCCGCTCCTCCTCTTGCCGACACATCCTACACACCCTACACATCTTCTGCAACCATGGCTCTCTCGAATCCCGTAGCCTTCCGACCGTTCTCTGTATCCTTCTGGACCACCGTCACCTACCTCGCCCTCCTCATTCCGCTACTCATTATACATGAGACGGTTCCTCCGCCTCCCCCTAACGCGACTACATATCACGGCTTAAACCTGACGCGAGCATGGCTAGACTTAACTATATTGTCGCACTCGTATCATCCCTTCAACAGCCGAAAGAACGACGAAATTCATAACTGGCTTCTGTTGCGATTGGACGAGATCCGGCAAAGCAACGCGGCTGCCGAGTCCGACATGGTTGTTCTGGAAGACGTAAGCTCCAACCTCACCACGTCCGACTCTATATGGGGTCCGAACACCAGGAACGCTGCCTATTTTGAAGGAAAGAATATTATCGTCTACATCAGGGGAAAGGATGATCCTCCTGGACGCTGGTGGGAGGATGGCTCGGCAAGTTATAATGCAGACAGGGTCATCGGCAAAGGTGGTGTTTTGCTGAACGCCCACTATGATTCGTGAGTGTCGGGGTTTTGCCGTACCTGGCAGAAGATACTAACATTGACGTAGCGTATCTACCGGCTTTGGCGCAACAGACGACGGCATGGGCTGTATCACTGTGCTCTCCATGGTAGATTACTTCTCGCGCTCCGAGAATCAGCCTCAGAAGGGCATTGTCGCCCTGCTGAACAACAACGAGGAAGATTTCCTGTGGGGAGCCCAAGCTTTCGGGAACAGCCCATTCATGCCGTTCTGCCACACGTTTCTTAACCTCGAAGGTGCTGGGGCCGGAGGCCGCGCGACTCTTTTTCGGACCTCTGACGCCGAGGTCACCGCCGCCTATCGTGGAAGCCCGAATCCGTTTGGTACCGTCTTAGCGTCCGATGCCTTTAGCCTTGGCGCAATCCGGAGCAACACCGACTACATTGTTTTCAACGGCGTCTACGGCATGAGGGGGCTTGACCTGGCCTTCTATCGGCCCCGCGCCAGATACCACACAAACCAAGACGACACAACGCATGCATCCAGGGCGAGTTTGTGGCACATGCTTAGCAACTCTTTGCACACAATGAAAACACTTTCAGGTAATACCGGACAGACCTTCATTGGAAGCCGAGGGGATCGAGATCGCAACAAGGTCCCCAACGGCCGCGGCAATTCTGGTGTTTGGTTTGATTTCTTTGGGAAAACTCTTGCCCTCTTCGAGCTACGAACCTTTTTTGCATGGTCCCTTACGCTGCTAATTGCTACGCCACTGATACTTGCCGGCATTACCTACCTACTCATGCGACAAGGAAAGTATTACTTTTTCTCAGCAACGGTGTCTCCTTACCAGGGAGCCGTTCTTGATCCTATTATGCTAGGCGGTCAAAAAGGGATGCTGAGGTTCCCCTTTGCTCTAGGCGTCGCAGGAGCTCTAGTTGTTGGATCTGCTTACCTGGTGACTAAAATCAATCCCCTTGTCATATATAGCAGTGAATATGCCGTGTAAGTCGTGTATATGCTTGCTTTTGTTGGGGCGCAACACACGGAACTCTAGCTGATTATGTGGGCAGATGGGCGATGATGTTGTCCTTATTTTACGTTGTGTTCTGGACCATTATGGCGAGCGCAAACTTCGCAAGGCCCAGCGCTTTGCATCGAGGCTACTCTATTATCTGGCTCTTCGCCGTTGCCTGGCTCCTTGAAGTCGCTAACACTGTCTTCGAAGACCGTTTTCGAATTGCTGCCGGGTACACATTCGTCTTCTTCCATGCGGCCACTTTTCTTGCGACAGCAATAACACTTTGTGAATTGCTCGCACTTCCGTCGAAAATGGCGTTTGCGCAGCGCGTCCACGCGGCGCATGACGCTACGGACCATGGCGAGGAGCATATAGTAGAGCATATCGAACCGGGTCCTCATCCAGATGGCTCTAGCGACGTCGGAGAGGATGAAGCGGGTGAAGAGCCCGCGCCCACCACTTCGGAAACAACCCCTTTGATAGGCAGAACCACCTTCGGAGCAGCCTACAGGCGAGCAAGTGCCGCACTTGATAAAAAGTTCATGGGAGATAAAGGAGGGGCGTACGAGTCTGAGCAACTATGGTCTTCAAAACTGCCGAGTTGGGCCTGGATCCTACAGTTCTTGGTGTTCGGACCCGTTCTCATCATATTGATTGCTCAGAACGGACTACTTATGGTCTCAGCTGTTGCACAGACGGGCTCTGATGGCGGGAGCCTTTTAGTGCCTTACGTGATCGTAGCTTTTTTCAGCATTCTTTTGCTGTTACCAATTACGCCATACATACATCGCGTTACACATCATGTGCCAATGTTTTTGCTGGCCATTTTCGTCGGTACTTTAATCTATAACCTAGCTGCCTTTCCCTTCTCTCAAGAAAATCGGTACAAAATGTACTTCCAGCAGACTGTTGATCTCGATACCGGCGTATCGCGAGTGCATTATTTTGGGCTACAAGAATACGTTGAAAAGGCCGTCGCGGATCTACCTTCTTCCACAGGTAAGGAGGTAACCTGTGCTTTGACAAGCAGTTCACGATCTGGACTTTACGACTGCTCGTACGATAGTTCTGCTGTCCCGCCCAATGTCATCAAAACGATGCCACCAGGGGTTCCGCCACAGAAGGGCTACGGCAGTTGGCTAACTTACAACATTACTCGCAAGGGAGGTGAGAGCAAAGCTATATTTGAGGTGAACGGAGAGGAAACACGGTCCTGCGCCATCACTTTTAAGACCCCGATTTCGACATTCAAAGTTGAAGGCGGGAATGACCCTGATGAGCGGTTCGGCGGAATACCAGATAAGGGCCTGGATCGAATTAAGCTCTATCGCAGGGATTGGAGTAGGCCTTGGGTCGTCGAAGTTGAATGGGAACGAGGTGGAGATGGCAACATAGGCATCGACGGCCACATTGTGTGTAGTTGGGATGATGTCAATACACCTGGCACCATCCCCGCATTCGACGAAGCGTTACAGTACTCGCCGCCCTGGGTCGCTATTACGAAGTGGTCTACCGGCTTGTGCGAAGGGAGCAAGGCATTTAAGGCCTAAGTTTCGGCTAGACGTATCGTCCTCTAACGTCCATCTCTTCGTCAATTCGTTGCGGAGTTGAGCTTTGAGAAGTGAATGATGTAGGAGGCGTCGAGTTGCCAACCGCGTGGGAAGCTTCCTCGACAGACCGCCCGCCAAAATACGCAAGGGGTGTACCAAAAGGTTGGGTCAGGTTGGTTTGTACCAATAACTTGCATGGCTGGCGTTAAATTGTACTTATATTCTTGTTTTCTAACCCTCGATATCTAACCAAATCTTGATGTTCTCCGTAAACGTGATAAGCCACTAATTCGGGGAGTCAACCGCTGAGTGGACAAGTTATGGCACCTACATTAAACTATATCTAAGTCCTAATCTCTGTGGGTAGGTCATGATTAAAGGTGCGCGTAAGTGTATGTGTATGAGCAAGCAACTATAACATGTGTTGGCCGATACCCGGTACCCGTTGTTATAGATTGTAAGTGTCGATCCCAACTTGTTTTGGAGTGCTTCCGAAAACTGCTGCTGGGATGCAGGGTCTAGACTTGGCGTATGAGTCGTGGTTTGTGGGCTTTTCGGTCGCTGTGGTGTATTCTATTATTCAGTACCTCCTAGGCGATATTGTCTGGCGGATAATAAACCTTGAGGTAACATAATAGTCGTGAATAAGTTGGCGGCGGTCTAGATCGGATAGGGGTTTCCCTGTCTTCCTTCTCCTCTTTGATGTCTTTGCAATGAGCAGACTTACGATGTCAGGGAGGGACATTTGTATGTTCGGTTGGTTGGTAGATCATTGGGTAGGCAGATAGCCTGCATTCACCGGCAAATCTCCCCTGGCGGATGCACAAGGCCATGCGTATATTGCTACTCTCCCCAATGTAACTGGATAGTGCCCACTTCTACCCCTTGACCGATGAGGAATAACAGATTTGGTTTTTCCTATACCGTATACATCGGCCATGTCCAGTATGCGCATGAAATGGGATGAGTTTGAAATAATCTATCTTAATAGTAATTATTCTAGTTAGGATTTCTAGTAAGTATTTGGTCTAGATGGGTTTGATGTACGCAGGAGACGTCAAGGAAAAGCTATAGCCGTAGCCAGTTCTATTAATTCATAAGTTCTCTTCCAGGTTCCCTCAGTGGCATTGTGCTAAACTGACTTAGATCACCATTTATCTATAGCATCAAGCATTTTACCACATCTCCCGATATCGTCCGAGAGACACCATATTCAGAGATAAGTGCGTATACGCCTGCATAGCATATTGGAGACACCGTGTTGGATAGCGGAAGGAGGTGTGATAATGTAGCATCGTGTCGCGTCCTTGTCGATAGCCGAACGGGAAGAATAGAGAACATGGTATATATACCACAGGATTGAGCATTGGTTAATATATATAGCTGAGTATAAATCAGCCCTGTCTATATATCTGTCTTGTGTTGAGACTGCGGGTATAAATTTTCGAGTCCACCTGAGTCTTACTTCTTAGTCTTTCGCTTGAACGACACCGCGTCAAGCAATACGTATTCAGTTCAAGTGGTAATTCATTGTGTATATATGTAGGTAGCTCGAGGGGGCTTATCTTCGACTTCGGTGTAGAAGGCGTACGACCTGTTTTGCTGCTCGACTCCTACTTGAGACCTCGCATTATCTTTCTTCCTCTATATTTCAAATTTTCTCTCACCTCCAACAATGTCGTCCATAAAATACGCCCTTAAATTTCTCGCTTCAAGCGTGGCTGTCTTCAGCGCAGCACTTCCTGAACTTGCAATAGCTGTACAGGCAACGGCCTGCACGACAGGGACGCCGGTGACAACCGCAGGGTACCCAATACCATACTATGCACAGGCAACGCCGAGTACCGGTAATTTCGTGGATGGGTACAAGCCGGAGCCAAAGTGGGCTAGCCAGCATCTTGTTGGGAGCTACGTGAGCTGTCCTCTTTTCTCTCTCCGCTTTTATAACTCACAGTCTATCTCGATCTTGTGCTGTTCTCTGCACTGTTAGTTGGAGGCATAGTGCCGTCACTGCCATACGAATTAGGATTATCCTCAATCATGTTGAAGCAACCGAAGAGAGCGGTGTTAGTAAGGAAGACAGGATGTAGCGCACACGTGAGAACGAGGAACATCTTGGTAGGACACATGGTGAAGCAGGAAAGAACAAGCACAGAAGACAATAACTCGTTTAAATCACGAGACCATCACAAACGATAGAATGGAAAACTAATGATTAAACCCGTCCAAAACAGACCTTCGGCGTCCCAGAACCCGTCGAAACAGGGTTCGCCTATGCACAATTCAAGTGCCAATACTACTGCCAGAACCATAGCGACGGCGGTAGCTTCTTCGTACACGCTGACAGCAAGGTCGGCTCATACTGCGATTGCTTCAACGAGCTGTAAGTCTTAAACCCTCGGGGAGACTCCTTACATCCAATCCCACTCCCAATGTGCTCGCCTCGTTATTGCTTCCGGGCGATAAAATAGGATAAAGACACGTAAAAGCAAATGGCGTCACTATAGGGGATTAAGAAGGCAAAGGGGTAGGGATGGATGAGAAACTACGAAGCTGACAAGACATATGATACACCCACAGTATGGACCCTGAAACCTTCGTGACCGACAACCAATCCCTCGTTGGGGCCTGGAACGCCATCTGCAGGACGGAAACACACATCTAGCTACTTTCTTGTATCTCAAACCCACCCCATTGAGGATAAGTGAAGGTAGAAAAGAGAGACGGCAGATAGTGAAAAAGGGGTAGCGAATGAAAATTAACTTATCAAGAACATGGAAAAGGCGAAAACTCGACGTTGGTGCTTCAAACTCCATCGCTATTCTTCTCGTGTCTCCCAGATCATACCCTCACATGATGTAAGATGTTCCCTCGATCTACTAGTATGTTAGATGAAAATGTGACAGACTGCTAGACTAGGAATAGTAAGAACAATTCACGATGCCTGACACCCAATTTTCCTTTTTAGAACTTTATTTCTCTTTCATCTACGTATTACTCCAGCCTCTAATCTTCGTAACAGGCATAAGTGTAGAATACACGAGCCCTGTGCTAAGCAAGCAAGCATGCATTATCACAGGTGGAAGTGGACCAAATCGGCCTTGCACTACTAAGTCCATGAAGGTATGAAGGACTAAACAGAGAAAGATCACTCGCGCCAAATCGACCAAGTGCCAGAAACACCGAGGGCCAAACCCATCCTAACGCCGGTCAACTTTTATGAATCCCATTCCCATGCACTCGTACCATGTTTAGTCGACCTCCTCCATGGCGCTGTCACCAGTCTCGGCTGCAGCAGTGTCAGCAGAGGGCACATCCTCAAGCGCAGCCTCGGCCTCCTCGTCGAGGTTCAGTCCGAGAGACACAAGCTTGTGAATACGCTCGGCGAACCCTGCAGGCTCGTCAATGGTAAAGCCAGAAACCAGTAATGAGGTCTCAAACAGAAGCTGGACGATAGACTTGACGGTCTTGTCGTTCTCACCATCAGCCTCGACCTTCTTCTTGAGCTCTTGAATGATAGGAGACTTGGGCGAAATCTCAAATGTCTTCTTTGAGCTCATGTAGCTGCTCATGGAAGTATCACGAAGAGCTTGGGCTTTCATGATACGCTCCATGTTAGCGGACCAGCCGAACTGGCCAGTACGGATGGCGCAAGGAGACCCGACGAGCTTGTGGGAAACAACGACCTTCTCGACCTTGTCGCCGAGGACATCCTTCAGGGACTTGGTAAGTCCCTCGTACTCCTTCTCCTCAGCCTCACGAGCCTTCTTCTCCTCCTCGGTCTCCTCCAGGTCAAAGTCTTTGGTGATATCAACGAGCTTCTTGCTTTCGAATTCCTTGAGCTGAGTCATGGCGTACTCATCAATAGGGTCAACAAGGAAGAGGACTTCGAAGTTCTTCTCCTTGAGGGCATCTAGGAAGGGAGACTTCTGCACCGCCTTAAGAGACTCGCCAGTAATGTAGTAAATGTTCTTCTGGTGCTCAGCCATGCGAGTAACATAGTCCGAGAGTGAAGTGAGCTCATCTCCAGACTTCGTGGAGTTATATCGCAGTAGCTTGGCAAGAGTGGGGCGGTTCTGCGAATCCTCGTGGATACCAAGCTTCAAGTTCTTAGAGAAGGCGCTGTAAAACTTATCAAACTGCTCCTTGTCCTCAGCGATCTCGTTGAAGAGCTCGAGGGCCTTCTTGACAATATTCTTCTTGATGACCTTCATGATCTTGTTCTGCTGGAGTGTCTCACGAGACAAGTTGAGAGGCAGATCTTCGGAGTCAACAACACCCTTGATGAAGCTTAGCCACTCAGGAATGAGGTCGGTAGCATCATCAGTGATAAAGACGCGACGAACGTAAAGCTTGATGTTGTTCTTCGTCTTCTTAGTCTCAAAGAGGTCGAAGGGAGCACGCTTGGGGACGAAGAGGATAGCACGGAATTCGAGCTGGCCCTCAACAGAAAAGTGCTTGACACCGAGATGGTCCTCCCAGTCGTTAGAGAGTGACTTGTAGAAAGCAGCGTACTCTTCTTGAGTAATATCCTGTGGGTTACGAGTCCAGATAGGCTTCTGTTTGTTGAGCTCCTCCTCTTCAATAGAGGTCTCCTTGATCTTCTTCGTCTTCTTCTTCTTCTCCTTCTCCTCATCTTCGTCATCGACCTCCTCGATTCTGGGCTTCTTGTCATCATCAGCTTCAACCTCTTCGGCGTCCTCATCAGGAACCTCCTTCTCAGTCTCCTTGGTGACGTGAAGGTAGATAGGATACGAGATGAACTCGGAGTGCTTCTTGATAACCTCCTTGATCTTGCTCTCGTTGAGGTATTCGGACTGCTCATCCTTAAGGTGAAGGATCATCTTTGTACCACGCTTAAGAGGCTCTCCTTCCGTGTCAGGTCGAACACTGAAGGTACCACCGGCAGATGACTCCCAAATGTACTGCTCATCATCATTGTGCTTTGATATGACAACAACCTGATCGGCGACGAGGTAGGCAGAGTAAAAACCGACACCAAACTGGCCAATCATGGATACATCGGCACCAGCGGTAAGTGCCTCCATGAATTGCTTAGTACCGGAGCGGGCGATCGTTCCAAGGTTGTTGACGAGGTCCTATCCGAAATGTTAGTCTTGCCAACTTCTCGATTGTAGTCCATAGTGTATGGGATAACTTACAGCCTTGGTCATACCGATACCGGTGTCTATGATGGTCAAGGTCTTGTTCTCCTTGTTGGGGATAATGTCAATGCGGAGGTCCTTCTGGGCATCGAGCTTGCTAGGGTCAGATAGTGCCTCATATCTGATCTTATCCAAGGCATCGGATGCGTTCGACACGAGTTCTCGTAAGAAAATCTCTTTGTTGGAATAGACCGTGTTGATGATGAGAGAGAGCAGCTGAGAAATCTCAGCCTGGAACTCGAAGGTCTCAGACATCTTGGTTGTATGGGAGAAAAAACGCGGGAATCTGTAGGACTAGTCGTTAGTAAGTGGTTGCAGCTTTGTGTACATAAAGTAAATGTAATGAGGAATAGAAAGTTCAATGTTTGGAAGGGGGGCAGAATTGGCGTGTGCACACAGCATGCGGGGTACGATTTACAGAACAGTAGGTATTCGCGCGGAGGACAACGAATTGCTGATAGGACAAATATAACTCTGGTCCCGTCTTGCCGACAAGAACAATCTCAGACCAGACAGTAGGATAACTATGCAGCGTTGGGTACTGAGGGGGAAGAGGGGAGGGAACGCGAGACAAGGCTGAGAGTGGTGGCGGGGAGTTCACATGTAGAGGCACAGAGCTGGGGAACGCTTCTGCAGGTCTAACCTACCGGATATCAAGTGGGAGTAGCTGCTGGGAGGGGTATCTAGAAAAATTACTCTTCGACGGAAGAGGTGTGCTTCACGGGAGAGGATGGAGGTTGGCTTGATTGAAGGTGAAGGAGAAGATGGAAAAAGATGAAGGGTGAGGGCAGAGAAATATCTGAAAATCGAAGAAGGCCGGCAGCAATTGAGAGTAAGCACAGACCAGTTTTCCAGGCTTTAGAT
This sequence comes from Nemania diffusa, assembly GCA_038501195.1. Taxonomy (NCBI): domain Eukaryota; kingdom Fungi; phylum Ascomycota; class Sordariomycetes; order Xylariales; family Xylariaceae; genus Nemania; species Nemania diffusa. The sequence goes on along the minus strand of JBBPUQ010000010.1, from coordinate 423,073 downwards.
TCTATAGAATTCTACGGACTGGCAGCAACAGCCTGCAGCTTTAAGCGTTCTGATTGGTCTAGAAGGACATCTATTGGAAAACCCATGGCAACCAGAAGGTACCAGAACCGCTACATGACTTCTATCGACTACTATCGGACTCTTTCTGTGCCCCACTGATTGGCCGAAAACAGCATCAGGGCTGCATACCAGCGCACCAGATGGTGGGGATCCCTGGCCTATGTAGGTGGTCACTGCCCAACACTAGGTTACCTCCTTATGCCCCTCGTTGCCTCACCTACCCGCTCAGCCCACTTGAATCCAAACTGCACGTAGGAGGTAGGTACCTATTGTATGTATAATTTAGGCACCTAGGTCACAATTAATACATAATATATACTTGGACCGGTTACGTGCTGTTTAACCATACAGCATCTACAAGGTATGCATAATGTAGGCAACAGCAGCCTCAATTACCGTATCGTAGGTAGACGCTCGCTGTTTACCCTTTAAGGTCTGCCTCGGCATAGTAGGTACCTTAGGTACCTACCTAGAACTCAAGAAGTGGAATAACGGGGCCGCTCGCACACCTATTTACACCTGTGCGAGCGGTTCCGTTATTCCACTTCTTAAGTCATGCGCCAAGGCGGCCCTTAAAGGGATAGAGCCTCAACTTTCGGGGCCTTGAGTCATCCTCCGTCTGATCTCTCCACGGTGCTCTATGGTCGGTGATACCCAGTTTCCCAAGCTGCCACAACGTGCACCACTAGATAGCTTGGAAGGTAGGACTACTTAATCATGCAGTGGACATTGCGGCGAACTAGCCAGAATGATTCGAAGAAGTGATTTGCTAAAGAATGTGTAACTCAACCTCGTTAAGCCCCAGGTGGTTCTAATGAAGTTTGAGGAAACAAGACCATTTACACCTATGCTACAAGCTCCTATTATCTAGTTCTTGCAGTATCAAGAATATCCATCAAGCTTTATATAGGCTCTAGCAAACAGTTTTAGATGAGACGCCCACTATTAGCATCACTCTTATATTATCTCGTCATAGCCTCTCCCATGGTCAGTGTTGGCAACGTCTCTCAAGGTTATGAAGGAAATGGTATCTGCTGAAGATTCCAACGGCTGCTGTCTTTCCGTCCTTCATTTATTTTTCTTGCCTCCCATGCAGCTGTGAGTATTATCTTCTAATTCCCTGGAGCTGGCTGGTAGGTGAAGGTTGTGTTTGATGAGTTCCATTTTGCCCATCTTTAGTGTTATGACCAAGCTACTTGAATCGTTCTAACGACAAGCTGACTAAGACTCAGAAGGACGGAGGCCCTTCCCACATAAATAACCTTCTAGAACGTCTAATATCGTACTATGCTAGTTTTTGATAGGTAGGTCAATCTAGTATAAAACAGTTCTAGCTATTGAGACATGAGACGTGCAGATACCGCGATCATGTAGCAAGGCGCTCAGGTCACTGGGGTTTGTCGCCTATTAAAGGGGCCGAAAATGGCACAAACCTTATATAAGAACTAGCAACCATAGAACAGGTATTTTATCTCCAAGCACCTATGCTTATCGTTAATGTTTTAATGCATGGATCTCACTATTGATAGTCACCTGCTCAAGCCTTGCTTTGATAAGTTCCATAGACCTCATTTCAATTCCAAGTGCGTGACCGACCTTCCGATTGCCCCTCCCCTGCTTGGGCTTTATGGCAAGAAAATGAGACAAGGCAAATTTTATCGCGGCGAAAGTGATCGTTTTAAATTTAGTAATTGGTGGCTTCACATTGACCAAAGTAATGACTTAAATGGCCGGCCCACACTGTACACATCTCCTCTTTGACTTTTCTTCCACATTACCTCTGAGTCCCACATCGAAATAAAGTCCTCCGAACTGATCGAGTGGTGTGATGGCTATTTGTAACAGCCTTTGATATTTTACTACTTAAGCTACTTCTATGAAGGGTTTTCTGGAAATATCGATTGCCAGGCATCTATCATGTCGAACAGTACGTCCTCTTGATCCCTGCTAGTAATTGCAATAACACTGATTGGACGATTGTTAACCCTCAGGTAAGACGGTGACAGTGTCGCAGCAGGGTATCCTGGCACCTTGGATTAACATATATTACCTCATTTCAGACGTTTAGCCTTACCACCTGCGCAACACAACAAGTTCAAACTAGGGCCTCCGGCCTGGATTCAGTATATATCGGTTTCTCATAGATTCTTTGAATTCCCAACGTATATTGTGCATTTGAATGCCCTTCGAGGCCTAATTTCTCTCCATCTCGGTAAATTTATATCCCGTCGAGCCTTCTAGGAGGTCCTATGAAGAGTAACCTGGAAACGTAGTCAGAAGCAGGCACACTTATTGAGTAAAATCCGCATCCTAATCTACAATCTCCCTTCTCCCGATAGTGTAGGGGTGTCGGGCCTTACCTTCTGTGGTCTTTGGGCTTTGTTGAATTTTACTGTATTCCCAACGGTCCTACTGAAAACATACCAAATCCCAATTCCCCTTTAACACTCGACAGAATCATATGAGATCAGCTGTACCTCTTTCAAAAATTCTACAAGCAATTTGATTTTCGCCTATGCGGTGTGGGTGTCACCGATCTACCTCATCTAAGCACGAGGCGGTGCTCACCATTTGAAGTTCTGCACCGAGGTTTAGCTTTGCGGCATTTCATGGGAGATTCTATACTTCAGGAGCTAGAAAATCGACCTTGAGGTCGGACCACGACTATATGATATGGGCTGTTGGAAAGACCGAGAATCGATAGGTGTGCTTGAAGCTAATGCCATCGCGGTGTGCCGCAAATCTGAAGCACCTTTGGCCACTATACCAATCGTGTCGAACGTCTTGGAGAATAGGATGACACTATCACTTGCAACTGATCCCATGGTAACCCGTCGGCCGTGAAGCTACTATCGTAGCTGAGATGATCGCTGAGCCTATATTGTCGGTGCCAATTGCAATAGTGACATAACCAGCGCTCATCCTAACAGCGGGACCTGTTGACGAACCTCTAGGACTCTGGAATGAGTGAGATCACCTCCGTCAAGGTTATCTAGGAGCGCTTACGATGTACCCATTGATGCCATCGTCAAAAACCACATTGTCAGCCGTATATGCAGACTAACATTGCCCGCCTAGAGCAGACTAGCTAGGTAACAGTCCTGTGCCTGTCTGGTGACCAGTCAGTCTGTTGCAAACTATGTTCTGTCTCTAAAACCACACTCAATTGTAAAAAGCGAGCTTCTATCAATTATTCAGCAAGGATGGGCAATGGTCGCATTGTCAGTACTACTTACGGACAGCTGCGTTTCCCCCAAAACAATTGCCCTAGATCGGAGAAGTTGGTAATAAACAATGCCAAGAACAAATCTCTAAAAATCATCTCTTTTATCATACCAATTTGACCAAAGAAGCCTCTTGATAGGACTCGGCACCTACTAGTCTAATGCTTCTGGCAGTCGTATCCATCCACGAATTTGGCCCAGTCTCAATATTATCCTAAGTCGAGAATTTCAGCACCGAAACAGGACAAACTTTAAGGCTTGAAAATCACCTTGAATATGATGGGGGCGCCATGCAAGGGCCCTCGTACTTTTCCAACTGGCAATAACCTGTTCAGGTGCGCGAGGTTCGGTAGTTAGCATAGCTTTGAGATAATTATTATACCGTTCTCTCTAGGCCGACTGGGTTACGCCAGGTCCTCACTGCCTACCTAGAATTCCTTTGCTCATTAAGCGCTGCATGTCTTCTGCTGTCGCTGTCATAAGATCGAGCTTGGCAGCGCCATTTTTGGACCGATACAGGTGTAGGAACCTTCCCTGATTGTAGCTGCTAGCACGCCTGCCTAAAACCCGCAAACCCGTGATGATAAAGAAAAGTCTGATTGGCATAGAAAAAGAAGTAGCTGCAATGGTCTAGTTGACTGGGGAGAATTGAGGTTGGAGCGGCGTTGACCCCTATAATTCACTTGTCATTCTAGGTTAGAGGCTTGGACGAGTATCAGATGAGAATTTCTGGAGTGGCATCCATACCTCACTGCTAACGTGACACCTAATAGCATCCCAGATCATCTTAGCAACTGTATCTTTGGTGATGCTGTTAGATATAGCGATATTCATTATAGACATGATATATCGACTCCTGTGATAGTAGCGGGCATGACTAAGACCTAGAGCTGAGAGAGGTACTTGGCTCGAACCGGGCAATTAAGAGCTTCGTCTCCGTCCCTTGAGCAATAAGCCGAGAAAGAAAAATATCGGAAAATCAACTATTGCCAAAAAGCATTCCTTCTCAGCGCTATACAACTCCGAGAAGACAAACTATACGACTAGCCTTCAAGACGCGAAAGACTGGCTCGAATGAGATCATGAGTTCCTATTGAAGGCTGACACGCTAGGCCTCCTGTGACACATCAAACTCATATCCCAAGCATTGCACTTAAGAAATATGAGAAGAAGCAAGATACTCTCTCGAATAGTCGGGCTATCGATGTCAACCCTAGCGAAGATAACGAGCCGCCTCAGATCAAGCGAGGAAACGGCCAAACCGGAAGCTCTACTTGCCAACGTAGAAGAAGTAGACCTATTACGCATACAAGAAACCGCCAAGTCCGAGCTAGGATGAGATAATGAGGGGTCCTCAGGGTGAGGTCTACTAGATAACTGTCTAGCCCGTCATGCTGCCGAGAATATGTACCACAATGGAGGTATAAAAGCATGAAACGAAACGACATCTGCTAAATATCATCAAAATTGATCACGACATGATGGGGCCTTAAGAGAACTATCCCAACGGTGCCAAAAACCATCCCCCGGTCTTCCTTTTTCTTTCGATGTGACTCTACCCTCTGCCTTCTTCTCTCTTCTAACCTTACCATGACTAGGTACTATTAAAAATCCGTGGAATATGAATATGAGGTTGGCAATTTCTGCATTTTCCTAGCCCATACGACCGGCGCATTGCTAGTAGAAATGCAACTAATAAATTCGACAAGTACCACCGATGGGCGATGCTGAGCCTGGCAGCTTCCGCTCTGTGAGGTTCTGTTTCTTTGTTGTGGACTCGGTGTCTATTGATTGTGTTCGCACCTGTATGTCACTGAGCTGGCGACGGGAGTAGTATGTGTAGAGGAGTATATCTATATGTAATGCTGAAATGGTTGCTAGTCGGTAATAGTTTGGAGCCGCTTGGTTACAAGTACGGCAAGTAGAGCCACCTATACTACTTGTATGCGTCCTTTTTTAAATTATGCTACAGTTTGTTCTATATCCTGTTTCCGATCTACCTCAGGTACGACAGCCATCCCGCCCTAACCTGCCACAGCTTCACGAAACAAAAGGCTTAGCCGGTTCCTCGGGACCGACTTGGCTCGGCAATGGTGCGCTACATGTGTTTTTCATTTGTTGGTGCGCGGGAATGGTGCCATGAGGCGTTTCTCTACTGACCAGTTGACATGTACCTGTACAGTACCCCTACTCCTGGTATTTACTTTTATGATAGGAGACGTTATACCCAAATGAGGTTGATAACCAGCTATCATAGTAGACTGACTTGATTGAAGGGTTGCACTATCTAGTAGGGTCTGAAGCAACACCGACTGGTTGCCTCAATGCTCAATCATATTACACCATCTTCTAGGTACTTACTACCAACGTTGCATGTGCCGCCCTAGTCAAAACAAACCTTTTAAATCTCGCCCCCTATTCCACACAGCTACATACATACGTAGCACCATGCTTATGCAGGCAGGGTGTTTGATTGTGCCAACATCCCTAACAAACGACCAATCCCGAAGGCCAGGCCACTAATCGGATAACGACAAGGCCAGAGTCGCGTTGATGGGGCGCATACTGCGTAACGACTGTAGGCAGGCAAACAGCGTCCTTACCCGATTTATCCTCGTGCATCGGAACGACTCCCCACCTGCCTATTAGAAAGATCTCGACCTTTAAACTGCCCCAGAGAACAGAGCACGCGTATAGGATTCTCCGGGGTTATCGAATTCTGTTGGCTGGATGCTCCTATTCTCCAGTCTCAGTGATTAATCATTGCCGACGATGATTAACTGTATTGTGAATGGGTCTCTGGTGGTCTGCCTGATCCTGTCATACAGTCAATACTGTATTATCAGCACCTTATTTCATAACATCAAATGTCGAATATCTTCTCGTTTTGCTGCTCGAGTGGACCATATTTCTATTATCACTAAAATGGGCGAAAGGAACGGATTATTTCCAGCAACCACATTCTCGCCCAACTTGTATTTTGCGGCACATATCTGCATTGTCTTCCAAAATGACAGATGTTGTCGCGACGGATCCTGTAGTGGATATCTATACACCGCACACGCCTGTGGTGTACAGTTTAGTGTAGCGTTACTGCTCTCGTATAGAAGGAGAGCAAAGCGCTCCCACCCGCTATGTTTAAAAACTTGTTCACGGCGGCCGTAAGTAGACTCAAGGCTTTCGCGCAGATATTAACTGTATAAGCCCACATAGATTGCTGGGTGAGGCTCAATTTAGAGCAGCTCTGTGTTGGGGATTGTAATGATCATCCATGAACGACAAATCCTAGTTTTCAATCGTATTCCCAAAAGCAAGTCGCACAATTTCAATACTTTGATTTGAATCTGAGCCTTTCAAATACTATCGTGACCAATTGACGTGACAGCCAGCTGTAGTAGAAGCATTGTTTGTCAAGCGACGTGCCCGAGAACCGTCTGGGGGCAAGACAAGTGACCATAATTTCTTGTTCTTCGCTGCAAGACACCCTAGTGCACCCTCTGCCACTGGGTTGGAATCAGCTCGAGCGAGTTTCTCCATCTCCGGTGTACTTCGTCGGCCATCGACGTATCGCCTGCCTCACGATACCAATCTTCGAGCTTTTCCAGGTCCCCCATGAAGTATCCGAGGTCAGGATCCCATTTGCCTTCCGACAACTGACATACCTGTTCGAGGTATTGTACGGAGAGTTGGTGTTTAGGGCTGCTGACTGGATCACCTGCTTTGAAGTCTGCACGGTAATAATGCGCAAGCGCGTTTAAAGCAATGTAGATGAAGAAGTCGACGTTGTATGTAACTTTTTTCGTCTTCTCGAGCACGGACTCGGCAAGCTCGAGGACTCTTTCACCTTGCCAGTTGTTCTGTGCACCAATAATCAGAAGTTCACTAGCTTCATAAATTGCCATTTCCTCGGGGACTCGTGGTTTTGTACCACGAGTCAACCGATTCCAGTCGCACCTGTTCTGAAGACGTCGGTAAGGTCCTTGCTTGTACTGATGTGCTCGTGGAATAAATATCAATGGGTAAAGTCGGGCTATTGTCCCTTCAGGAAGACCCGAGCTCTGCTCCTCGATCAATAAGAGCCTTTCGGTGCATTCGAAAATTAAATTCCAATATTCGTCGAATTCGTGCGTGTTAATAAATTTGGATATCCCCTGAAATAGTCGGGCGAGTGGGCCGTCGGCTCTGATAGTTGCTGAGTACGCAGCTAAATATCTCCATACTTCCTTTATAACACCCTTGTTATAGGCGTCGAGGTGAAACAGCAGTAGATGGAGTAGTCCAAAAATGGAGGGATTAGTCACCATTAGATGTAGCGACTTGAAGCCTTGTTCACACATTACACCACCTCGGCCGTAATGGCCGACGTGGAACAGCCAATCTGCGTTTGTTATGTCCGTAATCGCACACCGCAAGGCGTCACCACGATATATCGCGGCGGACGTCACGAGGGGGAAGTCGGCAGGGCAGTACGGATTCCATGCTAGGTCCCTTGCAGTCTGGAGCACGAGTTCCTGTAACGAAAGCGATCCTCCAGCCTGAATGATTAGGGGTGTTTCGGGCGGCGGTGTGACACATCGAAGATGTTCAGGCAGGCTCTCGGCCAAGCCTGGTTCCGCGAGGTCATATTGCGAGATCCCTTTCCGCTTGAGGTAAGCATCGATAGCGATTTCGCGCCCGTTTCGCTGAAAGGTTGTCCGTTTGCCGAGGGCATTTCGTTGGCGCTGGACTTGGAGCATCGTGACGACTTCGCGTTTGCTGTTGTTCTTGCTAAATCCCCACTTATCAAACCGCGATTTGTACATCCTCACACTAGTTGTCCTGTTAGGAGGCTGCAGACACTACACTGGCGAACAGGAGACTCACGTGGCCCTGAACCCCCTTTGTCGCATGATGGTCATGACCTCCTTGAGAGGTCGGTTTTCGTCCAGATACAGCCTGCGAATATCTTCTTTGTGCGATTCCCATACTTGGGCTGTGTGCTGCTGCGAGCGGTATGATTCACCAGTCTGGGACGAAAAGACCGACTGCATTTGGTTCGGTGTAGGCTTGGCTGGTTCGAGCTCATGGCTGCGGACGACGGGTTCATCAGGGGGGGTTTGCGCGGGCGGTGATTGAGTCGACTCGGGCGACAGACTATCAGGTGGCGTGGGAACCGAGTTAGGCAGAACAGAATACCGCTGCGGCCGATGCGCAACGAGCAGCGCGCTCGCCGGCGCGTAGTTGTTGGCTACGAATATATACTCATTCATTGCGATGGCGTGGAATGCGGGCTCGCTGCCCACCAGGTAGAGACATTCAAGAGATGCGACTAGCTACCAGCTACCAGCTATAAGCGATAGGTAGGGTATTGTTCGGGTGAACACAAAGAACTCGACAACTACGATTCTAGGACGACGTCCTGGAGAGAAATGGGAATGGTATGTATTGAAAGCGGAAGAAGGAGATACTAGGTAAATAGGTAAGCAAGTATACAGTGATGGTGGTTGTAGTGTAAAGTATAGAATTATAGGTAGCGTAGCCCGGTGGCTGGAAGGTACAAAGAGGCAGTGAGCCGGGAATCATCGACCGAAGAAGCCAGGAGTCAAGAAATTCGAAATTCTAGGGGAGCATGGAATGGCAAGGGGTGTCGCTAATGCTTAATCTTGTGGTGGGGTAATTTAACTACCTGGCTGTGAGTACTGGCGTCCGTCGCTACCTCCTGTGAATGAAATATGTACATAAGGTACCTAGATAGGTATAAGGGCCTCATTTCAGACCACCAATCAAGAGAGAGGTCAACTGTTAGAACCGTTCCGCCGGATTTAATTGTATTCTTTCCAGCTGTCTTTCACTGTTAGAACTTTTTTAGCATCCTCATACCACAACAGTCCTTTATAAGCACTGTAGGACAAACAAAGTAGGTAAACGACTAATCGGTATCCGGGCCTACGTACGTACTGTACATACTTTTAGGTTGTATTCTATACATAGATGACGTTCGAATAAAGAAAGCACTTATCTCTCTAGCTTCTGAGGGGCGGCGCGCCGAAAATGACTTGGTTTGAATGGGACAGGGTCCAGAAACCTTCCATGCAGAATACCTAAGTATGTACAAATACACTATGTCGAACGGCGAAAAGCGGCCTTCCATACTACCTGCATAGGTGCCTAGACTCACTACTTGTGAGTATCGAATAGTTTGGTGTAGGAGGTACCTGGGTAGGTATATAGATAATATAGGTGCGATGCTAAGAGGTGTCATCCGGTTCTACTAAAGAACTACCGTACACTAAAGACGGGTTCAGCGAATCCCCCCTGACAGATCTGGCTCCATCTTGACAAAAGTCCCTGGTTACCAAATTAGGAACTAAAGTGGGCCAATTAGAGGACATTATTGACTTAATATGGGTTAGTGCGACTAAAGGTTCACTTCATCTCGGGATATCTGAGCCACAAGAGACACAGGAGCTTTTTGATTTGTTCGGTATGGATGATGGGGAATGGGATGCAGTTCCCTGCTGCCACGAGGGACGTCCGATCGATCGTCGTTAGCTACATTAGCTACGACTATCTAGATTATCGGACAATCGGAAAAACGGTGATCAGACAATTAGGTACCTAATAAGATATACAACAACTACAGACTCACCCGATAATACGTTTAGGTGATACTCTGTAGAGACCTTGATAAGTATGGCTTGTTATTGTATTAATAATTGCCGTATCCAAAGTACACCGCGTGCCGGAACTTCTATCTAGAGATTAAGTTTTCGGGGTAGCCGTAATGTCAACAGTTTAGTCATGATGAAAATCTCTCTCCATACAATATATTCTTATCTAGTTAATTACACAACATCACAGAAGAACTGAGAGGATACTTGGGCGTAGAGTGAGTCTCAAACTAAGTAAACCTATTACATCCCTTATCGAGGCAATCCGTTCTGGTGGTAAAACCAAACTTGTAGTCGCCACTGTGTCATGAGATTATATCTTCAAGAATTATCACAGTTACCGCAAGCAGCAACGAAATCTAAAATCGTAGTTTCCTGCACCCCTTTTCCTAGATCGAAAGAAACCTCTTCAACCTTTTGAACCCTCATTTCCGTTATTGTCCGCGACACTATCGTTTCGCGCCTTTTTATCATCCCTCCGCGTGAGAATATCGTCTATAATACCGATCTCCTTAGCTTCTTGGGCGGTGAGGTATTTGTCACGTTCCATCATGTCCTCAATTTCTTTGAGCGTGTACCTTTCATACCCAATCGCACTATTAAAATGTTTCTTGTATATTTCGTTTACTTGTTCCCGCGTGCGTTGGATCTGGCTTGCGTAGATCAAGATGTCACTAGCTGGGCCTTGGGTTCCGCCAAGCGGTTGGTGTATCATAATACTACTGTGTGGCAAGGCAAATCGTTTTCCTTTTTCGCCGCCAGTAAGTAGTAATGAGCCCATAGATGCCGCTTGGCCTAAGCACACCGTCGACACCGGCGACCGAATGTATGCCATCGTGTCATATATAGCTAGTCCTGCCGTGACAGAGCCGCCGGGAGAATGGATATACATGGTAATCGGCTTTTCTGGGTTGTCAGATTCGAGCCATAGTAGCTGCGCCACGATGGAGGCAGACACGGTGTCGTCGATCGGCCCATTGAGGCAAACAATACGTTCCTAGCGGTTCATTAGCTTCATCACCAACCCCTACGTGGGTTATAGGGTAACGTACTTGCAGTAGCTTTGAGAAGATGTCGTCTAAACGTAGAAAATCAGTTTTCGTCTAGCCCGGGCTCTTGGATCGGCTACCAACATGTTCGCCAACCACCAGACTATATCGTCAGCTTATGACCAAAGCTGCGTAATTCAATTGAAGTTCTTACAGTAACTTCAGTTATATATGGTAGAGGAATGGCGCCTCGGGGAGCTTGAAATTGAAATTGTCTTTTCGGGACCTGGGAGAAGGATCTGATGTGACTGGCCGGTAGGTTTCGGAGCAGCAGCCAGACTGGATGTCGACAGTTCATGGCGGTTAATAATGCAGATTCTCGTCTGTCAATGGAGATAATTAGACTAAAACACGAAGACTCGGTAAATTTTTCTGGTAATGCTCTGGATCAATCGAATAGTGGGTAGGGAGTTTGAGACGGTATGATGTAGGTGATTACACCTCTGGATACATATGGGCTGAGGGGAGCTAGGTACGATACAAGCGCCTATCTTAGCGGGTTAGCAGCATGTAGCCGCCTTATCTACAGAGTACCTAATAAGGCTGACCTACCTAAGGTGAGACCCACTTGGGGAGCCTCCCGGAACCAATTCTTTTTTAAGTATTTATTTCCGCCAACCTCTTGTACCACACAACGTTTAAAGCTCGTAGGTGCAACATTGTTAGGAGTAAAATTTAGGTATATTATATAAACAGGTATTTGTCTTACTAATAACTATAACCTAAGGTTAGTAACAAGGCCTACTTGTCTGTGATGCCTTGTACCTATCTCGTGCAGACCACACACCATTTATACCAAACTTTCAACATCTTTTCATCAGACTTGTTTTACACATTGTTGAGGTATTGATTATATCCTAGCGATGAACTGTCCTGTAATATAACCTCTACGTCAAAAACAATGTCAACAAGAACCACCTGCCGCGGCCGCGTACTGTATACTAGCTGCGATTTTGCAGCTACGATAAAGTGTTGTAAATGATCGTAGCGTTTCCAATTTAAGGGGTCCGCTTCGAAAGGCCATGAATTGGTGCACTCTTGGTAAAAATTCTCGTCTGGATTCGATATAAGACGGCACATCCACTTAGACGACACAAAGTCGTCTGTTTGCGCTAGATAAACTCCAATCTGCTTGTGGATTGGGAAGGTTTGCCCTGAGCTTGTCGTTGTGCTTGTGCTTATATCGTCATGAATAGATTCGAAGATAACTAGGCCGTGAGGAAACGGCAGACTAGCTGTTCCAGACGGTGGGCAAAACAGGCTGGTTTCCTCCTGCAGGGCGCCCGGCGGGTACGCAGCGGCAACACGATAGTTGGCCATGCCGCGTGGGAATGTGAGCATAAAGCCCGACTTGTGTACGTCGTCATCTTGGAAACCTTTCATAACATGGTCAAGCTCCCCTCCAAATGCGGGGTAGACCCGAGTGAAGTAGGACACTAAATAGCTAGTTACTGTCGATGTCGTTAAGTTAAGCATCTGGTATTGAAGTTCCGTCTCGGACTCTTTGAAGGGCCTCTTAACAAGAAAAACTGGTTCACGAGCACGCATGTAAATGTTATCTTTCCCTAGAAGTGGTAGGCAAATCTGTAGTAACCGCGATCCGGTCTTAGTGTCCTCTTCGAAACAATTGAGCACAGCCAAGACCCAGAATGGAGACAAGGTGCGAATTAGGGGTGTTGACAATGATAATCCCGCGTTAGTGAGATGAAATGGAGGCGTCAATCTTGAGTCAAGCCTCGGCTGAAGGTTGCCAAGGTTACGGAAAAGTCTGGGGTGGTCTGCTAGAAGGGAGTCTTGCGAAGGTGTCGGGTCAAAAGTCAGGATGCTGTGATCATCTGAAGCCTTTATAATTTCCTCTTGTAGACGTCGGAAAGCCTTGCTTCCCTCCCCATAGAGTAATGGCATATTAATACCAAATATACCCAGCAGGCTGTATGCTATATCTTCTTCTCGGGTGGTAGATCTATGGGCAGCCCATGACATGCGCTGAGCGATAGAGTCTATATTAGTTATAGTCAGCAACTGCAGTCTCGAATAAGATCTTGTTGAGACATAGGATTAGTGTTTTGAAGTCGTAATCCAGTCTTTAGTAAGAGTCTCCCTTCTAAATTAAATGCACAACAGGAGAATAGCATTGGAATTTACTCACAGTGTAGCAATCTCTTCTCTTTGCATAAGCAAAGCTGGTCTATGCCGGTCGCACGGGAAATAGCACTTGCCAATCCCTTCTTAGTTCCCAGCTCAACCCAGTCGCTTGTAAAAAATAAGACATGGTCAGGAGCTAGGAGCTCCTGAAGTGTCCAGCCGCGTGTAAACCATCTGCTCCTTTGAAATACATCTAATACAGCGATCTTATCTGGCAGGTGACTGGGAACGTCTTCAAGAAAAACGTAGCAGACAGTTGCATTCTGGTACCAGTTGAACATGGAGTTAATGGCTTCGGACAACTCGGCCGAGCTAGACTTATCAATACAGACGGTATCAACCCATACGTACGAGAAGCCATCCTGACGTGCACGCTTGCAGGCCGACAAAATCTTGGCAAATCCCGCCCGTTTATATCTCTTTACTCTCGTAAATCGCGAGCTCCAATCTGTGAGGGAGGCCTCACAGTCGCCCCACGTGTGGGATAAAACTGAAGCAGCTACAGTCAGTGGTTTTTGCTTTTGCACATAACACCGAGGTATAATGAGCCCGCAACGCATGAAGCTTAATAATGCATTCCTCTCACACACAAGAACAGCGGGAAATACGCACTAGCATAAGCCGGGATTTTTGCAGAAGTAAATTCCTCTATTCGGAGAGTCCGAGAATTTAGTAATCGCATTGCACGGCTACTTGTATCTAAATACAATTGTTTTTCCTGTTTAGCTGGAGTTTTCTGCATCCATAAAGGGGTATAAATAATCAAATTGTCAGCAATTGCTATCTAGTGTGGCTAGACCATTGTGGCTTAAGCACGTGCCGCCTGTACAGCATACCTACATATACGGTGGCCCACAGCCCTTACTGGGCCAAAACCTATACACTTAACACTATATTCCTTGATCTGATCAACTTTCCAGCTTTTAACGCAAGTTATTCAGCGATACCAATGCTTAAAAAATTGAAAAAATTAGAACCAAAAAAAGCTTTCAATTGCGGATTTAACAAAGCTATTTTTTCAGAAATCGATGCTATAATAGGTTCTATTTTAATATAAGCATAACTTAGGTTCTATATATAATATGTACTAAAGCATAACTGTGCAGCTATAAAAATACTGCTTTACTACATGATCTAAGCTAGATCGGGATATGCACTAAACTTTGTTCGGATTAATCGACTTAGACTAAACTAGATTGGGTCAATATAATGGGGCGGAAATAGGTTTAAGGTGTTAAGTGCATAGGTTATGACCCAGTAACAGCTGTGGGCCACCGTATACATACCTAGGTATAGGGCGCTAAACTTGATTTGTAGGCAACACAAAAATTGCTAAGACCTAAGAAGTATCTATCTATGTACTAAGTCTAGAACCTAGAACGAAACATCACCGTGAATAAATGTTGTTATGAAAGTATGCGCAACGCTGCCATGGAGCTGTGCCAGCATTGGCCAGCGGAGACTCTGGTTCGTCCAGTGGAGGCAGATTAATTCCCGCGCTACAGTCGAGAGGCGTCGTAACGATGCCTCTCCCATAGTACCCGAAAGCGCTGCGACCCTTCCACACCCGAGCGTCGACCAAGACAACAAGACAATAGCCACCGCCGTCGGCCATCTTCCCTTGTCGCCCATTATGGACCCTTCCTATTGGGAAGCTACTATGCGCCATAAGACCGCCAAGCCAAAAGCAAGCAAAGCCCAAAACTCAGTAGAGCGCCAATTCCGCAAGAATCCTTTTGGTAAGTACAATCTAGACCTCGCCTCCTAAGTAACCATTCGTGACCCTCGGATCGTTAACATGATATGGCAGCTAAGGCCCTTTCTACGCCGGTACGCCAATGTACCGCGTCTCAGAAACGGCTTCCTGCATTTTTCCTGCAGGATTTCAACCTCATCGCCCACCCTACAACTCATCAGCCATGGTGGGTGGCCCGCAGTTTAGCATGGGAACAGCCCGCTACTGAATCCCGGCCAGTAAATGACTCCGGAGATGAAGAATTCCGCGATGAGCAAGTGCACGTTGGGGCAGATGGAGAGAGATCAGGCGCTCAGGGGGAAGGACCCAGCGTGAAACCTCCTGGCGCTATTAAATCAAAAGATGTAAGGCCGTATGGCCCTAGGGCATACGTCCTTGCAAGGCAGGATCTCATCTCCGCCTTTGCAACCAAGAGATCAGGCTACGAACACCAACCCAGGCGACTATTTGGTGGCTCTAGTTCCCGCTACGCAAAGCTTAGCGGTACGGCCGTGTGGCGCGAGGATATGGATTCCCTTATCCTACATCGCATGCGTCAAGAAATTATCAAAGACCTCTTTTACATCTCCGGACTTTGCACTGAAGAAAACCGGTCCTATATTGTGGGGTGTCACAGTTGGGACGATGTGAAACACAAGCCTAACGGCTCAGTGTTATGGTTTGAGGATGCTCCTATACTTAACGAAGTCGCAAATCCCGATGCTCAGCCAGGTCCGTTTTCTATCTACAATACCAATACTGACAGTGGCACCAATAGTATGGCACTGCACAATATTCCCATGCTCCTGGGGGCCCAGAACGCGGCAAGAATTAGACAAAAACCAGCGATGTTCGGTGACGCATCATTGTTTATGCTCACCGGTCGCCGCACAACCGATCTTCAACTTAAACTATGGAGATTACAGGGGTATTTGGCAGATTATAAAAGAGAAAATAAAAATGATCAGCCGCAGTAAGGCTCACATAGGGACCGAGAGAGTGTTCCGTTCCGACAGGCTGGTGTATTTATAGGCCTATCATGGGCGCATGGTGAACCTTGCCTTCAGATCCGATCGCTTGGAGGACTGCAGAGTTATCATGATTGCAAAGTTACGATCCTAAAGAGAAAGTGAATAGACAACTCCAACCACCTACAAAAAGAAGAGTTCTTCCTACCAGCAGCCCGCCCGAGATCGCTAAGCAGCACCCTTTTTGCCTTGCTAGTTAGGTATATTAGTATCCTATCGCGTACTGGCTCTTAATATGTGTACCATTCACCGCTAATTCACGGCGTCGTTTTCCCGCAACATATCCAAGATCACGCATAAAATTGTTCAAGAAGCCGCCGCCATCATCGGGCCGATACGATCCAGTTACTTTGTTACTTTACCATCGCTAGTCACTTGTCATGATCAAGTATCTATTCTTGGTCAACGCAATGTGGGTAGTGTAGGCCTGAGCCTACTGGTAAACACTATCTCGACGCCATCTAGATAAGTCTTGTCGACACATAGCTAGTCATTCAGTATATAAAATAATACAATGATGACTCCTCGCCAGTCTTATGGCTAAATACTAAGAACAATCTCCCCTAAAGCAGACCTTTGCCAGGACAAGATACCAAACAAGAGAAGATAATTCCCCAGGAAGCCGAATTAGCAGAGTAGATGTTGAGGTGAGCCCTAGTAAACTAAATTATCAATGTTGTCAAGGCATGACTAACTCTGCCAACTAATATGGCGTAGTTTCTCTCAGTGTCGACGGCTAAAGCGCACCATGTTTAATTATGACAACTACTAGGATATCGGTCATACTATTCAAATAGTAAAATAACGGTAGAACATATATAACGGCTTCGAAATCCTGATCTACCTCAAACCCCAATGGGTTTACGCAGCACCGAGGCAATTTCATACCCCATCAGAGTACTTGGGTGTGGAGGATTGAATACTAAGACGACATTCACAAAATCAGTAGTAGTTACTCATGACTAAAAACTCATAGTTCTGATGTCCTCAATTGCCGCTAATGAATAACCGCTCGTGTTGAAGATGCTTATCTAGCATGCTAAGGTCGTACTAGACCCTAAGAACTGAAAAGCGCTAGTATAATATCAAATACCATATTTTCCATATTCCAGACCGTACTTGCAAGAATTCTCAAATGCTACTTCTGCCACCTCACAACTTTAACCCTAATTCCTAAACTCAGACGTATTCCGCATCGGTTTCTTCCGTCGCAAGCCTCTCGAGGCGAGAAAAGAGCTCCCTGTCAAAGCCAAGATCATCGGCGGGATGGCTGTGGCTAGCGGGTAAATGGGTGGTGGTTGGGAACGAATCTCTAGAAATCTCGCCTCTTGTGGTAAACGTCCGGCGCGGGGATGTTGGCATCCGAGATTCCTGGTCGAGTGGGAGTTTGAATATGCCGCCAGCCCCTAAGGCACGATACGTATCTGCATCGACACTGATCATATAGTTGACGAAGACGATGAAAGAGAAGAGGAGGAGGATGTACGGGAGCAGGGAGCCGGATGAGGGTACACCTCGGGTAGCAATCCGGATTAAGACGATGATGAGTGCTAGGGTGATGGTGAAAACTTGGAATCTTTTGCGCCAAATTGAACTGTTCAATCTCCATGGTGTCTCGTTGTCAGGAAGTGGCTGTTCGACCACTTGCCTATACAAATGAGAGAAAAGTCAGCAGCCAAAATCTCGTGGTTCTATTGAATATTATTATACCTTTCGAGGTCTCTGAGACCCCTGCGTCTCATGGCGATAGAGTAAATACTGGGATGGTACTGTTATCACAATCTAGTCACGTCGCCTTGACCGGGTGGTGATATTATAAAGCTCAAGGTTGATAAATGTGTGTTCGGTCATCTCAATCTCCCAAAAGACTACTGACTAGTTGCTAGGATGGCCGGCGAGAGACTTGTGAATCAGTATTGAGTAGCATGTAAGGATAACTTGTGTATATGAATAAGGAAACAGAAACATGATGGAAGGGAGGCATAGCTTGGCGTGCATCCATATATAGATCTCTGGTCGAGCTGGGCATGCCTTCCTGTATCTAACAGTACGAGTAGGCGCTCCCCAGTAGTTGAAGTGCCACGGTGGCCAAGGCGATAGGAAGAAGGAAATATTAGCCGCTGCGCAATATTCGCTAGAACTATAAGTTACGCAATTTAGAAGCTTATTTCTACGCTTGGGATATCCCGTTCAATCTACGGGCTTTGCTGAAGGCTAGCAAGTCTATAGGTTCCTCACCTAAACGCCCCAGGGTATTCGTCTCTATTATAATGGCCGAGCTTGATTGATTGCAACAATTGTTGTGGTTGGTAGTCCTGTACATCTTTCGAATTATACAACGCTGCGCACAACAAAGCCATTCAAGCTTTCTTAGTACGTTTTCCTCGACAATAAATTTTCTCAGGAATGCAGAATGGCCGAGAATCATATTATTTTGCAAGACTGCGTGGGAGGACCCTGAACGTATGTATAGCAGAGGAAACCTATCGAGTGATTGACTTGCTGAATGGTGACAGTTGGGTACTTCAATCGCTCAACCAACACATGGAGTTGACAATACTTGCTTATTTATTATTAACTTTAACTCCATTAGCGTTAGGTAGACCTTCCAAAGCATGAATGACGGGATGGAGCTTGTCAAGTGCAGCTGCCACAACTTTTTTAAAGGCCTCCATCTCTTCTTCCATGTTACCGCCTAGTCCTGTGCTAGCAAAGCTAATCGAATTCCCTACGTAAACCGGCATATCTGTCTTCTTAGCTAATATCTTAGCGAGGCGTACTGTAAACTCGAGAGTTGCTTCTGCTGAGTAGATAGTTGTTGATAGAGGCTGGTTTGGATTGTATTTCTATGACTGAATGTAAGCGTTCGGCTGTAGGAGTCATATCGGGGAGGACAAACATCAGGAAGAGCATAGACAAACGACCCCATGGGAGCTGGCTTGTCCAAGTCCTCAGCAGCCACCGTAGTGATGAACAAGAGAATCGCTTTAGACTGAATCGTTAAGCGCATGTGGATCTTGGTATCCATACCCCGAGGTAAGGGGAAAGACACTTGGATCGCTTCAGGTGCTGTGGTCTCCATCTTCAGCTAATAATAGATGAAATATCTCCCAGGAGCCTGGCTTAGATGCCGATCAACTGATTTACTCTAGCATTAATGTCAGAGTAGACGTTAGTTTTGAAGTGCACCTTGGCGCAGTTTTCAGTGCTGAGGTTTTGAGCTTCAGCCCTGGCTGTACTCGAGGCACATAAATTCAAGTAGGTCCTGTATATTCTTGGTCCCTTCTCACGATCCTATCTAAAAGAGAAAATGTGTAGAAGTTTTCAGGAATGTAGATAAACTCATGGGTGACGTGATGTTGCAAAGGGTGGAAACAAGGTGTGGCCCAAGCTTAACAACATGAACTTCAAAGTTATTTAGGTACATGTAGGTACATACCTTAATAGGTAGGACCTGGTAGGTTAGATAGGTACCTGACCTAGGTACCTCATGTGGGTATGTAGGTTAGGTACCTCCTCAAGCAAACCACCTGTATCAACCATTTTCTCGACCAATAGCCCCTCATCTAAATATTGTACCATTATATTACAGAGGTACTTAGGTAGGTAACAACTCAGGTGATTCCTCTATTGAAGATCGCAAAGAATTCTAGATTATAAGACTATGATAGAGATGGCTCGGGAGAATTCTATCCGCCTAGGTTAATTTTTCTACTAGGTATCATGGAAATAATCAATTTTTTTCTCTCTCGCAAAGGTACACAAGGTAGTAGACCTGCCCCTCATTCACAGGCAGCGATACCTCTTATGTACCTAGGTAGTTAAGTAGGTAGGTACCTACTTCTACCATTCACTGCCCAAAAGAACCCAGAACTGCTATTATCATTATCTAGCACTCTGAGGTCTTTAGAGAGCATCTCGAACTCTATTAAGCTTCTACATTTCTATTTCATTTTATAAAAAGGACTCCGACCTACCTACAGTAGGGTAATATATAGGTCACTTAATTCTCACAAAACCGTCCCTGTATTGAGATAAAAAGATGGCTCAAGAGTGGAATGGCGTTGAAGAAGCCATAGAAGACCCCGAGGAGATCCGTGTGATCTACTGCGCCTTGGATTCTTTCAAGTGAGTTAGATTTCAGAGTACTCAAGCTCTTCGCTTACCAGGTCTCTGTACCTGTGCACATCACATCCTCTCGTCGTCACGATGCATCTCATCAATGAGTTATGCTTACTGTTTCAGCTCTCTGTTTTCATCGCCACTGCAAACCATCTACCAAGCCATATATGCACACCAACGATTAGGTACACTAACAATATCGCAGCCAGTATGCCAAGAATGCTCATATGAACTGCACACATTTCCGCCGCCAGGCATTCTACGCACTTCCACAGGCGCATTGGCAGATGCTAGCCGCGCCGCCGTTCAACTATCTAGACACCTTGAACCGGGTAGATACCGCTATTGAGAGTAATGCAGATCTAGCACGCACCATCGTGAAGATGGGCCTGCGCTCGTTTGGGATGGTGGAGGCGGACAAGGAAGCGGTCATGCCGGAGGACTGGTCGGGAATTGCGAAACATAATGATCTAGATAAAGCCCGGAGCACGATACGGCAGTTCTACCGAGACTGGTCTTCCGAGGGCCGCGTAGAGCGGGAAGCATGCTACGGTCCGGTGTTTCGGGCGTTGGAAGCTGAGAAGGCGCGGAAACTAGCCTCAGCTAGTCAAGCAGATACGACAACACAGACTCAGACATATATACAAGCGCCAGTGACTTCGTCACTCCAGGTGCTGGTTCCTGGCGCCGGCCTTGGTCGTCTTGTCTTCGACCTCTGCCGCCTAGGCTATGACACGGAGGGCAACGAGATATCATACCATCAGCTCCTCGCGTCGTCCTACATCCTGAATTCTTGCGATCGTGCCGGCCGGCACACCATTTACCCATGGATCCACTCGTTCTCAAACCACAAGAGCCGGGCGAACCAGTTCACCGCATACAGCATCCCGGACGTACAGCCGCAG
The DNA here is from genome assembly GCA_038501195.1 of Nemania diffusa. NCBI lineage: Eukaryota > Fungi > Ascomycota > Sordariomycetes > Xylariales > Xylariaceae > Nemania > Nemania diffusa. The sequence goes on along the minus strand of JBBPUQ010000010.1, from coordinate 402,155 downwards.
CAGGCACTTGCCGAAACGACTGCGGCAGGGGGCAAAATCGGGACGATGCAGATGTGCGCGGCGGACTTCCTATGTCTGTATGGTGACGATGCGCATGTGGACGCATATGACGCGGTGGCAACTGTCTTCTTCCTCGACACGGCGCCAAACCTGATCCGGTACCTAGAAGTCATCTGGCATTGTCTGCGGCCCGGCGGCGTGCTGATTAATGTCGGGCCACTGCTCTGGCACTGGGAGAACCACGTTCCTGGGCACCATGGCTACGATGGCGACGGCGACCACGACGAGGATGCGTCGCTAGGCATTGCGGACCCCGGAAGTTTCGAGTTGACGGATGATGAGGTCATCGCGCTCGTGGAGAAGACTGGGTTCGTTGTCGAGACTAGACAATCAGGGCTTACGGCCCCGTACGTGCAGGACACGCAGAGCATGTTGCAGACCGTGTACCATGCTAGTCATTGGGTAGCGCGAAAGCCCGAGACTGCTGAGCCGCCTACATAATACGGGAATACCACTGAAGGGGGTAGTTGGGATGCTACCTCAGTAACCGGTGTGAGGCTAGAGCCTCGTCGCTAGACTGGGTAGATAGACTCGGGAGCATAGAGGTCATGAGAGGAGGCTAAGCAGCATTAGAAACGGCGTCATTTTGTACCTTTACTCGTGCCATACGATCTATGGTATCTGAATTATAGAACAGAACATGTCCCCAGGGCGAAATGCCAGGTACCTGACACCTGCTTGCTAGCACTTATCACGGCATATGGGTGGGTGCCTTGGCAGTTCTGACTGCTGTATGTATCGTCACAACTAAAACACAATGATTGGGTTGTAATGGTTTTAGACCTTTCTACTGTGCATGTGCATCTTAGGTAGTTTGACTGTCTCATTATAGCTTCGGCTCTGGTTCCTTTGCCTCGAACAGCTGACCGCTGCTCCAGAGTGAGCCACCATCAATTTCTATCGTGGCCGCATTGACGTGCGATCCAGCGCGGCTAGCAAGATACACAACGACTCCAGCAATATCCTCGGGTCTACCTAGTCGACCCGTTGGGTTCGACTTAGCATGTTTATCTAGCCCACCGGTCAATTCCAGTAACCCACTTGCCATCTTCGTAGGGAAGAAACCAGGGCAAATTGAGTTAACCAGTATATGTCTAGGACCAAGTTCAACTGCGAGATTACGCCCTAGATGCAGAACCGCGGCCTTGGATGCTGAGTATCCAAACGTGGCCTGGCGGCCGAGGGTCCCCACACCCAAGCCGGCCGTGCTAGCTGTGATGATGACGCGCGAAGGGTCCTCGCCAGTGGCGCGCTTCTGCAAAAGAGGCGCGAACTTCTGTACCGTCACGAACACCGCCTTGACGTTAAGGTCCATGACTTTGGCGAAAGCCGACTCTGGGTGCGTCTCGAACCGTTCGCCCCAGGTCGCGCCGGCATTGGCGAACAGGATATCGACGTGCTCCGTGTGCTTCGATACCTGAGCCAAGAGCGACTCAATGCCCTCCACCGTAGCGCTGTCAGCGGGGGCGGAGATGGCGCGTGCGCCGGGCTGAAGGTTCGGGAGCTTGTTAAGCTGTGCTACGGCCTCGTCGCAGGCTTTCGCCTTCCGCGACGTGATGAAGACTTTGGCGCATCCGGCTTGGAGAAACCTGTCGAAAGACAATCTCGGTTAGCTAGGTGTCTAGCGAGGAGACCGTGACGATAACGTGAAGCAAAGGGTCGGACTTACGCTGAAGCCGCATTCAAACCCAGGCCACGCGAACCTCCTGTTACGACCGCAACCTTGCCGTTAAGCGAGAAGAGTGATGGGAAGTCGTTCAGAGCAGTTTCGTCAGCCATGATTGTTACACCGAAACTAAAGCTATGGCTACCTGAGAGGAGGAAGGCTTATGAGACGCAGTTTCAAGGTGGTTTGTCGGGAAGGAAGCAACTCCTCCAGTTCATTAACATATCAAATCCTCTTGTAGAGAACTCTATAAAGAAGGTGCAGAGTCCCAGTAGCCCGGGTTCTCGGTTGGAGAGTCAACGGTGCCGAGGCTCGGTATAATGATGTACTTATGCCATAATCCTAGCTAGGGGATATATGCACTTACTATGGATTATCTCTCAAAACGTCGTTCTCTTACAGTGCCTATAATCTTTAATGCGTTGGACCGTTGGTAAGATAATTTTGTTCTCTATTCCGTTATCTTAATTATCATGTAGCAGCTACCTAGCATCGCGTGGAAGCTTTCACGGCGAGTAGGTAATTTAGGGTAATATGAGCTACCTAGGTATTATACTTGCTTTCTGCGCAGTCTCGCCCATTCTGGTCGCCCCCCTCCCCTTTTTCGATATCTTAGACCTAATCCTCTTCGCCCATAACGTCTTCATCCTCTAAATCGCTTCCAACTATCTGTTCCCAACCGTGATCTGGAGAGACAGCATCTGCATCTTCGTTATTTCTTTCTAGAAACCAATGGGCTGGCTCGTCTCCCTGTCCTCCTTCAGGCCCCACCGAGCCTTCTGGTGTTATAGTTATTGGCGTTCGGTCTTTAGGCGCAGGGCGACGATGTTTTCTACAGCTTTCGAGATCTTGTAACGGACGAAGAAGGCCCTCTAACGAAACTGTAAACGGCTTGTCAGACTCATCAGGGTACAGCGCTAGTCTGTTCGCGATGAACGAGTTGTATATGTATCCTTTCTTTGGAGGATCGTCGCTCTCTGATCCGAGTCGGTCTTTCGTGATAGCGATCATCTTAGCTTTCATAGCCGCCTTGATCTTCTGCCATGTGCCTCGTTGAAACCAACCAGACTCACTTAAGTCGCACTCAGATCGTACGGGAGCATTCGTTATTATATCCATCATAAATGGGTCCGTGATATCGCATATCTGCCATAGCTTTCCGTCGGTAGAGTAGCTCTCTCCATCCCAGATGTGGCTTGTAGGATCATCGTTTTTAGTGTAACTTTTGACTTGGCCTCTCCTGATCGTCTGCCAAGGGACTTTTGTCGAACCTACGAGATTCTTGGCTAATTTGAAGGACAGTGTCTGATATTGGCGATACTCTGGATCGTGTCGAGGATCAACGCCATATTTGACAATCGCATCGCGAAATGGGCCGCCTCGGAATTGATAACCCATCAACTGCAATGCCACTTTTAGAACAGACTCAGTATAATTGCCTCGCACTTGATTCACAATCGCACGACGCGTCCATACTGGTCGTTTTTCCATCGCATCACGGAGTTGCTGCATTAGGGACTCTGGAATTTTTTGGGCCTCGCCGTCCATACGTGTCGGCCTGTCAGGGGCGGGGAATGCGTCATGGTGTATAAAATGGCCATAGGAAAACTTATTCCTGCCTTGGCGATTTATCAACCGCGTTTCTCCTTCTTCATCAAGCCCTTGATCAATAATTCCTGGGTTCTGCTCGTAGTTGTAATTAAACCCAATAACCTTATCTGTAAAGTGCGGTGGAGGGATAATTTCTAGGCCTAGATTTGTTCTAACACCTTCTTCTAACTTAAATTGTCGCAATTTGGGGACTGTGACCATTGTTAACATGATATATCCTGAAGTTCGGCTCGGAGAATCGTACAGCTTAGGGGAAGTAGATGGTCAGCCACATTTCTGAGAAACGGAGTATTGGTGTTGGCGAATTGAAAATCAGCTAGTCCTCGGTACCTATGGCTATCTCGAATCATCCCTACAGCTTCAGCCTGATACTGATTAGAGTTATCCCGGACTCTGCGCAATATCGTTCTTGGGCGGTCCTGTCGGGCCACCGAACTGACAGTACTCATTTGAGAGGCTATGGTGGAAGCATTTAAAACATGGGAATCTGAAGAAAACGGCTCATTACTCCCACGCTTGCGCTTCCGCCCTGTTCGCCTAGGAACGGTGATTTTCAATAAGATGTTGTTAGTAGCGGCATGATGTGATACTATGGGCTTTGACGCGGGGTTATCCGGCCGAAACCATAGCGGAAGCGCTTGGGGCTCCTGTAAGTCATCCACTAGCTACAGCGTTGGACTGGATTAGCATATTTTCCGTAGGATAGTGGTCTATAACTCACTTTCTGGAAGTTTGGCTTGGGTCCAAACGACTGCAGCCCGTTCTCAAGGTTGAGCAAGATACATGGATGGTCAACCGCTACTATTTTACGACTGGGCACCTCAAAGGTGGGAGCACTCGTGGACACACTAGTATGTGACCTAACCTGGGTTTCGCTATAGGCGTGGTCACCTTGTCCGTGGTTCATTGTCACTTGTACAATTGGTGCGTGAAGGTTGTGAAGTGAAGTCGACTTGTTGTGACCGAATGGGTATAAGGAAATTTTATTTAATTGACCGACCTACATAGGCGCCTAATATATATATGTACCTACCTACGGAGTACCTAGTCTAGATAGTGGGGCTACATTTATAAAGCACGGCTGCATCAGATACCTATGCGTAACCTTAAAAAACAGTAGGGGAAATTTACGTAAGCTATTAAAGATTCTATGGAATACCCTCTGTCAGAGGAGGAAGTCCAGAGTGAAGATAGGTCACGTATAGATAAACAGTCAAGTACCTAGAAGCTAGGTAGCAGTATAGGTGTAGGGCTCAATATTATTGATGAGGACTCTACTGCTTATATAATAGTAGGAATTGATACAGATACCCCTGGGGGTCCTACAGCGACCTAGCCGCGACAGGGATGAGTTATAGCCACCGTGAATATGTAGAGGTCCGAGTTAGGATTTGGTTTGCCTCATGAATGAACATATCACACAACCGGATTTATCAAGATATTCTCGTATTAGCCCAGTGTCAGTTGGAAGTAAATGTGGTATTGATATTGTAGAAGAGAAGGAGGTAATCGAGAGGACTGAAAGTCTTATATATATTCAGTTATTATCTCGATAGTTATTACCTAGGTAGTCTAGGTCTATCTCTAAGCCCACGTAGGGATCGGAGACTTAGGGTCTTTAGAATACAAACCTCACGTCACACATATCTGGCCGCACTCAAGTCTAGAGGTAGTGGGCGTCTTAATTTTGGACGGGGCTGGTGCGGTAGGCCTTGAGCTTCAAATGATAGAATCGCTGGAGAGAAACTTTGCGCCTCTATCTATCTATCTATCGAAGAGGAAAGAAAGATGTCGCTTATGTTTCGAACACCCTTAAGCGTTGGATTGGCGGTCGTCTACGCGCAGAACCTAGTCGCAGTAGTTGTGTTTTTCTGATCACCTGCAGACTCAGTCCTTTCCTTTACTTTACGCCTCAAAACCAACTCAGAGACTCACTTATGACTACTCGCATCACGACGTGGAGACACATAACCATTGAATTATACCGGGGGAAGCAGAGCATAATTCCACCATGATATCCTAGGAATGACTCTTAATCGCACACGCGGGAGAGTTATCCTATTATCAATCCTTGATGATAACCTAGGAACCTACAGCTACCTAGGTAGTTTATTTGAGGCGAACATGTTATTTTGGGGTTGCTAATGCATGCTGCCTATAGATTGGCTAATAGCTGAGTTATTACCATTTGTTAATGTAGCAATTATTTTTGTCCTGCCTCAAGCTTTGCCAGTCTTGGGTCCACTTCTGAGACGGGTAGGTACTCGGCCTGGTAGCTTTTTACGTATTATTATCTTCGTTTGGATCTCTGCTACAGAGTATAAACACGTGTGTTCCATATTTAATGGATAGGCCAAACGATTCAGACTGGACAAGAAGTGACCGATTGAAGCCGTCCTGTTCTTCTTTTTTTCTTTCCCCCGCTGCCTTTTATTTATTTATTTAGAGCTCCGACTTGGGGGCAGGCGTAGGTAAAGCTACCGCCCGTCGCTCACGAAAAAGGCGGAGTTTGGAAAATTAAACTTCCAGAGTTCTCGTAGTCAGTACCTAGAGTGCTAGGTTACGAAGGAACAAAAGCTGTTGTTTTGGTAGGTAGTCTAGTTGTTTTAATGGTCATCTAGTACCTCTAACTTTGAGTAGGTACCTGTGAATGATAACAAGTCCCAAATAGGCAAAGTAGGGCGTAGTACGGGTACCTTAGATACATCGTGGTAAAACCTATGAGGTGGAAGGTAAGAAGAAGGGGTAGGGTAGGAAGTACATAATGTAAGTAGGTTATAAGGTAGGCTTAATAGCTCTCCTATAGATAGGGAAACTACTTACCAAGTAGATAAGTAGAAGGAAGATAACTAGGTATCCTCATAATAACCGTGCAACATCATCTGATAAGTTAATGAGTTTCAGCATATTATGATCTAAACAAGCTTGTCAAGCTCTAGCGAAAACAAGCGGGTACACTGTATCAGGCAGTAGATCTAATGCCAACCTAGCATCGCCTTCTCTTTACCTACCCTAAGTATACTTATCCCCCCTTGCTATCCATGTGGCGCTTGTCGCTACCTACATGTCTCAGTATATATCGGTCGGTAATGCTAGGAGCACCTAATACTGCGATACCTTAGGTGGTAGAGCCCTAAAGTAGGCACCTAAGATAGCGCTATAGGTACGTGCTATAGGTAATAAGCTCGGTACACCCGGTCCGCTGTGCACCACTCAAGCTGGCCCGTTCATTCCCTGCAGGGTACGGAGTCGCTCATTTCTCCACCTCCACAACAACCACTCCTAACTAATAACCACTACTAGCCTACCTACCTACTTACCTATCTACTACAACTACATGACCATCCCTCTTCAACTTCCCCAGCCTCCATGCCACAAATCGCAGTTTGAAATATGCAAGCCACAAAGCCTGCTATTTCCTCCTGACCTGGTGCTTGCGGCTAACCATCTTTTTGACTATTGCCGAAATACATAACTCCCGATCCCTGCGCCTCAAGCCGTCGCCCTCGAGGCTCCGCACCTGAAAATAGACGGTGAAATAAACACAACAGTTCTTTACTGCGCATATCAACACCGTCCTTGTTGACGCGGCGCCGATTTTTCTTGTGGCCTGCTACGCTTCATCACCCTCGCCGATCCCCGCCAACGCCATAAACCCTGCAGCTTCGATTCTGATTCCATTGCTACCCTCAGCAGAGCCCTCGCCTTGGGCGTTCGACCCCGCCGTGACCTGGTAGGCTGTGACCTACAAAAATGAAGCGCTTTAGTCAGAGGGTCGTAAGTGTACGCATCGATTGCTAGAATCTCGTCGGAATTGGCGTGGACACCGCCGCAGGTTGTAGTTGCTAACAACGCGTTTTTCTCACAGCTGTCGCGGGGCAAGGGCGATAGCAAGTCATCCAAGAAAAACAAGGATTCCAAAGATGGAACAGCCTCCCCATCATCCAGCGCCGGCCGGGAGACTCAGTCCCCAAACCTGACGCCCTCGTCGTCCACATCGACTCTCAATGATCCTAGGATGAAGCCCTTACCCCCAAACAACGGCGGCTCAATTGGGGGTGATCCCGCGATGCAAAGCCAAGGGTCCCACGGGAGTCCTGCCGGTTCAAGTGGCGCATCAGACAGATTCGGTAGCTTGAGCTCTCAGCAATCACCTAACGGAGCAGTCACTCCATCCCGGCATGGCACACTCCCGCCGACTGTTGTCATTTCCCCCAGTGGTGCTCCGGTAAGTCTTCCTCTTCATTCTAGCAATTAAAGCTCTAGCCTAACCACATGTTGTACTGTAGCATATCCCACCCCCAGGGGCTCCCGAAATTATGCCTCACGATCTTGCCCCGCCGAAAGCTGGCCAAAAGTCGTTGGTGTTCGATCGTCTTCACCAGACACCAAAAGATGTCCCCGAAGGCCTCAGAACGCCTAAGCGCCAGCATTCGTCTCGCTTTGATGTGTCCCCCCATCCCCATAGAGAACTAGAGAAGCTACCTGGCTTTCACGAGGTCCCGCCAAATCGCCGGCAAGAACTCTTCATGCAAAAGATCGACCAGTGCAACGTAATTTTTGATTTTAACGACGCCAGTGGTGATATGAAGTCGAAAGAAATCAAGCGTCTCGCCCTGCACGAGTTACTGGACTACGTTGCCAACAACCGCCAGGTCATCACAGAACCCATGTACCCGCGCGTGGTCGAAATGTTCGCTAAGAATCTCTTTCGGCCTATTCCCCCGCCAATGAATCCGCAGGGTGAAGCATTCGATCCGGAAGAGGACGAACCTGTGCTTGAGGTTGCCTGGCCGCATATTCAGGTTGTGTACGAGTTTTTCCTTAGGTTCATTGAAAGCCAAGATTTCAACACCAACATTGCCAAGGCCTACATTGACCATAGTTTCGTCCTTCAACTACTGGAGCTCTTCGATTCAGAGGACCCGCGCGAAAGAGATTTCCTCAAGACAACTCTGCACCGCATCTACGGCAAATTCCTCAATCTTCGCTCATTCATTCGACGTTCTATCAACAACGTCTTTTTCCAATTTACATATGAGACGGAGAGATTCAACGGCGTTGCTGAGCTACTCGAGATCTTAGGTTCCATTATTAATGGGTTCGCTTTACCTCTGAAGGAGGAGCACAAGCTCTTCCTCACGCGAACGCTACTCCCTCTTCACAAGGTCAAGAGTTTAAGCATGTACCACCCCCAACTCGCTTACTGTATCGTTCAATTCCTCGAAAAAGATGCCTCCTTGACAGAAGATGTAGTCCTCGGATTACTACGATACTGGCCCAAGGTCAACAGCACAAAAGAAGTCATGTACCTCAACGAGGTGGAAGATATATTCGAAGTGATGGATCCAGCAGAGTTTGCTAAGGTCCAGGAGCCTCTTTTCCATCAGCTTGCCAAATCGGTCGCTAGTCCTCATTTCCAAGTAGCAGAACGGGCTCTCTACTTTTGGAACAACGAATATTTCTGCAACTTAGTGAGCGACAACGTTGAGATCATTCTGCCGATAATGTTTGCCCCGCTCTACGAGAATTCCAAAGGACATTGGAATAGGTTGGTACTTTGTAATGAAACGTGTGAGTGACATAGCTAACGCTAATAGAACAATTCACGGTATGGTATACAATGCCATGAAGCTTTTTATGGAAATCAATCCTCAACTTTTTGATGATTGCTCCCACGATTATAATGAGCAGCAAAACAACGCTCCAGCAAGGCAGGCTCTTCGGGAAAAGAAATGGGCGGCTATCACGGAGCAGGCCAACAAGAGGAGGGCAAACGGCACCCCAGTTACTAAAGCAACTGATGAGCCGGACTCTATGACGGAAGATAACCAGAAACGGTTGGACTCGCTCAAGCTGCAGGATGGAGACCGTAGGGATCGTCGACCTCATGAGCGACAAAGCTCGATAAGTTCGTCTAGAAGCCAGCGATGATCTCGCATCTTGATTCCACTGCCCAGGTAAACGAGATATCCAAGGACGCCCGTTAAAGGTCATTATTTTTTTTTCACAATAGCCCCTTCAGCCGCTGACTCTGGTTTTACGAATCTCCCACATCTTTACTTCAATTCCCATTGCTGCACAATTTTCACCACCATCATGAGTACCAGCAGACAAGTTTCCACCTTGTGATTTGTCTAGATCTACCATTGATCATCATCGCTCTCGTTACAAGGCAGAAGGCTTGTCGGGTGCATAAAGTCAGGGCGGCTCTGCCGTGAGCTGAACAACAATTGATCATAAACATCTTCCGATGTGACTCGACCATCGCCGTGTTCATCAAAGAAACTCTCACCGGCCATTCGTTTCCCGTACATATTTGGCAATACCGTAGCCTCTGTGGCCTTGTCAGCCTACCGTTAGGTGGGCAAACCTTAGATAATGTGAAGTCCTCGCACCTTGAGGAAATGGAGTTGTGGGTCAAGAGAGGAAAACGGACCATACGAGAAGGTGTTTAGGGTCGAGGTAAACAAGAGGTTAGATACGATAACAGGAACAGTGAAAATGCCTTTCTTTTTCTTCTGCTCCTGCCTGTGTATTGAGCTTGTCAATGTCAGAATAGGATCGAAAAATGACCTCCAATGTGGTGGCGTAAACAGGGAACTGGAAATCAGAGGGGGTTGTTGCACGGCTTTACAGTAGTAGCCTGTTCTTAGAGTTGCTCCTCCATTTAGTGTTCCAATGATAACACTTCCTTTGAAAGTTCTATTAGCTACTTAGCCCTCCATGATATCCGTTGTAGATTCTATCATGACTGGAAATAGAAAATTAGAATTTCCTAGCTAGGTACTCTCCTGAAAGAGCTGATTGTGATATGAGTAAGGAGAATAGAGCGTTAGGGTATCAGCAAGTACAGGTTCGTAGGCCTGCGAATGAAATAAGACGGTAACAATCACGAATGTGGCCAATTCTTTGAATGAGGACTAGCGTTCATGTGCTTCATATTACAGCTGGCCAAAATGAATCTGTTACACTACGTTTTTATCGCTCTATTTACACATGCAAAGCCCTTTCGCCCACGTGTCACAATATACAATATATATGTATACATTTCTTTCTTTTTTTTCCCATGAGAATCCAACCTAGCGATCTATTCGGCCTATTCCTCAATATGTCCAAGCGCTTGCCCCATCTGAATCTTTTGACCTTTCTCAACAGCCCAGGTAAATCCACGTTTACCCCCAGCTTGATCCCCGACAGGGGCCTCGAAAACGAGCACGATGGTGCTCCCAAGCTTGAAACCTCCCATTTCGTCTCCACGACGCAGCGCATGGCCATTAAGAACGGGGCTTGCATGAGAATACGTCGCTTCCGCAAATCCACTGTAAGGCTCTCCTCGGGCCGAGGCCTCCTCAGCGGCGCGATCAGCTGCGGTGTCGGTTAAAAGCGAGTTCGTCCGCAACTCCTTATCAAAATTGATATTGATGGAGCCCACATTGGTAGCGCCGACGGGAATGTAGGAAAAGAAGCCCCAGCGCCAACGTCCGAGAAGGACGATTCGCTCGTTTAATGTAAATAGTCCAGGGAGCGTTCGTTGGAGGTACGGCGACACAGAATACAGCTCCCCGGCGAAATGTCGGCGGCGCTCAACAACCCAATTAGCAGGTGAGTGGAAGCGGTGGTAGTCACCGGGCGCGAGGTAGACGACGACGTAGTATAGAGACGTCTTGTTGTCGGGGCTAAGAAGAGAATACCAGGGCTTTTCGCCGAGCGCAAGATCAGCTCTGACCTCGGAGACGGCACCCAGGCTAGAATGAACTGCGCTTTGGTCTTCGATCTTCTGGCTTTCGTGGCTTTCTTTGGGGCCACCAGAGAGCAGGTCAGGGATCGTGTACGAGATGCCGTTCACACGAGCAAACTCCTCGTCGCTGTTGATTAGCTCTTCGTCACCGTGTCGGTCTTTCTTGGCGCGGCGTTGTTCTGTGGTTTCTTCGTTTGGTGTAGAACCCCTACTCGAGATACTAGGCGTTGGAGTGTTCTTTCCTAGTAGCGCATCCACCGTATAGGTCATCCCTTTTACTTGCTCAATGTCATTTCCCTCAATTTTCCCGAACTGTAAGACCCGCCCGTCCGAGGGCGATAGCAGCGCATTGGGGTCTGGATCTAATGGCCGTGCGCCGGGCTTTAGAGTCCGGTAGAAAAAGGCCGCTAGGTTAGGGTACACATGAAGGTCGGGTTCTGACACCTCATCTAGGTTCACTCCAAAGATGAAGGCATACAGTTTAAAGCCGGGCACACGCAAGTAATATGGAATGGTGAGCTCGTTGAATTTGCCCCACAGCCTCGACATGGCCTTGAGGGGTAGAGCGGACATAACTTGGACTTGCCTGCACAGAATTGGGTGTAAGTTAAAAAGACCAATGAGCTATAGATTTGTCCGGTTTACCATGGTCCATCTGGGCGCACTTTGGGCCGTTTTTTGGGGCGTGCCTCCTCTTCAAACTCCTCCTTCTCTCGCCTGTCTTTTTCCCGCGCCTGTGTCTTATAAAACTGTACTAATCCCAGAAAACCTACACCCAACCCTATAGGTATGGGATACCACTTGATCTTACTGTCGTTAAGGGCATGTCGGAGTCTAGAGCCGAAGCGATCTCGATTCTGGAATATGTGCCTTGAATGGTGGAACGAAGCCCTAGGGGTCACCGTAAATTGCCAGAATGACGGGCGGGCATTGGCTATTTTTGGTTGGCGATAAAGGCACTGTGGCTCGAAACTAGACGGCAGGCGGACTCGTCCTCGAATGAAAATCGACGATGGAGTAGCCATTGTCAAGGTTCTAGAAACTAAGGGTCCTTCAGAAGAAAGCCCCCACGGGATGAATGGAGGACTTGTATGAGATTCGAGTCACCTCGTCACATTAGGACATTGGTCTAGACATGCAGGTTCTAGATGTGGCGAAATCGAAAAAGAAGACATAGAAATGGGCGACGGAAACTATGCGTATAAAATGCAAAATACCAGAAAACTACGAAGGATTGGGCCAGGACGTAGGTACCACACAAAGCTTAACACTTCCCATGACGCAGGTTAGTGCAGCTTTCCCTTGCTGCTGAGCCAGTAGATAAACTAGCTCCCCCAGTCGGGATTGGGCGGTGTAAGTGGGCAGACGGCAGAAGGTTGAGAAGGACAAGACCCTTGAAGCAACGTGGATTTTACTGTCTCTCTGGGACACGCTAAACTAAATTTGGCATAATAAGTGCCTACATACGTACCTTCGTACCTACGTACCTAGACTAGGTCCTATATATACCTACATATGGTCATGAGGTACCTACATAAGATAGGTAGGCGCATGTACGTAGAGATGTACCTGTACGTACTGTACAATGCAGTAGGTACCTCCTACCTCCTACCCCCTACCTACCTGCCTACCTAAAGTAAGGCAGGTAGGTATGTTGAGGACAGCGAGGCACGGCTTATCAACCGCAATTCCTCAAACCAAACAAGCATCGATTGCTGTGAAACGGAACCTTAGGTAACAGCAGTCACTGTTTCTCTCTCTTTCTTGTTCCCCAGTCTGACTCCCATTTTTCTCGCTGTTCCCGTTTATGATCCAGAGCCCACCGATAGTCAACCCCTCCATGAACCTAGGCACTTATACCCAAAACCTGACGTGCTTGCTCCCTTTGGAATTGCAACCCAGGAGTCATTTTGCCTGACATGCTCGTTACTACGCCTGGTTCCCTTAACTCGTGGTGACTGCTACGGGCTTGAATCTTGGAGTTCGATCAGCAACAATTTCAACTCGTGATCATTACAAAGGTATTCCAGCTTCCGCGCCGCAACATGTCTGATCCGACGTCCTCGGCTTCTACGGCCCCAGAGGCCAGGCGGTTCACACTACAGGTCTTATCACCCTCTATCAACGTCCCTCAGCCTCTTTTCCTGACCCTCCCCATTACGATGACGGTGCGGCAGTTGAAGGAGCGGATACGAAGCTGTGTGTCTACGAAACCGCCGGATGACGCCCAGCGGCTCATTCACAGAGGGCGGCTGTTGGCGCGTGATTCCGAAACTATGGTCGAATTGTTTGGCGAAGAACTGGTAAGTTAGGCACCACCTGTGCTTTGCAAAAGAGATGTATAATAACGCATTCATCGTCTAGCTTCGATCTACAGAGCGTCAAACTCTCCATCTTGTCTTACGCGATCTCTCCGAAGCGCAGACACCGACCCCTCCACCCGCTTCCAATCCACATCCAAGCTCCCACTCCCAGACTCAAGGGCATCAACCTCCCCAGCAGCCGCACGCTCAGCCCTACATTAGGATGAGCCAGCATCCTAACATCGCCTTTGGCTTCCCTCAGGGTGCCGCAAACGGTACTCAGCTGCCACCCGGTATGACACAGCAGCAACTCTGGCAAAATCAGCTTCAAACAATGGCCCGCTTAGGGCTTGCAAATCAGAACCAGAATCACGGGCTTAACTCGATGGGTCATCATAGTATGCAGAACCGGGGAGGTCCAGGATCCACGACACCAGGCAGAGCAGGGTCGCCATTTCAGCCGGAAACTACCCGTACTCTAGTCCGTGAAGGAATTGGCCCGGATGGACAGCGGTGGCGGTTTACTGTCAATGAGTCTATCGTCACGTCAACACATAGACCGGGGAGAAGTGGCTCCCCCCTTTCCTCAGCTGAAGTCCCTACCCCTATACTCCCACAGACACGGTCACTACCTGGTGCAGGATCGATGGGAGGCTATGACGCTCAAAATATTTTCCGTACATCAGACGCAGGGTCTGCGACGCGTGCTATGGCTGATGCTATGCGGAGAAATACTAGCAGCTCTTCACTAGCGAATTTAGCAAGTTTTCAGGGCCAGCAGCCGATTCCGCCTGGGGTCACAACGCCGCTGATTCCATCACGCACTGGAAGCACAGCCGGTACTCCCGATCCCCTACGCGCCAGTGGGCGTTTCATCAATGGCTCCGCCGGAACTCAGGCAAACCAAGCGCTCTCGACAACCCCTGAAGTGTATATTCTCTCTTCTCCAACCGGTCCTCGTGCCATCTTGTTTGGTGGTAACTCAGGAACATATTACAGTCCTCAACTCCGTAGCTATCAGCCTATGGGTCTTCCTCTTCCATCCCCGTCATTCGGTGCAACTTCAGGAAGTGCCCTGCATACGCGACACGAAACTCGGCCGCACACTATTCCTCTGTCGTCCATGGCTAGTGGGAACATGCCGAACCCTCATATTAACAACCCACCGCCGGGCCAGCCACCTCAACTACAGCCTCAACATAACTTACAAGCCCCGGGCCCCATGCAACCTCAAATTGGTCATAGAATGGATAACCCGCAAGTTCAAGCCATTGGACTAGCCCAAGTATGGCCTCATATATGGATGATTATTCGCCTAGCATTGTTTATTTGGTGGTTTACTTCCCCTACATCTAGTTGGTCTCGATGGATTACGGTAGTTTCGATTGCCATTACCTTGTTTATTGTAAACACTGGTGCTTTGAATCCCGTCGCTGAGCAAATATGGGTTCCCCTGCGCCGCCACCTGGAAAACCTAATACCTCTTGCCGCGGACGCAGAAGGTCGCCAGCAGCCGCGTCATGTTGCCGAAAACGCCCAAGGCGGAGGCAGAGATGGAGTGGATCCCGCGCCCAGAGATCCAGACCCAGCCAATGCAGCAGCCAGGTTGGTCCAACAGCGCCGTCAAGATAATGCCAACTGGCTGTTGAACCAAGTGAGACGGCTAGAGCGCGCTGGCATTCTCTTTATCGCTAGTCTCGCCCCCGGCCTAGCTGAAAGACACATCGCCCAGGTAGAGGCAGAAGCTCGAGCAGAGAGACAAAGACAGGAAGAGGCTGAAGCAGCTGCCACTACTGCCGCTCAAGCAGCAGCAGCAGCAGCAGCAGAACATGCTACTGATAATCCTACTACTGTTAGCCCAGCTCGCGAGTCTCTTTCGGATGGCGATCCCCCAGCTTATGAGGCAGAACCATCCATAACACAAGCCGTCAAACCGCAGACCCTCCCACCCAATGACTCCAGCACTACATGAAAAGTGCCAACTTGCAGATTTTTGAAGAAAATGTGAAGTCAAGACAAGACATACGATTTATGCTATGACACTTTCAGGGGACTCGGAAGCGGGAACTCTAATTCGTCGGAAGCACGGAATGATAAGCAAAACACAATAGAGTGATGTGTAGTCTTCTGATGACAAATTGCCTTGGCATGGCTTGGGGACATAGGATTATAGCCTGCCAAGCTTGCGAGTACAATTGGCGGTACGAGCGGGTAATTTGCTATATGCGCCAATTCTTGTGAAGAGTATGAGATATAACATCATACCATTGCAAATGAGAAGTGGATGGATAATGACCAACGTCATTCTATTAAACTACGAGTTGAGGTAATTGAGTGCTGCATAACAAGTGTAAATATTGCTTTATAATAATAGTTCGACACTCAGTTATCCTAACGAGCAAAGTTGACCATCCTCCTTTAATTAGTAATGATCTCGTCCCAACGTGCACTTCGACAATACTAGAAATTCGAGTCGCTACATTGGAAGACCCTATATCAGACTTCTTAATGAGCAAAATCTCTCTTCTATATATATTATCAAAAGCCTAGCTACAAGTGGCCCGCGGTTATTATGTCTGTACTTGTATAAGCACTTGATATCAGCTAAAGTGCACCAGAAACATAGCACTAGCAGTACAGATTAAGCCAAAAAGAAAGCAAGAAAAAAGCCAGATATTGTGTACCACGGTTACGACATTGAAAAAAATGACTGGACCAGGAATCGAACCTGGGTCTATTCGGTGTTTGTTCGGTGGGTGTTCACACCGTCGGGCCACAACGAATTGTACTCACCACTATACTATCCAATCGCGCGTTGGTTTCCATTTGGATGCAATGGCGGCGAAGCTAGGTACATATGCGAAACCTAATTGGATACGGCAGTGGAAAGGGCGGCACAATTCGATTGATGTTGTACTCTGCTAGTCTCAGCCTTTTGATTACGTAGGGGCCAGATTGTAGCGGAAGGGATACGAAGGTAGCAACAACAGACTTACATGTGTGCATACAAAGGCGTATACATACACGTACAAACGATAGCGTGTTTCACGATCCCTGTAAACAGTTACTCAAGCCTTATCTAGGTACCTAGATAACATGGATGTATCTTATGTATGGATATCACGGCACCGTTAGCTAATAAGTCTTTGGTGTTACGATTTGATATGGCGGATTTTGGCACAACTCAAGTTAGGTAAAGTTGTGGCTATTCCTTCCGCGCAGAATGGGTTCGTATTCAGTCACTGAAGCTACGGAGAGCGAGGCTTATGGGACTGACAGATATACTTAGCATCCCAAAGACGACACCATCATCTTAATTACCTAGGCAGTACGTACATCCTACCGCAGCCCTACGTACCGTATCATGTGCTGCACTTTATAAGCCAAAAATGATTTAACTTGCATATGCGTACCTAATTCAGTTCCGGCACTTCGGATTGTGTACCTATTGCAAATCGTATTATAAGCATCAACCTAAAATTACTATACTTAGACCACTGCTGCAATGCGCACCTGCATACCGTAGTATTGGCACCTGTTACACAAATGCTAAGAGCAAGGCGCTTACTTACCTCGGTAGGTACCGTTTCTTTGATTCTCATCGGAAACCCGTATCGGCACCGAACCAATCGAAGAACCGGATTACGAATATCCGAGGACCGCAGTCAAGACATACTGTAGTCCCTATGTTTGTTAGTTCAATCTACCGAACAATACAAGAGCCAACTGAAATGCTATAATTTTTTTTCAGCGCATCGCAGACAAACAACAAAATTTTATTTATAACAAGCTAACCTGGCTAGCAGGTACTCTAGGTACGTAGTGATTTTAACTCGGCTTAACTGCATGTTCTCCTAGGTGGCTAATTAAAAGAAAGCTGCATTGGTACCTAGTCAAAATTCGAGAAACCCCCTGTCATTACATAATGAGCTCTCCCTTTCTTAACGACGTCTAAGAAGCATACGAGTAGTAACATATTGACTCTAGACCCTTGAGCCTTTCTTCGTAAATCGACCTTTGTTAGGTATGTCGTTTAGTCAAATATAAAGAATAGGGCAGGTACTCACAGTGGTACTCGATCTTATTATTATCTTTCCAACAGCCGCTTTAAATATAGTCCTCGTAGCTAGCTCTAATCTACCATTATTTTTAAGTCGGGTCCCTAATGTACGCGGTATAGCGTAGCAATTCGGGGCCTACTTCAGCACAGGGTGTGTAAGTTCATATAAGGTAAGCTACCTCGATAGACTGCCGAGATAATAGGTAGATACATTCTGTGTATTTCGAACAGGGCCCTTCGCTTTAATTACCCAGGTACTGATATGATATGCACAAGAGACAAGTGGATCTAGTGACGCCTTATGAATGACGCGATGCTCCTCCCACCGCTGCCTGCCTGGGATGATATATTCACTACCTTGGAGTCTTGGACACACTTACGTATACCCGCCACAAACTGTAGGGACTATACTCTGTAGTGTATCGGTATTCTTGACGTCTGCCTATTATGTGAAATATCTGATATATGTGTTACGCTGAACCGCTGGGCATTTAAGTACAGACCTGTATATGTAATATCGTACACTTTAACGAGGTACCTATCTAGGTACTAGGTATGTGTAGGTATTTTAGAATGGGGCCATTGGAGTGGATACGATGTAGGTATATACAGAATATGTACGTACCTGCACGGTCTGACATTGTAGTGAGGTAGGTACCTAGCGTCATGTAGGTATTGCCAAGAGAAATGCCAATCATTGATTTGGAAACAACCTAAATGTACCTATCGACAGCACCCGGTAAACCACCAAGACACGGCTCTAACGGAAAACCATGTCTCTTTACCAACACCTCACATCTCAAATCGACTTTTCCTTCAAGTCCGAGCTACCTATGCGCAGACTCCTTTCTAGTCTCGGAAATCGCCGCATTAATACAGCCTTTTGTGGTTATTATCCACCGCGATAAGGCAGACGAGTAGGTAGGTCAATGACTTGCGGCCGGGGCTATTAGAACAAGAACTGAGGCCGCCCAACATCCTAGCTTACAAGTCCTACCTATCCGCAACTCGTACCTGGATTCGAGCGCCCCCACTCGTTCTCGCCAGATCATTACGTAGGTACCTACTTTAAGTGTACCTAACTACCCGTATGCGGTTGGCGATGGTGCATGCGTGGTGAAACAGATCAACACAAACGGCAAAGACGGCGACCACGCTTCATCGCAACGCTTTTACCGGAGTATATATACTTCTTCAAACAGTATCTAAACAACCAGATCTGATCACTGAAACAAAAACGAGGCAGAAGAGCACAGGAGAAGGGGAGCAGCCTAAAATCCGGCTGCTATCGCCGCCGGTTGCTTGGTCTCTGTGTATGCACGGACATGAGCGGCGACGATAGGGTAGTCGTCCACACGGTGGGATCACTGCTGGCCATCATCGCAAATTCGATCCAGGATGCTCTACGCATCCTCATGTTCGCTGACAAGCGAGCATGGGAGTCGCCCGAGTTCGAACAGCTACGCCTACTCGAAGAAACCCTCGATGAGGCGAAACGAGACTTCCAGGAGCTCCCTGCGCTCGTCAATGGGCGCTTTTACTACGAAAATGACCAACAGGGTATGTGTTATTACATCGCTTGTTTGCTTGTTTGCTTGTTGACCGGACCTGGGTGCTTGTCGGTTGTCCAACGCATTAGGCCTTCTCTCTGGGTAGACCGGTAGTGCTGATGAGCGAGATGCCAACGAAGCCCCCCGCCATCAGTCAAGTGACGGCTGGCTCGTTCTTAAGCTTTCTTTGCGGTGCTCACATCTCAATTCTCACAATGGTCGCTGCGTAGGCAACCGGGCTTTGCCCAATATCATATCCTAAAACTAACCACAAATCACAGCCGACAGTCTTGACGAACTGCGCGAACTGTGCACCCGATTCCAGCAGCACTCCCAGAATTTCAAGTACTGGGTACGAGCTGGTGGGCCAATAGAACCAGAATGGGCAGCCGAGACGCGGTGGTTGAGGCGGGAGCTTCACCGCGCACAATGCAGGGCAGTGCGGCGCATTCACGATGACCTTGAGGGATCTACCTCGCGACCGCGATGTCTAGGTGCTTTAATGGTGTGGCGGGTTCAGCAGCGACATCATTCTCATCCCTCTCAACCTTCCCAGCCGCAACCGCATCCAGAAGGGGAAAATTCAACGACAACGACAACGATAACACAGCCAGATTTGACTCTCAAGGGAGAGATTGCCGCCTGCAATTCAACGGGCAATTTTCAACGACTGGGACCTGGGAATCGAGACATCGCCTTTGTTTGCGACTTCTGCGATGGGTTCCTCGTATGGAAAGACTTACGTTCAATGCCAAGCGCGCGGCAGCATGCCTCAACATCACCAGCAAGCATGCTCGAAAACTGGGCCGCTACAGGGTTTACTCACCCTCGCTCCCATTCTCATACTAATAATTCGTCTCCTATTCCAGGACACGCTTCGGCCGTTGAGCTCGAAGACAGAAGCAGTAATACAAGATTTCAGACCACACCAGGACAGACCGCAGCAAGGGGACTAGACGCGGAGGTAGAGCCGGAGTTGAAGGGTGAGGAGAAAACGATCATTTTCCCTCCCATCGCCATCGGAAACCACCTCCCACCCGAACCGGGCGAGTGGCAGGCCCCGCTGCTCTGCCCCCTCTGCGATGAGTACTACTACGAGGAGCAGGGAGATGACGACATGGACCGTATGCGGTATACACAGGATGAGCGTGGGTTCGAGAGCGTCACCACGCTGCAGGAGCATCTCGAGTGGAGCCATGCTAGTCTGATACCCAGTTTTGCAAATGTCGCGTCTAAGTCTTCGAGCTGTGAAATCATGTAGGCATTGCCAGGGCTCATGATTTAACGGCAGAGAAAGGTTGGGAGTGTTTGCGCTTGCGACGAAGGGGTACGAAGCGCATTTTGACAGTTATGAGTAGTTCCCAGCCGCAAGCGCACTACGGGGTGTGTGATGTGATACGATTATTTATGATGTGGTTCCTCATGCACGGAACGAAAACATAATGGAGGGATCTTTGGAGTTCACTGTCTAGATTTAACCTTGTATACCATAAATTCTAGCCTAGCGATGGGAGATAGCAAGGCGTTTTGGTCGATCAGAGGGCTGAAACCCGCAAATGCGAGAGATTCTGCCTGCAACTCACATGTCACACATGGTTTGAGCTGCCGAAAAGCATTCGGAGTTCTTATGGCGGTGGTTGATTGAACATGGTGGTGTCTTGAACTTATTTACTTATGATGAGGGTGTAATAACCGGCAGGCACAACCTCTAATCGCTAGGCTGGCTCACTGGGTATCTTGTAATATTATCATATCAGGCATCTGCAATCCGTTTTTAGGCTGCTACCGCCAAAATCAACGGGTTGTAGGCCGCAAATTATTTTAGCTACTTTCGGACTTAACTCAAAAGAATCGGAACCAGATAAATAACAAGACGATGAGTCCAAAGACGCCTATGGGTGCGTACTGCTTCAGAAGTAGATCCCAGTTAATCTTAACGGCGGCCTTGCGGTACTTCTTACTGTCGTCTCTTAACCTCGAGCTCATCTCACCCATGCGCTCCAAGCTGTCTCCTCGGTACAACAGGTCTTCAATATTCTTGGTCATCACCTTGGTCACATCGCGCAGTTCATCGTTCAGCTTGTCGAGGTTCTGCGTGGCGCGGGTGTCCGCATACGTCGCCTTCGTGCGGCTAATAAAGGTATCGAACTCCATAAACGCGTAGGGCCGCAGCGAAGGGCTGTGGAGTTGCTGTTGCGAGTACGAGTTGGAGAACTCGGCCGACAGGTCCGAAAGGTAGGTGAAGGCGAGCTTGCGCGGGTACGAGCGGTCGCAGATGCAGAGAAACACGATCTCGTTGGCGATTAGGTAACTGCGAGGACGCACATGGCTCGTATTAGCTCGGCCTTGGACAGACGGACGCACGGACGGGCGAGGAAGTGGGAGAAGGGTCTGGGTTATCATCGTACTGTAATGTGTAGTTCCCGCTCTCGATGCTGGCTTGCTGCTCCGAATTGCGGTTCAGTCTCCGCAGTATCAGCTTGATCTGGGACTTGACTTCGGCCAAGGAGGATTCGCTCTGCTCATCGTCGACGGATGCGCACAGCATCAAGCCTGGCGCGGGCTACGTTAGCTCTACATATTTTGCATGTCATAAGAGAATGCCGGATAGGGGACGCACCGTCGCCCACCCGAGCTATCTGTGTTGATCTTATCATCTTCGTCTAGAATCTGAGACTCCTTTGGGAGGAGAGCGCGTGCTGCCGTAGCGTCTTATTGCCAGACCAGTTATTGATTGGCTGCTTAGGTTCGGAACAAAGAGCGCAGCGGTATACGTGTCTTTAAGACCAGCCAAGGCTACGCAACGTAAACTCTGGATGCCGTTGGCAAGTGACGTCGCTCTTGCTCCTGTGCCGCTTAATTGAACCCTGATATGTGGTCTTGGAATTAATTGATTGATTTCGAGCTGTGTAGTCCAAGGAGTTCGTGCCGCTTAGGTCCTAAGAGGTAGGACAGGGGGTTGTACGTTTGGTTGGCTATATCTTGAGAATAAATAGCCAGGTATAGTTTGAAGCATTCGAGTTGCATTGAGGAAGCTGTCCTGAACATGTACGTAGATACCTACCATCTAGCTAATCTGGTCTAGCCGGGAGTCGAAGGGCAAGCGTGTTGTGGGGCCAGGCTAGGCCGACTAAGTAGGTACCAGGTAAGTACTGACCTAGGTACCTACATGTAGGTAGCTCTTTGACTGGTTCTAGCGCATTTTAAATTGCCTTTTCGGGATGTCATGGAATCTCTCTTCCATCAGCCTCGCTCACACTTGATATCTGCGCCAGCAATGTACCTCCTCCTTATAACTCCTGCAGCTACTTACCACACTCAAACTACTTAATTGGGCGTTGGCAATAACTCCCACGTATATGCACACAAACTGATCTTCACCGCCTTTAACTTTAATCCCAGTCGTTGGATCGATTACCTACCTAGGTAGATAAACCTACACGTATAATCTTCTTAATCTTATCTCTTACCTAGCCCCTTGAAGATAGGTAGCTGCACCTGTAGCTGTAGCTACCTATCTAAGTACCTTGCCGACCTACCTTTTATGTACCTGACATACAGACACACTTAATGGTCATGCCACTCTGCCTCATCCTCCTGTCCATATTTCCAACATAGATCGACCCCGGCTCACCTCTATCTGAGTTATGGCCTCATCTTCCATCCATGATTGAGAGACTCGATGACTGCTACCAATATCCCGTGCCCACTAGATAAATCCCCCTGGAACTGCTATTGTCCTGTTTAATATCAGTATGCCGCCTCGCAGGACTCCTTCCAAGGCTGCCTCAGCAAATGACGCTGATGTCGACAGTCGCGCACCGCCAACTAACACGCCGAAGCGCACGGTACGTTCGTATCGTATCCGCCAGGAGAACACCACTCTTGGTAATGCTAGTTCGTCCCACGACGAACTTGACATCTCAGCCAGGGTTGGTGACACAGACCAAACCAGGGCAGAAGATGAAGTAGTGCTGGACGAGATTGTTGTATTCGGTACGCCGCAAAATGCAAACATCAAAGGAGTCGATTTGAATGGCCAATCCGCTATAGCGGGAAACCCAGCACAGAATTCAACAATGCTAAGACGATCTAGTCGGGCCTCCTCTTCCATCTCGCAGAGTGGGAGCTCGACCTTATCACCATCAGGCAAAGGTGTCACAATCAAGAAACAGGATTTCGTGGTTAGCATCGCTGCTGATGACGACGGAAAACCCGACGAACTATCTGATGTACCAGTATCTAAAAAGCGAAAGGTTGATGTTCACCCCACGAAACGTGTAGCTTTCCGTAAGAGCCGCTCTAAGTGGGATAACTGTGATGAGGTGCTTACGGACCCCAACTCTCCTTTGGTCAATGCGAAGCTCAGGGTAAGTCGTTTTCTTTGCCTTGTATCCAGTAGCTATCGAATATGTAGTACAGAAGAGCATGCATTAATACCATACAGGAGCTTTTATGTAGCCCTAGGGCATGGGACATTCTAACACATGAGGAGAGAGAGAAAATTCTCGCAAAGTTCCCAGATGATGCAGAAATCTTAAACCCTGGCACACCCGACGCTCGCCCCAATATTGCAGCACTACGCAACAACAATAATTTTCGCAATGACGTGGCGCGTTACCAGGAGGGTTTGAGTAGGGGATTTCATGACCCGGAGTGGGTTGAACAAGCCCAAGCTGCGCATAGGTCGCGGCAACTTGGCTTCTACGACGAATTCCGGGCTGCTGATTTCGAGGAGAAATGGGACATGCCAATGCTCCAACAGACACAAGCTAGACCTGAGACGAATGGAAATGGCAATCGCCACGGTTCTGAAGAGCAGCCAAACGATGCGTCCGCCGAGTCGAATACGATCGTTTCTTCTATGACTGACCACTGTCAAGGAACATGCAGTCCACCGAAAGCTCAACCTGCAGATATACCGTATAAAGACATTACCGAGGGTAGTATAAAAGACCGAAAAGGTGATCCTAAAGACACAAATGGTAGCAAAGTTCAACCTATGGATAATACGTCTTGGGATGAGGATAAAAAGAGAGATGGCTTACCCGAAATTGACACCAAAGGGGAACCGACACAGGATTATACAGAGCCTGGCGGCCAGAAACTTGGAGATTCAAGCAAGTGTGCTGAAACCCCGAATGTGCCGTCATTACCTACTGCGATGGAAGTGGTTGAGCAGAAAGCCGTAGAGACAAGGCCTGGAACCCCCAAGACTCAACAAGTTGATGTCGTGGAGGACACAGATACGCTCATGGACACAACTGCACAAATTACCTTTACGTCAAATCAGATTGTAGAAGGTGCTGTAGATGAAGCCCAACAGCACCGAGATGGGGAAGATGTGCAGCAGAAGAGCAAAGCGGCAGAACACCCACCCAGTGACGAGTAGAAACATCATTTACTGCGGCCCGAGATGATTCAACGGGTAGACCTTTCGACTGACTGTCGTCGTAGGATACCCGCGTATGAAACGTCTGGCTCTAATGGCTTAAAATGATAAATAAGACGAAGAGACGACGAATAAACTAACCGAAGAAGTACTGGGATTATTATTTTCCATGTACGGGACTAGCGAGGAGATTCGAACAACTTGATGTTTGCTTATAGGACCATCGCGATACCCGATCATATGAGACACTCCCATGAGACGACACTAGATGATATGAATAGGGATGGGACTGTATGAGTGAATATGAGATGATAATCAGAGATACCCGTAGATTTCTCGCCATGAATTGATACCTATGCCTTTTAAAACACGGACTTTGCTGCAGTGAATTTAGAATTTGTATGTTAGTTCGCTCTACCTAGCCTATCATGTTGCTAAAGCATATACTGGAGGGGTTACCTACTATACTCGAGTTGTTATTCCAGGTATTTTTTAATTGCTAGGTAAGAACTAAGGTTAATAAGAGTAATGAGAGGAGGGTATGGTTTAAGAGACACTAGAACACTTGAGTTGCCGTAA
Source organism: Nemania diffusa (assembly GCA_038501195.1). Classification (NCBI taxonomy): domain Eukaryota; kingdom Fungi; phylum Ascomycota; class Sordariomycetes; order Xylariales; family Xylariaceae; genus Nemania; species Nemania diffusa. The sequence goes on along the minus strand of JBBPUQ010000010.1, from coordinate 377,193 downwards.
ATGAAGCATTTTTTGGCTTCGATCTTGGGTGTCGTACATATGTTATTACTTCTGCGATCTATCTCTATCCATTAAGACTATCTTTTGCCTCCATCTCACTCATCGTCAGCTTCTGTCTCTCTTTCTCTCTTATATCAGGCTTATTTTGCACTTTCTTTCACTACCTACGGACTTAAATATCTCTTATTCCGCATCAGACTCGAGTCTATCTCGTACGGCAACAATACAAGGTCTTCTAGAATGCCAGAGACGTCGCTCCTTAGCCCCAAGCACAGCATCCATCATGGTCTGAGTATCGGATCTTTCCCTTTGCCTTATCGTCTCCCCTCCCTCGTCTTGAGCCTGACCGTTGGTTTTCAATTCGCGTCCATCTTTCTCTGGCGCTGCCTTCCATAGCCGCGTCTCCTCGACAGAGGCGGAGATTTCGAACTCTCCACGACAGAGCGCGGTGGCGCCGACCAATAGTTCTGTGCTGGACTTTGCGTCTAGCATAGGTAGAGTCTGCTGGAGGGTCCCGTTCCACGCGAATTTGCGCGTGAAGTCAAGTGCTACATTGACCGGCCGGTTACAGAGCGATGGTAAGATGCGGACGGTGGGGTATATGGGCTGGGCCATGCGATTCGTGATCTGCACTTTGATCTGCACGAACTCGTCCACGAAGATACTATTCTCCAAGTCCTGAGACTCGTCTGACTCGGGATCTTCGACTGATATATCGATGCCTACCTCGTCGATCTTGATGGCCTCGATCATGCGCGACGTTAGGCGTATGCCTCGTAACTGGATAGTGCCCTCTCTCGCAGGCCCGGACAAAGTCTTCCATGTACCGGATATGTTTTCGAGCATCTTCTCCCGATACCAGAAGGCCTCGCGATTCCCGCGCTCGATTTCCGGGGTAATTTTGCTACTACTAACAACGAACTGTCGCTGTCGAGAAGGATTTAACGCGGGTATTGAAGCGTGTGGGTCATCGATGTATATCCTTGGGACCGGCACAACGACGCGATTCGTATTTCCAGGTAATATTTGCTCTTCTATAGTAATACCTTTACCAACTTTAAGGCATACCTGCATACCGCTCGGCCAGGCGTTTCGGAGGTCCAAGAGCAGTAGACAGTTGTCGTCGAATGCTAAAGACTCCTCTATCTCGCCTGATCCTACGCGAGACCATATTGGTTTCGGTACATTGTGTTGGACAGGGAGAATATCCACTCGTGAAAGCTCGACACTAGCATTTACCGTAACTGTAAGATCTAGACACACTTGGCGAGTAAAGAATTGGCTCTTTATCTCTGACTGAGGCATCCCAAGGTGGGCATAGTCGATCTGTATTGTCCCACTAGTGAGTCCCGGCTTTCCAAGAATCTCAAATTCGAATGTTGCCGTTGATCCTGGCGCTATATATCGATTAGAGTCGTCAATCTTACGAAGCCGTAGGGCCTGCATTTTTGCGAGAATCCACTCGTATTCATGCAGTTCAGCTGGAGTCGCGTCTCGATTGCCCAATGCAGTCTGCAGGGGACCTTGCGTAGAATCCTGGAACGAGAAAAGCAGAAGGTCTGCCGGTGTCGTGGAGATATTACGTAACGTCACTGAGAAAGTCTGTCGTTCTCCCTCAAGTATCATGATAGACGACTGTGGGAGGGAGGTGGACTTGATTAGAACAATAGGCTGAGCCTCTATTACGCTTAGATCTATACTGTCGGGTCTAAGCGGTGGTCCCGGAGGAGGCAAAGTCTGGTTCTGCTTGAGTGCGCCTAGGCCAATACCCTTCACTTTTAGTTCCTGATCAGGAGTCCACGATTGCGAAAAGATGGGAAACCTTCTCTCACGGCACCCTAACACCCGTATAACCGCACCAGTAATTTTTAATGACCCTGCGCTTCGAGGGGTCCCTTGTATCTTGAGTATTTGTGTGCGATAAGGTCCTATGACTGTTGATATCACCGAAGAATCGAAATCAGCACCTTCAGCGCACAGCTTTATAGTATCGATTTCTAGATCAATATCAAATGGATTCTGTAGCACGATTCTGAACGTTGCGGCCTCGTTAGCAACAAGGGTTTGTGCGACTGCCGATTTGTCCACCGTTCTGAGAAAAGGATTATAAATAAAGGGATTGACATCCTGTGAGGTGCGTGCTGTTGTTACGCCTGGTAGAACATTTTTAGAATGTGGAATTGGTGGCCTTGTTATCGGTAAAGGGTCGAGGGTAATCCCGCGTACTAAGAACTCGTCCCAATATTCAGCGAATAGGTGGCCCAATCCCATTCTTTGTGACAAGCTGGAAGTCTTCGATATGTTTGTAACTAGCCGAATTTGTTCTTCCCGCGAAATCATGGGGGCCGCATTTTCCCGCCGAGAACCCGGTGCAACACCCCTGCCAGCTGTACGCAGCAAATCGCTGGAAAACTTCAGTACGCCATTGAAATCAGGAAGTGCCTCAGAGAAGTTGATGCAGGAGCGGACAATATTGAGCTTGACATTTGGAAATCCAAAGTGTCTTGTAACGGACTGACTGTTGATTCTTGAGATGACATTCTCGTCCAGATCGCTAGTCAATGGGCCTCCAGGGCCGGGCTTAGTATCCTCGAAGCTGACGACGCCATATGTTCTGCACAGGAGTCCGAGAAATGCTTCTATGCCATGCTCTATATCACCCTCATTGAGATCAAGTGCACCAGCACCTTTGCCATGTCCGTTAATAGCATTCAAAGCAACTAGACCAGCAGCTGGGTGTATGCCTACTTCAGCAGCCCCCCTAGTCCTAGCTTCAACCAGGCCTCCAATTAGTACCGATATTAATTCACGTATGACTAGCGCTTTTTTTCTATGGTACCCTAGAATGCCTAAAGTAGCAGCAATACCACTCAAAATGATCGAACGGTCCATAGTTGTAAGTACTTCAGGTGTAGACGACGGAAAAGCTTTGAATAAGAAGGTGTTGATTTGTCCTCTCGATGGTGTGATGGTAAGGCGAGGGGAGGTATCGAGGGCTTTCGGTGGGTGTTGGCCAAATACCATCATGTCGAGAGACTCCTTAGTGAACCTACCCTCACGCAGATGAAGTGCGGTGAGGGTGTTACAGAATCTAATAATGGTCTCTGATAGCGGAAAGGGAGGGAGCTGTTCTCCAGAAATCCTCGAATACAGCCCTATGATTCTCTCTAAAAGGTCCGGAAGGATAACCTGGAAGTTCCGCAAGTACTTTGGTTGGTTAGGATCTGCCTCTTCAGCTTCTTGTGCTTTAGATAGACCGCTTGATGTCTTCTCGTGGGGTGAAAGGCATACTGTGGGCACTTGGAATTCATGTCCCGCCCAGGCAAGCATAAGAAGACTAATAAAGATGAGCTCGAGTGCCTTACCATGCCAAAGATGATCATTGATTGACTTTGCAACAGTCGCACCATCGACGAGCTCTTTTAAGGCATCAGTCCAACGACCAGCCTGAAGATACAAAGACCCTACTATAATAGTAGCTCGCCCTTTGCCCTTGTTCCTCCACTTCTCATTCAGGCCCCCCGGCCCGAACCCTTGGACGGCAACCTTATCTTGATTCGCGGACCGAATACTTTCTTCGGCACTATCTGGATGCGAAATATTATTTTGTTCAGGGCTTGAGAGTCCTAAGCTAGTCCCATTCGCCGAAATATCATCGAAGGTAGTAGGCGGGTTAGAGAGCCCACTCCGGACAGGGGTGGATGGCCTCGCGGAAGGGGTCGAACTACTAGAACCAAATGGGTTCGATTTGAAGGGAGGCATCGACATACGGGCCTGGCTCCTATCTGCTCCAGTTGAGGAAGCTGATCTCGTCATTGTCGAGACCGCAAACTGGGAATTCCTCCTTGTTGTTGGGTTGGCATCATCTGAGGTCCAAGAACCAGCGTTCTGGAGCCCCGGGCGAGTTGGAGCCTGGCCAGGGGAGTCGATAGAGGTCATAGCTTCGAATGATTTGGCAAGAGTATTCATCTCTGCTAGCAAGAGAGAGGATATGTCGCACATGACCGTCTTCATAGTTGTCCTTTTGGAGTGTTGAAGCGGCGGGATGGCCTTGATCCCTTCTGGTAGCGGTATCGTATTATCACCAGGCGGGTTGTAGTCAAATATGAGCACATGATGCGTGAGGACCTTGGAATACGTGTCCCGTAGGTCTTCTAGCTCTTGATAGAGCGTACGAATGTTCCTCTCGGCCATTGTCGGCGCATAACCATTGGCAGACTGCCTCTTGCTAAAAGTGGCGTTCTGGAGCTCATGGCCGTCTGCAATAGCAATGACAGCAAGTGGCTCCCGAAATAAGTCGAAGGGGGACAGGGCGAGGTGGGAAGGCGGCGGTACGTATGTAATTAGATCGTAGAATATGGCACCGTCGGGAAAGGCAAGAGGAGAAAACATGTCTATTCGTCAGGACGATCAGCATTTACTCTTCTACCCACGACCACAATATAGCCTAGATGGAACAGAGATAGAGATGGAATACTCACTTCGATTTGGGCGCCCATCGGCGCTGATGTCGCGGAGCTGGACGACATGTTCTTGATGAAGTCTCTGGACAAAGGATTGGAAGCGCTCTCGCTTGATCTGGCCGATGGGCAGCACCAAGGCTCGTACCCTCGCCGGGGCGATGGGCAACAGGGAATCCAGACTCATCCTAACACTGGTCCCCGGGCTGGGCTACATAGCACGACACTCGGCATGCCTACTAGCTAAGCCAATCGAGAGGTTGTCGCTGGTTGCAGTTCGCTATCGAACTAACAGCGTTGATAGGTGTCGCACGTAATCGCACACCCTACGTAGAAAGGGGAAGTCTTTTTTTTTCTCTTTTTTTTTTGGCTCTGGGAACTAGCCCGCGGTGATCGATTCGGCGGTCGCGTGCGTTTTGCGCTTGATAGGATCTCGGGAGGTTAGGGCGTGGAATTGTTGTACCTACTTCTTCAAGTTGGGTAGGTACCACTACGCATAGGTATCACAACGCTGTCCAAGCTCCCATGGTCGAGAAGGTCAGTTAGCTAGCCAATGAGAAGTTAGGGCAACCTAATAGCAGGGATGCTGTATAATAGGTACCTACATGACTTACCTACTGTAGGTACCTGCGTACCTAGGAATCCACACACATGGATATAGCTCTTCACCTGCAATGTATATCTAAAACCAACCTACTATTTTGAAATGTTGATAAAGCAAATAGTGAAATGCTACAAGTACAAGAATAAGTGCTATAGATATTGAATTTATCATGTCAAGGAAACCCGAATCAATGGTCGCACGATAGACGGTAGAGAGATTAAGTGTTGTATAGAAACAAAGCGTTGGTGAGCTAAGGAATTATCTATTGCGGTATTTGGTCTTTCATAACCCACATTATACAAATATATAAGTATAGCTTGTAATAAGTAAACTGGTATCTCATATCCAGGGCGAAGACATCAAGGTGCTATCGAACTTGGCAGCATCCCCGTGTAGTCATCCGCGGCCCTGGCTTTGCCCTGTCTAGCTTCATTTTTCAACTCGCTCTCAAAGATATCGACGGCAACACTAGCCTCGACAAAATCTTCGAGTTCTTCCGTTACCGTCTTCAGCTTCTCTTTCACCGCCTCGGCACCCTCGAAGCCGACGATATGCCGGGCCGGTGGGTTTTCATGACCACCAATTGCTGTCAGTGCATGTACTGTTTCCGCAACCAGGCGGTCCGTGGAGGCATTAGGTAGCTTCGGATACCTATGCAGAATGTCCACATCTGACTGCTCGATGGCGGTCTCTGGGTTCAAGTTAAGCATGTTCGTCAACATATCTCGCACGCTTGGCGCCGGGTTGTTTTCGCTGTCATAATATGGCAGCGAGGGCGAGAATATGATCTTATTAGTCAACGTCTGGATCTCCTTGTGAGGCTGTACAATGGTAACTTTGATGTTGAAGGGCGCCACCTCGTAAGCCAGCGAATCGCAGAACCCTTCGAGCGCCCAAGTCGCCGCTGTATACATGGGCATCCCAGGCGTACCAATGTGTCCGCCAATACTCGTAAGAACCATGATATGACCAGTATGCTCGGCGCGCAGCATTGGCAGAGCAGCTTTGATGAAGTTCACCTGTGAAAAGAAGATGGTTTCGAATTGGTCGCGCACGAGGTTCTGTGTCACAAGTGAAGTAGATAGCTCTTCGACCGTTCCGACGACAGCTAATTTGCGGACGAACTTGTCAGCGCGTGTCGCGAGCAAGCAGTAGGGCACGGTCTCGAAATTAGATTAAAATAAACATGGAGAAAAAGAAAGAAGAAGAAAAAGAATCATTATAATATTGATTATACCTTCTGAGGTGCAGCAGAGCAATATGTCAATGCGGCCGAAAAGATGTTTCGCCTCGGCCACAGCGGCGCCGCACTGGCTCATGATGCGGCCATCGCAACGTATGCTCCTTATGCGGTCCTTCCAGCCCTCCCTATCCTTCCGGCTACTCTTGCACTCGTTCACGAGATCGCGAAAGTCGGCACTGCGATCATCGTGCTCGATCTCGTGCGGTGGGAGACAGGCGACGACATAATCGCCATGTATGAGCAATTGCCTTATCAGACGCACGGCAAGTGGTGAAAGAGAGGATGTCAGAAACCAGGTGCGCGGGGAATTGTGTGTTGCTACACTATTCATTAGTCAAAGCGAATTACCGACCAGGGGCAGCTAAGTAGCATCAGATCAGGCGGGATTAGGGAGGGATCGATAGGTGCAAACACAAGTCGTGTTAAGACACCCTAGTGTTGCTGTTGTTAGGGCAGTGGCAGTGGCAACAGCAGTGGCAACGCAACAATAGTGGCAATGGGTAAGAAAAAAAAATTGAAAATGAAAATAGGCGGTTGGTCGGATGAATGAAATAAGTACACAAGTAGGGGAAGAGAGACGAAGACAGAGGGATAGCGAGCCAATGTCGCTCCGCTCAAAGACATCTACCCGGGGGGAGTGACGCACGGAAAGACGCTGCAGGAACGGCATGGGAATGCCGCGTTGGTCCGGCCGAAGTAGAAGACTCGGCGTGTTTCTTCTCGGACATTTCTTTTCTTTTCTCGTCTCGTAGGGTTGCTATGTATTAATTGATATTCCAAATAAATAAGGCGCCAGTGTTAGCAAGGTACGGCAACTCTCAAGTCAATCTTTGTCCTATGCTTCGGGACCCCGGCAGAATTGTGTTATTCGACAGACGGGACCGGTTCGTTGAGATGCTACTCTGTACATGGCAGAAGTGCGAAAACGATTATTCGTCAACTCGGTCATTTAAGAGCGAAGGGCGAGATGACAAGCGCGTTGGACGGGTTTAACTACCACCACGATTGCATCAAGTGAATGCGATTATAATCTCGCCCAACACTAGGAGCTTATAGAATCTCCAGGTAGTACCACGCACGCGTAATTGCGATTGCGATTGCGCATACGAGGTGTAAGACGACGCGACGCGAGATCAGCAGCTCATACAAGCATAAATCATTCAGTCTCGCAAGCCCTGCGCATCATTATAAGTAATGGCCTAGAAGTCTGATGGGGTCTCCCTGAACCATCGTCACCGAGGTCAACCAAGCATCCGGCAGTTGAGGTAGGTATGAGATGGAGGACTAGGGGATATAGTTGGCCCAGTTTTCAGCTTGTTCGGGTCGGTATTAGACAAAGAGGAACCTGAATAGTTCCATCCAAAGACGTTATCCCTTACCTTACCCTACCTCGTGCTTAACGCCGAACAGAGCCCAGCTGCTCGCTAATTTCTGAGTAAGTTATTAGCCTACTCGTTTGAACAGAACCAACCCGCTTAATAGATCCCCGACCTCGAGTTACATAATGCGCGCCTCAGCTTGAGGGTTCCATTCTATTTCAGGCATGACGATGCGAGGTGATGCATTGAGAGAGCAACGTACTGCTACGTTACCCGGCAAATGCGACGTGTTACAGATGCACTCCTCAACAGTGACAGCTAGGTACCCAAAGGAGGTGCATGAGGGCCATGTCGTACCTACATGAAGTAGATACACCAAATCCTCATTAACATGGGTGCCTTAATATCGAACAAGCTATCTAGGGACCGACCTGACTCAGTAGATCGTAGGCACGCATTGGTAAAAATCATGCTTTAGCTTAGGGACATCCTCTTATCTTCCTCTGTAAATCCAGCGCTTCAGTGCAATGTCAAAATGGAAAATGGGCACCTCCGCCATACCCATCTAGTTCTATGTGGTACCAAGTGCAGTAGCGTACAGTCTAGTAGATAGGGCTCCCCTCATTGTAATAAATCTAGATAGCCTACCTAGAATCCGAATTCGGGATTCGGGGTAGGAAGTATACCAGTGTAGGTATGAGTCGCAACATCTTCTCGCGATAGTTAGGGTATTTTGAACCAGAAACTGGTCTACGATGCTATGTTAATTACCATGATTTAATATCTAGAAGAACATTGCATAACGGCTCAACGGCTTTAGCAAGACAAGTCACATAATAAAAGGGGTATGAAAATCCTATTCGAAACTTAATCCTAGCAAAGATTTAAGCGCAGACATCTATGTATCATGATAGCTCGTTGGCAATCTAGAGCTTGATATATTTGCCTTGGTTTATACTAGCATAATCATTAAGAACGCACAGGTCTCCTAGTTTACGCAGCCATCTCTGTTTTCAACCAAGCTGGAATCTCCGGGAGTTTATCCCACCCATCGAGATACGACTCTTTAGCAACGCTCTCACCAGATGGCTTCGCGTATATAGCAGAAACATACCATGCTGTTTCGCCCTCGCGAATCGTGCCCTGTAGCGTTGGGATCACGGTACGGCTCTCTACGAGATTAGAGTTCGGGTCGGCGTTGACAAGCATAGCCGCGCGCTGCTTGTCCTCCCCCTGCGCTTTTTGCGCGGCCTCTTCATCCTGGGGTTCCAGAGCCCTGATCCCCACTGCGCCCTTGGAGACAGCAAACGCACCCGCCGACCCGCTCGCCCACCCTTCTGGCGTCGCGAGGTCGTAATTCCCGACGATCCGCGGCTGCGTGCCCTCGCATTTCGCGGCGTCGTACAGGTCCAGGTATCGGCCGTCGGGCACCCGCGCATTGCAGATGGCGAACGCGCCGTCGGCCGTCTTGAGGGTGCGAGAACCCGCGTTCTCGATCCGGTGGGCGCGGAGGTGCCAGTTTGGCGTTTCGTGAGATGGGGGCACGAGGGTTGTACGGATCGTCACGTCGGGGAACGGCTTCCATATCGACACAAGCACAGGGGTGCTGCCCGCTTCCGAATCGCTGGAGGGTCGCTGCTCGAGCCCCGCGTATTCGGATAGCCGGCGGGTCTTCCAGTACTCGCCGCCATCATCTGAGAGTCCTAGCTGTGAGGCGAGGGCATATTGCTCCAGGGTTAATAGACCTGGGGGTACCGAGTATGCGTATGCACTACTGTACGCGAATGCTCCGTATTTTGCGTGCGTCCCCTTCATCGGATAGCTGCAGGCTTGGCCTGAGGATAGGAGCATGCAGTGCCCCCCGAGATAGCTGAGGCTAGCATTAGAAAAGCCGTTATAGGTAAGCATGACGAGCTGGGAGAACAATCACCTCATGATATGCCCGGGATGCTTCAGCGCCTTGACCTTGGGGATTACGTCCACGTGAGACTCTTCTTCGGAGGTCCAAAAGGGGTGATCGGCTGGTACAGCAAGACAAATAAATGCTAGGCATGCCCAGTACTAAAAAATATCAGTTCTGAATTTACTAAAAAACCTTTATGGGGGACTCACTGGACTACCTGGGCTGTTGTAGTTCTCTGCCATCTATATCTCGTCAGCATCGTGTCTAGTTTCAAGCGACTCTAGAAAACGTTCACTTACATACATGTTCGGGTATGAGTACCCGATAGTCAGTGTACCACTCGGACTCCAGATGTCGGGTTGTGTTTGCCACCACCGTAAGTGCCGGAGCACGATACCCTTCACCATGCCCCAAGTGAGTGGTTCCGGCAGGTCAACTCCCGCGTATGCTAGAGCTCCCCAAAAAGAGACCATAGCAAATCGATACCCTACGCTTCGGCCGAAAGGCAAAGAGCGTCCTTGAGAAGCAATTAGACCTGCTATTAACTGTACTATAGCGCCATTCACCCACCTTCCTTGTCATAGTAATGGACTAAGTCAAGAGCTACCACTTGGGCGCGTTTTCTGAATTCTTCAGCTCGCTCTGGCTCGTCTGCACCGGCAAGTTTCGCATACAATAGTTGTAGGAAGTGGATTGCGAAGCTCGAGGAGTAGTAGTCCATTTCTAAGCGTGACTCGTTAGAAAATTCACGTGTAAGTCGCACTATTGGGGATGCCTACGGTGAATTCCCTCTGGCCCATCGTTAGACCATCCATCGCCCCGATAGAAGGTATTCAAGTGCTCTATGTCGCTATCCAGCCTCTCTTGAGAAAACTTTCCTCCGTTTTTCTTAAGGCCGAGGTTAGCGAAGACCCGGAACCATAGCCAGTTTGTATTGGGCATGCTATACTCTGTTAGGACCGCTCTATCTGGTGGAGGCTAATAGGTTGCGATGCACCTACTTTTTCTCGTTAATTGAATTCCCCAACCATCTCTCGACATTCGTCCTCTCCCTTTCGTTCAACGATTGCCAAATCACAGGGGCTACAGCTAGTGCATAACCTAAGATCATTAAGCTTCAAGTCATACCAAATAGCCTACATAAAACAATAGCCATACCTAGAGGGCACATCTCAACCATTCTCTGGTCATTATCACGTGGGTAGCCCCAAAACTCCGGGCTCTCTGGATCGGTTCCGGATTTGATGCCTTCAATCCACCATTGGGTACCATGATACTCTCCTCCGCCATCGAGGAGGCAAGCCAGGCCCCAGAGCGGCCGACAAATGCCTTCGACTTCTGATGCTGTCTGGTCGAACCGAACTGCCGTGGCGCCAGGGCATCTTACTCGACCTTTAAGGGGCGAGAAGAAAGGTTCCAGGGGATCGAGCAGTGCCCGTAGCAGTTCCTGCACGGATGCGCGATCGGTCACCTTTACCCTGGAGAAGGGGTGGACCCCATTGTATCCAAGAACAAGGCCAGTCTGGGACCCCATGATACTTAGCTACCAGCAAAGTGGATTGGAACTTGGCGTTTCCTATTTCAAAACACCAATGGAGAGAGGTAAGTAAGAAGCATGAGAAGATATATAATTGAATTAAAAAAAGTACCTACATTAAGATATGGGACACCATTTTGTTGCAAGTGCCTCCAACACATTCATCCGCGCGCCATGGTCGGCTCGGGTGCAAGACGCTGCTTCGTTTATGGGTCATTCTGCATAGAAAATGAGGGGTGTTATATCGGTGGGGTGTATGATGGGGGATTTGGCGGCTAATATGATTGAAGTTGAGCCTGCCAATTGTGTAATCGAGTTGATTTGACTCGGCCTACATTGTCGCGAGGCGGGCAACCCCATATATGGGGTGATGAGGGTTACGTCAGGAGAAGTAGTGGTTCGGAATAATTCATATTGAGGGGGGGGGGGGGGGCGGATAATACTAGAGGTAGTCTCGTCGTCTCTATTTTTCAGCTCACTTCTAATTGCTTTCAACCCTCTACTCTGCCTAGGCTTTTATCTCCTCGGGTTGTCTACTGGCGTCTTGCTGTCCCTTGAGGCATCGGCCCGTCGCAGCATATATCTAGATAGATCTAGGGAAGACATGACACCTGCAAAAAATACCCTCCACCCCGCGGCATTGATGTTGCATATTCTTAATTCTTGATACCGATAACAAATCTGTAAGTTTTCCTGCTCATCGAAGTACACCGACTATATTAGCTCTAGAAAACTAGTCTCTTGTGAAGACAGTGCTAAAGTCGGGATGATTGTCTCGCTTTAGTATGAAATCTAACTAACGTACTTCGATAACTACCTGCGATTTCTATATAATTGCCTTCCTGACTTTCGTATACTTAGATGTCTTACTCCTAAACGGGGATCATAGGCTTTATATTAAAGCTGAAGAGGTTGTGTTGCACGTCTCAGATCTATAATAGTGTGCCTAGCCCAATTTCTTTAATTAGTTAAATCCTACCCCTCATAGTGCCCGCTATACAGTGTCAATTACCTAGCGAGCTTGCTGTTCCCCCGCGGGAAATCACATACAGTAGGTAGATCAAGGAGAATCCCCCCGTCAATTGTGCCGCGTTAACAAGAATCCCCTGTGCAAGTACTAACAAGGTTGACAAAAACTCGGTTCGAACACACGGTTCGCCATTCCTCCTTTTACGTATCTAGGCGGAATATCTACATAATCATTCTTTTAGGTATTTCGATTCATGATTTCGCGTCGCCGATGAATTCGAAAGGTTACAGATTAGAACAATGGTATGCAACGGAGTGCCGATATACTACTATGTACGTATATACTGCGGATTAGACTCATGTAGGGGCGGATCGGGTTGAGGGCTTACTGGGCCGTTGGTATAGATATTGTGGAATATAGACGATTGATTGTTCAAGATAGTAAAGGTGAGATTCTTGTAGTTTTTGGGTCGGTTTTATATAAGTTTCGTTACTAAACACAGAGTAACACAGAGTATTAATTATTACTCTCTCTCACTCGCTTTCCAATACCTAGGACCTTTCTAACTCATTCAAGTCTAGCCAATTGCGGAGTACCTGGGGGAATGCGGAGCCGATTATCTACTTGCTTTCAGCTCTATATTCTGTAACTCTTTCGGACTCCCGGACCTACCGGGGTATTAACCTGGTTTATGATTTTATTAAATTTATTCCGCCCCGGGAAATAGATAGAGTCGATGTCGCGTACTAGACTATATATACCGTTAATTCTGAAGAAGTGTTAACGGCGTCGTTTTTCCTCCGTCACAGTCGAGATTATCAATCTCAACCTCTATATCCTTACCAAACTTACTAGAGAAGCACGCCTGGATTACGAGAAGATTCTGTTAGGAGACAAGCCCTAATTAGGATACAGAGTAGGTATTCGTAATATACCGAGTTCTTTCGGCATTCCCCCGGGGTCAATCACGTCGAGCAAGCACGAATAGACCGAATGCTGAATTTTGATTCTATACTCAAATTTTAGATTAATCACTAATCTCTCAGAATCCCCTATCTCCTCCGATCAATAAAGGTTGCTAAGCCAAGAGCAATGGCCACCGCAATCCCTCGGAAATTATGGGAGCATCCCGACCCTAAAAACACTCAACTATGGGAATTCATGCAACTAATCAACCAGAAGTACCACTTAAATCTATCAGTGAGACCTCTTATTTAAAATATCATTCACTAAATTCGCCTAATATTTTTAGACCTTTCAAGATATATACCAATTCTCCTTGGATAAACGCTCGGCGTTTTATGATGCGGTCTTCAAGTTCGGCAATCTTATCCACTCCGGGTCCTATAGTCGGGTAGTCGATGAGAGCAAACCCGTCGATAGCATCCCGCGTGTGAGTTACCCCTGAAGTCATTTTCTTCTCTTTCTAGTAACTTGAGAGCTCCCGAAATGTCTCAGGGGCATGTTTCGGGAGCATGTTTCGAGAGCTGTAGAACTACGCAAAAGAGAAATTACTGACTCCAGCGGTTATAGTGGTTTGAAGGCGTGCATATCAATTGGACTGAGAATCTACTTTGGTCGCGAAACACGACCGATCCCTCAGACCACAGGGGCCAAGGAGGCAAAGAAGATGATAAGATTGCATTGACAGAGGTGAGAGAGGGTGTTACGGAGGTGAGGGATTTAACATGGTCGACTTTCAGAAAGTTATCTGCAACTTACGCCGCTGCCCTCCATACCGCCGGAGTCAGACGCGGTGACCGCATTGTCATCGGTGAGCAATTCTCGCATTCGTTTTCTTCTTGTTTCGGCAACTTTCAACCCACAAGCATTCCTTTTTCGGCCAATCTAGGGCCCGGAAGCTTCTGAGCCGCTCATAAATCTGCCCAAAATAGTGATAATTAACCTTAAGTGTTCTTCTAGTGGGCGCGAATAGTGTTGAGACGCTTGCTGTATTCCTTGGTACGGCCTGGCTTGGGGCCATATTTAGTAGCAGCTCTACGGATATGGGCGTTCAAGGAATCTTGCAAAGGACGGTCCAAGTCAACCCTAAGGTGTGTAAACACTAACTCCGCGCTTCTAAAACTGTCTCATTCTAGTTCTGACCGTGGCAGTACATATTCATGGATGATGCGACACTATACAACGGCAAGACATTGGACTTGCGCCAGAAAATGGCAGAGCTTGTGGCGGGAATGAGTAGCTGCAGTAATTTCCGTGGCTTAGTATCTATACGTCGATTCAAGGAGGCTTTGGACATCAGCAGTGTTCCTAAAACGCAGACATTAGATACGTTCCTCAACAAGCGTCAACAGATCACGCCCCCGGTCGAGAGAATCGCATTCCACGAGCCGTTTCTCATCTGTTACTCTTCAGGCACTACGGGTATTCCTAAGGCGATAGTGCACTCCGTCGGTGGCGTACTCGTAAATATAGTGAAGGAGAGTCGCCTTCACGATGATAGGAAGCAGGATGATGTCGGGCTACAATATACGACAACAGGCTGGATTATGTACCTGTCGAGTGTTGCGCAGCTATTAGTTGGCGCTAGGGTTGTTCTCTTTGATGGGTCGCCTTTCTTGCCGGATCTGCACTCCTTCATCAAACTTATTGGCGACCAGAAAGTAACGCGGTTGGGAATCAGCCCCCGTTGGATGTATGAAATCGCCAAGGCTGGCATTTCCCCCAGGGAGGTAACAGACCTCTCAAGCTTACGGGTGGTATCCTCGACAGGAATGGTGCTTTCAAACCAGCTATTCGAATGGTTTTACGACAAAGGCTTTCCTTCGGGTGTTCATCTTGCCAATCTATCTGGAGGAACAGATATCGTAAGCATCGGCCATTTAATCGCTTCAATCCTCGCTCGCTAACGTGATTTCCCAGGCTGGCTGCTTCGCTCAAGGGAACCCATTGACCCCTGTCTATGTTGGGGGCATGCAGGGTCCTTCACTTGGTCTCGATGTACAGTTATATGACACGTTATTACCACCAGGCCCAGGCAAAGCCGTTCCAGACGGAACACCAGGCGAGCTGGTAGCGACCAAATCTTTCCCAAATGTTCCAATCTACCTCTGGGGCGACAAGGGACCCGCTGGTGCCCCTGCGACGAAATACCACTCAGCATACTTCGCCAGATACGACCACGTCTGGGCACACGGAGACTTTTGCGTGTATCATCCAGTCACCAAGAACTTGACGTTCCTCGGTCGCGCAGATGGGGTGCTTAACCCTAGTGGCGTCCGCTTTGGATCGGCTGAGATATATTCGGTCATTGAGCGTAATTTCGATCAAATCGCAGATTCTATCTGCGTTGGTCAGCGGCGACCGCAAGATAATGATGAGGCCGTAATGCTGTTTCTGCTCATGCGACCTAGTCACAAATTCAACCAGAAACTCGTTCAAGACGTCAAGGAGGCGATTAAGCGGGAGCTGACGAAGCGGCACGTACCGAAATATGTCTTCGAAACTCCGGAGATACCTGTAAGTGCTTGAGAGCATCAACGTTTCTCAGCGGTATCCCGAGAATGATACTAATATTCATACGATTCAGACCACGGTCAACCTAAAAAAAGTCGAGCTCCCCGTGAAACAGATAGTCTCTGGCCACATCGTTAAACCTAGTGGTACTTTGCTCAATCCCAAGAGTTTAGATTACTACTATCAGTTTGCCAAGATCGAGGAGTTAGGTACCCCGAAAGCCAAGCTCTAGAAGTATCGGATCATACATGTGAGCGCGAATTATCCTGGGAGTAGTTAGAGAGGATGATCGTAAAGGCTAGCCCTTGTTTCAACCTAGATTCTGTCTAGAGTTGGTTCTATTTCCATCGGTTGTGGCTACCGAGGTACGTACTAAGGTGTTGAATATATAAACACAAGAACAATTCAGATTTATGTTTCTGAAACGTCATGATAGTATTATTTAATATACATATTGTCAGCTAGGTTGCCTCCCTCGACTTGGAAGAGCTCATGGATATCAATTAATGACTTTCAAACTAGACTATGAACGCTCTTTAATATAGGCCCTGTCTCGGTAGTATATATTTTTGCCATCACGACTTATAACTTATAAGCAATATGCTTTAGTCAATCTAGGAGCTAAACAACTTCCTCGACAAATTTACCGCAACAGCGAGACCCATGATATGCGCTAATTGTCTGATCTCAAAGTAAGCTTATCTCTCGTTCTTAGTAGGATCACCAAACCCAACATAAACTCGAGTTTGTTGTCCAAAACTCTCGAATATAAGCTCTTTGCTCGTGCCAGACACCCCATAGAGAGTGTTTCTTTTCGTGTATATACCTCGTAATTCCTAGCTAATACTAGCATGTCATCTCTCTCGATACCGGTCGCCTCATCATACTCCTTGTATTGATACACAGTTGAAACATGTTTTCTCTCGTTCTGGGGTAGATTAGTAATGGCAAAATCCTATCCTCCGCCTCGCAAGCTGTACACATCACCATCGAAACAAGAAATAATTATGCTGCATTGACGTTCACCTTAGAAGTATGGAATTACTAGAAAATGCCGACTTCTTAAGCATGTCTCTCAATTACCTCTTTAGTGATTAATGCGACACGACTTTCGCAGCTATCTACAACAGTTATTAAATTAGGCTCACCTCCATGTATAGCGTTATTATCCTCGAAAATAAGGAGGTTATCATAGAGGTGGGATTTTACTAGCTATATATTGTACATCTAAAGAAAATGCAGTCTGTTTAACTGTGCACAGGAGTATGGTTCCAAACCGAGTATAGTGTTGGCGTACACTCACCATCTGAATAATTATTGATATTTTCCACTATGTATTCCATACCTCCAACCAATATACCCTAACGTGCCAGCGACACTACCAGCACCGACAGAACCTATCGCGGCAACCCAGCCGACTGGCCGTTTAAAGAGTACCGTGGCGGCGAGTGCGGTTATCATCCCTCCGTATGTCCAGTCATCTGTTTCGAGCTGCCTCTTGTTCTCCATTAATCGCCAAGAGCGATCTTTCCACTCAATTTCCTCTCGTCCCCACATTCGGTTGACAAGACCAAGTGAGACGATGCCTATTGTCCAAAGCGTACCATGACCAGCTGCTCGTAGATATAGTTGGGAACCGGGGGCTTTAAGTGTGCTCGATGAAGCGGTTTTACGCAGCCGCTGAATACCCTCTCGTGTCGCCAAGGCGCCGGCCCCGATGATTGTACCCGTAGTGATAGCTCGAGTTTCAACGTGTGTGATGAGGATTGTCTGGGCTAATGGCTGGTCCTCTGCGTATGCTGGGTGCGGGAAGTACCGCGACATTGTGATGGCAGTTGTGAGTACTTGACGAAAGCCGGGCAAGACATGTGAGAGCTATCTCGTTGCGAGCTGTGAACCAAATTTCACTCGCCCGTGAGAAATGGTGTAGAAAACTGGTGTGGGTGAGCTAACAATATAAGGCGGTTGCTTAGATAATTACCCTGTAGGCCAAAAGACGTTGGATCTCAGAGAGATTCACTTTTATGAAGCCTATGGTTGACAATAGACATTACTTGAACAATTGCCTTTCTGGACAATATATTACATACCTAGATAGACAGACATCAGCCCATCTTACAGCATCACTTGCAATAAATCCCTGGAGGGCATGTCATGTACATGGCGAAGGAGGCGGCGGAACTCCAAGACCCTTCCCTTTCAGTAAGAGTGATGGGCCAAGAAATCCGATTGGCGCTGATACACCCGTGACCACTTGATTAGTGTAGGTAGGTACCTCCTACCACTGTTAGGCACTGTAAACAAATGCTCTTTTAGGGACTAGGTAGGTACTACCTAGGTACCCAACACATCATACGTACCTAAGTAGGTACATAGATATATGCGTACTTATCTATCCCCCGCCACTCGAGGGGTATGTAATACTAACAAAGCATCGCACACATGTCTTCAACGTACTCGCCTGTGTGCTGATGAAGTGGTGTTTTCTGGTAAGTAAGCTTCTCCTAGACAGAGCGGGTGCAGCAAGAAACCACACACCCCCCATAATACACCCAAACTCTACTACTTCAAAGGGCTCCCAAACCATCAGATAAATCAATAAAAATAAAAAGGAGATAGTAATATATAAAAAAAAACGAGGCGATTATTTTAATGAATATTGTAATATATGTTAAAAAAAGCTGGTACAGCTATTTACGCTGTTGTATCTAACAAACTTAGTATATAAAGCAATAAAGCAAAGCAGCTATAACTACATATAAAATTATTGTTAACGCAGATTATATGTTGTTATATATATCAATATAACCGCTTAGCTTTCCTATTTCGAAATATCATCTTTTTATAATTATCTGAATTCATTAGGGCTCTTGATTAATGTTTGAAATAGTAGAGTTTGGGCGTGGAGTTTGGGTGTGTTATGGGGTGTGTGGTTTCTTGCTGCACCCGCTCTGTCCTAGAGGAATAAGTACCTACATTACCTCATGCAGCTGGGGACCTGCACTTCACTTCTCTCAGCTCTAACATTAAGTATCAGCCAACCCATCCGACTGGGTTAGCTCTCATACAATACCGAAACCCACTTGTTAGATACCAGGTGGCCTGGTCATCAGACTACATACACCTCCCGCATTTGAGATACCTATCTACTGAGCTGATAAGGGATCTAACACTTACTGCAATGTTTGGTAAGAGGAGCGAAATACCCTCTTGTGTTGTTCGTTTTATGGTAAGAGGTGGCCTCTTTTGCGATCTCCTTGGTGTTAGTATTGCTTGCTAACATTAATAGACGTCTCAATGTCGTGATGGTAAAGTGGATAGCAGACAGAATATTGTTAGGTACCTACAGGTACCTAAAGTTGGATACTTAAATGCCAGATAGCGGTAGTACTACATTGGTGCCGGTGATATTATTGTGGGGTGGCAATGTAGTTAATGTACGTACTTAGGTAGGTATGTCTGTAACACAGTTATAGAGCTATATGTAATCTTGTTCACACTCAAGTGCTCTGCTGTAGAAGAGCCTTTTTTGTGACTCAAGATTAACAGCCAATCAGAGTCCTGTAACTCTAACTCTTAATGACGAGGTACATATGCGGGTATGTACACTACCTAGGTACCTAAGGTACAGAGTATAGCATACCCTGTGTATGTACCTATGTAGCTACCTAGGTACCTAGACTTACCTCGCTGACCGGCCGCCTAGCCCTAATAAGGTTGGGTAGATTCTGTATTACGCAGTAGATATACCTACACTCTGTATATTAGGTACGCTAGGTGGGTACCTAAGTGTACAACATACACAGTACTGTAGGTACCGGACCTGTTTTGTCCCTACCGCGTTCTGCATCCGTATTTGTACTTTAGACTCAAAGTCCGACACAACATCCTTGTGATCTGTGATCCCACCAGACTCTTAGCCATCCCGATTCCCTTCGACTTACAACATACACACATACCTCCGGGAAGGTAAGGTTTGACAGTGACTTTCAAGCTTGTGTTTCTACCTACATAAGGTACTTACTAACAGATTCCTAGGCGAAGGGGAAACAAGGTGAACAAACAGCCCAAGACGACCCAGCAGGCAGCTGTCAACAGCACTGTACAATCGAAATCGACCCCGTCTCTCCCATCTCGACTTCCCCGGTATATCCCCTAGCTTAACGTTTAAGCTCAGACTGGCTCATGGCCCACCTTAGGACATGCAGGTTGCCATCTTAAGCCACCGTTATCATAATCATCATCATAATCATCATCCTCGCACTCATACTCATCTATCCGTAAAGCGACCAAAGTTTTCAACAGCCACGCCTGCGCCTACGCCTACGCCTACACCCACGCCCTATCTAAACCTTGGAATTTGCCCTCCTTAGGCCAAACGTCAGTCCTTCGCTCTCGTCGGCTTTAAAATAAATAAAGTTCCGATATCGTCTCGAACTGTATCTGTCACCGTTTCTGTGGGAGTCCCGAGACTAGCCCGCAGTCAACTAGGTCGAAGTGGCAGACCAAAACCCCCAATTTCCGATATCAACCACCCCAGCCGCCTCCGACAACCCGTCCACTCCGCCACCACCTCGAAATTTCACTAGCACGGTCTTTTCAGCCCTGAATCCCGTGCCCGCTGCCTCGAGCCCACCCGACGGCCAACCTCGTGCCGGTCTTCCCGCCACCTCCCAGCCTCAGCGGGAGCAGCAACGTCTTGGTTCACCCACAGTGCCACGCCAGATTTTGGGGAGAAGGCGGCGAACATCTGGCAGTGATAGTAACATTATTGTATCGGATACCTTGCTTTCTGAACCTCTAGCTTCCGAGGTCAGCTTTCAGGAATCCCCGCAAAGGAAACGTAGGCGGGCCGAGACTACCATGTTGACGGACACAGACGGCTCGGTAACAGCTAATGGCAGATCACGGGCCTATGCAAACGGCAAAGCAGGCCAACGAGCTCCGGCAACTGCAAATGGGACTCATAAACCATGTTCTTCTATGAATGGGGCGGCGAAACCGCGGCCCCCGGAGAAATATTTTGGCCATGATCGTGAAGAAGTTACTAGAATCCTCATACAGGCTCTTTCAGATATGGGATACCACACAGCAGCTCAGAATGTTAGCCAGGCTAGTGGTTATGAGCTTGAAAATACAACCGTAGCCTCCTTCAGAACGGCTATTCTTGAAGGGGGTTGGGTAGAGGCGGAAGAGCTTCTGGATGGCAGCGTTTCTTGTAGTGAGGCTAGAAGCCAGAGTGGTAACGGGCTGGTGCTTGCAAATGGTGCGGATCGAAACATTATGAGATTCTGGATACGACAGCAAAAATATCTTGAACTCTTAGAACGAAAAGAGCACGGCCAAGCATTGATGGTGCTCAGGAATGAGCTGACATCACTGTATCAAAACACCCAGAAACTCCATTTCCTCTCTGCATTAATCATGTGCCAATCTAAGGAAGAGCTGCGATCTAGGGCCAACTGGGATGGAGCTGACGGACGGTCAAGGCACACACTGCTCTCCGAGCTTTCAAGTGAGTTTTCCATGAACAGAAGCTCTTCTCTGTGCGCGAGTTAATCATTTCATATTTTAGAATGTATATCTCCGTCGGTTATGCTTCCGGAGCACCGATTAGCCGATTTATTACACCAAGTTAAAGAATTCCAGATCACAGGGTGTCCGTGGCATTCAAGTGCCGTCCCTCCCTCCCTCTATTCTGATCATATTTGCAATCGACTAGATTTCCCTACTGAGACAGTACTTGAGCTTGATGACCATGCCGATGAGGTATGGCAGGTTGTTTTCTCGCACGATGGGACGAAATTAGCCAGCTGCGGCAGCGATAAGCAAGTCATCATATGGGAGGTTCCGTCGTTCAAGATACTTCATTCATTGAAAGAGCACGATGATGGAGTGGGCAACGTTGCGTGGAGCTGGGACGATTCGATGCTAGTCACTTGCTGTCGAGATCGATATGCACGATTATGGGATATTACTGTAAGCTGGTCCCTTTTATGAAATTATCGCATTAGCTAACATCATTTAGACCGGCAAATGCCTTCGACAGCTATATAGGTTTGACGAGCCAGTTAGTAGCTGCGTCTGGTCCCCCGATAACACCTCGTTCATAACAGGCTCATTGGACAAGGGTGGTAGCTTAGTTCAATGGGACCTCTCCGGGGAGAGAATTTATGATTGGAGAGGTCCTCACCGTATAGAGGAGCTGGCTCTCTCGCCCGATGGGCGCTGGCTCGTGGCAATGGACTGTGACAAGCACATACACGTCTACAATTTCGAAACAAAAGAATTTGAGTATAAGCTTGATTTAAAAACGCGATTAACATCCCTTAGTATCAGTCAGAACTCGAGGCACCTGTTGGTGAATCAGACCAACGGCTATGCGCAGTTGATAGACCTGGTTCTTAGAACCCCAGTTCAACACTATACAGGCCATGCGGGCGGGGAATTCGTGATTAGAGCGTCGTTGGGAGGCGCCGATGAAATGTTCGTCATTAGTGGTAGTGAAGGTAAGTCAGCTGTAATGGGGAATATGGGATTCGTCGACTGACTGGCGTAGATGGCTTTATAAACATCTGGAACAAATCATCGGCCCAGTGCGTTCAGCGATTGGCGGCTCACAGTCCTAGATGTAACTCAGTTTCTTGGTGCCCGACGAATCCGCAAATATTTGCCTCCTGTGGCGACGACGGAAAAATCAAAATGTGCGTTGACCTCACTGATCGCAGCTCCTACCTCCTGAAGCTGTATTGCTAAATAATTCTAGATGGTCCAACGAGAACTGGAGACGTTCTACCCGCAACACTCGGCAGACCGGTATTTAAATATTTGGTGGGAATGTTGTCCTTTGTTACGAAGCGCTAGGCATTTACAACCCCCCCTGAAAATCAAAACAACGCATATTGCATAACGCCCGAGGTTTCGAGGATCTTATCGGCAGCATCAATATTACCTTGCCTTTCAAGCACTTGTGTTTTTAAGGCGCTTGCTAGAATGCAGGCCCATTCTGTGATGGGGATAGCTTACCTTGAGTGCCGTAGTAGGCACGGCGGGTTCTATAAATGATAGACTGGGAGTTCAAAGTGGGTGTTGTATACATGAGACTTATCTCTGGGATTTACGGCAGGTCTCCTTGAAATTAGGCATGGACTGTTTAGCATGGGATGTTAATAGCGAAGCACGGTAATGAAACTGTATGTCTTCAGCGAATTCGCCTCTATCGGCCACCCATCCGCCACGAGATGAACTGCGTACAGTAGGTAACAGGGTCTAGTAATAGCTTGCGATCAACCTCGTCAGCAACTTTGTACGTGGCAGCTCTAGGCACCCAGTTTACTGTTGTCAACCTGTCACCCACAGCCATAGGTAGGTAGGCACTCACCTATTAATTGATATTATTTACCTATGTAAGTGGGTGCGGTGTGATTTAAGGTAAATTGGAGCCTACATGTTGGTATTCTGTATACTGTAGGTAAGCTGGGTAGCATTACGTATACCTGTGGGGTAATAGGCAATTATGGGCAGCCTATCCCTTTGAAGGCTGCTGCCGCACCGTGACTTAGAAGATGCATATAAGGCCCAATTTTATTTATATACACCCAATAAAACTATTATCCGAGCATAATTCTATTCTCTTATTGGGTATATGGATAAAGCTCGGCCCCGCTATTCCACTTTTAAAGTCACGGTGCGGTAGCAGCCTTCAAAGGGATAGGTCGTTCGCACGCTCAGGTGGTAAGTCGTAGGTGTGGGCAAGCAAGAGCCTAAGCCACCAGAGCCTAGATACCCTAGGTAGTCTTCTGCGTATTTAGATAGGGTATCTACTGATAGAGGTGGGATAGGTACTAAGGGTGTGGCTTATCAGTAGAGATAAGTACCTAAGGTCCGCAGTGTGAGCGCCACCTCATGCCCTTCCCTGCTTCTTGGCACACTAGGTAGGTGTAGGTAGTAGGCATGTAGTTGGTTGTCAGGCGGTATGCTTGCTACCTAGACTCCTAATTCTGGTCTTGCGATCTGAAATAATATATACACTACACCACTGCGTCCACCAGACAACGCTGCGTCTAGTCTCTCCTCTTTATTGTCTGTGACACACCGTGGACTGCGTCCATCTCCTTAATACTATCGCTGCACACCTCTCACTCCCCTCTCGCTGTCGCTATTGAAGGGCCCCACGAAGACAGCCAAGCCCTCCGACTTCCGCTCTTTGCTACGCATACAGTGGTGTCCTCTAAGAACCGGCCCTCTCTGTATCGGTCCCTCATACCAGCCGCTCCTACAATACGACGACTGCCGCCTCGTATATCGCGATATAGTGAACCTTACGCCAATCTCTAGCCTCTTCACCTTATTCCTAGGCGCAAATTCTAAAGATGGCCGAATCCTCAAGCTCAATAGGAGGCATCTCGGATCCTGCGCTGATCAAGTGCGTCTTCTAATTTTCCAAGTACCAAGTTTATTATTTTTCCGCTATGAGCTTCGGCTGACTTCGATCTCCAGGCTCGTCAATAAACTACAAGACGTTTTCTCAACCGTTGGCGTAAACAACCCTATCGACTTGCCACAGATCGTTGTCGTGGGTAGTCAGTCTAGTGGGAAGAGTTCGGTGCTTGAAAACATTGTTGGCCGAGACTTGTAAGTCATACCACCTCCCTCCGAATATCCCGTTTATGCTAGCTGGCATGGCTCACGGCATCCCAACACAGTCTACCACGAGGCTCTGGTATCGTAACGAGACGTCCTCTTGTCCTGCAGTTGATCAACCGACCGGCAACATCTCAAACCAACGGAGTCCAGGATGATATTGCGAACTCGAGTGATAAAGCCGCCAATGCTGACGAGTGGGGCGAGTTTCTGCATATCCCTGGCCAGAAATTCTACGATTTCAATAAGATTAGAGACGAAATCAGCAGGGAAACAGAGGCGAAGGTCGGCCGGAATGCGGGCATCTCCCCGGCTCCTATCAACCTCCGAGTTTACTCACCTAACGTCCTGACGCTGACGCTAGTTGACTTGCCGGGCTTGACTAAAGTGCCTGTTGGCGACCAGCCTCGCGACATCGAGCGACAAATCAGGGACATGGTCCTCAAGTACATCCAGAAGTCTAACGCCATTATTCTCGCTGTCACCTCTGCTAACATCGATCTTGCTAATTCTGATGGCCTCAAGCTTGCTAGAGATGTTGATCCTGAAGGTCAAAGAACGATCGGTGTCTTGACTAAGGTAGACTTAATGGACGAGGGTACTGATGTGGTTGACATCCTGGCTGGCCGTGTCATTCCTCTGAGATTAGGATATGTTCCGGTTGTGAACAGAGGCCAACGTGATATTGACAACAAAAAGCCCATATCCCAGTCCCTCGAGTCTGAAAAGGCCTTTTTTGATAACCATAGGGCCTATCGGAATAAGAGCTCTTACTGTGGTACTCCATACCTGGCGAGAAAACTCAACATGATCTTGATGATGCACATCAAACAAACGTTACCAGATATCAAGGCACGAATTTCCAGCTCGCTACAGAAATATAGTGCTGAACTAGAAAGCTTGGGCCCGTCGATGCTAGGAAATAGCGCGAATGTCGTTCTCAATATCATCACTGAGTTTACCAAGGAGTGGCAGTCAGTCCTAGATGGCAACAACGGCGAGTTGTCGAGCTCTGAGTTGTCGGGCGGCGCACGAATTAGCTTCGTATTCCACGAATTGTATTCCAATGGCGTGAAGGCGGTTGATCCATTCGACGTCAACAAAGATGTCGATATAAGGACAATCCTGTATAACTCCTCTGGATCTTCTCCTGCGCTCTTTGTGGGAACAGCCGCTTTCGAGGTAATCGTCAAGAAAGAGATTAGGCGATTGGAGGATCCTAGCTTGAAATGTGTGTCTCTTGTCTACGACGAGTTGGTTCGCATCTTGAACCAATTACTATCTAAGCAGCTCTACCGAAGGTACCCCGCGCTGAAAGAAAAGCTACATGGCACGGTCATTGCATTCTTCAAGAAGTCCATGGATCCCACCAACAAGCTTGTCAAAGACCTTGTTTCTATGGAATCTTGCTATATCAATACTGGCCATCCTGATTTCCTCAACGGCCATAGGGCTATGGCAATGGTCAACGAGCGATATAGTAGCGCCAAGCCTGTACAAGTTGATCCCAAGACGGGCAAGCCACTACCGGCTTCAGCTATGCCGGCCCGCGCTGCCAGTCCCTCTTTGGATAACAACTTAGATGGTAATAGTGGCTTCTTTGGCAGCTTTTTCGCCGCCAAGAACAAGAAGAAGGCTGCTGCTATGGAGGCACCTCCGCCGATGCTAAAGGCATCGGGAACTCTCTCAGAACGGGAGAATATTGAGGTCGAAGTCATTAGTATGTTGGCACAAAACATTTTATCACGTAAAATCTATCGCTAATTTTCCATTCAGAGCTCCTTATCTCTTCATATTTCAACATCGTCAAGAGAACCATGATCGATATGGTACCTAAAGCTATCATGCTAAACCTTGTCCAGTATGTTTATCATCACTTAAATAAATAAGTTTATTTCTAATTGGTTTTTAGATACACCAAGGACGAGATGCAAAAGGAGTTACTTGAAGGGATGTACCGAGGTGACAACCCTGATGAGTTGCTTAAGGAGAGTGACTACACCATCCGGCGGCGAAAAGAATGCCAAACGATGGTTGAGTCACTTGGTAAAGCTAGCGAAATTGTCGGCCAAGTGCAGTAAAATTGCAATGATGCGTAAATTGGGTCCGAACTAAGCCCATCTACTCTGATCGCACATACCTCTAGGGTTACTTTAAGAGACGGATTATCTTTCTAGGTCGAACCATGCCAGAATAACATAAGAGAGAACATCCTCATCAGTCAGGCCATTGAGGGAGCTCGCTTCCATATGGCATTTGCAGGTAAAGGGGGCAAGAGTCGGCTGGGCGCAACGTTCCGAGTACGTATGATATCATATTCTTTCATTATCTGCCCTACTGAGTAAATCATACCTAAATTCCCGCTGCCATCCGGTATCCTTTTTTAGACGTCCATTATCAGAGAGACTGGTCATTCAGCGCGCATGGACAGAAGCAATAGTCAAGCCATAACAAGGTTTTAAGATAATATTATGAAAATTATTAATTTGGCCCTTTTTATTTAACTTTGTGAAAACGCCTTGCTTGTTAAAGGTGGTTACTTCATCATAGCTACATACACAATCGTGTGAAATGTACCATCAAATATTTGGTATCATTATACCCTATCATAACTTTGGCTTCGACGCCAACACTAGCCCACCCTTCTCTACGTCGAAATCCTGCCCCCTGAAGAAACTAAACCATTTCTGCAGTGCTTCCTCGCCTCCTTCTCCTAGCCCTAGCGGATACGCTTCGTACCCGCTACCAGGAACACCGGCGCCTTGACCCTCCTTGGCTTCCTGGTCGACGGCGAGGCATGGCGTCTCGCGCAACTTTACAGACGGCCTCTGATCGCCTTCACGGCCGAGGTTATCCTCGAGCTCACTGTAGTCGAGCACGGGCAGGCAGCAGGCATCGGTACCATCAAAAATCGCCTATTTTGCAATTCTCAAGGTTAGTAATTGCCGTTCATAGTAGATGATATCATGACCTTTAGGATCTTGCAGGAATAGCAGGGTATAAAAGAGAACTAACCTCCCACTCGCTTCTCGTCTTGGACTTGAATACTGTTTCGAAGGCAGCTTTCATTTCAGGCCAGGTGTCACGGTCCCACCGGGTCTGGTCCCAGCCCTTATGAACCACCCCAAGGCCCTTGACGAGCGTTGCGTAGAATTGTGGCTCTAGGGCACCTACAGACATGTACTTCCCGTCCCTCGTTTCGTATGTGTCGTAGAATGGACACCCGCCATCGAGATGATTCTCGCCACGCGGGTGGTTCCCCATAGGTGTCTTGCGCGCCAGCCGTGGGAACGTGGCGAGGTAGTTAGCGCCATCCACTGGACACTGAGGGGTCAGCTGGCACCCTTTCGAGCGTGGTTCGAAGTCACAATGAGCTTCTAGTACATAGTTATAGCCTCTCCGGGCTATCATGCTGTAAGGCGACCGAAATAAGAAAATGGCCTCGAAAATGGCTTACCCATGTTTGCCTCGACAACTTGGCCCCTACCAGTACGTTCCCTCGCAATGACGGCCAGTAGAATTCCTTGGAACAAGACGGCGCCACCTCCAGCGAAGTCGCCGAGGATGTTGATAGGCGGGTGTGGTTTGTCGTCACGGCGGCCGAGCATAGATAACACGCCAGACACGGCGAGGTAATTGATATCGTGGCCTGCCATTGCAGCATACCTACCATCCCGCCGGAACCCGGTCATACGCCCGTAGATCAGGCGCGGGTTGATTTGCAACAGCACATCTGGCCCGAGGCCTAGTTTCTCTAGGACGCCGGGGCGGAAGGGATCGATGACCACATCGGCGGTCTTGGCCAATTCCTTCACCAAAGCCACGCCTCTTGCTGCCTTAAGGTTCACGGCTATCGAGGATTTGTGCCGTGTGAGACTGTCCGCTCCCGGCGGGGCTTCGACGCCTGGCGTGTGTGTTTGGCCCGGGATGGCGCGGTCTATGCGCAGGACGTTGGCGCCGGCGTCCGCAAGCAGCAGGCCGGCGAAAGGGCCTTGTTTATTTCACATTAGTTGTGTCGGCCGGGAAATGTGGCCCGGGACTCGGAGAACCCACCAGGAGCAAGTCCGGCGAATTCAAGGACTTTGAGTCCTTGGAGCGGAGGGGGGCCGACCATCTCAAGTCGTCTACTGAAGTTGTGCTGGGTTGTGCCGATTTTATCCGATCCGTACCTTGAGATTTAATTGTGCAATGTACACACTAAAATAGTAAGAACTTAAGATAGTTTTACAGACCAGCGTGAACTACCACCAGGGTCGATGTTAAATAAAGAACTGAGGCTCGCTCGCTGCAACAAGCTGGCTTAGGCCTAGGTAGTTCCATGATAACCTACCGTATCCGCGGTAGTATACTATGCACTTTCGCACGGTGCACGCGAGCCGATGTTATACCATGGTAGCGCATCTTTGGTATTATTTCTTCTTCTTATTATTACTCGCCGAATCGGTCAATAAGCCAGCTTTCACGAACGAATCTCTCGCAGCTTGGTTTATAAGTGCAAACCTACGAGGACCCAGCTTGACTCCTCCGTACCACCTACTAACAACAATCATGACATCCCACAGATCCATTAATTGCATCAGGTGCAACAACCGGCTACCAGCGGCCGTCTCCCCATCATCATTGCAGTCTTGAAATGCCGTGTTGCCTGGGCCTCTGATGCGCCAGGCCGTGATATTGTGTGTCGCCGCTCGAATCTTCTTGTCTGAGGCGAGGAGATGCTGAAGAAATGTCTCGGCCTCGGTAGTCGATGACACCGCTGCACAGCGTGCTATGAATGTTGACTTCATCTCTACTACGGGGTCGGATAAAACCCAGGGCGGCTCTTTCGTCAATTTCAGCTCTCCCTTGTAGGCATTGCTCGTGGGATCAACACTCTTGCCCGGGTCATCGTCGGGTGATTCTCGCTCGTCAGGGGCTTGATCTTCCAAAAGCCGGGCCAGTTCTTCGATGGCGTCGAAGAGACAAACGGAGCCCGGCTCGTAGACGTTCCCAAGGGCCTGGCAAAATAAGGCCAACTCCCGAGCTGCGTCCCCCTTTCTCCCGCTTGGGCCAGTACTGTTAGTGCCGATCACCGCAGGCGGCACTGCTGGGTAGTCTTGTGGGAATCCAATACGGATAGACGATGATTCTCCAGGTGGCGTGAGGATATAGGTTGTGGTGTCATCCGAAGGCACTAGGCAACCTTGGCCGTATATAGAATTGATGGCTTCGACCTCATCTCGGAGCTCGTCGGACATGCTTCCGGAGTAGTATCAAGTTGACTGATTTGATTTTGACGAGAAAATAGGGTTTCTCGACCGGAATTATCCCCGCATTCGTCTACTTCACAGCACAGTGCGCTACTATCAAGGTAGGTAGCCTTAGTAGTTGCGACTCTAGATAAATCCACCTCATTAATTCTAGAATCTAGGTAGGTAATCTAGATGAGTAGGAACACACTTTACTTGAGTTGATCTTACGTACTCACTCCACTGTGAGCTGAGAGGTATGTACCTGGGTAGGTAGGAGGTAGGTAGGTAGGTACCTACTACAAACGGAACAAAGTGGAAAACTTCGGTAAGTGGTAGGTATATCCGATCAAGTATAGATTGATAACGATAAGGCTGCATTCGTGCTGGGTACCAGGTATGTACCAACACGTGTACACGGGTAGGGAAGGAGTGCCTGAACCCAGGATTTCTCGCCTTAGAGGTAAGTACCTACTAGTCTTAAATATGCCCCTCAGCCCCTCCACTTCGTCGCCTTGTACTCACACTACTGCACCCTTGATACTGAGAATAATCGACAAGCTCCGGGCTCCGACCAACTGACTACTTCAGCTACCCGCCGAGCCGTCTAGTAATTAGGTTAACAACAACATCAACCTTTTTCTTCTACCTACTTACCTGAACTTGTCCTTTCCACTACCTAATCCCTTGAAAGCTCATCAGACCACTTCTACGACTTAGTTACCTTATATAAAATATCTCTGATCAAATTTCGCCCAAGAAACCATTCTTCTTCCTGTTCACTCTAACATGACTTCCGCCGTTGACCAGGCTACGGCCTTGAAGAACGACGGCAACAAAGCTTTTGCGGCGCACAATTGGCCTAAAGCTGCGGAGCTGTATACGAAGGCTATTGAACTGAACGATAAAGAGCCGACATATTATACCAACAGAGCGCAGGTCTGTACGCCCAGCCTTTAGCTGGTAGCATCAATATTAGCCGCAATTTGCATTACTATCTCTGGGGTCGCGTGACTGACTTCCAACACCTCTAGGCACACATCAAGTCTGAAGCCTTCGGTTATGCCATCGCTGATGCAACTAAGGCAATCGAACTAAACCCTAGGTTTGTCAAGGTACAATCAATGCGGATGGTGTATGCCTTTTTAGTGGCTCTAACTAATCTCGCTCTCAGGCTTACTTCCGCCGCGCGGTTTCTTATGCTGCTATCCTCAAACCCAAAGATGCAGTTAAAGATTTCAAGAAATGTGTTGAGCTTGACCCCAACAACAAAGATGCAAAACTGAAGCTCGCTGAGTGCCAGAAAATTGTGCGACAGCTGAACTTTTATGCCGCTATCGACGTTGGTGATGAGCCGTCTGCGGCCCAAGGTCTTGATATAGATTCCATTGCCGTTGAACCAGATTACGACGGAGTACACCTTAAAGATGAGATGACACAGGAATTCATTGATGACATGATCGAGCGCTTCAAGAATGGCAAGAAAATCCATAAAAAATACGTCTATCAGATCGTAATTGCCACCAAGAAGATTGTCTACGACGAGCCTACTATGGTCGAGATGGCTATACCCGAGGACGTGAAACTTACTGTCTGCGGCGACACCCACGGTAACAGAAACCCAGCTTATGTATAATGACCGGAGTAAAACTGACTGGTGACATAGGCCAATACTACGACTTAATGGAACTTTTCAGGTTAAATGGGCGTCCCTCTGATAATCACTATTACCTCTTTAATGGTGACTTTGTGGACCGAGGATCTTGGTCAACAGAAATTGCTCTGCTATTATATGCCTACAAGTGGCTTCGTCCTCACGGCATGTTCTTGAACCGAGGCAACCACGAGACCGATGATATGAACAGAGTCTATGGGTTTGAAGGAGAGTGTAAGGCTAAATACAATGAACGGTGGGTGGCTTTTTGCTATTGGCTTATGTCTCTATACTAACTAAAGCCAGCGTGTTCAAATTATTCTCTGAGAGCTTCTCTGCCTTGCCTCTGGCTACACTCATCGGTTCCAAGTATCTTGTTTTACATGGTGGCCTATTTTCAGATGATAATGTCACGCTTGATGACATTCGGAAGCTGAATCGGCACAGCCAGAGGCAGCCGGGTCAGTCTGGGCTTATGATGGAGATGTTGTGGACAGATCCTCAGACTGCGCCTGGTAGAGGACCTAGCAAGAGAGGTGTCGGCATGCAGTTCGGCCCTGATGTGACGAAGAGATTTTGCGACAAGAACGGCTTGGATGCCATCATCAGGAGCCACGAAGTACGCATGGAGGGTTACGAAGAGGAACATGGTGGAAAGTGTATCACAGGTATGTTTCTTCTGCCTCATATCCTGTCCCACTTGCTCACTAAATTCCACGTAGTCTTCTCAGCACCCAAATACTGCGACCAAACAGAAAATAGAGGCGCCTACATTAATATCGGCCCTGATTACAAGCTTAATTTCAATCAGTTTGACGCTGTTGAGCATCCTCCAATTCGTCCAATGGGTTTGTGATGCACTCAATCCTGTCCCCTTTGATATTAGCTAATTACCCTTGCAGCATATGCCAACAATTCTTTCGGATCTATGATGTGATGACCAGTGGATATCGACTTATCAAGCAAATGGTATGGTATGGGTTTATAAGGATGGATCTTGCATACGTGATAGATGATTGCCACGAAGCTTTGGCGTTTAAGAGAATTGTTTGAGGGGTGGGAGATATATACCATTGAATGTACTATGTTTCATTCACATAGAACCGAGGACAACAGTCCATCCATCCTCAGGGGCGTTAAACCATAGTTCTTGGCATTATCTCTTAAGACTTAATCAGTCCAAAGCCTCCACTCGTCTTGTTGTCCAACTAAGGCACCTAGCCAGTCAGAGCATCCTCTAATCCGAAATATAGAGTGAATGCCATCTTGTGTTATGCCTTGCCAAGCCGTGATAGCTGCTGCAAATGCCCCAAGGTCGTCTCGCGGTACTCTTAGCCAGCAGCTCTGCCCTTCCACCTTGAGGATATCCAGATGAATTGCCATGCCAGTAACGCCAAGGAATTGTTTCAATGCAGCAGTGCAGTACGATCTAACTTGAAGAGCATCGAGTTCCTCCCCCTTCGACGAGTCCCCATTGAAGAGCTCTAGGTGTGTGTATGAATAAGGGGGCACTTTGATGACGTATTTCGCAAGCTCGTGAGATTTTTTCGCCCTAGGTACACTTTCTACAGTGGCTATAGATGTATCTGCGTCCGTAGCCATGGTCGTCTTTGAACTTGGGGTGCTGGCGTATTAGGATGTAGGGAGTGATTAATGCTCAGTGGTCGAAATTGAGAAAATCACCCCGCTATGTGGTATAAATGTATACATAATAAAATAAGGTAGGTAGTACCATCTATGTACCTACGCGTAGGTAGGTATATAGAGTACCTATTTACCTATTAAAATGATAGTTTTGTAGACAAACCTAAAACATCGAACTTATTTACTTAAACTTAGGTGTTTGCATTATTTATATATGCCTACCTATAATTACCTTGGCCTAGCTATCTAGATACCATTCTGTAGGATCTAGGCACCTACCTAGGTACTTCTAGAGGGAAGTTTTTTGCAAAGGGTCCTGCTACATGTAAGTTCAAGAAAGCCCTTATAAACCGATATTACCCACTAAACGTGCCTAGTAAAGAAACGTTGTAGCCGTATCTAGAGATACACCTAGATCATTGCGATAGTTGCATAGGTCAGCCACTAATACAGCCACAGATGAGAGAACAGTCCCAGCAACCAGACCAACAAGCCATTACCTATTAAACTTCTCTACGCATACACTTTCTTCTCACCCTTCAACTTACGATCGAGCAGGATTATACAGTCATATTGCAATTCTCAAAGCGCCTACCATCTCTGCTGAATCCGCTCCATTCCTAGCTTCGACCTTGACCCGCCAGCGCACGACGAAAGAAAGAACCCTCTTAAGTTTCAGGAGCTTAAGCAGAGTCACAACTACGGGAACAACAACGAGAACAACCAAAATGGCAGATAATTTTGTCCCTCCCGGCCAGCAGCGATATACGCGTGCGTGTATGGTGTGCTCTATTGTGATGACTCAGGCCGTAAGTAAACATCTTTCTCTCCTCTCCGTAGTACTTCATCACGCACCACCGCGAGATGGTATGGATGAGCCCTACCCCTTTATCTACTCTGTTTTACATCATCGTCTCGCATCTAAGCATCGCATTACCGGATGAGGGCTAATCACTCGTCTTGATCACCAGCGTTTTAGAAGCGAGGGCTGCCCTAATTGCCCATTCCTCGAGCTCCGCGGCAACACGGATGCACTCGACAGCTGTACATCTACCGTCTTTGAAGGGCTGATTACCGTCGCAAACCCGAAGAAATCATGGGTCGCAAAGTGGCAGCGTCTCGACGCCTATGTCCCCGGCGTGTACGCAACTAAGGTGTCCGGTTCTATTCCCGAAGATATTCGCAACGGTTTAATCGAAGACGGCCATGTATTGATTCCGTATGTCATCATACCCACTTTGCGTCATATCTGATTTGGCATTCCCCTTTCTTGTACGAAATATTTATTCTAATTAATTTCTCAACCATATAGACGCGATGGTAGCGGCGTCGATGCGGATTAGGTATCCGGTTCTCACGTTAGCGAAGTCGCTGGACCCTCATCTACCTCCGGCCAACAGTCGGATATGTCTACGCATACGGCGGCCTGAGGGTAGCCTGTTTCGGTCGTACCGAGACTAAGGAAAGCCGGATGGCCGGCACCAAACGGCGTTATGTTAGGAAATATTTTCGGCGTTCGGATGTTGCTTCATCAATGATACCCCATAAAGACGGATATGGGGGTGATAACTACTTCACATGCCCTTTCGTCGTGTATTTTTCCATGTCTCAGGAGTCTACACAGGCATACAAAATCCACATTTCCAAGAGGGAAATAAATCTGCGGATGTCTTGGGCCTCGGAGGGTCAAAATCACCAAATTTCATACGAAGGAACACAAAAATAAAAAGAAACTTGGTTTTCGCTTTTGCTCTAGTTAGGTATTTCAATTATGATTACTTCTACTGATAGGTGATTCTAGACTTGGATATGTGTGAGCCCAGTTACCCAATAATACGTGCTCGTTCCGAGCACGATTTTCGGCTCAACCCTCGAGCTCGATATTGATCATCGGCCCATTGTCTAAATTGGTTTCTTGTATTAAATAAAGCCTCTTGTTTTCATCTCAACCTCAAGAGGCACCGCCGCGAAGTACGATGCGACAGCTTCAGCTTTGCGTTTCTCGTTCTCCGACTCGGACACATCTGGCTGCCTGAGATAACAGTCGATTATAATCTCGATCTCGCGGTATATATCCTCGTTGTCTACCGCTGGCCTGTCTTCCGCCTTGGGGCTCGGCATCCCGCCGAACTCTCGCGCGCCGGGGACGCCGGGGCCCAGCCCCGTAGCCCGGTCCCCGAGATGAGGCGGGTTTGTCGGGTGTCTACCCCTTCTATACCCCGGGCTTTTAGGTGAACTACCCTTGCGGATGCCGGTCCTTTCCACATGCACGCGTGGCAAAGACGGTTCTAGCCCGCCGCTACTTGTCGGGCCCCCTCCTTTGGCCCGTGGGCGCGCGTCCGACAGCTTACACCGAGCAACTAAGTTCTGCCTTGCGGGAAGGGCCGTAGGGCAGAATGTTTTGGGCTCTAGCAGCGGCCCCGATAGCTTCCTCTGCGGCGGGTCTAGCGGAGGCGATGGTTGTGGTATTGGGTTTGGCGCTGGAGCTGGAGCTGGAGCTGGCCAGTCAGCGAGCTGGAAGCCGATGTGGTTGCGACCTTTGGCGTTATTGCTCTCATTGCGCCTGGTGGGAGTAACGTGCGGCCTTTGTCCTCTCCGCGAATACTTCCGGCCTAGCGCCACGGACTGCAACTTGAGCTCGCCCCTGTCTTTGTTGAACCGGCTCGCGATGGTGGCATGGCCGCTCTTCTTCCTTCTCAGTGCTGTAGGCGATATCTCTGTCTTACGAACCCGATCCGCCGACTGGTTGCCGCCGCGGTGGTGTGCCGTCCTCGTTCTTTTGCTCTCGCTGTTGAGATAGCGCACTCTTTCGGGTGACTTCTTCAATTCAGCCTCGTTGGCTTCGGCCGACGGGTCGCGCTGGACATCGGGAAATAGCGGCGTACGGGAGGTAGCGTACGCATTTGTAGATGGATAGGTGTATGAAAAAGGGTTTAGCAGTTCGGTCGTAAAAACGCTATGTCGCGGCTGCAGCTCGTTGCGGCACCCAGCACAAAGATTCTGTTTTTGATCCGCGGCCGTCAAGAGCGGATTATCACAAAGTGGCATCGGGCATTTTTTCGATGCCTGCGGCTCCGGCTCCGACTGGGTTTTGCCATGGATGTGCTTGTCGTCGGATGCGACGTCGATGGGCGTCAAAGGGCTGGCTTGCTCAGATACTGGTGACGAGTTCAGAACTAGGCTGGGCGTGCTATCTTGGTCTGTGTTGATGTACAACGGCGTCTTGGTCGTCCGGCGTAATGCTATCGATCGAGTGCTCGATGTCTGCATCGTGATGTCTAGTGGAGACTGCCGCTGCAACATGGTTGTCTGATGCAAGGCTACATAATTCGCCCGCAGCCGATCCGGAGGGCTGCGCGATAAGGGGTGCATCTGTTGTCCACGTGCTGCTTCCTTCTGCGCTGAGGACAGATATAGAGGCGCTGCTTGTGATAGTGCAGTTGAGGCCCTGGATTTGGGGTCCGAAAGTGGCGTTGATGAGGATGACGATGTCTTGTGGTGTACGTGGCTGTGGCCCCCAGGCTGGGCTCCTCCTGAGCTCCTAGTGAAACCTCCAGATCCTTCTTTGAGGTACGGGCTCTGCACCATCCCCACTCGTATGGTCATTTTGTCGGATAAAGCCGACGGCGATGATGGCAAATATACTAAAGCGCCGCGTTGCTCTTCTCGACTGCCGCCTTCGTTCGCAGTAGCGCGATGAAGCGTGGATTGGTGTTGTTGCTCTTCGCTGTCCGCGTGCCATTTGCCCCGAGCGTATTCTGGCGAGGGGGCTTTCCAACTAAAGTTTGGCACGAGGTCGAGGTCGGTTTGTAGACTGGGCACGTGTGGCCGGTTTCTACGGCTGGTGCTATTACTGTTGGTACTATTACTAGTATCGGCCCCTTGGTTGCGTTGGTTCTGGCTGCGAGCGCCCTTCAATTCAGAGTCCGGGGCCGCCTCCCTAGACTCTCTCTCTCTCTTCTTCACTTCTCTCATCTTCTCGTTATACTGCCAAATCTTTCGCAGCTGACCTAACACGTACGCTGAGTTTCGATGCTTCACCTCACGCCTGTCGTGCCGTGGGCGGTCCGGACGATGCGTGATCTTGTAGTTGTTCGCCCAGTTATTGTCCTCCCTATTGTTAGCTATGGCATCGCCATCACGGGGAACACGTCGCAAGCTACCTAGCACTCTGTTCAAAACACCTCCGCTACCGTTGCTCCTCTTGCCCGCGCTTTCGGTAGCGCCGGACTTAGGTCCCGTCGCTGAGCTTCGGCCCCCCAACATCCAGTTTGGAGTGCCGTTACCTTCCGGGTAGTGCTGGGATGAATAAGTGTGATAGTTTTTTCTCTAGATACTGTTGGCGACCGTATAGCCTGTATACTAGCGCCGATGAGAATATTGTGGCGAGAAATTATAAATTAAACATGGATAGAATTAAGGTAGTCAATGACTGAACATCCCCAGTAGAAGCAAATGCGCTGGAAATTGCAAATGGTCGAACGAATGTTGAAGATATGAATTAGAAAGGCGTCAGAAAGTACTCGTTGACAATACTCCCGAGTAAGTGAGAAGTTAAAGAAACTTGGAGATGGCAAAAAGTCTAATGTCCTTATCACGACAAGGAACCATGAAATCAAATAATTCGTGATCAAGGGGAACGAAGGAAATTAAACCCCAAAACTCATATGAGCGGGTGACAGGTAGAGGAGCCCAACTATAAAGACAAGCAGTGCAACAAGAAACAGCTTCTTTTTGTAAACCAAGTCAGGAGTGTTTTATGGAACCTTTGAGGGAACAAAGAGGTCGCTAGAGTCGCCTCGTGGCAACAACAATGCTTTCCCTAATCTTTATTGCGTACTTTTACACTTGTTTCCTCTTCTCCGTAGCTCGCCTTGTAATTCTTAGCTGGGGCGGTCTTTGATATGCAAGATGGGTTAATCGAGTACATTTACATTGAGTGTCTTGATAGCAAGCGAGGATAAAGAAGAACTATGCGGTAGAGATACTAGTTTCTCGTATGCATCTTTTGTATTATTTATTCACATCTCCAAGAAGCGTATCAGGCGTCAATGCAAGAATATGAGTTAGCAGAATAAGTGATATAGATTGATGCCTCGCACATTCCTATTAGGACGGGTAGGCACCGTCCTGCTCCTGAATAGCATAGGCGATAGATGACTTGTCAAGGGTAACACCCAGCAAATGACATTTTCAACCCAATTCCAAGGAGCTGATAGAAGCATCTGGTAGAATTGGAAGTTCAAGAAGGGGATTCTTTTGTAAATTCTGATTGTGAGGGTCGATCTTGGAATTTTCATTCAACAAAGCTACAAGCTTCCTATCATATATTACTAGGATGCGAGTTTTTCCAATCAGTAATATGGCATTGGGATGTTAACCGAGCCGTTCGAAATGATTATAATGAATGTCTGTCGCCTTGGACCCGCGAGAACAAACCTTAAGGGCTTCTCCATGATGATCAAAGCGTGTATCATCCACCGTGGCGTACCCACGAAATTCATACTGAAGGCAAATACTCAAAAGATTCCATCTTCGTTCGAATCTCCGCTTGGGTCGACGGAGAGAGTATTTTTAAACATTGCACTGCTAAGCTATAGTCCCTATGCTTCTTGCGCAAGCAGTTCCTAATCCTAGCTAATGGCAATTTGAGCGTGATCGGCCGTACAGCGTAGGAAGTCCCCAAAATATGATTGGCTGAGCAGACACTTTTGTGCTCATGAGGCGAATCACATAAACGATTTTATACTCTTCCTTCTATAGTAAGTAACTCTCGCTCCCGATTCTTAGCAGTATTCTTTAAGATAGCTTCTAGGGATATAACACTAGACGAGACTTTCCTTAACCTTGATTATAACAAGATCTGTGTCATTAACTATAAGCTACTTTGGAAACTCGATCTTACATTTGCTCCAGAATCGAACCCCAGTAACTATACAAGAACAATTTGATCTCTATAGGATAAACCACTGCTTATAGTGAACCTCACCTCAAGATAGGACTTAAAAACGAAGGAAGACGACCGTGCGGACTGAGCATTACCGCCCACATCTCTAGTGGTTTGCAGTCTAGAAGTGTTCATGTCAACATGCAATGTCTGGATGTCATACGACTTGTCTCCTATCGGCTTACGTGATTGACCGTCGTTCATCAATACTACCATAGTGTATATTAGCTTATGCCTAAATGCCTATGATCCCTGGTCAGCCTTTTAAGATACTACAATTTTATCCTTCAAGGCGCGAGCGCCGCCATCCTTCTACCTCCTTGTATCAAAAGAGCATCTAGAATGCATATCGAGGCCATGGCCTCCACTATTGGAACGGCGCCTGAATATGGTTAGCAGAGGCAGTTTTATTGTTGCGTGTGACTTACGTGGAACAACGCAGGGATCATGACGCCCTTTGGCTTCTAGAAACCCATCACTTTCTCCTTCAAACGTGACCGTTTGTTGAGGCAGTCCAATCGTTGCAGGCGACTTGAAAGCGACACGGAAAAAGACGGGCGCGCCGTTTGTGATTCCTCCTTGGATACCTCCGCTGTTGTTCGTCAAGGTTGTGAGCTTTGGTTTCATAAATCCATTCTTGGAATCCGAATCAGTATCGGGGTTCCGAACAAACATGTCATTGTGGGTAGACCCGGGGATTTCTGTTCCTTCAAACCCAGAGCCGATTTCAAATCCCTTTGTCGCGGGAATGCTGAGCATTCCGTGGGCAAGCGTCGCTTCCAACTTCGAAAACACCGGTTCGCCAAGCCCAGTTGGAAGGTTTCGAATGACACACGTCACTGTGCCTCCAATACTGTCCTGGCGATCTCGAAAGTCGGCAATGCAATGCTCCATTTTGGCAGCTACTTCTGGGTCTGGACACCGGACAGGCGTCTTGTCAACGGTTTCCCGTGTGACCCCTTGAAGCAGTTCGAGAAACTTGGGGTTATGAGAATGGCAGGGATACTCAGGTGTTGGTGGAATGTGGTGAATATTCCCGACAGATGAAACCCAAGCAACAATCTCAATCCCATGGGCAAGTTTAAGGTAATGCTCACACAGAGCGCCTGCCGCCACACGGCCGATTGTTTCTCGCGCACTCGAGCGGCCCCCACCTGACGATGCACGAACGCCATATTTCTCAAGGTAGGTGAAGTCGGCATGACTGGGGCGAGGATACTGCTTCATAGTATTGCCTTTGTAGTCTGAGGGGCGCTGGTCCTTGTTTTTGACGACCATGGCTATCGGGGTGCCGAGGGTGACGCCCCCTTCCACCCCTGATTGAATTGACACAATGTCAGCCTCATTCCGAGGTGTCGTAATAGAGCTTTGACCGGGGCGACGGCGAGAGACCTAGCATTTGGTGTTATGAAGTTCTAGAAAGTGTGTGGTGTTTGTTCCATGGACTAACCTGAGGCTGCAGTATCTCTTCCGAGACCGGAACGCCAGGAGGAAAATTATCGACAATACATCCAACGCTGGGACAATGGCTACGGAAATTAGCAGCCAGCACTATCCTAGCTCGAAATGGAGATTTACCTCTCGCCGTATGTCGTTACACGCAGAAATTGCCCGAAGGTTGACATGATGGGTTATGCCAATGGCTTGTTGGAGACGTGTATTATAGGAAAACGTTTGTTGTCAGATCTGTTGCTGTGGACTAGAACCAGCCATCAAATGCTGCAGCCACACTTATCAAGATAGGCCGGCCGTATGGCGTCGAGGGTGATGTACCTACTGAGTCAGAGTCACGAGTCATATATGTGGAGAATTGCTGGTTCATGTCTGCTAAATACATATGTTTACTTCTGTGGGAGGTACGACAGACAGTGTGTATAATGATTACCTCTCACAGTGGATTCCAGGTATGCAGTCGTCTTCTCTTATAACATTAACTATTAATTATTCACCTTGAACCCCAGCACTTCCAAAAATGAAAATAAAAAATAAGCAAGTCCCGCTTTGAATACAGAGAGGGCACTTGGAAGCCCGAGATAAATGACATTGAGGCGTATATTCTAACGTTTCAGGTGATGACAGGATGGGCTTCACAAACTAAGGTGACTGACGCAGCAAATACAAGAGCAGATGAGAAGAAAACGAGAGATGTGTAAGCCTTGTAAGAACGCGGACTAGGCGATATTAAACTAAGAAGTGAGTTGAATGGGGCTTAGCAAATCCCAAAGGCCACAAAAAAACAATATCTTACCTGACCATATGAGCAGGCCAGAACGGTTTACTCGTGTGAACGGGTCCTTACATAGTACACAGCCTGAGGCTAA
Organism: Nemania diffusa; assembly: GCA_038501195.1. NCBI lineage: Eukaryota > Fungi > Ascomycota > Sordariomycetes > Xylariales > Xylariaceae > Nemania > Nemania diffusa. The sequence goes on along the minus strand of JBBPUQ010000010.1, from coordinate 336,243 downwards.
GAAGTGGGTTCACGATTTCCTCTCAAGGTCCATATATGCACAATGGAAGCATTACTGAAAAACTGGCGAGCTATAAGTATAGAAACCAGCTTTGCACTATAGTCTCGCGGCGCCTTTGCCCCTCGATCTAGATGGAAGCCACCACCAATATGGCTGGTGACCGGTATTCATATCGTCTCAGATGGGCGTGTTCATTCGGGCTGGAACGTTGGTCGCAACGTGGAAGGCGAGATCAGTGCAGACTTTGGGGACGTTAACTAGTGGGCCATCAATTGGAAAATTGGCAAGCCGATATCCAAGGCTTGCTGAACCGCAACATCGGAATGGATACCCTGTATAGCCAATCCCGCCAGCGTGTCTGGTGGGCGCAAGTTATGTAGCTTGCCGTTGGCTTCACGAATAGGCCATGGAGAAACGAACCGTAGGCCTGCTTCACAAGAATTTTCCCTAAGGAGGTCGAGGTATTGCACCTACGCCAGGTTCATGTACTGCGGTTTCTCATGGGTTTCTTTGGCGTGCCTTGGGAGTACGACTCGTACATTTATCGGTATTCGACTCCCGAATCTTGTTGCGCTCTGTATCCGAGCAAAACAATTACTCACTTCCGGTCCATTTATAAGTTGAAGACTTTGATTTTAGCAGCGTGTGCCAAAGAGCAATATCTATGGAGGAATCCCTATCGTCGTCGATTGCAGCTGACAACGACACCGCGAACGCCATCACCACGGAACATCCGGATAATGATGAGCCCCTTGGCAAGATGGTCGTCGCTGACCTACCTTATAACTAAGGTCTGCCAGGACAGGATTGGAAGACATTCGAGAATTATCTTGCATATCTGGAGTATCCGGATTGGACAGTACCCAACCTTTTTGTGTTCTCGCTTTCGGAAACATCGTCTTATCCTTAAAGGTTGCTGAAGGGTACTTAGACTATATCATTGGGCGTCGGGGATGACCTATTACGTTTAAAGGTACCTAGCCTACAGGTTGGATAGTTAGTATTGTGCATGTATTAGGTAACGAAATATATTTGAACTCAACTGGGCAATATTGAGGCAGGTTTGTACAGTGCAAGGCTCATATGATCACTGAATAAACTAAACTCATCTGGGTATACTGTGTTGTTTCTGATCATTGAGCTAGCTGGTAAAGATACTTCCCTTCGCCTCTGACGAAATGATTTCCTATTAATCAATAAATTCTAAAAACTGTATCTTCAATACGTATGTCCTTTTAGGAGGTAGATAGATGCCTGTAGACACAGTAAATAGATACTTACTTATAGGTAGGTATCTAAGCTTTTGAAGGGGAGGTTAGTTCTTCCAATGATGCCCCCCACGCTTGTACTGCTTAGACTACCTAGTAGACCACCTAGACTACCTCCTAGTTAGGTACCTAGGTGCTCGCCTACCGTCGGCAGCCACTAAAATTTGTTGCTTAGCATTAGCAAGAGTAAGTACATTAGCTGGACCACGTACACGTGCACAACCTGCTCCGGATAAGTCCCGAGATAACTGGAGCTAGCTACCTGGCGACTGGGAAGCTGCACCCAACTCTGTCGCCTTGGGTCTACCGTCTGACTTGAGTCCTGGACTTGTTAGTCCAACACACGATCCTTTCGCACACATCACAAGCCCTCAGCTATTTCCCACCATAGTCTTCATAGCCACAAGTCGCTTAGGCCCGCTGATCACCCCTCTTCGCTGCTGAACTCAGATTCTACGTACGCATGCATAGGCTTTTCCCTGTACATACGTAGGTATTGTGATCTGACCTAGCATGACTAACTGCCCTTTGGAACACAACTTATAGACCAAGCCAAGTAGTATCCTCATGATACTACCTATTACCACACCATACACAATTCTTCATAGTTCATCTATTCCGTTTAATGGCCCAATAAGCAACACTAGTTGACACCTGTGGATGCGAAACGATGACTACTCCAACTCGCGATGGCAGCCGAACGCCCCAGTCGGGTGTTGGTGCTCAGCGACCACTGCTCTCGTCCTCACCCACTTCTTTCCGAAGTCGAAACTACGGCACCTCAGTACCTCGAGCCGACGCAACAGCTAGACTAGCTTCACCCATCCCATCTCAAGTTTTCGGCACCTCGCCCTCGCATCGATCGTCGTCGCCGAGTCGGGGCGATCCTACTACATTCGCTTCCGCGCCTCTTGCTGGTGGTTCCAGTACTGGAGCCACAGGCCCAGGGATATCCGCTCTTGCTGCAGCTTTGTCGAATTCCGCTGGACAATCCCCGCCACGGTTTGGTACACCGCCCGTGCGACCTTCATCACCCTTAGCAACGGGCTCGCTCCAGACTCCCCCGAATGTCGGCTCGTTCGATGGCAAGCCGAGGTTTCCGCAAGGAAGTGGCACTGGGGCTTATGAGGACGTTGAAATCGTAAAGCGCCATCTCGTACGGCCATCTGATGCGCCTGATCCCGGGTCTGATTCGAACCATGCCGATCGAGTGAAGGGGAAACAAGCCAGCGATCTCTCAGAACCCACTCAAGAAGAGGATGAATTCTATAGTCTTAGGTTGCAGGGCGGTGACATCACGCGGCAGATTTATAGGTGGTCGGAAGAGGCAGATGGCCGGCGTCGTACACAACGGAGCAAAAGCTTCAGTCATGCTCGGGAAGAGCCTGAGAATGAGGTTCTTGATATCAATACAATCAACGTTCCTGGCGGCTTCAGGAGGAACTACCTTCGGCGGGCGGCGCAAAGTCCCGCAGCCACTCCTCGCGGACTTGAGGATGGTCAGACACCTGTTCGAAAGGGCAACGAGCCGCAGTTGTTTACCAGTAGTTTCCTGGAGTTTCTAACCATCTATGGTCATTTTGCTGGAGAAGAACTTGAAGAGGACGACGAAGTATTGCGTCCCGGCGAATACTTCTCATCGGGAGAGGACTCAGACTTTTACGATAGCGAAGACGAGAGGGAACCCATGGAAGATAGTACACTGCTTACACCTTCGAAACGCCGACGGAGACGGAAGGCTCGAGGCGGCAGTGGCACTAATAGTCCTATGAGCGCGGCACTGCTGCTTTTGAAATCGTTTGTCGGTACAGGAGTACTGTTTCTACCACGAGCCTACTTGAACGGTGGCATGGTGTTTAGTAACGTCGTCCTTGTGGCCCTTGCTGCACTTAGCTATTATTGCTTCATTTTACTGATCACCACACGGCTCAAGGTTGAGGGCTCTTTTGGCGACATTGGAGGCATTATCTACGGTGAATGGATGAGGAAGCTGATACTCGCTTCTATTGTGCTCAGCCAGATCGGGTTCGTTGCCGCATATACAGTTTTCACGGCAGAGAACCTGCAGGCCTTCGTTCTTGCTGTGACCAAATGCGGCACACACATACAGCTCACCTGGTTTATTGTGATGCAGATGATCATATTCTTACCATTCTCTCTATTCCGTGATATAGGAAAGCTTGGTTTCACTGCGTTGATCGCTGATGCTTTCATTATCATCGGGCTCGCCTACCTGTTTTATTATGACGTTCTCACCCTTAGTACGCAGGGTCTGGCGGACATCATTTTGTTCAATAAAAAGGATTGGACACTCTTCATCGGCACGGCTATCTTCACCTTTGAGGGCATCGGCCTAATTATACCAATACAAGAGTCGATGAGAAACCCTGCTAAATTTCCCAAGGTCATGTTCAGCACTATGATCATCATGTCAGTTATCTTTATCACGATGGGTGCAGTGTCTTACGCAGCCTACGGCTCTAAGACTGAGACTGTTGTCCTTCTTAACCTACCACAGGACAACAAGTTCGTGAATGGAGTTCAGCTTCTCTATTCGCTCGCTATCTTATTGTCAACTCCATTGCAAATTTTCCCCGCCATCAAGATTACCGAAAACGCTCTTTTTACCAAAAGTGGGAAGTACAACCCATACATTAAATGGCAGAAGAATATGTTTCGGTTTTTTATGGTGTTCCTGTGCGCGCTTATTGCCTGGGGAGGCTCTGATAACCTGGACAAGTTTGTGGCACTGGTGGGAAATTTTGCTTGTATTCCTCTGACTTTCATTTACCCGGTAGGTGATGCTTCTCAAACTCTACGAGTACCTTACAAACCCTAGAAGGATAGAGATCTAACCTCGTCAATAGCCACTTCTTCACTACAAGGCCGTAGCCACAACACGGTTTCGCAAGATCTCCGACATCTTTCTTTGCATCTTCGGCTTCCTTGCTATGGGTTATGCAACCAGTCTAACAGTGATCTCATGGGTGAGCGGTCCATCAAAGGCTGCCCCAGGATACTGTGACACTCTACATCTTTAAGCGGATTCATAGATGATTAAAACCCCTATTTCCTTATGTTGTACACTAATTCCATAGCGGGTTGGATTTACTTCCTAGCTAGATGGGCTTCTAGCATTGGCATACGGAGAAACTGGCTTCATTACAATGAGGCAGTAAAGTGTATAGAGTACAAAGAGATCGGCATTGGGAAGAGTAGTGATTAGAATGAATATACCTAGTTAGCAAGATTGTCAAATAACATTTTCAGAATCCTATAAGCACATATCTAATACCTAAAATTGTCTATGATTTAAGGCTGTTAAGTACCTAAGAGGTACGTAAGAGGTTAGGTCGAAACCTTTGTTGTACACGTAATGTACTGTTGTCTCCATAATTCCCTACCAGAGTTCTGCCGATTGGCTAAACCACCAGATATGGTACATTCTACCTAAGTTCATTGACATGTTGTTTGTTCATTGACCAACTAGAATGAGATTATTCTACTGATCCCCATCTTGCCTCTTGCTTCGACAATCGAGCAGCTTCTTTATAACATCGAGTTTACTCTATATATTGCTATTAAGCATTCTCTCTCAACAGCTAATGCAGAGCTGAAACCCAGCTAACGCTCAGTACTCTTGTGTTTGCTATCCGTTTTTTTGAGCAGCTATCGCTTGCATAAGTACTTCTTGGTCCAAGGAAGCTGTGATACACCAAGATGAACGCACCAGATAGGTTGGTTATTTCTCTGGAACAATCTTCAAACCCCTCTATCTTCGCATCTATGAATCATCACAGCAAAAACACTGTGCATGAGTGATTCAAATCTCTTCTAGAGACTTATTCTCGCGGCCGACGATACAGTATGGATGACTCTCTACTTCGAGATGCCATCAGTTGCGACTTCCCTTCCCATGGTTGGGACCTTGGAACAATAGCGGCTTAATACGGCGTTATTCGAGCTACACTATCCTGACATGAGGCATGGAAGGTGCACTGCCTACCTCATCTATGTGTCTCTTTATCCTCCTGGCAAGAGTGCCAGAAGAAGGCAAGAAGACTTGACCTTCCTGACCTTCGACACCTTCCAACCTGCACTTGGCAAGACTCTCGACCAGCAGCTTTCACCGTCTTTCTACCCTCTTCCACTTCCCATTACACTCGGCAATCTATACTCTAATTGTTGGACCTTGCCCTTTTATGCCACTCAAGATTGATATCATCAACTTTGCCTACTCCAAATCACTCAACATGGCTAACCAGAAACACTACAACGAGATTGATAACCCGTTCGGATTTTTCTATCTATCTATGTCCCTGCCCTACCGGGTCCTAAGCTAACCATCGCTCCTAGGTTCGAACTTTTCCTCGTCAATGAGGCTGAGGGCGAGAAAAAAATCACTGAGAAGCCCTTTGCTGGCAAGTCTCCTCCATTCCCCTCGTTAACCTTCGCGTGTTGTGTCTTATTTGCTAATAATGAACAGGTACCTCTAATACCTCGGATTTTATTTTACTGAAGGAAGATCACACCCTCGGAAATCTTCTTAGCGAGCACCTTAAACAAGCCCCTCATGTTCTAATGGCTGGTTACAAAGGTGCTTTCCCATCCTTGCTCCATAATCTATTCCGCCGAGAATGCGTAGCTAACACAGAACAGTTGGCCATCCTAATGTGCCCGAGGTCATGATCCGTCTACAGACCGATGGCACCGTCACACCCCGCGAAGTCTTGATCGATACCTGTAAACAACTCATCGCCGCGTACGGCCAGCTTGGTCGTGAATTCACGCGTGAGTACGAGCTTCGTCGGATGGTAGCAGCTGGAGAGCAGGAGAATGGCGGCAAACCCTAAGGAAAAGGCGGGTTGACTTTAATTTTCTGTGTTTCACGGACTATGGCATGGTAAAGTCGGGTAGGCTCAGGGAATGGCGTTATTGGCATGCGGTGATCATTCGGGCGAACGCCCAATAACTAATTATGGATTTTAGCCTTGTCCTATAAACTTATAGTTGCGAGGTCCGCTAAAGGAATAGACGCGGTGGTCATATCCATTTCTTGGAACACATTTAGCCCTGTCGTGAATTCATAATTTGGCATATATCTTCCACCCACCCATATCATGCAACCTATATCCGCATCCGTAGCACGAGATCCATCCGTCTCACACATAAGAATCATGCCGCCACGGGGCCCTCACCACCTGGTATTAACTAGAGTGTATCAAGTCAGGGTGTCATTCCGGACAGGGGAGGGGAAGAGAGGGGTTTGATGCATACCATACAGATATTATTTCCGTTTAGGAGGATTTTGGAAAGTTTTGTGTGGTTGCCTGAGTAATCGCTGGTTGTCTGTTAACCTCTCACCCGTCACCGATAGGGGAAGTATGACTCCCTACAATTCTGTCACATCCTCGAGGACCATGTCTATAACTCATCTCGTCAGTCCTGGTCCTCCAATGCCATTCAGACCCATAACCAATAGGAGCAACTTACTGACGTAGTCATCGAAGCCCATTAAAGTGCCACTAAACTCTACAGGGTGGATCATAATCAGCTAAGGCTCGATGAGGGAGCATGGAATCATGAGCATCTCGTACCCTTGTCTCCCTTCATGACGACCCATATTCGGGAGCCGACGCACTTGTCGATGAGCTCTAGCAAGCCTGTCAATCACCTCTCCGTTCTGGATTTGCAGGTTACGACGCGGACCGCTCAGGTTACGTACCTAGGGGGAGGAGTTGGGATGCCATCTTTACTAATTCTTGGGATGAGACGCTAGCAGTGAAAAGTTGTGGCTTGGATTTCTGAATGAGAATTTCCGATTTTCTAGATTAAATGCTTGAATTCTCAATATGTGCTGCTTGATTCGTAATTTCTCAGTATCAGCCAAGTTCAGTCAATTGGTTTGGCTTTGATAGTGCATTAGGTAGGTACCTAAGTACTACTATAGGTAGGTAGGTATGTACCTGTGAATAGTGAATTAAAGTACACCTGGAACAGTGACTACCCACCTGACGGCAGGTGGCAGGATATTAGGTACTGTAACTTATTCTGTCATGCGTTCCACCACCTAGGTACCTACGCAGTAATATCTTAGAGCACGCGTCTGCCTTGACCACTTACAGTAAGTACGCTACAAATCGCCAGCACCAGCATCAACAGTAGTACCTAGCAGACCACCTACCAGGCAGCAGTACAACTCCGTGGGATTTCAACCATGGAGCTGAGCTGTAAGCCTCTAATTACCTTTCACAAATGACCTTCGTCGGAGGCTCAGAGTCGGTCGGAAATGTTATGCGATGTTCGTCTGGCGTCATGCGCACGTCTTCTCCTGCTTTGCGGTTCGTATCTGTCTATAGCTCCGTTTCTTCCCTTCTTCCTTTCCGCTATATAAATTGGCAACCCGAGGTTATTGCGCATAATACATATTCGGGATGGTTAGACGTGTATTGACTCGGTGATGCTGCCGTAATAGCCGACATATAGTAAACCGTACTCCTACAATGACGGCGACGCCGCCTCGAAACGACCGATTATGGCATCCTTCTCGGGGTATTTCGTTCTCGCCGAGTCCTGCACCACTTGCTTCTCTCGCCCAGAACTCACACACCATACCCAGGGTTTCTGCTGGGGTCTGTCACCAACATCGCAACCTCACTACAGCGCAATCAATTGGCACACAGAGGGATGAAGAAGCGTGGACCGCGGCCGTAGTACAGCAAGCGACACCACCGAGTCTAATCTTACAAGAGCCATCAGAATATGAAGACAACCAATGGTTGGTACAGCCTGCCACAGAGACAGAGGAAAGCGGAGTCGCAGTGGTAGAAGACGTGAAAACAAAATCCACTGATGACCCTCCGCCTTCGGTATTCGAATATAAAGTGGTAGATAGTATGTTCTATGCCGCCAAGAAATCGCCCGAAGGGTCTCCTGAATCGTTCTGGTCCTATGCACTATACAGGCATACGGAAGAGGATGGAGAGCTACAAAAAGTGAAAGTCCACTATTGCCGCAGTCGACACACGATGGAGCGTGTCTGCAAGCAGTATTTCATGGATGAGAAGGTCCTTGGTTTTGACTTGGAATGGATGGCAGAGGCGAAGAGTCGAGACGGCCTCAAGAAAAATGTTTCATTGATCCAGCTGGCGAGTCAGAGTCGCATCGCGCTGTTCCACGTCGCCCTGTTTGTCAACAGCAAAGATATGGTTGGGCCCTCTTTCAGGAGTATCATGGAAGATTCCACTATCACAAAAGTCGGCGTTCATATAAAAGGCGACACCACAAGGTTACGAAATTTCCTAGATATCGATTCCAAAGGACTGATGGAGCTAAGCAACTTGTATAAGGTCGTGAAGTATTCTAAAAGTCGCGAATATCACAATATCAACAGGAGGCTTGTGCCATTGGCAACGCAGGTCGAAGAGTATCTCCATCTCCCGTTATTTAAGGGTCGAGATGTTAGGGCAAGCAACTGGGCAAGACCCTTGACCATGAGCCAAGTATTATGTAAGTTTCTTCTCGTGTGCATGTTTAGTATCGGAGCGCTCATAGCACAACAGATTCGGCTTCTGATGCCTACGCTGGACTGCATGTCTATGCTACCCTCGAGCACCATAGGAAACAAATAGATCCCTGCCCACCCCCTCCCCACTATGCAGAGCTAAATCTCGCCATCCCGCTTGCAGAGGGAGTCAAGGCAGCCAGTTCTACTGCTCCTATCGTTGCACCTACCAACGGACGTACCCCTAAGTCGCCAGAAGAGCGCCTAACTGAGGCTACCGAGCTCGTCAGTATTGAAGATAAGCAGGCTAAAACAAGCCTCAGCCGAAGAAAGAAACCCGCATCGGCCACAATAACAGTTAAACCACTTGCGCAAGACTCCCGTGTCGAAGTCGCCGGGGATCGAGCGGTTTCCTATCGTGCATCACATCCTAAGACGCGCTCGACATTCCCGCAGCTCCGAGCGTATTACCTGTGGCACGGCTACGATCTGCCGCTTACTACTATCGCACAGTTACTGCGCGATCCCCCTTTGAAAACAAACACGGTGGCTGGGTATATCCTCTCTGCTGTCCAGTTAGAAAAACTACCAGTAGATCCCAACCGGTTACGCGAGGTTGCAAATTTAGCTCCCCAAAATCCCCCCTGGGCTAGGCGGCCTGCAGTTGCTAGCACGATTAACACTCGTAGTGATTCACCTGTCATTCCGCCTTATTAAGTCGGAGCTGCGTTAGAATTTGGGTTCCTAGACTTGACTATTAGAAATTGGAGATTATTGAGTAGTTCTACGTGACTAGCACAATACGGTCACGATGGATGGATATCCCTATATGCGAGAATTAGCATTATAAAACATTCGATATTCCACTCATGTGCTATGCATTGTTTTCTCTGTTCTATTCGATGAAGTTCATAAAGGGGCATGCGAGCGAAAGTATCTCGTCGACGAGGATTACCCTGAATTGAAATGCTTTTATTAAGACACATTATCCTTGCCGTAGTAGACCTGATATGACCGGCCATGTACTCGTTTCATGAATATTTTGTATACAGCATCCAGCAACGTATCTACAAATCCGTCTCACCAGACGCGTACCAACCCAGCTACGCGACGACTGACACCCGGCCTAGCTGGAAGCCAATATATCCTGTCCCCGGTTGATCTGCACCATCTTGTCCTCGCCGGCGCTGACGACGCCGAACGTCTTGTCCCAGGCGACGCCGAAGACCTTGGCGCCGCGCCCGGGGACGTCGCCGGCGGCCCTCCGCCGCGCGCCCTTGAGGCTCTCGCGCTCGATGACGTAGACGGACTCAGACACGCTGCCGCCGCCCTCGGCCTTGGTGCCGGCGCGCGCGCTGCGCAGGTCCCAGACGCGGCAGGTGCCGTCGTACGAGCCAGAGACGAGGCTGTAGTCATTGTCGGGGCCGGCGGCGAGGCTCGACACCATGTTCCTATGGCCGCGGAGGGTAAGCACGGACGTCGTGGCGGCGGACACGCGCGGGTCCACGAGCGTGATGTGGCGCGCGGCCGTCGCGGCCGCGAGGAGCACCGAGGACGACGCCGTGCCAGCACCTCCGCGGCGCAGCGGCGCCAGCGCGAGCAGCGGGTGCGCCGTCGTGATGGCGCTCTCGACCTTGCCCGTGGTCAGGTCGATGGTGCGGATAGTGTGGTCCTGCGAGGCCGAGTAGGCGACGCTGGCGTCGGCCGGGTCGAAACACACGGCCGTCGCGGCCGAGTTGTGGACGGCGAGCATGCTCAGGGGCCCGCGCTGCGGCGCTGCGGACGCGCCAGAGAGCTTGCGCTTCTTAGACTCGGAGGCGCCGGCGCCGGGGAGCAGGCCCGCGGGCGCTGCGGGCGCGGACGATTTCGATGTTGTCCAGAGGCCGATGGCGCCGTCGGCGGAGGCGCTGAGCACGCGGCCCGTGGGCCCGTGGACGTCCAGCGCGTCGACGCTCGCCTTGTGCCCGTATAGCTCTAGGCTGGGCTTCAGCGCGCCCTGCAGCCCGCCATCGGACTCGACGTATTTCCATATGCGCACCGTGCGGTCGAGGCCGGCGGACGCGATTTGCGCCGACGAGAGGAATTTCACGGCCTTCACGCTGGCGGTGTGTCCGCCGGCTGCGGACCTCGCTATGGATCTTCCAGAGGGGTCCCAGATCTGTAGGAGCCCGTCGTATGAGGCGGATACGATGCGGTCTTGGTTAAGGGCTAGCTTGTTGCCGGACCAGACGCCAGCGCGCGAGGTGGCTGAGAGTACGTCGACATCGCTGATCCAGTCGTTGTGCTCGAAGCTCGCCTGGTAGGATGGCGGGATTAGACTTCGCACGTATTGGATCGTGAGGGTCTCTTCGGCATTCAGGCCGTTTGTCTGCAGGTATTCCTGTAGCGAGGTCCGCAGGAACTCCCCATTTATGAGGAAGTCGAGGGGGATGGGCGAGGGGGTGTCGAGCATGGACGACGAGTTTAGAATTCGCGACAAGCCATATCGCTTCAGGTCTGCACTGTCGTTAGCAGGGGATGGTTGGCAACAGCAAGCATAGGAGGAGGAATGGCTTGCCTGTCGGAACCACTAGTAAACTGCTCCTGTCTTCTGGCAATTGTAGGTCGGTAGAGGTTGTGGTGAAGTTCACGCGAATTTCCTGGGGTGCAGCCATTTCTGGCTGTCCCATAGGAGTATCCATCTCGAGTGGCGGTGAATGATTCGGCGGCGCAATTCTGTCTCTGGGATCGGATACCAATCGTAGAACGTAACGATTCGAAAAACCTTAGCAGTCGCCGATTGATGATTTGAACGAATTTCTAGTTAGGTCGATGGAGAATTGGCCTAGGTGAAAAATGGAGTCGCTCTCTTCGCAGCAATGTCCCACTGGTAATAAATAAATAAATGATTTTGGGAAAGAAGTGAGAGATCTCCGGTCGTTTGCGCTGTTCCGGTCTAGAGAGGACTTGTCGGTCAACAATTGCAAGGTTCTATCTACCTAGGTAGATAGGCGTTTGGAGCTTATCGATGGATGCAGATACAGTAACTTTTTTGCAGGGGTCTCGGAAAGTTCCTAAAAGCCTTGCTCAGCCTTACCCCGCGATAGCAGGGATTGTAACCAATGAGAGAAGGTTAGGTACTCAGGTACTCTGTATCTAGTGCTGCAGCAAATCTCAGCCACAGGCGAGCTAACGCCACGTTTTCAATTTACGCCAAAACGCGTCTCGGCCTTCAGCGACGCGTTTCGCCGACTCATTCCTATAACAGCTATACGCATACACATTATCGCCGAGTCTGTTGCTTGGCAGAGCAACGAGGCACCTTACGACTACCTATACCACGGTTTGCAGCAACGGCGGTAGCCTCTAAAACACAGTAATCATGCCTCAGCTCGATGAAATACAAGGTAGTTTGCTCCGCAAGCCTACGTGAGTTTTATCTAGCTAGCGCCTCGCTCCAAGGTGAAATGAAAGTTCGCTAACTCTTATGATCAGGGGCAAAACGGAGGATGAGCTTGAGCGAACCGCGTCAGGATATAAGCCACTCCACTCTTTTAAGCTGGACAAGGAGAAGTCATACCAGCAACAGTTTGCCGATATGTACTTCCTACGGCTGACCCAGATCAAGCCCGCAGTCGAGCAGCGAGCAGCAGAAGCCTGGAGCCAAACGGTAATTGCTGGCGAGCCTGCCAGAAAAGCTGAGCGAGTCTTAGACATTCGACAAGGCGAGTTATGTTGGGTCTCCGGCACCGTCTACATGGATATGGCGCTGAAGCCCGATATCCTCGAGGACGTCTCTAAGGACGTATGTAACGAGCGATGTTAACAAGAGCTCACCTGCTAGTAATATGACCAACGCTAATCGTATGTAGAGATGGATATCGGCCCCTATATCGAATAACAAGTACTACTCCGAAGACGGATCAGACGCTGTAAATCTAGAGGATGAGTCCGGCCGCATACGCTTGGTAGGCAATTTTCTCAAGGGTGTAATTCTAGTTACGGGATGCATCGTCGCCGTCATGGGTACCGAGAACGCCGATGGCGAGTTAGAAGTCATTGACCTTAAATTCCCTGATCTGCCTCCACAGCCCGAGCGGTGGGCTGTCTCAAAACCTCCTACCACAAATGGGAAAAGCCATTCCAAGAAGGTGAAGAAGGAGGACGAGGACGAGGAGATGACAGACAGTCAACCCCAGGGGAAGGGTGGTAAGATAGCCATCGTGTCTGGACTTGGGTTCTCAGGCCAGGACGCAAGCCACGCCATCGAACTCAACCTGCTCCTCGAGTACCTCCTAGGAGAGGCGCTAGACCCAACAGCACAGCGCGAGCTATCCCAAATCAGCCGTCTCATCATCGCGGGAAACTCCATCTCCCTAGAAGAGGAACAGCCGGTAGACGAAGAAACCGCCGAGAAAAAGCCGAGCCAGAAGAAATACGGCTACGACAGCAGCTCGTACAATGCGCTGCCCTCGCAGCTCCTCGACGAGTTCCTCGCCGAGCTCCTGCCGACCATCCCCGTCACGCTGCTCCCGGGGGCCCAGGACCCCGCGAACACGAGCTACCCGCAGCAGCCCATCCACCCGGCCATGTTCCCGCTGTCGCGCGCCTACACGGCGATGCCGGGCGCCGCCGAGGGCGGCTGGTTCGACTCAGTGACGAACCCGTGGGAGGGCGAGGTCGATGGGTGGAGGGTGCTCGGCACTGGCGGCCAGAACGTCGACGACATCTTCAAATACCTCGGCAGCAACGACCGTCTGGGCATGATGGAGGCCATGTGCCGGTGGCGGTGTTGTGCGCCAACGGCTCCCGATACGTTATGTGAGTGGTTTTCCCTATCTTGAACCGCACATTTAAATAGCCCTGCCTATCCACACACACCCACACGTCATTACTAGCTAGAATACTAACGCCTGCCGAATACAGGGAGCTATCCCTTCCAGGATGACGACCCCTTCGTCATGCACGCGTGTCCGCATCTGTACTTCGTCGGCTGCCAGCCCGAATTCGCCACCAAGGTGATCCGGGGAGAAGACGGCCAAGCGGTGCGGCTAGTTGCAGTCCCGTCGTTTTCCGCCACGAGGGAGATCGTGTTAGTAGACGCTGAGACGCTGGATGTGTCCAAGATCAAGATCACGGCAGGCTAGCCATATAATCCCCCCTAAAAGAACGAAACAAAAAAAAATTATAATCAAATAATTCTGAAGAGCAGCCAACTACTTCTTATACCTAAGCATTTTCACGATAGCTAATCTTTCGCTAGGCTAGATGTGAATTTACCAGATGATATCGCTCTTCTAGATAACCTCACCCCTAAACTTACATGTTACATTAATTCACCTACGATACCTAAAGTAGAAATATCGGGAAAACAACGCATCGTGTTGGTGATTACTATCTGAATACTATATGAAAGAGTTGAGAATCAACTAGTGTAGTTCTACGCAGTGTGGGATAGAATCCTTTTATTTGAGGAAAAATCGAAGTAGTATAAAAGCATCGCCTAAAGCAAATAGCATGTCCATCAGATCTATCACTGCGTTCAGCAGCATTCCCTTCTGTTCTGTGAGCATAATGGAGTCTCATTCCCTGTGCACCCTGTAGGCGAGTGCTGCATCATTAGAGCGCGAACCCCTGACCAACATCTCGCATTACTCTCTAACCTCATGACATACCGGTACCCTTTCTTCCTTCGGGCTGCATTTGCACACATCGCCAAAGCTAGGCTAGTGTGTCTTTTCGTGTCGCAAACGAGGAATGTTTCTTCCTTGTATCCCATCTACCCTCGCCTCTCCAGGTTCGTCACCCTCTTATACTATTCAACACCCCACGGTCTTCGTCTCAGACTCGCCGCTAATCATAAGTCCTTCATCTCTTTAGCATCGCATTCAGGGGGGTTTTCGAGCCATTCCTCCGTCAGCATGCCCCTCTCATCGCCCTCCCTTTCATTCTCATGGGTGCCGTGCTGGGCCTGCAGGAGTTCCGCCTCCCTCGCTACATCTCCTGACTGGAATATATTCAGGTGACCAGGATTAGGTTTGATTGTGATATTGATATTGATATTAGATCTGGCTGGGACATCGGTACTTAGACCGATGTTCTGGTCAAAACGTGCAGCGATAGTTCGACTTCGACCTGAGCGTGTAGTTATTACAGATGACGGGTCACGCCCGCTTTGTGGTAGAGACTGGAAGCCGTCACCGGTATTGGGCCTGCAACCTTTCTCGTATATTACCTTTTTCCATAATTTATATTGCACAGCGATCTCCGGCATAACCGCTAGGATTTGAATGCGCGAAACCAGGTTACGCAACCCTCCCACAGCTTGCTTAACTCGGCGATCCCAGAGCTTTTGCATGACTTCAAGATCCTTGATTCTATAACAAGAGGCATCCACAGGATGTATTTCGTTGTTGTGAGCCATGTACTCGAGTCTCATCTGCTCATCTTTAACATAGTTGCGCATATCGAGTTTGGTCTCCCAGCAATTGCCATCTTTATCCAATGCCAAAACGTGCACCCATTGGACCCGGAGCTGGAATAGTGCGTCGTTGACCCTCGATCCGCTGCGTAAATGGTGGCAAATGGGGACTTCATCAGCCTTCATTGTCTTGATAGGTGGTTTTAAGTGGCGGTTGCACACGACGGGGATTTCTAGCGTAATTGTATGCAAGTTAGCGACATGGGCGAGGCCACCGCCAGGGAGAAACTTAAGGATGGCGTTCTCGAAATTCTGGCGATTCTCACAGGAATCAAGTCGGTTGGGTTCTATCGTGATCTTGATATGGCGGATTAGGTGGCCATGCTGGTTGATCGGCACCACACAGGTTCCAAATACTTTTTCCATTACTAGGTTTGTATGGCCGTGCGCTACAACAGGGTCCCGTATGTTATACTCAAATTTATTTTCACCGAATAAAATCCCTAGACCTTGGTCCCTCAATGCTCGGCACGTGTACATGATCGAGAGATCTAGGAGAGGACGAGAGCGCGGGAATACGCGCCCCCACCCATGAAAGACAGGAATGTTGTATGGCCATAAGAGTATATAGCGCAGAATCTCGTCCCGAACCTCGGGCGGTAGCTCAGCAAATTTTCCCATAGCATCGATAGTGTCCTGGTCTCGAGATGAGGTGCCAACCGGCAGATTCGAGAGCGAGAATGGTTTCTCAAGTTTCGGATCTTTCTCCCAAGGAGCACGGCATGCTACCTTCTCAGCCTTGGGACCCTGGCCAATTTTCCCCCGTTTATTGGAACTATCGTCATATGAAGGGTACGCTGGCCGTTTATGGGGGGTGGAAGTCGCCTCGACCATGAATTTGTTGTCTTCGAGTTGGGAAGGAGTCTCACGGTGTAGCGCTTGACACTGTTGTACCCTACGAATTACTCTTTCTCTTTCTTCTCTCTTCTCTTGAGCTGGAGTAGACTCTGTCTCCTTAGATCTAGCAGATTTCTTCACACGCGGCTTTGTCTTGGCGCGTATAGGCGCCGTACCACTAGATATACGAGGTGGCATGTTGCAGGGACTTGCACTAGATATTTGTTTTATCGTAGTTGTGCTCGGATCGGATGCGTGCTCGCTAATCGTGGGGAAGGGAGGTAGATGCTACGTCGAGGCTAACCAGAGGAAAGGGATCAAATCGTATTAATAATGAGAACGACAATAAAGGGGATAATGTTAGAATTAGGTCATAGAAATAGGATAGCGGTTTAGAATTAGGGTTGAGAAGCGATGAGATTTAATGAGATGGTTAGGAGTCAGGGACGTGGTCATGCTAATAGAAACCTGGAGCCTCAAGTTATTAGCTCAGAAGTGTGCAGAGTGTGAAGATTAAAGCATCACTAGGCCATCAGATATTAGGAAGATATTAGAAATGCGATGACTTCGGCCGAGGTTTTGTGGCTAGCCAAAGCGAGTCTGGGAAGAGGATTCTCACTTGTAGGAAGTTGTATGACTCTCAGCGATGGTTGGTGTCCTTCGATGAATATATGAACGGTACGGTGTGTTTAATGAGTTGCCAAGTACCTAGGTAGGTATGAGAGAAAGAAGGTGTTTGGTCATGGGCTCTTGCGGTGAATGACCCGAGGCCGAAACAGAGGCATGCATATGGGCTAGAAGTTTTGGCTTTGACTTCCATTTATTGCAAGAACAACTTGCGCAGATACCTAGATAGGCATTCACGAGCTACAGCTGCGGTATCAATCAGCAAACCTACATTGGGTAGCTAGCTAGGAGGTGCCTGCCTCTTGACAGTATTGACATGTATTTTATGGTTGAGTCTCATGGGAAACTCGAACGCTTTAGGTATGGTAGGTAATCGAAATTATAGATCGAAATTGGTGATATGCCTACTGAGACAGTGAGGCTCTACGGCTTGTTGATAGTCTGGCTTCCTAGAGTTGTAACACTCGTACTCGTATAATACAATGATAGGTAATCGTCACTGCTTCGTCTATCTACTGTGCTAACTCATAAGAATTCCAGTATTTTCAAGCATCATGGTGAAGTGTAAAGACATCGTCACCCTAGATGGCTAAGAGCCAGAAAAATCCGATAAACGGTGATAACGAACATAGTCAAAGGATTTTATCTTGATTTCTCGCTAAATCTACCTTTCGGATGGGACAATATGCACCGTGGCTTAGTCTTGAAGAGTGAAGTGGTGTCCTGGGCATATTTCATGTTGTGTGCTCTGTCGAAAAGTTATTGGATTATAGCAAAAGAGAGGTGTAATTAAAAGGTAGATAAACATATTTATTCCAAGTAGGCTAGGTAGTACCTACCTAGTCTAATGAGTGGCTGTGCTGTGTTGGGGTGGTGACCTACACAGTAGGTAGGCAGTGGCCTCACTCCATACCTAATTATAGACATAACCAATAGCGTATTTTTAACAATACCTGGGTAGGTAGGCTCAAGCTATTAGTATTAGTACGTTATATTATTCTGCCGTAGTATTACCTCATCTCCAACGTTGTCCTAACACAACATCATTTGCTTGGTATATCGGTGAGCCCTGTGGGGCGGCGACCGTACCGTACCGTAGGTAGGTACCTAACCCCTGACATTGCTGCTAAGCCACCTGAAGGCCTCAGAGAGAGAAATCCGCAGGTAGATAGCCTCAATAGCTCAGTAGCTTAAAACCCATCGTGTCGCTAAATTGCCAATTGAGTAGCTATAGTAGTAATACTACGTTGAATAAAAACCAATAGATATATAGACGCCCGCCAACATTATTTAGTTGAAAAAACATAACAAATTACAGTTACGCTGTAGGTATATTACTGTACGAGAACGTGAGCGAGCCTGTAGGCAACCGAGGTACGCCTTACCTTACAGCCGCCCCCTCGCCCCCTTACTTAGCATTTTGTTAATCATACACTCATGTGTAATAAACAATACTGCACAAAGGCTTAGGGGGTATGCTGTTTAACAATCAACAATCAAGCAGAGGACATAAAAGGGGGGTCGGAGAGTGGGAGAAGGGGAGGAGTAGTCTTTTTTCCTTTCTCATCATCGTAGATTTCTTATTAAGCTATGATAAATGTCCACCATATTACTCACCGTTTTCCGTTCTCTACCAACCCGCTAAGTCGACGATGGACGCTTGCCTACCGATAGAGCTAGAGAAGGAGAGGCATCACGAGCCTACAGCATCTCTAGAAGCGTTACCGCTAGAGACCCTTCTCGAGATAGCAGAGAAATACATTACCCTGGAGTCGCTGGTGCACTGGACAACAGTGTCCATGAAACTAGCAGAAGTCGCATGGCAAGTCTTACTTAGGCCTCGATACTGGGCCACGATCCTCGCGTACGACACCAACCACGAGAGACTGGGCATCAAGCCAGTAGAATCGGGAGATCGCCTGAAGCTCTATTATCGCGCGCCAGACCCGGTGATAAATTTCATCAAGGAGAATAAAGGTACGTTGGGGGGTTTTCTTTCTCACACGTGGCGAAGTGGCCACGAGGAGGAGGCGAAGAAGCGGCGACAGAGCTGACGATTACAATCGCAGTGGCGCTACGCGAAACCGTAATACAAATTACCAAGGAGGGGTACGTGTGGCGACGAGAATACATACGTTGTAATTCGCCCTACATGTCGACTTGCGGGCCGACTGAGACAGCGAAGCTGCGGCACGAGCCGTGCTGGGAGACTGGATGGTGTGAGTGCACCGGCGGGCGGTGGTCTGGGAGGTCAGTCCGGCCGTTTAGTGAAATCGAGAACGACGAGGATTATGGATGTTGCGCACGGAAGTTTCGGCATTGGTAGAGTAAGCCAAATCTCGTGGTAGCCGTCGCGCGACAACTTAAACCTCAAAAGGTCGCCAACCAGTGGGCGTGTGTTCCTTCCTCTCAAAATGAGAATGAGAGCTATACGACATGTCCGATGCCCCAGCTGTGCTATGCAGGCCAGGTTTAGGCAAGTCAGGTCCTGACACATCGCATTCGGATTTGTCGACAAATTATAATATATTACGTGGTTCATGTTTTCTTGACATAGGTCACAGTACCATATTATCTACCAATAGACCAAGGGAGAGCCAAGAGGGACCGTTATCACCTTCGAGGGGTTTTTCTTTTCTTTCCATTTTTTTTCGCTTTAATCCTTACTGCACCTTTTGAACTTCATCTCATACCATTAATGCCGCCGAACCATATCCTTACTCCTCATAAAAGCATAGAGCCACCTGTCAATCCTACCATGATACCCCTATGATTGAGAACAATAACTTTTTGAGAGCCGAAAAACGCCGAGCTGATGGTGCTATCCTTAGCATATGAAACTCTCTACTACCTGCAAATGACATCCTACTGCCGCCCGCAATACATAGAGAGAATTGTTGGAAACCCCCAACATGTCCATTGGTGATGCATTATAATATACTGTTCGGCTCCAGACTC
Source organism: Nemania diffusa (assembly GCA_038501195.1). Classification (NCBI taxonomy): domain Eukaryota; kingdom Fungi; phylum Ascomycota; class Sordariomycetes; order Xylariales; family Xylariaceae; genus Nemania; species Nemania diffusa. The sequence continues at coordinate 316,589 of JBBPUQ010000010.1, read as the reverse complement.
ATCGGGTGATTAAATAGAGTGATGGCCAGCCGAGTTGTTACTGGGTAGATGTGAATCCATATGAAAGTCCACATATGATCGTAATATGCACTGACGTTAATATAACGAGTAATAGTACTGAGGCTGTACTATTATGGTGTTTGCGCTTATTGGGCCAATGACAGACGATAGAGTAAGCCAAGGGAGGAGCGGAAGATTCGAAGCTACTGGGATAATTACGCCAGCCAGTCTTCTTCATCCCTCTTCAAGCCTCTCATCACGAGCCCTTCATCGAAAGACTCTTCATCTCTCTCGCCCTCATTCTCAGTAGCCCCGTCACCGGTCCCCTCAGGAATAGTAGCCGCCGAGCTGATAAGGTCGCATGTAAACTCTTCTTCATCACTGAACATCCATGTCATACCATTAGCCTCTTCTTCCATAGGGAAGATCTCGCGCGCGTATTCCTCTAATCCTCGCGGCCCTTCCCATAACGCCAATGCGTCATCGGGACACCTGCTGTCGAGTTTCTGGTCGCCGAAATAAGGTGGTTGTTTTTTAGGGTCGCTATTAGACAAAGAGAAGAGTTTCTCCAAGGCTTCAAGTTGCTCCCGGTACCCCTCGGGTATCTTTACCTTCACGTGGATGGGGCCTCTTTTGTATCGTACTGGCCTCCCCAGCCCCCTCTCAAAGGCTTCGCAAGCTTCCAATGGGCTTAAGTACTCATAAGCTAGTGCGATTCGTTTCCCATTCCACTTTGGAGGTCCGTCTTTGAATAATTGGAGGATTGCTGGTCCGACATCATGCTCTGCGTCTAACCAGGGAAGCTTGGCATCTGGGTGGAAAGGGGCCTGCCATTCGAAAGCCCCATCCGGCTTAAGCTCCATACAGAACAACGGATAGAGTAGCGACGTGAAGTTGTTGTTGTAAATGCCTGTATAGACGAACGTGGCGGGCAGTTCAATCTTCCGAACGTACTCCTCCACTTCATGTTTGGCAGCCCAAAGAGGGAGTGATGGCCATGTGGCATCGTATTTGGCGTGGTCTGGCATCGATGAATAAACGTAATGCTGAATTTTAGCCTTCTTCGCCGCATCAGCAATGGCCCGCCCTATATGTATCTCATTTCCGTAAAAGGTAGTATTGATGAAGGCCAATTGAGCGCCGCAGAATAGCTGGGCAATTAACTCATAGTTAACAAGAATCCCAGGAAGATCCCCGTGAGCTGTGACGTCTTGTTTATCATCCGGCTTATTACGGACGTATAGTTCCCCAACAAAGACGGTCACATTTGGATTGGTGGCTACCTCGGTGGCCATAACACCCTCGAGATTCCGTAGTTGAGCCCGAACCTTAAAGCCGACAGCTGTGGCAATCCGGATTAAAGAGGCAGCCTGACGACCGCTTGCGTTGATGACAGCAATGGTCTTATTAGGAGATGGTGTCGAGCGCTTTAAAGGACGGAAGCTCAATGAGTTGTTCCTCGATACGGCAGTAAGGGGCGAGCATTCCGAGTATGATGACCGTGAATGCTTATGTTTTGAATACTGGACAGCTCTTGGAGATCCATTTTGCTGGTCACCTGGTGCTGGTCGGAAGACCAGGTTGGTCTGGATCGGGATAGGATTTGGTGCTGGCATCATATGCTAGATTGCTGGACTAAAATGCAAAGATGTCCAGCAACGGGAAGCGAATGAACTAGTTGCCTAACCTAGTATCTGAAATTTCTTTCAAATTGCTATTGCACTATTGGTACAAGTGCGTATAGATAGAAAACTGTCGGCCTGGTTTAGAAGGAATGAGATGAGCTAATTCGCGAGCTCATCAAAATAAAAAAAAGGTGAGGAGAAAGAAATGAAAAGAAATGAGAAACACACTAGGCCACGACCAACAAGACACTCCAAATGAGAAGAGCCAGGACTAAATACGTGAGCGTACTAACGAATGGCTATGGGTCGGTGAAGCAAGCGCAAATGCGTTGTCTCAGGTATAGAAGCACGTGGCGACGAAATAATTGGGTTAAGGAGGCTTATTCTCCGATATATATAATGCAATAGGGTCCAGCATAGAAATCCCGAACTCTGCAGCTTTCTGTGGGCTGGGGCACCGTCGAGAAGAGTAAGGCGAATAACTCTCCTAAAGCCAACACCAATATAAAATCGTGGAGTGGTACTAGCTTAGTCGTCCGGGGAAATAGGGTTTTGCTTTATCTGGACCTGAGCGTATCTTGATTGGTAGGTGAGGGGACGATGGGTTGACCTAAACCGACCAGATAATAGTAGCGATCCGGTTGTCAGCGGGCCGGATACAAGAATAGGTGGGTAAGGTAATAAAGGCAACGCCGGCAAGAAGCATAGTTGAGGCGGTAGTCTGACTGCTGGAGGCGGTTACGGGCGAATTTGTAAACTTTTGGAAACCCGATGTATGAAGACCTTGGCCAATGTCTCAACACCACAAAGGCCAATAACTAGAGTCGCCACTCTAATAGTAGATGTGGAGGGGCAAGCCACTCGGATGAGTTCCGTCTAGCTTGACGCTCTGTGTGCTCCCCTATCACCAGCCCGAAGTAGATACGTAGCAGATAGATGGGTAATTAGGTAGGGGGTAGATAGGTTAGTAGTACAAGAGGCTGAGATGAGGCCAGTGGGCGAGTATCCACGTTCGGGGCAAGGCTTCGTGGTGACCCAATAGGGCGAAACAAGGGCGTTCCTGGCGAGGAGTATAATATAGATAAGACAAACAATGAGAAATTCCAACAGGCAAGGTGAGTGTGGAGAGATATCTATGTTGATAGGTCTCGCTGGTAAGGTGTATGTATATATTGTTATCACAAAATACAAAATGACAAGTCGTGCGGTAGCTTTCAAGGGATAATAGGGTTTTAGCAGTGCGGACTATGCCGTCGAACTAAGAGATCGAGAATCAAATTGATCCAGATCAAGTGACGATGGTATGGAGACAGGAACCTTCTAGCGGAGTGTGGTGAGGAAGACCCTCGTAGGTAGAGGGGCGTGGTGTAAGTGTGGTGTAAGTGCGTGTCGCTAGGATTAATTCCGTGGTCGTCTTTCTGGTCTTCCTCGTCTTCTCTTATCGGGGGTTGGCCATTGGGACTAAAGCACGGAAGCCTACCTCGCCAGGAAGCCTATCTGATATGGTGGTCTGATAGGTGAGTGCAGCAAGTAGTGAGCATGGCATGTTTGCTAACGGGACGTCGGGGTGTCTCCGCCAGAACCAAGCCAAATAAATACGTTTCAAGCTGATAGATTATTACTATGGTGGCGGTTGTGTGAATTGCTGTTTGCTATACCGACCTACCTTGCACTATCAATCAATTAGATAGGTAGTCTAGTGTGCAACGTCGAATGGGGACCTGGATGGGACGAGAGACTCCGATGTCGTTTACTGAATACTACATATGTATGCGTACATGTAGCGACGGATCCTTTTGACGTTGGGTGTTTGCACCTGCTTCATACAATCTATAGTATATACGTAGTAAACGAGGTATGTATGTAGCCTGCGCGCTGTATGTACCTAGGTAGGTAGGTGGGTAGTGTAAGTAAGGTAGGTACAGTACCTAACATACATACTCAAGGTACATAAGATGTTGGTCGGTATGTAGGTGTAAGTATGCTTATCTCCTACCTGGGTTTAACCTCCTGGATAGTCTAGTCTTCGGAGTCAGCTCGCCATCCTTCTAGGCGCTGCCTACTGGCGGACAACTAGGTACATCTAGTACGCATCCTGCAAAGTCTGTGCCATTGTTACCTAATTGTGACAGTTGGTTTGCGCTGGCATGAAGGGGACAGCCTGGACAGGCCCGGCATATTGCGAGATAAGGACAAGGACAGGCTTGGGTGGTTAAAAGAGTTAAGGAGGTAGGTTGTATGCGTAGTCACAACCGCGCTAATACCATCAGAGATTGATTGGAGGTGTAATGGAAACCGTTGTAAGTGGCTTCTGGACCAATGCGGCCGATTTTAACTTTGACGGTCCAAAACTAACTTCTGGTCCGTCTTGTAATTAACAGCTCTGTTCTGTTCTTACCTAGCACCTAATCGACTGACCACGGGCGAAGGACATAGTATTACTAGGCTATCCGGGGGTGGAAGTGATCCGATCCAGGGTGGATGAAGGGCGTATCTATTTACAACAAGGAATGTGTAAATTTTTACGCCCGATGGGACGGCCAGATAGAGTCTGTGGTTAAGTCACGTTGCCTGGCGTTCACTAGGGAGGCCCAGTGTTAGTGACTAGACCGGCTAGACATCGGAGGGGGTAAAGAAGAAAATTCTTTGCATACATCGAGCACGTGGCTGTTGTTATGTACGCATAGCTTACCTATCTAGTCTAGTAGGTATCTCGTAAGGAATGTCGTGCTGTTGCAATTTCTTACTGGTGTTCCGGTCTAGTATAGGATTAGGTAAAATAAACAATTGCGGTTGGCTCGGCTGGGAAATTTTCATAGACCAATGGAGATGACGTTTTCAGCAATCTCGTTATCTGAATTTTTAGAACCCGGTTTTCTGTCTAGTTGGTAAGGAGGAGGTACCACACTAAGTTTCTTTGCAGGTTTTGCAGGACTGTGAATTGCCGGCCGATCTTCTCCTGAGGTGGCGCTTGCATATTTGCTGATTTTGGCATGTATCGGATAGATGAATATACCTCCACCAACAGTACCTACCTGGATACCAAGGGGAAAAAATACTACATGATAGACTAAACTAGACGCCAGACGCCTAAAGAGTGCCCCGTTTTTGTGCTATTTTCTTGCAAAGACTTTGCAAGAATTGGCCTATTATTAGCTAATAAGTTGCATTTGCGGAAGCCCTAGAAACAAATTAGCTGGAATGCGGAGAACGGGCGCGCCAGCAGTTCGCTGTTATATGGAGATAGTCTTTGTGTATAGGTTCCACGCGTAGGTATAAATATGGATACACCTTCGATCTAGATAGTACCTCCCACTGTATTACGCATTAGGCTGTTTCGTATCACAAGGGCTCGGGGCGTATCCCATTCCGCCCGAAGTTTGTTGCACTACCTAGGTATACTTAGTAATAAGGCATTTACAAAAGGAGCACAATCATTCCACTTAATCGGGATGAAGAAGACAGATGTGCTACACAGGAACAAGTGGTTGCATACATCATGATACTGATGAAGGGTCACCATTGCACCTCATTTGTCTAAATTGGAATACCCTATACCTGTATGTACCTCTTAGATAGTATTAACTATAAAATACAAGAAAAGCATTAATTATAACCCATAATTGAATAGAGGTACTGCGTGGAGCCTTTGGATATTAGTGTAAACGAAGCTGGATACCCGTATTTATCAGATGTACTTTGTATACTATCTAGATGAGTACTGGTACGTGTTCTAAGGAGGAATAACGTATGCGTAGCGTTAAATCTGCCTAGGTAAACAGGTAGTAGCCGACCTGCAAGAAACAACCGCCAAACAAGATATACTCTAAGTAGATAATTCTCCACTAGTTAGGCGAAGACGACTTTATCACCGCATTTCTATTGGCAGCAGGATGTTCGGCGAAGTGAAGATGGAAAAGGAGGTTGGGTAATATTTTACTTAAATAGAGCGAGCTCCCGAACTCCAAGCCAATCCGGCTCGTGATTACGTACAAGTTCCCTAATTGAAATAGAATTTTGTTCATTCGGTCGGAAACCACACCCTCTATCTACTGCGCAATCTAGCAACATGAGGGCTGCGAGGGCTGCGAGGGCTGTGAGGGCTGATTCTTGGCGTCCTTAGAACAACTCCGCGGGCCGTGTTTTTAAGTATATGGGAATCGCAGTTCTCCCTTGCTCCCACTCCCTTGCCTTTGCCTTGCACACCACACTAACTAAGTATCTGCCTTTTTCCCTGCCGTAAATTCCGAGCCCTGCTTCTGTACATAGTGTGCCTATGCACGCTTGTTATGACCCCAAATCCTGACATGTAAATAAATAAATAAAATTTTTGGACGAGATCGGAGCTCTAGTGCGGGGTTTCTTTCTATGCTGTTGCGAGGAAGAGGGTCATGTACCTACCCCGCGGCTCTCTCCGCCAATCTAATCCCTCCCCTATATACCTCACTCTCCCCTGTTCAGCCTTGCTGACCACAACAGCTACGTGTGAGAGCCAAAGACTCGTGCAGGAATAAGGGCTAGGCGCACCGGCGAACATCTATCCGCGCTTATCGTTTGAGTTTGCTTCGATCCAAGCAAGGATGTGTATTCCGCAGGCCGTCGATAGGCAATAATACTACATACTACATACTACATATATTGTACTACAATTGAAGGTACCCTATCTTTGAAGTACATATATGTAGAGATATCTAGTGTAGCTCCACATGCGCCTTTCCCCGCGTTCTAGGTAGGTCTACCCCATACTATCATGACCGAAAGATAAGGATATAGATACTTACCTAGCATATTCCCCAATGATACTTCATAGGTTTTCTCATCTGGGCTCACTGTAATCGATACAGTAACATACTAGGAGCCCTCATGCCACCATTTACTAAGTGATCTCCGTGACATGATAGCATGGGAGTTTAGACAATTATCTCATGGTAGATTCAAGTAGAGAGCTAATTTTTTTCTTTTTACATGCCAGGAAACGAATTCCAGGAGTTGGTAGCCATGAATTCCCCAAAATCATTATAATTGTTCTGCTCCAGCCACTATAGCATTCCCGTTAGTCTCTTGGTTTATACGTAGAGACGGATATGGACCGGGACCAGAAGCGAGTTAGGAACGGCACACTTACATCTTGATTTGCCAACGACTCAACCTGTAATAATTGTGGTACTGTGTCCGTAGGGCCCCGAGTTAAGGCATCAAATTGATTCTAGGGAAGATAGTTAGCGAGGACGGAACACGCGGCAACAGCAGCCTGGCCGAAGATCGAATAGATAAACTCGGAGGTTCACAACAGCTTTAAATAAGCTAGACAGAAGGGGAAAACTTACCCAATCATACCCACTCTGTGTCTGCGGGATACCCCATGGGTCTACCATGTCCATCTGCTGCAGATTGTTGGTATCGTTAAGGTCCTCCATCGGAACGATACTCGGACCTTCCATTCCCAAGTTTGCAAAGCCAGGCACCGGGGGTTCCATGCCACTACAGCCATTATACCCATCTGAGGGAGAACTAGTGTAACCGCTCCCCTGTGTTCTATCGCCCATTGATGATGTTTGTTCCCCAGAGCTGTCTACTGTATCAGTTTGTATGCTCTCATCTGGTAAGTCAAAGCCTTCAAGGCTGATGCCTAGCTGTGTCTGTATCCGCCGGAGCATTGTGCGCACGACGGTTGCGGCCTTACGACAGTCTACTACCGTGATGGCCACTGGCACAATTCAAGTCAGTCGGGCGAGTTAACCCCAAAATTAGGTAGCAAACATTAAGCATAGATAACTCACTTTCCATCCAGATTGTGTATGAATGTTGGAGCATATCGATCAAAGATTCCTTAGTTACGGTTGGTGTACAAGTTGCCATCCAGTCAAGGTTATCTTCGTTCTCGTTCTGTTGCTGTATTGCGAGAGCGACTACCATATCAGCTAGCAAGAAGTCATTGATCGCGAGGGAAGCAATAAACCATCCATTTTGCGCGAGGATTGCTCCTGGCTTGGTTGCCTCAAACATGGTACTCTGGTAGCCTAGAAGCGCAATAGCGGCCTCGAGACACGTCCGACGGGAATAATCGTGTTCTTTGAGCGGTCGTAGACCGACAAGGTACCTACGGTGCAATACGCATCTGCTCTTTTGGTATAGAGCTGCAAGTCCAAAGCGTTGGATCACGAGCATGGGTGCATCTGTGACGCACTCAGAGAGAGGTTTAACCTTCATGAATGTTGGCACGCTTGACCATACATCCTGAATGCGGGCATCAACGCGCATGATCTCCGTATAAGAGGGTAACGTCAAGGAGTGAGACAGCCGTGCGACAAGGCCAAAGCCACGCGCTATTCTTGCCTTATTGATTGGGTACGTAACAGGCGTGTACTCAGTCGCGGGGCGGGATGGGGGTAGTTCCGTGCTATCCTCATCAAAGTCGGAGTCAAGCAGGTTGCGTGGCAGAGCTGTGTCGCTCTCAATCCCGTGTATCATGCAGGGGAGACCCAGGTGAAAAGCAACAAGGAGGTCGATCTGGACCGCAAGATTCCACATTCGCCGGCGCATTTCACCTTCATATGGCGTGATACGGGGTAGGTTACTAGGGTCTCTATGTAGGCCCATTTTCAGCATCAGCCGGATGAGCGTTGAACATAAAAGATAACAGTTCATTTGCGACACGCGGTTAACAAGGAAGTCGGCCTCGGTGTATAGAACCATAGCCTGGAGAGTGTAGGGACCGGGTTGTGAGTACTTCCCCCAAATTAACGCCCAACCACATGCACCTCGATATTGACGGAACCTGCTCACTATAAGAAATTAGAAATTATCGCTTATAGCAAATATTGAACTTATCCATGAAGTATCTCGGGAGTATATAGGAGTGTATGGCATATGGGAACGAAAAGTTTTGCCACACTAGGATATAGAAGACTAAATAATGCATACTGGCTGGCGTAGGCGAATCGACTTCTAGCTCGTGCGGTGCCTGAAAAGAAGAAAAGAAAATCCCAAGTGCTAGGATCATGAAAAGCGTAGCTATCCAGTGGATGTCTGCTTCGTGTCTATTTTTGAGAAATTCATTGTATTGTCTCGTGAAGGTAGGGATGTGAATGATATCTATCACCATGTTAGCATACTGTAGCTTATCGACCCTAGCTTTAGGCCGTACAAGATTGACGTACGTTGAGATGGACTATTTGAGTTAAAATAGCGGTTCATTAACCTATCCATAACGCTTTTATCAGGTAGCATGGCGAGCAATTCTTCTTTGTTTCGCGATGCACCCCTGGAAAGTATGAGCATTTCGCTTGGGCCTAGGCTCTCATAAGGGTCTTCCACTACAAGAGTTGGTGTTAGTTATCATCATTATAAACGTGATCTAAAATTGGTCCAGAAGCGTGAAAACGAGCAAAGATGCAATTTATAACCCGAGACTGAGCCATTATAGTTAATGAAATAAGGGAGCAAATTCTCGGGAGATACTTACTATCGAGCTCGGGGACTTCGGGGTCCTCAAAGTAGGTTTTAAGATCCTCGAGCTAGGATCATCTGCCTTTAGTTCCCTCCCTCCCTTTTCATAGAATAGTTTAAAGAGGGCATAATCTACTCACATCTTCTAAGATGGCCATGAAATGTGTGCCGCCTACATAGTTCGTGGCCCCTTCACTGTGAACGACGGAGCCACTCGTGTTGCGTCCTTGCGTCAAATCGCCGAGACCATGGCTGTCGCTCGCGGCTCCATCCAGCTCGACCATTCCGCGTACCATGCCCTCGAGGCGTTTAAGTCGAGCCGCCATGGTCTTTGCCGGCTTAGATTTTTCAAGCCGGGGGGCATAGGCACATGCATCCGGCTTTCCTCGTTTGATACACTGGCCGCAGGGAGAAGCGCGATTGCATTTGAGCTTTGAGGAGCGGCATGGGTGGCATGATAGCAGAACGCGTGTGCGCTTCGTTGGTGCTGACAACGTTGACACGACACCGTGAGGCGATTGATCACTATTACTGCTAGCTCCTTGAGGGCTGATACTTCCCTCTAAAGATGCCATATCGCCCGCTATTCCTCCTAATGATAAGCACTGAGATCGTGGCCTCAGCCCTTCTAGCTAATTAGTAGTAGTAGAGCAATATACGTGGATCAACAGAAAGTTCCTCTAATATATAGCCTGTCTGTATAGAAGCCAGGTACTATAATCGACGTTTCTTCGTTTTACTAGTATGAAGGGAGTATTATGAGTTTGCTTTGTTGGAGTCGGGTAGGCTACGAATGGTGATCGCGGCTTATGTGTACCTAGGTATATGTACAATACCTGGTACTGTAGGTCAGGTAGACTGCACATACCTAAAATAGTGACAGGACCCACTACTATAACGCTAATTACCAAGTAGGTATAGCTTGGACAGCAACCTCTCTTAGGGCTGGATAAAAACTTCCTCTTTAGGTATTTATTCTATTTTATTTTTATTTATAAAAAAAGTTTGAAATCAGAAGGGTTACAACTGTTATGTTGCAAAATGTACCATGCGTTTAAATTTTAGTAAAATCTAATATTATTTCCATTATCTTGCCGGACTATGGTACTATACGGTAATTTTTACTACAATCCTTAGCGTAAGCATTTGGATCTAAGAATAGGCCTGCGGGGTTACCTACGTTAACGTTTAAGAACTCAAATGGTGCCCTGCTTGTATCAGATATACATATACGTACGATACCTATAACAATATCTAACGCCCTTCAGTCAACCCCCTTGTATGCACAATCATTTAATACGCTCTGGTTATCAATTGGATAGTTACGCATCAAGAGCTTGTAAAATCGGTCGAGATTGAATGAAGTTGCTGGCTACATATAGGGGTTTTAAAGTTTATATGTTTGATGTAGAGCTACACACAAAAGTAATCAAACATATAAGCAACTAGATAAGAGTAGATACTCTAAGTCTTACTAGGTTAAGCAAACAGTCTATTATAATATTGCCTATAGTTTGTTTCCTTCGCTTCTTGGTAGGTATCGAATTAGAATTGCACAGTTGCGACGACCAGAACCGCCGACCACAACGGTCAAACTCATTTAATTTGAGTGATCATTTGACTTTACTCTAACACTGTATGTAAATGCTCGACAATTATATACAAATTAATAATGAGTCTGCTGCTCCTCCTCCCATGCTTAAATCAAAAGCGCCGGTATGGGCTATATGTCACAGACTCTATATAATGCCCTGGCACTGGTCCTACTGCAGGCATTTAATATTGGTAGCCCTTGAGGGATACATGGCAGTATTTATCATTGTCGTCGTCTCGCTCGTTCCGCTCTATGCACCTCCCCTCTGTAAATAGTCCTCCCTTACAACGGTAGCTTAGATATTAGTAGAAATTGGGCCGGCCAGTTGTATAATAATGTGTAAGACAGACAAGATATCAACGCTGCATCGGGATTAGCAAGCATTACACAACTACTAAATTCCCATCATCGACTCAACAATGGCACAGCGTCAACCAGAGCCAGCGGCGAATCACCACACGAGCTTGGTAGCACGCGTCCGCAAATCCGGCATGCCGGGAATCAATCCCCTGGTGCCGCATTGGAGAATGGCGACTCGTTTTTGAAGATCGAACTCGACGGCTCGAACCATAATTCGTTTTCTTTCTGGAACCATTGTTGTTTCAACTCTCATCTGCGGTGACAACGGCGAGCTTTCTCTCCGACTTCCCCAACGTGCGTTGCCACCAGGACCAAGAGGAGTCTCCTCTCCGTAAGCTGGCGAACCATTAGACATCGAACCTGGACTTCCTATAGATATTCTGCTAGCCTCGGTAGAGCTTGAAACTGGACGTAGACCGTCATCTTCTTCCTCTTCAATCTTTGCTATCCAGATGCCTATCTGAGCACAAAGCTCGCTGTCCCACATGCCCTCTCTTCGTGAGCTGGTTCGTAACAATTGAATGGCCTGTTGACGAGTGAGAGGATCGCGGCATTTTGTGGCGACGACGAAGAGCGGTGGCACAATACCTAGGTCGGCGCTGAAACTCGGCTTGATGTGCCGAGCCGTGTATTCGCCATGGAAGAAGATGTCCGTATGAGTCGATTGGTGTTGACAGAAATCCGGATTCGGACATCTTTTTGCGGCTGCCCGGCGCTCCTCGTCTCCAATTACCTCCATGGCGAAGTTGACGATATCTCGGAAAGACGGTAGAAACTGATCAAACTCAGATTCGCTGTCACTGAATGTCATATTGAAGAGAATGTAACCCATGATCTGATTCATCTTCAAAACTGCAATTGCCGTTTTTTCTTGCGTGCTCTTCGCTGGGGCCATGCGAGAGGCAAGAATGGGATCGAAGGCTCTCGACCAAGCCTGCATTTGTTGATCAAAAACTTTTCCATATTGCTTGAGTTGTAATGGGAGGATGTTCATGGGGCTCATTTTTACATATTGCCCCATCTCCTCAGTGAACCTCATAATTCTCTCGCAAAGGGTATCCCAGGCTAACCTCCCATCGTGCAAAGACGCAAATACCTCCGGAATCTGGGCTAGGTTTGTTGACACGGGTGAACCTCCGTCCGACGAAGATATTGAAGGTGTAGCCACTCCAGCCTGAGGTGTCAGGCGAATGACGTAGGGTTGAGGGAAATGGAAGGCCAAGTCGTATGATTTTGCCTGGATAGCCAGTCGGGTAAACATCTGGATGAGATCTTGCTCGACTGGCTCTTCAGGTTGTGGAAGGTTAGCTTGGCGGCGTTCAGCACGAAGTGTTTCTAGCAGGCGGAGACCACTTTGTATCTGCACAATTGCCTGCTTGTGATCACCAATGAAAGAATCGAAACTAGCCAGTAAGACAGATGCCATTAGACTCATCCTTTTCTTTGTCTGATCATGGATATCCGATTCGACCACTGCCTGAATAGCTAAGGAATAATGCCTGTAAGCGACCTCCCAGTGTCGACTAGCATTATCTGAGTAGTCAGCATTAGAAGGGGAACCAGGTGGTGATTCCGACATCTTTTCAAGCGTTCTGTAGAGAGCACCCAGGGCAACGACCAAATGTCGGATCGCATCTTCAGAATGACATTCCTGCAATACCCGCCTAGTCCAAAACGAAGAATCAAAAAATCCAGACAGTTCACTAGCCGTGTAGTCCCTGAACAATTGGAAATACTGGCCTTCGCCAGAAGCAAAAGGGATGTGTGACGGTTGGCGAAGTATCAATGAATTGTTCTTGGGGCTTTCTGGGGGCGTCATGGCTCTCGGGGCTAAAGGTGCCAGAGCAACGATAGGGTTTGGTGGCTTGGGCGCAATCGGCTTCTCTTCGTAGATCTTAGCTCGAGGAGGCGGAGGGTAGCCGGTGCATTGCTTTTTGGAGCGCTCGCATTGGGTGCACGCCGGTCGCTTTTCATCGCACTTGATACGTCGCTGTCTAGAAATTGGAGTGGTTGTTAGTAGCCGACAACGTCTCGCGTCTGGAGGCCAAAGCTCTTCGCGCGACTCGGGAGGCACTGCGGGAATGGCACTCACTTGCAATTATTACAGCCGGTCTTGACTTTAGGTCTGCTGGTCCGAACTCGCCTGGGCTTCCCAGCATTGCCATCGCCGCCGCTGGACGACCCGTTGTCCAAGGGCGACACGCACAACATATTTGCCCCAAGAATACTCGCAATGCTGCGGCAAATCGGATTGTGTCTTATCACAGGCGGTTTGCACGCGCGCTCATGACAATGTGACGACGTGGAGCACTCCAGTCGCCACTCGATTCAACCCTACGCTCCTTTGCCGGACTCCGTAATGCGACACACACACACACACACTGCGCACTAGCTGCTTTCGGAGATCGTCGGACGATTGAGTACTGGCGTAGCGCGTGGTTCTTCACGTACTAGCAACTATCGCAGTCTCTGTACCCAGGGATGGAAGGTTGGCTCGGGGTCATCGGCGAGGGTGGACCTGGTAGAAGAAACCTGCCTATATTTTCGCGTTCCGGGTTGCATATAAGGCTTCTCAAGAGCCAAGGAAACAGTGGTGTAAGTAGCGAAGCGAAATAGGCGCGCGGATGACAATTAAAATTTCTCCACTATGCGAAGAAACAGGCCGGGTAATGTTCGTGATGCTATCCCGTCAACAATGTAAAATATAGAGCAAAAGCCAGTTATCCTTGCTGTGACAAGATGGTAAAGGAGATATTTTCCCACTACGGCGGGCAAGCTGTAGGTATTATGTAGTGTATGCAGGGATAGGTATGAGGTTAGGTACCAGGTAGGTAGGAGTAGCAGTAGGTATGGAGAACTGAGAACTTCAGACTTCTTAAGGTACGGAGTAAGTAAATAGGCAGGCAGGCTTGACCTGCAGTCGACGTGAGGAGGAGAGGGGATCCGTTAATCTGGGTCGTGTACTCTGTGTAGGTATCTATACTACCCAAGTAGGTAGGTAGTTGTACAACGAAGGTGGGACCCGGCGTATCCGCCGTCCTGAAGAAAAGAAAAGATCTTAATAACTCTCGGTTGGTAGCTTATACGCACATAGGTTTATCTGATCAACGTGAGTAGCGCAAGCAGCAAGTAAATTAGGTAGGCAGGGTGAATATGGCATATATAAGCAGATTAGATTGTAAGGGTAGGTCGGTGGCATATATGAGGTGTCTATTAGGTGGGTAGAAGATCTATAGGGGTATACAGAATAGTCCTCGAGGCCACTGCAAGGGCCATTGCCTTAATCATATATATATGCCGACATACATGTAAGGAGGTATACTTGTGAGCAATGCTTGTGGTACTGCATAGGCAAATGGAAAGGGTGAAAGGAGGCCGTCCAGTGATATGCAATAGTTAGTTCAATTATGGGCTCAATTGTACCTATGTGTCGTGCACCTACAGTACAACTTCTGATCTACTTGGCAGGCTGCTGCTAGGCTCCCTACGTCCTCTACGAGTAATACCTACATAGGCTAGCACAGCACAGCACAGCCATGGCCGGTTCACTGGCCTCATCTCATGCAGCCTGAGATGTATCCACCCCGGACGGCATCTGGGGGCAAATCGGCTGATCGATCTCCTTGCTCCGCTGTTTACCGGAAGCCGGTGCTTTTATTGGGATTCGAAAATCGAACCGGGCGGACTATATCACCTATATTGTAGGTATGGATTCATTTTCTCGACGGCCTCCTGCTCAATTTTGTGCAGCCTTCTTCTTCTTATTTCTCTTGTTGACGCGGCGCACTACACCTACCTACATGCGCAGTACATGCTGCATGATGCGTTAGCTCTAACCTTGGCTTGCTGAAGTACCTATCCAGGTACCATGTACACCATGCGTGATGTCACTAGCGCAAAGCACATGCAGAACGCCCTAAGGAATAGTACCTACGGTAGATTACCTAGTACTTACTTACTTTAGGTAAAAAGATGCGTACGAGTAGGTAAGTAAGTACTTAAATGTAGAGTGTTTTTTTTTTCATGTGTAGTTATTTAAGCTTGAGTTAAGCTTACAATAAGCAAGACAAGGAAGGTTTTAATCTACTATATGTTAGTAAATATTGAGAAATCAATAAGTCACAAGTATTTGAAACAAATAAAAAACTGAAAGTAGATTAATAACTTTTAAAGCAAGTCTAAATATTTTTACTAAGTAAATTTAAGTAGGTATATATTATAATGTATTAGGTTTTCCAAGGGATTCTATAGCGTTAACCACGATACATTTTTATTCCTTAATTGTTTCCTTAATTGCTTCTTTTTATACTACCCTCTTAGCTATCGCATATTATTTCTTTTAAAATGAGTGTATTCGGACATTAGATCTAATACGAGTTAAATCAGTTTTTCTATCATAGCGTTTAAACGCAGTCCGCTAAATGGACAGTACTTCCGTACATACAGTACTACCTATAACTATATCTACTTAACAGTGACAGGTTCCGTCTACTCGTGGTACTGGTTTAATGACATATCTCTCTCTATCATGCCCCGGAGCACCAATCTCGTCTCGTTAGTTTAGTACCTAGATGGTGTGTGTGGTGATATTTCTACGTAGCCAAACAGCGACTTGCGTGGATTCGGCCCGCACAGGTTAAGGAACACAAGTTATCATCGTGATGATACCCACCATTTCAGCCCTACACAGAACCACCAACTAGCCCCTTAACCCCTGATAGTTCTCGAGTATAATAAGAAATTGGGTTTTATAGATAGAGTTTTATCGTTTTTATTTGGATGTAGTAGCTGATACAACTTCCCAATCATCGTTTTCTGCCGAATCCAATCAGTCTTGTAGGTAGGTACCTGCGTACCTGCAAGTAACTGTGCCGCTATGCTGCCGCTAATCTAGCTCCTACGGCCCATCCTAGCACACCGCACAAACCAGGAAAGTCAGCCCTACGGGCCTCTATCCGCACTAGGCCCCACAGGTCGCAGGCACTAGGTAGACATTGGGGGCCGAATACAACACCGGCGCTGAGAACCGAATAGACACTCCGTGGTAGTCAACATATCGCTCGGCGGCCTCATAGCCACCGGCACAGGTAGTTTAGAATCGCCGGCACTCTAGAAACGTGGAGTGGCAGTAATCATGATACCGACTATCTGCCGTGGCATATGACATTGCCTAATGGCGACGCTACCTGACACATATCAATTACTCGCTGTACAACTTACCTGGTAAGTCGATGCACCCAACCTACCTACATATTTGTGTCGAGAGTAGAGCCCATTGCCCAAGTCCTGATGTTCTCGGACCCCTTGTTGTTTAATTATTCAATCGCCTGGGTACTTGGCAGCCACCCCATTACAGAGCCATTACAGCACCATTACAGTACCATATCTTGCTTATTGCGCCGCCTAGATTTGATATTAACAACCGTGATAGTAGAGTTTGATGAATTTGTGTCACCTTCACGTGTCCATGTGCCCATTAAAAACCACTCTGCACGCCTAGTAATAAGGTAGTAGTACATGTTATCCTGTAGGTATACAGCCTCGCTTAATCCTAGCAAATATGCACAATCAACGAATAACACGCCAACACTCGCTAGTGCGCAGGTTGAACTGAAACCAGTTGAACTTGCCAATTGAAATCATGACCTGTCCAATGCAATGCAACCCTAGGAACTATACCTGATTGTCTTCTTGCTTCACCAAGACACAGAAGTGCGCGGACAATCTTGACGTGGCCGGTAGCTTTGCGTTGTTGCGCATCTAGAACTGAACATTAGACTACCTAGGTAGGTAGTTCAACATTATTTCGTCACCTCTCAGCACACCGCACTTTGTAGCCACCGCGCCAATCAACGAGTGGGCTCATGATGCGGTATCAGAGGCTCTTAAAATCTGACTCAGATAGCCTATGCATGGTGCTACAGAGTGTGGGCACCCCCGATCTTGCCCTCCAAACCTGTACGACTCGGAATCCTTATCTACTCCATGTTTTAAAGGACAGTCAGTCAGTCGGGTCCGGTCGGAGTCACCGGCCCTATATTACTGTGGCTATTGCAAATCGAACTCTCTACCTACCTACAAGTACAGTAGCTTCCCCAGAATTTTAATGGATACGAAAATCCATGCTGGAAGAAACAATATCCCTTACCTAGGGACTACGCCCCCCGACTCTAGCTAGCATCTGCTGTGCCGGGATTACCGCGATGGATGATGTTGGAGCAGCCTAATATCATGAAGCGCTACATACTCTGTACGATCAAGCAGGGACATGTTGGTGCGAGCGGGATAGCCAATCTCATCTATTGAATTATGTTGCAATCTACGCTCATCTATACAGCTAGCGCGAGCGACCGATACTACAAGATAAATCCAATAGAGAGCTCTGTTTGCGACTTAAACCCCTACCCACTCATAGGGCTGCATCTGAATGCGGATCCTCAACCAAGGATGAACCTTCACTAGATAATTGCTTAGGTATGAGGTATGTATAGGTAGATAGACCAGCTCAAATTAATGCCTAAATATATAGTGATTATTCTAATATAGCGTTATACGAAGCGGACAATGTTAGAACAGGTAGTAATCTATCTTGTATTGTTATATCAAGTGCCGCCGGCTTTGCAAGCAGCCCCAGGCTCGCGCGTATTCGGTGTCCAATCGGGTGAAATTCGACTCGGTGTTGGTTGGTAGTCACGTCGCACAGTTAATTGCCAGGGTAAAGCATGCGTAGTAGCGTGCACGCCTAGCGTATCACAGCATTGACAACGGCATCTCGCTAGATAGATCCTAAGAAAGTGTGTTGCATATCATATATTAGATACCTACCGTACAGTTCGCAAACATTGTTGAATATTAATCATCTAGGTATCTAACTGCGAAATACGGCACTCTCCTCACCACTCTTAACATGTTCTCCCTCCGGCATAGCCGCTGCTGCCTTGTGTTTATCAGTAAGTTACTATCGCAAGGAGGACAGATGCCTTGAATGAGTGAGTATGCCGTTTTGTATGCAGCCAGCACGGCCTGCCTAACAGAGAGACAGTAACGTCGTGAAAACCAGTAGTGGGCAAGACGCCTAGCTCACCGAGAGTAGTGTGCCTAAACTCAAGCTTGACCCAGTTTCTGTTGGTGAGCTCGCGTTTACATACCTCATTTAATGCTTTGCAGGGCGAAGGATGGTTCTTGCACGTTTTCTAATGTTGCAATGCATTGGTGACGGCTTGATGCAACGCCGGTCAAAGGCCGAAGAGGTTCTTGAGCTCTCATATACGATATCATACCACCTAAGCGGCCTCATCCACGGTATATACCGTTTTCACCTATCAAAAAATCCAGCCAGGGAAAACTGCTCTAAAACAGCCGTGTCAAAGTATACACACAAAAATCCCAATATCTACGGTATATCATTCAAACTTCCCAACAGCTAGCTAGCAGCCGGGGTGTTCCGGCTTGCCGTTAAGTCCGGGGACGGGGAAGGGAGGGGAAGAGGGGGGGGAAGAACAAGGCAACTACGTAGTAAGGATCGAATGTTCGAAGCTCGGGGGCCATTGGGGGCTATCTAATATTTAACATAAATACGCAGCAAGGAAGTACGCAACTGGAGGGTTACACTCGGTGGAGCTCTATCAATTTCTCATGTACGAAGAAAATCGTACGAACACCTATTGTGGAAGTAATAACCACTAACATATAAGACAAGTATAACCCCCCTCCCCCTGCCGAGTCAGACCCTGTATTGCACAGCCTTCCTGGAGTTCAAAGTGGCGGAGAGTAACTCGACTGGGTTTCCGGGCACGGGTGCGGTCGGGCACGTCGGCGAGGCGCAGCAGACCGAGGCATACGTCCCGCCAGCGTGCCCAGACAACACTTTGTCGGGTGCCTGCTTGCTTGCTTTAACCTTGAGCATGTTTTGCTTGCGTCACTCTTATGCCGAGGCTTTGGTTTTGATGTAAAGAATGCCTACCGCATCGTATAGTACCGACTCAACTCCCCTCGTGAACAGTCACATGCTGGTTAGGCGTTCTTGAAATCTCGCTTCTTCTGGACGCGCAAGGATTGTTATTAGAACCCCAAGAGGTATTAGTCTATTGTGGCTAGGTACACTTGCGTTAAGATACGATACAAGGAGCCAGAGGTGTTGGCTTTTGCTACACTGCGGGGTAGAGGTGCAATGTCTACATATATGTAATCAGTACCTCTCTGTAGGTAAACCTACCTAGGTACCTACTAAACCGTCGTTCCTTTTAGGCTTATTGATGCCTACCTCACTCTAATATTAAAAGATCGTGGGTTTTTTTCTCTCTAATATCTAGATATACATTTCATATTTGAACGTTTATCTTGGGTATATGTAGGTCTATAAGGTGGGGGGAGTTGAGGTACCTAGGTATCTCTTATCAAGGCGCTAGGTACCCGCACTCCCTGTAAAAAAGTTGAAACTTGAAGAGCACCTACTGTAGAGTACCTATTGTAGATTTATAGCATCACAACCAAAAAGATAAGAAACAATCTTTATTTTGTCTTGACGCCGAACTCGCATCCCTCACCCTTCGTCATTATAACAGCAACGTAATCCCGACGGCTCGCGGGTGCGAATTGGTTAGAAAAATATCATTAATCTAAAATCTCTTACACGGAACGAAAAGCAACAATGACATCCTCGTCGTCCGCACCCATAATACCACCTCCCCCGTCCTCCTCCTCCTCTCCGCCATCTCAATCCCAGCTTCAGACGATCACCACGCCCCCTGACCAATCCAACGACCCGGAAGCTATAATCCATGTAGTCGCACTAGGCGTAACGCCCCTCGCGCTCCTAGGCCTGTGCCTACCGCCCCGCCGCTTGGACACGCGCTCGGTGATGCTCGGTGCCGTGGCGCTCTGGGGCACCAACAGGCTGACGTACGACTACACCGGGAAGTCGTCCGTGCAGCGCTTCTCGTCGCGCATGGGTTTATTGGCGGGGACGGAGCTGCCAGAGAAAGCCAAGGCGACGCAGGCGCGGCTGCGCGAGGACAAGGAGCGCCGGGAGAAGCTGCGGGCTCTGCGCGAGGAGATGATACGGTCCGGCGCGGTCACGGCGAAGGGCGAGGGGCTGGTGGGGTGGAGCGACGAGCAGAAGAGGACGCTGCTGGAGGCGTATGAGAAGCAGCGGAGGGAGGGGCAGCAGGGAGGGCAAACACCGCCGGTGGAGGGCGGCGGCAAGACTGAGCAGAACCTTATTGGGAAGATATGGATGGGCGATGCTTCGCCTGACTGGAAGGAGAAACGTGAGCAGAAAGAGAGGGAAGCTCTTCAGGAGGGTGGTGGTGGATATTGGGGTCTTATTACGGACCAGATTGCGGAGGTTTGGAATGGTGGTAAGAAGGATGAGGGAAACGCCCCGAAAGAGAAGACGGATGGTGATGCGAAGGGGAGATAAAGGGGCGACCCTTCTGCGAGCATGATGCTGGTGACGTCGAATTGTACATAGTTAGTGTATAATATGTGTGGGCTGCATCAGATGGAGCATATACGGGATCTGGAGTCGAGGTTATATAGTTTTTTAAGGAAAAATATGTTGTCATGGGAACTCGCATCTTTTAATATAAGTCGTCGAGCAATCGACAAACTCGAATCATCTCAGTTGTCCTATTATAATTATTAAGATTACAAATAAGAAGCTCGTGAAACTACAGAGAAATAAGGCATGGCTACGGAATTGGAACATCGTCGTTGCTATCTAGGATATCAATTCACTTGTCAATCTCCTTGTATACTTAATATAACTTATCTTGGAGGTCCTCGGGGATGCAAACATTCTTAATGACTTTTCTCTACTTCTCAATTAGCTTGATCTATCACGGCATTGCTCGCTTGGGCCCTCTCGGGACCTTGAGTCTCTAAGGGGCGTTTCCCTTGTGTCCTCGTTATTCACCCTATTCCTAAGCCACCTCTTTCTTCACGGTAACGAGACTTGATAGGGTCTTGTTGGTGTCAATGGAGGGAGTATAATCTATCTGTTGAAGGCGTCATCAACGGCCTCAACTATAGCTTCTCTTATTTCTCCTTCTCTAGCTTTACTTTTTGGCTTTTTTGTCGTCTCTAGGTTTGCTATTCTTGAGCCTCGGCCATCTGGCTGTCAGCATTTTATCTAACATTAAAGAAAAACATATAAGAATATAATAAATTAAAATTAAAGGTTCTGCACGTCATATCCTCCGAGTCTAGTACGACGCCAAGCTAGGTTTCTGTCTCGACGATTTTTTAATATCCTCAGTTTTCATGGTAAATCAAAGCTGCATGTGATCGGTTCGTTTTCTCGTTACATTTTGTTGGGTATAGGTAGCTTAAGAAACCTCAGCTCTTGCGGTAGGGTCATGACCCGTGTTAAACTAGAGTTATATTGGTATCATCGCCGCATGTTGAGAGGTGAGATCAGGTAACAGAAGAGTACCCTTAATGGCCTGTGTAGTACAGGAGATATAGATGAAGTATTGAACTGCAAATATGTTGTTCATACTAGCATTATAGTGTTGGCTACTCCTATATCAATTAATTGTCAATTACAACCCAAACACGGGAGACCCCATCAGTCTTGCACAGGCCTTCATCATTGCAGCGGCATGCATAGTTCCCCTTTAATGACTTTAGATTGTTGAAGTCTGACGGCGAAGATGATTCAATAATACTCCCCCTCCCTCCTTCAATTTATCCATTCGCATGCATAATTAGTGAAAATTTGATAGAACGTATTATGGTTGGCTTGTAAATCAGAAGCTTCTTGAAATAAACATCAAAATTCATATCTGATTCACCCTTTCTATTCGTGTTTGTCGTCCCCGTACATCTGCAGATATGTAGCTTGAAGTCGCATCTGCAGATGCTCCTCTGCAGTCAGCACTTTGCGTTCAGCATAGGGATTTCCGGCGTTAGTAGTCGCAAGCTCGCCTTGAAAGCTCCGAACACGCTCGCTTGGTACACCCGTGAGCGGTGTATCATCTGCGGGCTGGCAGAAGTAAACAATGGAGTACCGCGGGTCGGCTGTCGATTCACCATCTATTAGTCCGGCAGCATGGGCATTTTTGCTCGTCTCAGAGCCCGCAAAGGTCACCCGATGTACCGTACTTCGCAGCAGTCCGTTGGTCCAGTACGAGAGCAGATCACCAATGTTGACTAGTATAGGGGGCGAGAGGTCATTCTCTGTTCCCGGTGGACACACGGGGACTGAAACCCAGTTGTTTGTGGGCGTCAGAATTTCCAACCCGGCTTGACCCTTGAGACGGAATAGAAGTGTCACTGAGCCATAGTCAGAGTGCGCGCCTGCTCTCACGTCGGCTTCTTGTGCTGATGGCACTGCGCTTGGTGGGGGATAGTAGAGAAACCGTAAGATAGATTTCGATGCCTTGTCTTGAGAGTGTGCTTCAGTAAAGAAGCTCGGCGGATTGACCCCGAGTCCAACACCGAAAAGAAGTAGCAGCTTGCAGCAGAGCTTGTGGCATGATTCACGAAAGGCTGCAAGGTCAGCCTCGTGTGGTTCAATGCTCCTGGGTATGGGTTGGGTTGCCTGGCTATTGTGGAAAGGCCCAAAGTTGAAACCTCTTGTGCACGATGTTAGTGTTCCTTGTACTGAAAAGCACGCGTGAGTAAGCCTAGGGTGGAATTACTCTTTGAAGTCTCCTATCTACGAGAGGTTAGGAAATTACTAGAAATTCGGGACACCATGCTGAATTGACGGCGTTGCTCAAGGGACATACTCTTTGAGTTTTCGGGTCTAGAGTCTCGCAGTGCATTCCAGACCAGCCCTGATTGTTTTTCCCTATCTTACATCGTTGCTTATCTTCAAGCGGAGAATGGAAAAGGGTTCTCGACTAAATATGTTATTTGATGAAGTAATCAGCTGTAGAACGAGGCAATAATGAGGCGAAAGCCTACGAGAAGACCCATGATTATTTGCACATACGATACTAAATGCTTGCTCAACCTGGGGAAGAGATATATCTTGTCCGGTGTTTCTAATATAAACGAAACCATGCTTGGCTGCCGCATCAACGAGCGCTTCGGCAATGCCGGCTTGATCGCCTTGGCTACCCGAGATGTCGATGATGGGAATAGACGCTGCATTTGCCATGACCAATTTCTTCAATTCATAACAAACTTATTGGAAGTGTGATGAGATTTTAAAAAGCCCATAAGTTGGCCAACGAGACACATAAGTACACTTGGATACAATATCTAAAACGAGGCGGAGGAGAGATAAAAATATCACCGGCACTTAAAAGAACGCGATTTTGGGGGGTGTTAGAGCACGCTACCTGCTTACCTATAAATTAAGCAGGTACTTGATACCTATACCTTGGTGATTCGATTTTGCCCTAGGGATGTGAAAACAGAACCCCTCCTAGCAATTGGAATTACCTAGGTGTAACGACCCAATACACGAAGATATACATATGTATGTAGGTATGAATGCCTCTCTACCTGTATGAACTCTTAAAAATGAATTGTTACCTACATGTATGAAGGCACCTACCGAGTACCTCTACATGTACATAATACCTAGTCCCTATCTCTTTAAGCGCACAGTGACATGAAAATTAAATTATGGGGCCGAACTTATTTATATATACTCAATAAGAATATAAAATCATGCTCGGATAATAGTTTTATTGGGTGTATGCAAATAACGCTCGGCCCCGCTAACCTACATACTTTTAAGTCACTCTGCCGAATGGGCGCTTAAAGGGATAAGTCCCCAAGCACTATGTGCATGTATGTAGACATGCCCATAGGTGGTTTGGTGTACCTGGGTTCCTTAGGTACCTCTAAATACCCCTAGGTAGAACCCTTTGTTTGCAGCTACCTTAGCTTGAGCTATTGGTGGGGTGGGCAAACAACATCTAATAGATGTAACTGGCTAACTAAAGCAAAATCAATCTGCACCTATCAAGGCATCTCCCCGCAGCATAGAAGTACCCACTAAGACTAGGTATGTACTTCAGGAGGCTGTCTCTACTTAAACTTACCTAAGGTAGGGTAGGATAGGAGGTATGTATCCTACCTACCTAAGGTTACGCATAGGTTTAAACTGAAGGTAGGTCAGCACAGCAGTGAGGCTCAACTTCTTTCCCCCGAAACCCTATTTCAATCTGCCTGACCGTTGCAACTGCACCTCCCCCATCTCGTCGACTCTATTTACCTAAGGATTTCTCCTCTATTTATTCCCTCTCTTCCTCCCTTTCTTGTCATTCTTTCTCTACCAACACCTATCGTTTAGAACGCCCCCGCCACCGTTCGACGGCAGCAACAGCTCGAGCCTTTCGTCTACGTCGCATGGGCAGTCCTTGACGAGGCTGCGGTACCGTAATTCTGTCCGCCTTCCCACGATAACCTCCCTCTTTCTTTTTCGCAGGCTGAAGCTTCCATAGCTTCAGTCAGCCTTGTGGATCACACACAATGCCTAGTAAGTCTCGTGATGCTCTATTCATCGTAGGTGTCCTTCGTACACCCAACCATTTGATTGCTCTGCCATATCGAAATCCCGCCCCCTTGCCATCCACGCGCGCGCACGACGACGAGCTGCTCCCTAGGTTGCAGCTTGGTCCAAACGTCCGGTAAACAAACGAACCGCACCGATACCCGCTCTACACCCCCTCTGCAACAGCTACCATGTCATCTGCATCAGATGGGTCGTCTTCTTCCACCTCCTGTGAGGTATTGTCTTCGAAGATAGCTCGCAAGATAGTTTGCGTGTCCTCTAAGGCGCCGACTAAAGAAACAAGTTAGCTACCTTACGCGCCAACAACACTCATTCAAACATTCCAATGTCTTACGGAACCCCTTCACCCTCGAGAATATATACATGCTTAGCTTTTGCTTTCGATAGGAATTGAAACCGCACATTGAAGAATGCTAACGCACCCTCTAGGTTCATTTGACGACCATTGGATCAATGATCAGGTAGCGTGAGTATATAAACGTGCCATTTCATAGCACTCAAGTTAACTCTATTAGGACCGCCGCCGTTTCTGAACTTGACGATGCCACCGTCGTTGTGGATGCCTCTTACTATCTACAACTATTCCTAGCCAATGCTCCTTACCAGGAACCACTACTGCCGGCGCTAGGCGGCTTAACCGGTGTCCAGTCTCATATCGAGAGTGATTTGGATAGCTGGAAAGCAAACAATACCACACCGTTCTTCATTTTTAATGGACAGTCCATAGTGGGCTCTGACGAGATCGCGATCCAGCGAGGCATGAGAGCTATTGCAGGGACGGATGAAGCTTGGAACTTGTACTTCCAAAGTCAGGCTAATGAAGCTGTATCCGCCTTCGGCTCCCATAAGGGTAGGTAGCTATTGGATACATCATGAACCGGAAAAGCGAGCTGACCTGTGTTAGGTGCATACCTTGTTCAGAATTTGTATCCTCTTCTCCAGAGCATACTAAATCGCCGTGGACTATATTTTAAAGTCGCACCTGTCAATGCAGCTGCACAAGTAAGTTTGAAAACTCTATCTATATTGTAGCTACTAACCATTGCAAGCTTGCCTACTTTGATTTGAATAGCCAATATTCTGCTGTCATGGGCTCCCAAGAACTTCTATTATATCCCATCCAGGACCTTGTGATCCGATATATCGACTGGGACAATGGCAACTTCACTGCCATTCAAAAGAAAAGCCTTATTAAGAATCTGGGCGTGACTGAATCGATGTTCGTAGATGCGTTGCTTATGACAGGAACGTCTTTCTTGCCCGGCTTCCCTCCACTCAAAGAACAGAATATTACTCCTCGCCAACCATCGTCTGTGCAAGACGCCGTCAATCTTCTACGGACCTCCGAGAAATCTGTCACAACCGCTTGCAATTCCTTCAATGATATACTTAGTAAAAGGGATCCGAATTGGCTACAGAAGTACCGAAGAGCTAGGATGAGCGTGGAACACTACATCTTCATCGACGAGACCGGCGAAATCAAAGTAAACAACCCTGAGACTCTGACCCACGATAATTGGGAATACCTTGGGTATCGGCTGCCGGAAGAGCTCTATCATTATCTCGACCGTGGCCTCATTGGTGCTCGTCTCCCTAGCTGGATCTCGAACGGCCAGGTGGTTGTTTTCCCGACTCTCGACGGTGTTAGCCCCGCAGAATATCGGCATCTTATCACTGACCAGCTGATGGAGTTGAGGCAGCTTGCTATATTCCTCATGCTCCCGAGGATGAATAGAGGAATCCAGTTCAAGCCTATTCATGTCAGGGTTTGGTATGATGATAAGTACTCTCATAAAATTGAATACCGCCCACAAGATCCTCAAGCTCTCAAAGCTGTCCAGCAAGTACATACTTGGGATGTCAAAAAGGATGTTGTAGAAAAGCATTTCCCCAACGCTAAACATGGGAACGTTTTGTTTGAGGTCACAGCCCTAAAGAACTCTGATTTCGCCAAGGCTACAATCACCAAAACGAAGATTCGAAACATCGCTTCTGGTGGCCTTATCTTATCTATTACTCATTGGCGTTACCTGCATCTACGTGGCTATATTAACGATAATCACCACCTTACCCCTTGGGGTGAGGCTCTAGCCAAGTCCCTCGAAGCGCTTGAGCCAACCGTTGTGAAACATCCCACTGTCCCTGGCCTGTTTGAAGCGGTTCTCCTTGCTTATGAGTTGCTTCGGCTTGATCTCTTAAACACACGAAATCAACATGCGGAGTTGAATGGGTTGCCGATGAATGGCACCGACGATGATAAAGCAAGTCTGTTGCTCATCAGCCGCTGCGCCATCTTGTTGAAGCTGCGCCATCAGGCTAATGGCTACACTGGTCCCCTAAGCAAGAATTTCCTGTGCTTTCGTTCTCTTAGCTCTTCTGTTCGCGAGTCGTGCCGAGACTTGTTCGAAGCGATCGTGGCATCATTGTTTCTGTATGCACAGGCGGACCGCGAGCGAGATGATTATCTTCACATTGGTCATAGGTAAGTCTATTTAAGTGGGCTTCCAATATCTTACCGCTCGTCAGATTGTTCTAACTATTTTATAGCTTGCCATTTTTGACCGATACAGATGTGGCTCTTGGAATTGCTGTCAAAACATTTCTAGATGACATCCATCCAAATGAATCTGCGGAACAGAAAGCTGCGAAGAAGGCGGATTTTCCAGGAAAATTTGTACCGTTTGCAACCAATTTCTTTGAAGACTTGGACATCGCCTGTGATTTCTTCGGCGCACTCCATACAGGAGTCAAGACTCTTACCAAAGAAATATCCGGTGGGGACAAGAGTGTATGGGATAAGGCAGCTGTCTACCTGCAACTCCGCCGATGAAATCGATACCTTCCTCAGATGAATGGTACAGAATTTAGCCCGCATCAGTATACCCACAACGACGCGAAACGCAACACCAAGCTTTAGCATATCTATATCTCCATCAGAGACAGGGTTACAGGTACGGAAGCGGGAGTTGATGTATTGTTTATCTGCGCTCCAAAAAGCTTCTATCCTACGGTTGAATGGAATTCACTAATGTAGCAGAGAATTCTATATTAAAGCATTCCTACTCTTCTATGACACCACGATGTTATGTGTCCAAGGCGAGGTCTACCGGGTTTCGGAACCAACAGGTTTTTGCGAGGCGTTATAGAGCAGGGAAAAGATCGGTCTGTAATATTTAAACGAACGATATCGCTAAAAACCTGGTATCAAAATAGTGCTACATCATTGATAGGCACAGAGTTAAGCCGAGGGCACCTTGTGAAAATATTAGACGAATTATTCAATATATATCTTCGTCATCCAAATGCAATTACCCTAGTACACCGACGTGAACATATTTATCTAGTGAATAAAAGAGCCATAGAATACATTTCCTACAGGATTTATTTCGTATTTGACCATAATTCATAATCCTGATCAAAAGGGGACACCTGTCTATTTATTTGCTCTGATAGGCAGCTGGGTACGTAGTGGACGCGTAATAGACTCATGGTAAAGATCGTCCTCGATATCATCTAATTAGGGGGCACTAGCCTTAATCTCCCTCGTTACGTGCTAGAGTCGAATGTAGTTTATGCTGCTTCATAAAAGACACACTAATTATAGCCAATGTGGCCAATCCCAGTAGCGTGAACCACACGCTTCGGAAAGCTTCCTGGAAGGAAGCCGCCACACCATCGTACCAGCCATCTGGGAGGTGATTTAACTCATCTATATCGTCCCTGATCCGCTTGATCTCTTCTGCTGCGCCTGGGAGATCTCCGAAGCGCTCCCACAAGTTGTGCTTCAGCACATTTTGGTATATAGCTGAGCCGATTGTAATACCAACGGTACTGCCGACGGACCGGAAAGCGTATGTGGCCGACGTGATAGTTGCTTGATGCGAATGATCGATAGCTGCGAGGCATGCAAGAAGCGTTACGGTGAGCATGGCGCCCTGCCCCGAGCCAACCAAGAAGAAGACGATCCTCAAAGGCCAGATCGGAGAACCCAGGTGAAGGGTAGTCAATATGATGCAAGCAGCAAGCTGGAGTGATACTGATAGTATCCCTAAGCCGACGTAACGCCCGGTCCTCTTCATAATGTACCCAGCACCGACAGAGCAGATACAAATGCCCAAGGGTGCGAATAAAAGAACCAGTCCCGCACGGCTTGCACTAACACCGTAGGTCTGTAGATAGAGAGGGATGTAGAATACGGCCTGGAACTGGACCATGCAACATAGCAAGTTTGTCATACACGCGGTGAACACCGTTCTATTAAATAAGAGGCGGACCGGAATAATTGGTTGTGCAGTACGGGATTCCCATATGACGAAGAATATCAATGATACCAGAGATAGGGGTAGCACTGTGAGAGGTAACGGGTGAGTCCATGGCACAAGATTCCCGCCTGCATTAAGACCGGTCAGAAGGAGTACAAGGAAGGACACAAGTGAGAAGACGCCCGTAAAGTCGATGCGAGCGAGGTACGACCGTTCCGAGACTTTCGGGGGTATGCGAACGAGGTAGGCTACTAGGGTAGCAGAGACGAGAACGGGGGGCACCTGGACGAGGAATGCGAGCCGCCAGCCCCAACTCGAGTTGTCGTGAACGAAGCCACCAAATACGCCCCCTAGCATTGCACCAGTGCCGTAACAGATGTTTCCGATCCCTTGGACGATTCCACGGTTTCTTAGAGGCACGAGATCGGTGCCGAGGAAAGTGCTAATAGTCATTAAGCCACCCCCACCACTACGGCACATGGAGTCAGTCATTGCCATTTTGAGCTTGATATATCGACATTTCGAAACCTTCCGAAGGTTTGGGACATGATGTTGGCCGCCATTTAGGCAAAATTTGCATAAAAACGAACACCACTCTGAGAGGTACTTACATTCCTGCAACTACTCGCCCGAGTATCATGACCTCAGCACTTTGAGCGAGCCCACAGATGAGGTTTCCCGCGGCGAAGAATATGTTACTAAAGACCAGGCCCGGACCCCGACCGAAGATGTCCGTCAATCTGCCGGAAATGGGCTGGCACGCAGCATTGGAGATGAGATAAGCGGTTGCTAGCCATGGCAGAAGGCTCAAGGAGTGAAACTCGCTGGAGATGGGAGCGGAGAGGGTGCTGATAACGCTTGCGTCGATGGCTCCGAGGAACACGCCGATCCAGCAGGCGCCCATTATTGTCCAGAGCTTGAGGCCCGTTACTTCTTGGACGATGATTGTCCGCTCATTGGTGTCATCAGTGCCGGGTTGCTGTTCACTGTCGACGGCAGGACAACCATTGCTTGGGCTGTCGGGTAGCAATGGAGTCCGCTCGTTCGTGGGCTTGCTCTGGGGGTTGCCATTAGAGCCCATAGAGAGATGCCCATTCTTCGCCATCCTAACGAGTCCACGAATGGATGGGGGACTATCTCGATAGATAAAACTTCAAAGCTCTCGTTGAACTAGTCTCGTAACCCTGACCAGCTGGAGGCGGGCGTTGGAACAACTTAGCTAGCCTGCTAGAACTTGAAGAGATTCCTGCTGGATGGAGAGCACTCTTCAGGGGGGATGAATGAGTCAGTCGGGTAGTGACTATCGGCCCCGTCTTGTCAGCTGCTGCTGCATGCAAGAGCGCGCAACGGCATTAAGTATTGCGAGCCGACATGGCCGTGGAGGTCTTTCGATCGGCAGATCATCGGTAAAAGGAGAGAATAAGGAATGGCGTCGATCCCGTAACTGTACCTATGTATGTAGTAACTGTGAGACTCCCTGTCGTAGCGTAGCGGCGGCGGCGGGTGAGGGCATTGTCGACCCAGCTACCAATATAGAGTACCAATATATCAATATCTCAATCTATCCATCTACCAATCGCCGATGATCGGGTATGGCCTGTCTCATTGTCTCATTGTCTCGTTTGGGATACACATGGAAAAGCAATCCAATCTCAATCTGTTTTAGTCGACCGTTAAAACAAACCTATACTTACTATTACTAGCTCAGCGGAGTATTTCTGCATCTAAAGCTTAAGTCCGCCATTCCTAGTAAAGACCTTAATGAATCTATTAATTCTTAATTGAGACTGACTAAAAACGCGCGTTGAATGTAAGTAGTTAGAAGCAGGTAATACCTTGCGTCATTAGACCCTTTTATGTTTTTATGTACCTGGGGTTTACTTACATGCCGACAGTAGTACCTACTTTTGATTTTGAGGTGGTAGACGTCGGTATTCATGTGCGCATGTACGCATGTATACGATATATGTCATTGCTACCTTCGAATATCGATAAAAGCTACTCATCTCGATCGAAATTCCGTCGTGGGAGTAATAATTAGTAGATTCTTTGTTTGTTCAGCCATGTTCAGCCATGTTCAGCCCGAGGTCACTAAGTATTCGTGGCCGTGGCTTAGCGCTGATTAGTCGCTGTTTCGAATGGCTGTGCCTCGACCAATTTCTCGGTGGGGCGACCGTCGGCATAAGGGGATCCTGCCAGAAAAGACTAGTCTAATGACTAAAAAGGACGGTATTGAGCGATCAGCCCTTACGCGTGTTCTTATCCGTCGTCAGCCCAACTCAGCCAACCGCTATCAATCGCTGTATCTATTTTCAGGCCGTCAAACAATAATAAAGGTTGCGCGCAACAACAGTTGACAAGTCTTTTTCTGGTGTCTTAGCTTTCCAACTGCATCCGCTATTTTTCCACGACATCACAATACGAGTCCATCTCGCTTGGCGTTTTCTCTCGCTCTATCCCACGTCCTCTCTAACGACGAAACACGGCCATCTATCTGAGCCGCAGATTGCGAAACTCCAAAACACCTAACCCAAATAAACCCGTCTGCCTACTGAGCTTGCCGCTAGACATCAGCCGCGCCGCGTCGACTGCGACCGAGCCCATCTCATCGCTTCTAGCATATCTTCTGAAAGCTGAGGTGCACTGAATCCCACGGCGTCTTATCCTCTCCCACCCTCCTGCTCTACGCACACCCTGGTTGCCTTGGCTACCGAGCACCATGGCATTGTCCGAAAAGCTGAATATAAACCCCGATAAGGTGCCCAACATCAAGTTCGGCCTTCACATCGCTCAGGTCATTCTAGCTTTGACCGTCTTTATTCTCGAGATCATAGTATTCAGGGCAGACAACTCCAAGATTAACGGGAATAATGGATGGCCTTTTGGGCTAGTGAGTGGGAGCCTCGTTCACCTAATGTTCCTTAGAATTCGCAACTAACCTATGGCCCTACTCTCGTAGTGCTTTTTATCTATCCCAGCATGGGTCTATCTAGCCTTGGCACCTAGGTATGAGCGGACGCGAAGGGCGGCCAATCCAAATGTTATGCTTGTGGTGGACTCGATTTTCGCCATCTTCTGGCTATCTGCGTTCGCCAGTCAAGCCGCCTACAACACTGCGAACTCATGCGGTGCGGCTTGCGCTGTAAGCAAGGCTGTGGTTGGCATCGCATTTTTTGAGACGTGAGATCATCCCGCTGGCCAGGGCTTTAAAGGTTCGTCTTACGCTGACAATTTATGTAGCCTGGGCTGGGTTTTTTCTACACTGATTAGTGCCTACACATTACGCTATTACCAACAAAATGGTGATCTACCCGGCTATGAAAGGATCGGCAACAACCAAAACATTGATCCAGACAAAGCTGCATTCTCGATGGCGCCCCACGACGAGGAGGCGTACGCCCCGATCAACATGGATGACCAGCACGACGATGTCCACGACGACCACGAGCTCCACCAGAACCGTCCTTACGATCCTGATGCGTTCGGCTCACGGCCTATCTACGAGGCTGAGACATCGTATCAACCCCACCACACCTCATCTCCGGCACCGCACGAGAATCCCTTTGACAACAGCTATCGAACTCACGGCGCAACCTCGCCGCATCCTAGCCCTTTCGCTGACCCATATGCTGCGCCCTCGGTCGGGTCACACATTTACTCTCCGCCGGCCGCTGAGGATTATGACGATGGGCGGCCAGTTCAGTTTCCTACCGGAAACTACGACAGAACCTTGCATTAAGCTACTCAATTGACTTTGTAGTTAGTGCGAGGGACTCTGGCTCAGGCACGGGCGGCTAGCCAGCTGTAAGCATATATATACTTGGTGGACTATTCATTAGTGGAATGACAAGGCTGGTCGTTAGCTGTCTACTTTTTGTGTATTGGTTGTTGTTATCGGTATGGACGGTGTTCCGGATATTCCTCATTATGACTCGGAAGATACCAGAGTAGTGTCTTTTATATGCGAATATCGGCATTTGCACATGGACTGTTTACGGCCGAGGCCATTACGAATCACGATTTCTCGGATGTTGCGCGTGACTGCATGAAGATATACAGATTATATGGATCAAGCTGTGCTGTGAGATACAGACGAGAGCGAGCGAGAGCTCAAATACCTAGAAGGGCCACTTTGGCCCGTTATCTCAAGTTGAATTTTGTTCTTCAAAGCCCGCTGAACGCCTCCAACGCCACCCAATGCGATTTATGTAGTAATCTATTCCTACCTAATTAGTTCGAGCCCCCCTTCTTCCACTTCCTAATCCTCTTCGCAATGTCCGCCGCGGTCTGCTGTCTGGGGTTCAGCTTGGCGTCCCGCGCCATAGCGGCGAAGTCGTCGCCGTAGCAGTCTACGAGCTCCTGCAGCCACTCGACCTCGCGCGAGCTCGCGGTGCGCGGCTTCTTCTCCACGGGCCGGTTCGCCTCGCCCTCGAGCTGCCGGACGATCTCGCTCTGCTCCTCGCCCTCGAACCCGCCCCATTCCTCGGCGGCGTCCTCGGCCTCCGAGTCCGTGTCCAGCTCTACGAGGGCGTCGTTCAGAGGGTTGAACCGCTTGCGCTCGGTGCTGATCACGCGCGTGATCTTGCCGCTCTCGTCGCGCTCCACTTGCACCTCGGTTGCGGCGGTCGCGCCTTGCGCCCCGTGGATCGCGAACGGGTCCTTGCTACGCCGGGTTGTAGACGAGGGGGTGCTGGCGGAGCGCGATTTCTCGGCGCCGCCTGTGGGGGCGCGGAGGCGTGATACGAGGCCTAGTCGGCGGTAATTCTGCGTCGTTGTCTCTGTCTTGTTCCTAAGGTTTAGGGTGAATATGTTAGTAAGGGGTTCTTGGCCTCTCTCTCTTTTCCTCTCTTTTTACGTTTGGTGCGACACCCGGGGAAATCGCTACATAAATATATTTGGAAACGGGAGGTATAAGAGATGGGCGTACCAGTTTCGGGCTATGATGCTGTTTCCTAACGGATTCGTCAACTTGGCCCGGTTGGACGAGGGTTGCCGGGTGGCGGGGCGGGATGAGCGTCTCTTGCGCTTTTGCAGTTCACGGCCCATTTTGGAGTATAGGTTTTATAGCGATGAATTCTTAAGCAGTAATTATTTGTTTGTATTCCGAAAATAAAGATTGATATGATTATGTCGGCCGTTGATTCTCTGCTGTTGTGTCTTAAACTACGACCAAAAATTTGGCTGTCATGGTCAGATAAGATAACAGTATTTCTTATCTTATCGCTATAACGGCTTTATATGGGTCATCATAGCACTTAGTCTCATTCGACGATCACACGTAAGTACTCTTCAATTTCTCATGGAATAAATAGCTTACGAGTGACTGCATTGCTAGAACACTCAACATATTTTATATATAAGATTAATAGTTTCACTAGCCGTGCAAGCCGGATTTTCAATGCGATATCAAAGTGCCGCATGGTGATGAGTTCGACATTCTTACTCACGAGAATCATCCCTACCCGATGGCAATGCCGTATTACCTCTTATACGATTAGACATGCTTCTATCTATTAATAATTATATGAGGAGCATATCTTTACCGTTAAGTACTAAAAGTACAGCCATGATATTTAGCAGTCTCTTTGGCTGACGTCGGTCGAGTCGTCGTGGGTACATCGACATTTATCTTAAATTTACTCTCTTATTTCAACGACTACAGAACTTACCTCTCAAGAAACTAGTCAGAGCTCCCACATTGTGCTATAATATAATTGCTGGAAACTCTCAAAGTCATCTCAGGCGCCTTTATACGAATAGCTGCCCATATTCCCTATATCGATCAACGCAGCGGTTTCTACCCTCGCTGTCCAAGTTGAAGATAAAAAGAGAGAATAAGCTATCCGTCATCGTGCTTGGTTGACACGATGTGAGACCCCTTCGAAGCTTTTACACACATGTACACGATATCATTTATTCAAGGAGTCTGCTAGAACTTTGCGGTTCTATTTGGGACTGTCACGTGTAGGGTCTCACGTATACCTGATCGTTGAGTCCTCTTATACATGAAACCGGACACGGTATATTACGTGGGCTTCGTCTTGAACAGGGCAACTTACTATCCAGTCTCTTCATGATTGCGTAAGTGGTGCCAAACATTTCCAGCTTGGTGGATAGAAACGCCCTTACGAACACCTACATGTGCGCCCGTTCGACCCGGCCTATGGTGTATTATCTCGCCGAGAAGGAACCGGCCGGTTTTCATGACCGCCCACATCTTTAGTTGACAAGTAATCTCTAATGATGCAATCGGGGTACTCGTTACGTTACTTCTCTTGGGCTTCATCCAAGTAACCATAGGTGCTTCTATGCCAGGTGTTTGGATTCATCAACGTTGCTGAGAGCCACCATCATTTTCACAAGTTGTGACTCAGCACGAGTAACCTTGGCGTAAGGTCGACTTCACCATAGTCTAATAGCTCACTCTTCATTTACCGATCCACAATGTGACACCTATCGACAATTCGGCCGCTACGGCAACAGCCCACCACAAGACGTACGCGTCAATTGACATCGTGTGGTGGCGGATGCTACGACTGACGAGTATCCGCCGGAACTCATAATCGACGCCGAGCAGCTCCAGCGCGTGAGATAGGAAACTGGGGGCAAGCCAGCTGAGAATCGGTCTATTTAGTCTAGGCTTTGAAGATCGTCCGGTTTGTTATCATCGCTCACCAATCAGACATATCATAACTTATTCGCCACCCAACCTGAGATACGGGCACCCAACCAGAAATAACCTTCGAACTTCATTGGGAATTATTTGAATATCTAAGGTAGGCTCGAAGCAAATTGGGAATTCACAGTCACACAACAGATTATGCGCACACACTCATATCACCTTGTAGGTTTACTCATATCATTCTCACAACACATAAAATATCAGAGATGGTTCTTGAAATAGCTGTCTGTGCTTAGACTATGTTGTATCTGCGTATGCCAATAGTACATTGCATATCAAGAAGGGAATACATATGTCTCGCTCGCCGATGCCAATTATTGCCACTATTATAAGCGAATCTCCTCCAC
Organism: Nemania diffusa; assembly: GCA_038501195.1. Classification (NCBI taxonomy): domain Eukaryota; kingdom Fungi; phylum Ascomycota; class Sordariomycetes; order Xylariales; family Xylariaceae; genus Nemania; species Nemania diffusa. The sequence goes on along the minus strand of JBBPUQ010000010.1, from coordinate 280,793 downwards.
AGCCCACAACTTGCCGGCATGTAACTGGAAGAGAGTACCGATCAGCATCGAGAGACATTGGCTAGTCCGGTCTGTCGGGCCCAATACCGCTGTGCCTCGACATTTCAAGCTTAGTTCTACCTAGTTAAGCTTCCAGCTAAGGTTCTAGCCAGCTCTAGGGCGCTTAATGGGAAGGTAAATTGTGTACTCACGGTGACTAGAGTTCAGGTTTCCCACAAGTATCTACGAGATGTGGCGAGCTGGGTTGTCGCTAATGAATGTTCGCCAGCTAGGATTTCGATCGAGCTAGCTAAGCGGGAGTTTTACCTGGTCAAGGTAGTTGAGACTCGGTTAAGACTGACTATCTCCGGAATGGAAGCGACAGTGGCAGTGGCAGTGTCAAAGTTGATGGAATCGCTTTTCTACTCTCCGGCAAATCTTGCCTCTGGGGCCAGCCCCCTACGTACATCCATCCATCTCTAATCCGTCTTGAATGATTTCAGAATGCTGGGGTTCTCTGCATGCCGCCCTACTTCCAGAGACCATTGGAATGCTTGCTCAAAGATGGTCGGCCAATGGTATTCACGCCTCGCTTCCAATGTTCCCTCAATGGTTGGGGGACCTGGGAAGCGAGCTTCTGTCATGCTGCTGTTTGACCCCCATTCTACCCCATGTTCAGTCGTGCAGCCTTCGTGAGTAGGCCCCCGGGCGTGGCGTTGCTTAATCCGAGGTGAATCAGGGTATCGTAGCAGGTCGTACAGGCGCTCCATCGAGAGAGGGGTTCAATAGTCCAATCGGCACCGCAACACACCACGGCGTTACACCGTGACAGGAGAGAGGAAGACTTGCACCAAGACCTGCATTAGGTGACTTTTTGACAGTGGTGCTGTACCCGCACTACCGCAGAACATGTCATGCAGTATTGGCAAGGGTACGGAGCTGAGCCATGTACCAGTTGCCGAAGATTGGTGTGGAGTGTGGGCGAGGTCCCGATTCTCCCAGGTCCTCCGACCTGCCTGGTTGTAGGCTGGCCAAGCTCACGGCCTTGACCACCAAAAGCGATTACTTTCAGTGTCAATCGTCGAGGGGGGAATGCATGCATCGGAGATTGAGGAAAAGAGTCATGCCTTACTGTAGCCAGAGGGGTTGATCTGATAAGCCAGTGAAAATAAGCGACAGACCCTTGGGCAGATGGTGACCGGGGTCCTCCCCGCAGCCAAATCGGAGAGATAAACCATCCCGTCACGAGCCAATCTTGTTCGAGGTTGCCGAGTCTTAAGTCTATTGTACTTGTCTGCTCAACAACAATACCCTACCTAGCTAGCTAACGCATGGTGTACAGTAGGTACTCACCAGTACAAACCCACCCCTTTCGATTTCGTTCCATGCACGCTCGCAGCGTTGTCGTCTGCCGTTGCTACTGAACGCTCGGTATCATATCATTTCACACACCTCCGCTGGCGAATTCCGCCTCGTCTCCCACGGCGCTCTGCAACGTCAGGCATGTCTGTCTGTGATCCTCGCATTAACTCTGTCGGAGAATTCAGATCCTGGTTAGATCCCTAGGAAACAAACTCCCACCAATTATAGATCCCGACAAAGCGAGAATATTCCAATTCCGGACCCCTTAGCTAGTAGTTTATTTCATTGCACATCATTAACGACATAGCGATTTTCATCCAATGGCTGTGGGTGTTAAAAATATTACCCCCCTTTTAGTGGCGCGTTCAGTTTTGTGTGTATATTTTTATATTAATGCTGTTAATGCTATTCATGTTGTTTTCCGCGCAAGGAATGAGTTTTGGTAGGTACTCGTGTTAAGTGGATGTGGGATGGAGTTGTCACAGTTCAATATCCTAGCCTACACAAAACGCTACTCCGCCACTGCTCCGAGAGCTCCTCCTCCTCCTCCTGTTGCTGTTGTGCTACGCTGCGAACTATTTGTGATCTCGGCGGCTCAGCCGGGCGGTCACTCTCGCCCTCTAACCCCGCCTCCACTCATCGCTCTCCTCTCTGGTCAGCTCACCGAGGTCTATTAGCCTACTTCACAACTATATGTGCACTAAGTACGCACGGAAGCGCTTTCGCGAGTTGGATCAAAAGGATCCATCTCGCCTTTCACAAATAACTCAAACGGCGTTTCTGGTCGACCTGACGCCGTTACGGGAACTCTTTACATTTTGCGAGACCTCATAGTTGAGATTACATACGCGCTGCTCCTCATCCAACCTAGTTATTTTCCGTCTCGAGCGCTTGTAGCGAGAGCAAAGGCAAAACGAGAGGGATAACGTAGAGGGGTTGAGGTACCTAGATTACGCAACGACATGCGCTGCCCACGAAGAAACGAAGGGCTCCGCCGTAGAGCCAGATCTTACGCTGGCGCCAGCGCTTACTGAGAGAGCTTCTTAGGACGAGTTTCTCGGTAGGCAGTAGTAAGTTAGGAGGCAGTTGAGGTAGCCACCCGTATGCAGACGAAGGTATACTCCATCCACGCGTGTCCATCTATTACCTCAGAAGTGAAGTCAGTGATCTCGTGCCTCTGATCCCATGGCCGAACCAGCTCGAACCACATGCTTTGCCCATAACCCAACACGCGGTGACCCGTATCGTAGCAAGGTGAGCGAGAAAGAAACTGATCATTCGCATCGGTCCACCCATCCACCACCCATCCATCCCCCGGACCACAGCGGGCTACCTATCGGGATTTGTTGGGCGGAGGGAAGGGGGGGAGGGGGGCGCTAAATGCGCTTGACAGGACTTGGACCAGGGGAATAGGAATAGGCTAATTGCGCGCGTGAGCGAGGGTCCCGACATGAGCCGGGCAACAACTCGTCCCACACGCAACTCACACACATTATACCTATACCTACACCTAGCTACAGATGCATGTATGTATGTATGCTAGTATGCTAGATGCCAGCATCGACGAGACAGGGCTTCCTTCAGGGGACATGATTCCATTCGCATATGTGGAAATCATACGTGTGAAATGGGAAATGGAGGGGTGCTGCGTTGCGTTGTTATGTTATGTAGTGCACATACATGCGAAGGATGTGTGATGGCATGGGATGAGAGGACGAAGGGGTCTTTTTCCGCCTTACCTACGCATACATACTTACCTCACTCATCATCCCTCCACAGTCCTACGTTGCCCCGTACAGATCTACTACATGCTGTAGTGCATGTATGTAAGTACTGTACCGTCCTCAGAAACCAGCCAGCCTACGTCCCTACGCTACATCAAGGTACCATACCGTGCCGAGCCGACCCGTGCCGCAGTGATGTGATGGGGTCGCGTCGGTCAGCTAGTTCTGGAGAGGGTGTGTTGTCGTTTTTGTCGTTGCTTGTTGCTGTTAGTGGTGATTTGTCTGAGCTCTCTCTCTGTCTTGTTAGGGACGGAGACGAAAAAAACCTGCTTCCGCTTTCCGCGGTGGGCTACTCGTGCGGCTTTTCGAGTGACAGCTAGGGGCCCTGACTGGGTAGACTAAGCCTGCTGACTGACTTGCAAGTACCGTGCCGCCAGGCGAGGCGAGATCTCAACGCCGTGTAGATCTATTGCTGGTCAGCGGGCAATTGAGCTGCCTCTGCCTGCACCGAGAGGGCGCCATCAAGACTGCCTACTGGTTATTTATGAGCGTCGCACCAGCAGGTTTCCGCGCTTGTCACCTGAGCAGGTAATGTCTAGGTATGTACCAGCGCGGCGATGGAGACCTACATACTTACAGTAGGCCTCGCAGCTTGGATAAGGTGCTTTGTGGCTTGACTAAAGGCGCAGGGTTGCCAACCTAACAGGGGAGAACTTAAATGGGTGTGGCACGGGAATCCTCTACAACTCCATGGAGAGGAAAGGCTGCCTGATATGCAATAGAGCTGGCCTAGGACTTTGCTTGTTATTTTTATTGAATCTAAGAAGAGAACAAACATAGAAGAGAGCCTTTTAATTCTAGATTATGTGATATTCTACTTATGATCTAAAGTTGGAAGAACCTGCATGGATACGATTCTTAGGCTCAAAATAATATCCTGAGCGAGAGCACGTACCTTGACTTCGAAACATAGAGAGTGTGAGGTCATTCGTAATATAACCCCAACAAGGGGAGCCCATTATGCTCTATCTGAGTATCTAGCTACCTATCTCCAAATTTTAACGACTACGACCTATGTAGGTTATACAATTGCGTAAAACGTTGGAGTACAAGGAAGGCTACTGTTGCGGCATAGATACTAGGTTAGGTGCCTTGATAGGAACTTAGGATTCCAGTGGTTCGCTTATGCCAGGTAGCTCAATGGCACGACAGCTTTGGTAAAAAGGATCGCAGATCTTGGAGACAGGGGTGTGGGTTTCTTTGCGAAATCTGACCCAAAGAGACGTCAATCCAGACGAAATAAAGCTCAGAATGTTCTAAATTGCCAAAGTCCCATTTATGAAAGTGAAGAGTGATAATGGTCATATACATGTAAGAATATGTGCATAGGTGAAATCATAATGATATCTTCATTTGTCCACTTCATGTACATATGTATGCAAAGTTTTATATGCTCCAAGTTTCGTTTCCTTTCAAATAACCACCGCCTAGCCGCGTAACCACAGCCACCATAGTCCCCTAGCATACATACATACACACATACAAAATCCGTATCTTGTGATCCGTTTTCCAGAGCCTTGTTAGGCCTGCCCGTCTGAAGAACCATCATCCATAAAATCCATGCGAATATGTTATTGTACAAGGTCATGACAAAAAACCGTGAATATCAGTAAGAGCACCGAAATCAAAGACAACCAAACAGGGGGGATATGAGGTGAAAAGAATATCAGCAAAACAAAACTCCTTTCCCATGATTGCCCAGTAGCCAAGTTTAGCTCGACAGCTCTTTTTAGGTGTGTACCAACATAAAAAGAGCAAGAAAGAAGAAGAACAAACCACCCTATATACTAAAACATGATCCATTCGACCTCAACACCAGGGCCGCCGATGCACTTAGTCCAGTTGAAGGGACCTGTCCTGACGCCTAGTTTACTCCCAGGCGTTGCGACGTCGTTGGTGAGCCAGAGGCGCTCTAACACGTCCATGGCTGCCATGTTGTTCATGTAGCCACTACGAGACATAATATCGCGGCATTTGTTACGCACAATGTTCTGTTGCAGCTCGTTGACGCACTCGCTGCCCGCAACGAAAAGGGGCCAAAGAAGGAACTTCTCAGCACTGCTGCCAGCGTCAAGAGATGTGGCATAGTAGATAACCTGGCTGACTAGATTGCGAAAGTTGTTGTGATTGGAAGCAATACTTGGTGATGCTAGGCGCTCGATGTAGAGCAGAGCGGCGTAGCGGAAGGCCTCCGACAAGTTATGTAGACCACGGATCTGCTCCTGAGACGTTGAGTTAGGGAGAGAGGCAACTAGGCGCTGGGGATCGAACTCCCAAGTCTGGAGAGCCGTGTGGGCTTCCTTCCATTCGCGCCAGAAATTAGAACGATGATCTTCAAAGTGGGGTGAGCCGAGACCAGAGGAAAGGATTTCCTCGTCGTCAAACTTGGTCGCAAATCCATTACCATCGTAGCGGTGTGTTGTGCCAAAGAGGCTACCGGGCTCCTGCTTGAGATTGTGTGCTAGGGGTGAACCCAAGGGCGAAAACGTGGTTGGGGTTTCGCCTCGGTCGCTAGATGTTGCTACTACGCTCTGGACTGGTCGATTTTGAGATAGGAGATTTAGACGTCCTAGCTTATGAATGGTCTGGAAAAGCTCACGATCGCAGCCAACTAAGTTCTCAGCACCGGGTGGCAAAAGAGTGGTTTCTGCAGACATTCCAAGAAAGGAGTTGGTCAGTTGAGCTTCTCGGTCATTAATGCTCGCAGAAATTGAGTCGAAATAGGTAAAGATAGCTTCCATCCATGCAGACTGGCGGGAGCCCTGCAATTGAACCGAGCGTCGCATACTGAGGATTTTCTTAACGCCTGCAAATTGGGTATGGAATTTCGCCACTCCAGACTCAACCATTCGGTAGTGGCATAGGAGTAGGATGGTGGCTAGGACTGAATCATGGCAGGCTTTTGAGGGGTCGTTGAGCTGCAAATTCAACAGGTGGACAGCGAGATTGCGGTGATCGTGTTCCTCTGCTAAAGAACGATCATCCACATGCGAATCGGAGCCATGCTCAGTGCCACCATTTTCTGTTGCCGCCAACGGGGAGTTCCTGGTGTGTTGGCCAAGACTTAGCCTTCTCTTCATCCTTAGATTACAGGCGGACAGGGCACAAATGGCATGCTGGAGGCTTCGACTACTCGACGCTAGCCGCAGGATGTGTTCTCGATAGGGGTTATTGGGCCCATCAATGAGCACGAGTGACGGGCACATGATATTTTCGTAGTAGTCCATGAAGAAAGGCAGCTTATTAATGAGATCAGAGCTAACCTGTAGCGAGTGGCTCTCGTAGGAGGGGGGAAGACCCGAGGCGGGCTCCATTCCGTGATGAGAATTCACGTCGTCGTCCCGAGAGTTCGAAGTAGCCCAGAAATGACCTCCTGTCGAGTGCGGGCTGGTGCTATACGAGTCCATCTCCGGAACGCCTAAGCAGCCGTCAGTCACCGCGGCTCGGGTATCACGGGGTTTAAAAGTAGCTCTTACTCAACGTGTCGTTGTCCGGGATCAGTCTCGGGCCGAAAGAGTCGTGGTGTGAGCCCAGGCTAGAACTGTGCTCGGACGGCGCATACACGAGGCTCGGGCAAGATGTTGGCGCCCGGTGGTCGATCATGATAGCAGCAGGGCTCTGTGGTACGGGGGAGCTGTGGTTCGTATAATTCTCGTAGATGAGCGTTGGGCTGTGCATAAACGGCATCTCCTCTCGCGGGAACGAGTGTGCCATCGGTGACAAGGTGTAATCCACATCGCTAAGAGAGTCGACTGATGCAGACAGCGGCTCGCCCATGATGGGATAATGACTTAGTGAGGTATTAAGCTTATGGAATCTCGGATGTTCATGTCCGCCCATGTGCCCGGCATACGCGGGAAGACTGCCCCATGCCGCATGCGACATCGTCACGGGCGGCTCTGCCTGCGAAAACCTTGGGTAGTCTGGGTATGTTCCGTAAGGGGTGGCGGGGACGGAGGCGCCGTGGTGTACGCCGATATCGACACCGTCTCTTTGATGGTGTCTCTGCGCTACCTCCTCCGTGTCGCTCCACTGGGTTGGGGTCACGGCAGAGCTTGCTCTCGCCCGTGACGCCGACTTCTTGGCCACAGGCGCAACGGGGGGTGCCTTAGCAATAGGCAGAGAGAGACCTCTCAGCTTGCCTCGGCTCGCCACACCGACTCCCCAGGTTAACTGTGTCTTGTAGCCAGAACATTCGTTTCCTATCTCCAGGCACTGCGAGCAGTATGGCCTCCGGCGATCGCATTTTGTATTCCTCTTAATGCATGTAAAGCAATCATCGGCAGCTCCCCCGGCGGGCGCCCTTCTCCTGCGCTTACGGGCCGCCTGTGCGTCCTTGGCCGAGTTCGACTGTGGAGGGCCGGAGACAGTCATGTCTACGTAATATAAAGCACTATGATAGTATAATCGAGGGGATGTAACGTGCTTTCGATCAAACACGCATATGGATAAATTCGAGGGCCGGAAGGGAGATGTGGTACTGTCTCAGGGCTCGGGCAAGGACTAGGAAGTCTGGGCCATCAACGACAAGCAAGTTGACTGGTGTGGGTAAATGACATTAATATGGAAAAAGTTGGATGACGAGACTCAAGAGGCAGAGGGGATATAGACTGCATGAGAAGGGGAGCTCAGAGGCGGGATGTGAGTGCTAGGCTTCAGATATAAGTCGAGATGTGTTGCTCTCTTCGGTCTCGTTCGCTTCACCCCCCATGCTCGATGCTCTCCATCCCCCAGGCCCCATGAACATAATGGACCTAGACATGGACATGGACATCCATGTCGTTCAACGGTACCTGTCTTTCTCTCACGACACCACTAGGAAACAAGCAACGCCTCCGCCGAAGCTGCACGCCCCACCATTTCTAGCGCGCGAAGGTAACGGCAGAGAACAAAGGAGCCAGAGCTAGGTACAACAGACGAGACCCTCTCGCGCTCTTAGCTCAAGACTCCAAAGGTCAGTAGGTAGGTACCTATGCGTACTGAGGTAGTCCAGAGTCGACTCCAGAAGAGCAGGGTTACTAGGACCAGCATGGATCCCCGCTAGTGCAAGGAGACCATGAGCAAGGATGCCCGGTCCTGTGTTTCCACTCCGTCTAGTGGCTCACACGGAAACAGGCGAGATGGGTAGTGAGATGGTGAACACTGGCAGGCCTTTGGCTGTTGTTGCTCTATACTGGTACGTACACAGGCTCGCGCGATCAAGATGATGATGGGGGGTCGTTCGGGGGGCGCATCACTAATGAAAGGGAGGGGAGCGAATGGGCGAGTCGACAGCTAAGTGGATGGCCACCCTCTCTACGATCAGCGGGAATACTTGTTGAAAAAGAAGGGCGACCGGGGTGCCCTGCAGGACTACTGCGATGCAGAGACGGGGGGTTTACTGCAGAGACTTCGTCGAATGTACCTACATGGTGCTTGATCTTTCGACACTCTTAGTCTACAGCATACCCAGGTCAGGTATAGCAGGTACATACATACCTTAGTATTCCCACTCTCTCCTCCTCCTACTCCTTCAGACACCCCGAGCGATGAGGATTTACTTACCTACCTACAGTAGACTTACTTCATCGCCCACATATACTTACATACTTGCATACACACACACTACCTAACAGAAGATAGGTAACTACACTAGGTAGGTGAATTAGACAACTACCTAGGTAGGTAGAGACGGCGGAGCCTATTTGACGTGATACACCAGATAACCTCCCAGGCAGATAGGTAGATAAAACGTGACTGAATAATGCTGCTGGCTGTAAGGTGACTTGTTCATGGTTTGTTTATTACTGGCGCTTGGCGGCTGATGCCTACCCAATGTTAACGTTGAATTTAGGAGATAAACCGGAGAAACGCCTTTGGTGCTCTGGTATTGGTGGTAGTGGTGGTAGTGGTGGTGATGGTGGTGATGATGGTGGTGGTAGGTTGGTTATAGGTTGGTTAAAGAACGGTAGGTATGTACCTCTCTACGCTAGGGTATTGAGAGGAGCGAGGAGCCAGAACCTCCAATGTATCAAGGAGCAGGGGATGTGTGGCTGATGGCTAGCGGTACTAGAGGTACTGCACAGAAGTACACATCAGTGCTAGCCTCTACAGTAGGTCATGTAGGTAGGTATCACTCGTCTACAAAGTATGTACGTACTAAAATAAGCTAAACAGCTGCCACGACCCCTGGGTACTTTAGGTACAGTAGGTAGGTCAGTCTGTCCCTGAAGTCTGTTTGTGCTTCTCTCTTCCCCTCGCTCTTTCAGGGCAGCATTACACAATTAGCCTCCGCCCTTTTCAAGTTTCAATCTATGGATTATTGGTTATTGATAACTTCCTCCTAGCTACAGCAACTAACTGGAGCAGACAGGAATTAGAGATAGCTGGATAGGTATGTATTTCGAGTGTACTGACTACCAATATCAACAATTACTTTGCTCGGCATATTTGGAATATTTGTTCAGGCCGTTTTTTTTCTGCCTCTATTTTACAGTAGGTAGTGATGTGTACAGCAGAGAAGACAAAGATATGTACAGTACGGCGATACATGCTAGGCATGTAAGTATGCTCGCGCTTTATGTCTCCTTGCGCTGTTGGTCCGTGTTACCCCTGACCTGACCCGTTACCAAGCAGCCTACATAGGTACTAGGATATGCTTATGATGAAGATGGGAGAACTCATGGGACGATATGGAAATACCTACACTTTCCGATCTCTACGTTGCTTGCAAATAGGCATTCTTTTTTTGTCCAACTCGATTCGGCCTCATCCCGGAGATTCCTCCATGCCTCAATGCCTCGGCTGTTTTCACCTCTCAGACCACACCGCACAGCCTCACGAAGCCATCAATAGCCCTCTAAGGATTCCGTATTGCACCGTTCGTACGACAGGTGAAACATGGCCAGCGTTTTCTTTTGCCCTAGACCCTCCTCCTCTACGGTATAGGGAGCGGGGCGGCCGTTTGACTACCGACGTTATATTTGACTATCATGGAGGAATCACAAAGATCAGGAAGATGGGCGATCGTGGCGGTGTTGCCGTCCCGTTACCTTTTGTGCTAACATTAGAACCGGCCCTGCGCGAGAGGATTCGGAGAGCAGTGCAGTGACCACAACGAGACCGGGCCCCTGGCAGCCTGAATTAAGATCCGAGATCGTCGCTCGCTCTGCACTGGACAGCAGACAGGCCAGAGTGGAACTGTAGAAAGGGACCATTCCCTCGCCCCTGAACACCATCATTAGGTATTCGCATGACAATTGTTCGAGCATGCGTTGACCGGTACACTGACCGGAAGTTGACGGAACGTGGTGATGAAGGGACAGGGACGAGAATAGGTGTCCATCCAACAGACATGCCTACGCATACCACTTCACTACCACCACCACGCCAGACTACCGTTCGATACCACGAACATCCTATGGCGCCTAGCAAGCGCTCCCAGATGATAAGCAAGTATAATGTAGATTTACTAGGGGGGGGTCGCTAGCTTCTTGCAACGTTTGATTCCGGCCTGTCACAACCATTGACTTGCAGCGAAGATCCCAAAGCCTCATCGGTTAAGCGGCACGACATTTTCAGCATACACTAGACTACGGTAGAACCTAGGAAGTGTAGCTGTTCGCGATCGTCGGGGGTCCCCTCGCTCTGCTTCCTCGAGCAGAGTCCCATTACAGAGTAGCTCCTCTGATTAACAACTAGTAACAACTAACGTCCGTCGGCTATACAGTACCTGGTAGCCTCCCCCCACTGAAAACCGTCTGGTTAAGGGTAGGTAGGTAGGTAGGTACCTGTGCAGAGACCAGGCTTCTGAGCAAGCTACGCTACAGCACATTGGTTTAGCAGTTCGCCCAAGTGACTTTTAGTGTTGATGAGCTTCGATGGCCTTGGCACACCCACTTAAGAGATCTAACTCGCTGGCTAGCTTCGAAACCGGTTGAATGCTCGTTGCTGCTTACTGTTTGCAACCCGCCGTGACTTGCAAGTAGGTATAGAGTGGTGGTGCATGGCAATATATTCCATCATTGAGTGCATTATTAATTATCTAGCTGGTGATAGTGTATATAATAACAGTAGTCTAGACAGCCGTGCAGCTGGCTGGCTTGGTATTAGTTGCTGGAGTGTGGGTTACACTGTCGCTCAGCGCTACCAGCCTGTTACCTACCCCACGACACTCATATGCAGCTATCCCGGAGGCCTGGGTAACTGCCGCCATGTTGTGCTGTGTAAGTAGTGTGTAGTGTATAGGCATGTGTCTAGTTTTGAGCTACTACCTAAACTACCTAGGTAGAGTATGGTCATTTGACGTCTTCACATGTGAAAGAAACCCTGCTTTCTTAGACTTCATATATTAAAAATGCGCTCCTCCATCAAGTAGCGGTAACGACAGGGCCGACTCTAATGCCTATATCACTTGATTCCTATGGCTTGGGATCCCCAATATCGAGCGCCATCTATAGCGATAAGCCCTTGGTAGATGAACCTACTAGCGATCTCGAAGTTCGTAAGTTCGAAGCTTATACGACAAACTACCATTCTCAGCCGGTTTGCCAAGTCCCGAGCAAAGGTATGTGCACCACCAGACTTGTGGGAACTTCATTTCAATATCGAACCAAAGAGTCTAGACGTCGGCAGATAACTCAACTCGCCGGAACAGACCGCTTCGAGCGCACGCGGATTGTCATCTGTAAGCAGAGAGCAAGCGTGCTCAGTGCGCCGAGCTATCAGGAGGCCCGCCAGGAGGTGTGCAATTAATATAGGTAGACTCTCCACCTGAGAGAGAAAGTGGATGGCCTGGGTAGTACAGTGCTTGGATATTCAGTATTTGATGACGGGTGCCAGTATACCCAATAGTCCGGCTTCCGCAGGCTGACGAGATATTGACGTGAGGGTTTAATCTACTCAGTATGATAATCACGCACGCGTTATACTGGAATGTCTTTGTCAGTGAGTGACGGTCATCACGAGAGGCGCTCTCTAGCGTATTGTTGGTGCAAGTCTTATGGGCATCCATAAATTACATATTTCGGGTGACTATGCGTACTGCCTAGGTAACAAACATACTTTGTACCGAAGGTAGGTAGGTAGTCTAGCAATCATAGACATGTCGCAAACTTACAGCCATGATTTGCTACGATCGGGTTAAGATCACTCAGTCAGCAGCGTCAAGCTGACAAGACATTGGTCACGGAGGAGAGGCATAGAAACTTATTCGGCAATGATGAGCCCTATACCCCTGGCCTGGCAGCCTCGGCAGATTCTCCTGTTGGCCTGGCCTTGATGAAACTGGGCTTCGTCTTGTTCCGCTCTCGTCCAATTGCACATTGCCATCAAATACCTACCTACACTACTGTACACACTTGCAGTCGTAGTGTAGTGTTAATAATGTGGGTTGAGTATGTATGTAGGTATGTAGTAATGCTTCCCGTCTTCGATGTTGTTCGCGTCCTAGTATGATAAATAATAAGTGGGCGAACGAGAGCTAAGCCGACCTCTAATTGCGACCTACTTCTTGGGCTTCCATCGAGCTTCGATCGTTATCTTGGACCCCCATCGTCGTGTTCCATGCAGCTCCCGCTTCTGGACACGACCGCCTGTTGGAAAGCTAAGGAGCAAGCCACCTACATCGATATTCTGCCCTTTGACAGCAATACGTAGATGGCATGATTCATGTAGCTTCGATGAGGTTTTCGGGCATTTGGCCACGAAGGGCAAAGTAGATGCAATCCCAGTCTCCTGCGTCCTGCAGCTAGGTAGATTAGGCTCTTAGACGAAGAGTCTCTTTTATAGCCTTCCGATCCAAAATCGGAGAGGTAAACGGTGATTTGCGAAAAGCATGTTGGTGTCCTCAAGCACACAAAAACGAAACTCGCGGCGCCCACCGATCATCCAACAATGCGGGTGGTTTCCTATACAACCCGAGCCGCCATCACATAGACATCGTCGATACGGATACGAAATGCACGCCCAATGGTAGGCTGGAGTATATGAACTGTAGGCGTGTGAAGCGGCTTTTACTCGTGATAACTAATAACATTCATGTTAATGATGGGTTCGCACTAGGTAAGTAGGTACCAGGTAGATAGAGGAGCTCGGATCTGCATCTGTCTTCTAGAGCTTCTACGAACATCCAACCAAATCTCCACATGCGGACTACACACTCCAGATAACATGCCTTACCTATCTATCACTACGACCTTCACCTTTAGCATCATTCATGGCCAGATTGGAACTTTGCTGGCTTCGGCATCGGCCGATGCGTTACCAAGTAGGACCTCGGATTATCATTATCATTACAGACTAGTCATAAAACTAGCTCCCTATGCCTACCTCTTCATGAGGTACCCGACAACTCCTCGGCGGAATTTAGAAAGAGCTAAGTAGTTGATAGATAGGCGAGGTTGGGGTTACCACCAACGCATAGACTAAGTCAATAGATGGGTAGCCCTAAATCCATAAAACAAATCAACTATACCTGTGCGTAATCTGTAGATACGGAATACTCACATACACTTAGATGGATAGATCATACATAGATCCCGTTGGGCGAAAATGTAAGAGTGGTTCGAAACGCCAACCTCCTCTTAACAGTCCCGTTTATAATATCTATACTTAGTAATAACCGATCCAATACTACCTCGCTATGGTCGTGATGCAACGGTGGGTAGTTTAGCGCTCTGAATCTACACTACCTGGAGACCGCAGCACCATGCCTACCCAATGGCATCAATCACGCCAGCACTCCCAAGTTCCCGCCTAATAAGCACCCCGACCCACGTCTCCCACGTCAGGGAGAGAGGGGATGCAAACGAGGTGAAATTCGACACGTTCTTGGCTTGCATTCTGCGCGGTGATGAGCAGGCTTTATCATGCAAATCAATCAAGACTTCCAGTTTCGAGGCGGGAACTAAGAATCGACGACTGCCCGACCTCCGACCTGCTAATCCATATGTGCTGCAGTGCGCTGCAGTGCGCTGCAGTGTGACACCGCTTTGCCACGGCATGTTTTCTTCTCAACCTTCTCGAAGCCTTCCATATCTGGTCACCTGGCCGTGCATATGACCATCTCCCTTTGCGACTTTATTCCGCCCCCATATTATAGGTCGGCGACCCTGGCGCGCTAGGTCAGGGTATCTCTTGAATTACAGATCCCTGTAAGATCGGTCACTGCCGAGTGTTAACTCTAGTGTAGTCTATGATGTCTGGAAACTAGACTAGAAGATAACAAACCGATCGAGGGGAGATGTGTAGCGCACCTAGCGTAAATAGGCCGCCCTATGCCACTATTCATGTCGCACTATTCTATTTAGTATCCCGACTACTTTACAATTGCACGTCGCTAATGGCGTGGATTCTGCTATAATATCTGCATGCACCCACAGACACAAGTGACGCATGGAGAGATGATACATACCAGCTGTACTTACACACGCACATGCAAGCGCGGCGCATGTAGGACTTGATTCCCGGGCCATAAAACTTAGGTGGCTAAGCTACTGCTGCAAGGGAACAGGAGTCGAGCCGATGATGAAAAGAGCTTAATTATTCTGAGCACGACGGTTATCAGATCCTTTGAAAGTCTCCGACGGTACTTCAAGTTGCAATACCGAACAACGGTACATAATGAATAGTAATGACCTGCATTGATCTCTCGTAAAAATGACAAACAACTCGAATAAGAGAACTAAACGGCCCCCATTCCTTACTTGCACATGCAGCTACGGCCGTTGGTGCTAGGATGAAGTTATGAAATTCACAATGGATATGAGCAGGACCAAGTGCGGAACCTCCTGACCCCCGCATTGAAACTGGGGAGCGAACCCGAAGCCACATGTAGGCAGGCCAGCACGACGGCATCAGTGGCTTGATCTATTGAGGGGTGAGGGGTACAGAGTACCTCGCGGTACTTTCACCAAAGTATCGATTCTCTTGGCGCTTGACGCTAGAAGGACTGAAGAAGCCTGCATAGAACCAGGCTAAGGTACAGTACTGTAGGTGGTGGTACCTTATGTACCTAGCGCAAATGCTGTGCGGCTACAGCAGCGTTCAGGGCGTATGCCCGGCATGTCTGTACCCGCTAACAAGCTCTGCTGGGCAACCGCCTCTCCCGCCCTGCCTAGCAGTTGACCAATCTCATGCTCGGAAATCTGCTGTAGCCGGTGCTTGGTCGATTTAGGCCATGGCCGAGCTAAGCTGATAAGGTCGGTAGACTACCCAGGCAGACTAGCCCTCGGGGGCCTAGCGCGGGTCTAATCTGCAAGCATCGTTGTTCTCAGGCACCTCGGCTCGCTCAAACCACCGAAATTCGAAACTCGAACCTGTGCAAGTCAAGTCCAGTCATTACTGTCTGCCTGCCTACCTACCTACCTACCTACCTGTCACTATTTTGTTGGTTCTGTAAAGTAGTACATTGGATCTTTCTCTCCCTGTCCCGCTTTGACATGGTGTGCTCAATGTACTGACACCTACTTAAGTGTGCGAGCTGGTGAGTAACAAACTGAAGACCATTCATATCGTATCGTATTATGAGGGAGGTTCATGCTTTTTGTCTTGGGCGGGAATCTATGATTCGGAGATCAAGATCAACCTTACCGCGTAGACAAGTTACAGTACAAGGCATACATTATACATGATATATCTCTTCTTTATTTCCAGGGGACTGGGTCATGATAGTCCTACGACAGTGTCCGCATCTGCCAGGACGCATACTTGCCGGTACTATGCTAACTTGGGTAGAGAGGCACCCGTTTCCAGCAAACATTATGTAGGTATATATGTACTTACATACACACATACATATCTACGGAGTAAGTACATGCCTACCCTACCCCAATCACGCACATACATAGGTCGCTTGCGGTGGTCACCGAAACACGGTCGCGGGTCTGATAAAGGACACCAACTTTTACCTCATTACTTTGTCACACTATTCTGATAACCAAGATTATACGGGGGTCCACATATGCTCGCTATGCTCGCTCTTTGCACACACTTCGAGGAGACAACCTATTTACGAGCCGTGGTACTTACGTACTTAGACTATCTAAGTACTTACCTACTTGCACAGTCCTGCGATAACACCAGAGACGCGCTTGTAGACTATATCTCTACTAGTAGGGATTATATCCTGGGATTAACATGCCTTCTCTTGTCTCTGCACAAATCATGAGGAGAAAGTTGCCCGAGCCCTGTTGCCTGTTGCTTGTCGCGCTTTGTTTTTCACTCATTTCCTCGACCTGTTTATTCCCTTGATCCAAAACCTACATAGGTACTAAGTAGTCAGTCTAAGCGCCAAGGCACATTTTCCTGTTTCAGCAATTTTGTCTAGTTTCCCGGTCCTCCTCGCCCGTTGGCCGTCGAAGGCTTCTTCTGTTGTTTCGTCAGTTGCCAACATTCAACCGCTCTTCGTCCCCTCACTTATGACCGCCAACTCGGGGCATTTAACTCACCCCTCTCACACCTCCATATATCCTAACCAACCTCATATAAGGTAATCAGAAGGCGGGGTCAGAGCGAAGGGGGAATTGCTGTAGTGCTACTATGCAACGACAAGCAACGACACGAGATTATGAGGAAAGGAACAAGGCCCAGCCCAAAATGAATAAGGCACCCCGACTCCATTCGCGAGTTGTTGGTGAATCATGACATGGCTATACATGTCGAGAATGTCCCTTGATTGGCTTAGCCCCATTACACCGAAGGCATCTAGACGTGACGTTACATTCCCGAAGCCTTGGCGTCCCCTCTGAGCACCAATGAGCCGCTGTCGCAGTGCCAGCGGTCACAGAGCGGTGTTTAAGCGTACTATTCGATGAAGAGCCGGCTTCAGGTGAATGCGCCGGGTGATGAGCGATCCCTGCTACTTGTAGCCACACCGAGCGGTCTGAGCCGCTGATGAGGGGCTACGGGCTACTGGCTACTGTTTAAACTGTTGTGCACATCACCATGTAAGTATATTTACACTACAGCAAAACATCTACAGCACTGTACACTGCAGAGGCTTGCGCAGGATCAGCTGGCATCCGGCTCACGAAGCCTACTTGCAGAAATGCAGATCATTCGACGACTACATGCCAAGTTGTTGTGGGTAGGTAGCCCACCTTTGACCGTGGACTTGGCAACGTCTACAGAGTACCTACTTGTAGTACAGAATACACACATGTATGCGGTACACATGGTGATACCAAGTTGAACAAGGCGACAAGGATAATGTGCGACTGATGCGGCTCAACATCGACATGTTGCGATACTATGATATATGCATGCTGGGCCGGAATGACAATGGGTGCATATAATGCTGTCCTATGATATTCTATGTGTTGTACAGCATAAGCGCCACCAAATCTACGGGTCTAATGAATCTATACCCCGTCCACTCATAACCTCAAGACGCGCTCTATGAGTATTATGATCCTTTCGCGCTTTACAAACCTCTCGGGCATACTAGCCCCTTAATCTAGCATATTGAACTACAGTAGCCTTGCCATGTAATGTTACTGCGTACGTTTAGCCCATTCGAAGAGACATGGTCGATGGGAGCAAACGGCGTGTCTTTTCTGACTGAAACAACCCATCGTGAACGCCACGGTAGCCTCGGCAGCTCCGTCATCACGCCTCTCTGATACGTCTCGGATAGATCGGTGGGATTCAATATGACTAACGACTACGCGTAACGCCGTACAATGTTCTTACATATGGCATGCAAACGCGCGTGAAGTGGCAATTCGTACATCGTAACACGCCGGCCAGCCTTATTAACACTCTCGACTCATTTCGCCAATCCGAGGGATTAGACTAAGATGTTGGCAGAGTTCATCGCAGGTATGATCCCCCAGGAAGCCTGTTAGATGTACTGTAGGTATACTGTATTTGTCGTGAATGGCCCACCTTATGGGTCAATAACCTAGTAACCTTTTTTAGCTTAGGATTTCGGTCCCTCACCTCTGTCTCTCCTTGACATTTTACCACATAGGTAGACTCGGTGACGATACAATTCTATAGCGTATAGGTACTAGTTGTCCACTCTCGTTCCTAACCCATGAGATGCTCAGTGGGAACATGCGGCGCCTCTGTGGCTGTGACCGACTATGTTGAAGGATGCAATATTGATCAGCATTTTCGGCCTTAGTGTAACCGCCAAGAAGAAGCGAAAGGCATCCAGGTACGCAGTACCTAATCATACACGGTGATAATAACTTCTCACGAACAACGAGATTTCAAACCCCCAACTTTATTTTTACTCGTCCGAACTCGTACCTGACATTAGATAGACCGCATAACTCCGGTCGAAATTCGCCTAAATAGATCACAAACTAAAGAGGAAAATTAGCCGGCTGTGTTAAAAGCGCCAAACTCGCCTGGGGAGGAAGGCAAGGCAAGGCACGTATATCTAGCGGGCGATCTAGCAAGGCCCCTTCACTCATTCACATGCAAATTGGTTATTGGCTTCATCCTCAGGCCCGCCACGCCCAAGGTGTCGGCATGTATAGCCTTTTCCCTTCCTTTTGCCTCCCTTTTTCCTCCCTTTTTCTCCCTTAGATCCTTTCCATATATGATGTAAGCGTCTCTCGATAAGTGATAGGCGGATCTGCAACGTCAAAAAAGACGCTTGTCGTGCTTCCTTCCAGCGGAAACCTTAAAAAAAGGGAACTAGCCTCGGGAGTACCGAGGCACAGAGCAGCACCCATGCACGCAATTCCATAACCTCAGCCTCATGGCCAGGGGCAGATCACTGAGCGGGGGGCTCTCACGGCCCTAGAATCCCCCCACATCGATCTTCGTTACATACGCTATCTCTTTTCTGACCTTCCTCCAGGGTTGTGTCAGCCACAGGGTCCCAGCAACTCGCTCGACTCACGACCAAAAGACCTTGCGGCATATTGTTGCGTTTGCCGAGTCTGATGTTGGACCCCGAACGGTGAGGTGGGTTACTATCTCCGAGCTGCTTCAGGGTACTTCATGTCTATTTCAGTTTGCCCAATTTGCTAAATAGTTTGGCTTTGCTTGTCAATGGGGGGTCTGTCAGAATGTCCATTTGGCATTAGGTACTAATTAGTAAAAATCTGGGGAAATGGACAGCCTAACCTTGATTATGGCTAGCCTGCTCACCATCTACACTAGGTAGGTACTTGTAAGCCCATGCTCCAATGCCGAGAAACATACCTAAGCATGTAGGTATTGAAAAGGAGATTCATGGATAAAGTAAGAATGGATGCGAGTGAACCGGGACAGACAACATCAAACATACATGGCTTGGGTCAAAACAGGTCACAATCGAGACGCCTCATAGCACCTTGTGTCACTTCGTGTCGTAGGCAGAGATCTAGTCTAGGTAGCCAATCTATTCTCGTTCTACGGTACCTCTCTCTCATGTAGCCTCGCAAGCAGGGTACCGTCAAGCCATCATCATCATCAGCAGCAGCAGCAGCAGCAGCAGCAGCAAAAGGTTTGTTACATCTTGCTTGTTGTTTGTCTGCATTGCCGAGACCGGCCGCCTCCGCCCACGCCCCCAAGTTGAGATCCTTCTGATTTATGCTGCAAGCGCTGTGCCGCTAGCCTCATCCCTTTCGGCCCGTCCTGGAAAACCCGGGGTAGGACAAGGGCGAACAGCGAAGCAGCAGAAGCAGCAGCAGCGTCGGCGGCGGCGGCGGCGGCGAACATTGCGCGTTGGAGGCACGTACCGTAGGTTGGTAGTAGGTAGTTGACGAGCTTGGCCAGGGGTTCATTCATTTCCCTAGGCGTCGAGGTTATTTTGGGGGCTACGACGTCGAGGAAGTGGTTGTAGGTGGAGCAGTGGCAAGGCATCAGTAGTTTCAAGTACCGCGGCCAGGATGAGGATGCAGGCTCGATATCATTGTCGTGGCAGACGAGAGGATGAACATAAAACTGTATCTCGCTTTCAAGCCCACCGCCTCCGCACCAAGGCTACCCAGCCTGACGGCGACTCGGGTTCGAACCTGAGGCCATGTGACTTAAAATAGTCTGCTGTTATCGACATCACATGCCAGGTACCGATGGTAACGTACATGGTAGTCTGGGTAGGGTTTTGTCTGGTTTATCCATCATTATTGATTTCATGGCTCAGTAGGTACCTACATTACATAGTATCTAGCTTACAATGGGCCCTAGGGTATGTACATACGTAGTAGATTAGGTAGGTACCTAGTGTATGCACTACGTAGTTGCTGCGGTCTCCACTAGGTAGGCAGGGCTACTATGTATGTACAGTAGGTATTGCTATTTTACCACTTACAGTTAACAAGAATGATCGACAGAAGGGTCCTTTCGAATCCTTCAGAAGGCACTTCCTTCGATGGTACACCTACACAAGTACCTACTTAGTTCGAGCGTCTATCGACAGTTGAGCAAAAGACTACCTACCTACTACTATGTAAGTAAGTTTGATTCCAGACCACCCTCGACGACTGTGACAATGCAGGGACTGAACTGACTGCCCTCGCAGATGACGACTTACATACAGTGCCGTGCTACCTACATTATGCACTCCACAAAAACTACTGTACTCCAGGTTCTGTCAAAGTCACGGTGGTCTCGGTTGTAGTCGAGCAATATGTTAGTATTACGTACAGAGTTTACAAGCAGGTTTGCATTGCTAGAGGTGATATCTATCCATCTCATCCTACACCTACTTTTCCCTCGCTGCCCACTTCGCAGTTTTTCTCTTTTCTTTTTGCGCGCGTAACTAGCGCCATACCAGGACGCATGGCGATCATGCCCTAGTGTGCGCTACGTGCTGCCTTTTTCCGCCTCGGTAGTACAGTAAGTACAGTAGTTTTTCCGTGATTCCAGCATGATGCGGTTTAGTGGAGTCTGCGAGAACAAACGACAGAGAAAATACGGGCGCCGGTGCGCAGACAAACTCGAGCTAAAGATGCTGGGACGCGGGAAAAAATAGGATGAAGCAAAACATAGCAAAACCAAATCTCCGAACACGCCAAGCGCCTGTGAAGACGAGGAGACTAAGGAGGCGCTTGTTTGGCCTCAGATGCTCGGACGCGCCGGTCTTCGAAATTGCCGTAAGTTTCAATGCTAACAAGTCTAACAATATCCCATTACGAGGTAGAGGAACAGATCCCTAAAATTAGGGACGCTAGATAAGTAGATACACTAGATAGATTACTGGATATCGCAAGATCCGAGAGGGCTATTCCGTCCTTGACGCCATCGACTGACGATGTGGGCTTTAACCCGTTCTAACGATAGAGGCATAAACAGAAGTTATCTAGTGTGTTCTATGCAGCGTACAAGTAGGTAGAAGAAGCGGAACCGCTGCCCCCACTTCGAAATGCCGGATCATGTAAATTCCTTACCTAGTGTATGTACTATGTATGTGGACGGATGAGCACATCAGGGCCCGTCTTGTTCTGTCTGGTACTTACTCTACAGGTAGACGGACGGCTCGCTACCTTGTTTCTTCATCCCAAGTCTGCATGTGCATGTATGTGCACACGGATGTATGTATGTTGCTAATTGCGTACCTGTGCGAGGGTAGACAAGGTATGTAGATAGATTGGTACGTAGGGTATCTTGGGTACGTATGCAGGAATAAACGAGGTTTTTTTGTTTTTGTTTTTTTGGGTGAGTTTTTTTGGTCCCATTAAACCGGTTGTGGGTGGCTTCACTGCGGAACTCAATTGTTATACCTACGCAGTAATTATTCCGCAGGAACAAGGACCTTGTTATGATATGCTGTGCTACGTTTGCCGCATTCCCCGAGATTTCGTCGGTCGAATCATCCGCCGAGATGACCCGCCGTCACCCAATTGCGACGAGCGGCATGCCGGAGGCTAATCCGGGGTCAATCCGGTGTGTAAGGAGAGGTTTTGTTTATTGTTCGTGGTGGTGATAGATGATAGGTATCCTGCGGGCAAAAGGCACTTGACTAAATGTCTATTATAAATTGTCAGCGATAAAAAGCGCTGGCTGGGTATGAAACACACCGAAGAGAAACAAGTTGAAACGGACAATTTCGCTTATCAATGACCTGGTCTTGTTTGTGTCGAGAGGGGACGAACGGGAGCGAGGAAACGAAAACAAAATCACAAAAAGGACCGTGCTAAATGGTAAATCGTCCGAGCACGTTGTGATCTCGCGCATGGACGACACAATCAATTGTCCAATTGCTGGCCTTGGTCAACTACCTCCTAGGGTCCCGTGGTCTAGACTAATAGTGCGGTGTAATTGACCTATCTCACCTAAGGGATATCCTGTGCAAGGGAAAAAACACACGATTCTCCGGAGGGCCCATCCCGGCCGGCGCGCAGGGTGCCTGATCGCTCGCGGACAGCACGCCCGCCTATCCCGCTGTATGTTTTTTCGGACACGCCACGATCGTATGACGGTTAGACAACATGAAGGAAATGAGCCCGTTCTGCAATCAGGCAGCATTTCTAGGACTACACATGCTGAAACGGCTGTATCTCGGTCTCGATTAAAGAGACGAGTAAGAAAACGTGATTGGCAATGAGAAAAAGTCCGATGTCTTGCTTTGTGGCGTTGAGAGGAGGCCGCCGTTAAGGGGCCTTCATGCAAACTGTGCTAGAAAACTACACGTATGTCTTCAGCTCGATTTAATAGGGGGTTGAATATGATTGTATTTCAGCATAGGAGGATAGGTCATCTTTTGCGTCGCTGACGATATCTAGCATCTATATGCTCAAAGGATGGTTATGTCTCCCCCTGTAGAACTTATATGAAGTGTAATACCTAGGCAATACATATGCTCTAGGATCAGAATCCAGAGCGCGCTCTACTACGAGAGCCATGGCTATGCACATAATTCCACAATGAAAAGTAAACAATACGCAGATGCCTGGGTTCTGTTGTATAATTACAGTTTCTTACGCATTGCAGGTAGCTAGATAATAGAGACTTGATCTTCGATCTGACATTGTACTATATGGCGATACATTTGAAATAAAAAGCCCCATACTATCACGAAGGACTATCTGGAAATATATAGTACACTTCACCAATTAGATTGATGACTGACCTTTAGGGTTATCTATCACGATGCCTTAAAAATACCTACGCTGTATACATGGGGGTTGGTGCTTAACTAGTACAATATAAATACCTAACTCTATGATACGTGTACTGTACATTTAATATAAGTTATATTCGATATTCTCGTGATAATATCTTGCGGTTTTATCATGCTTTCTGTGTAGAAAGGGGCAATGCCATAATGTTGATATCAAGCTTCCACGCAGATGGTTGTTAGACTGGGGTGCATACCATCTGTATCGGCATGCCTTATGCACCAGATTCACATCATATACCATGAATATGGTCAATTTTAGTGAAAATAATATCGTACTTGGAAGATACCGAGTAGGTACCGTCAACCTATACCCAGCTCGTACCCTCATGATGAGGGACTGAGACCGTTGGTTCTTTGGTAATCAGCATAGTCGTTTAGAATTCCTCTAACAACTCCATAGGTTTTTTATGTCAAGAAATTCATATTCATGATTATAGCAGAGACCGAGCGGCGGAAGGCAGTGTATAATGAGCACGAAGCCCTAACTTCATAGTCTAAGCTTAGACACTTGTATCTCTTCTTGCTCGAGGCTGTGTGTCATTGTGTATGTTTTAACAATCTGAACTCTTATTAATACTGATATAAAATGAGTCGTAAATAAAGTGCATCACTGCCTACTTACTGTCAAACAACACCGACTAGGCTTTGCTTCGTACTGGAAATAACGGAACATCCTCACTCTAAGTCGGGTGAGAGATCGGTAGTAAAGATATATGTTATACCTAGCATTCCTTGTATTTAGTATTCAGCGGATACATAGCAAGATTTATCACTAAGATAGTTTCGTGCCCCTAGGTAACTTCCTTATAGAAGATACAGTCAGTATAGGCAGTCAATGAAGCCTACTCACATTCGGCACCAAAACAGCTTTTCACTTGAGATATCATGAGTAGATCGTCTTAATTTTGCCCTCTGTAAACGGCATGCATGCGGTCCATGTGTTTTATAGACATCCATTGGCGGCGAACCACACGATAAGCACCTTCGGCGTCATAACATGGTACATGGTGTCTAGAATTCATCTATGAATGCGTTATCGCTTCTCACATAGACTGTACATATAGCCTCTGACAACTGTTTTAAAGAAACTTACGCAACTAGCCTGATATATAGCACGGTTAATGTTATAGTATATCCTTTACGAGACGTGCCGGTTAATATCATTGCCAATATGTTGTTCATCTCCGGTCCTAGTATGTTCGATGATGATGCGGAAGTCCAATCTCATGACGACTGAAGAATTCCCGCCAACTGACACACGTGTAATTGCCTAGTGGTATTCTCACGATACTAGATCTAACGAGTCTAGTTGCTTTTATGAGAGGCCATGCCTCAAGGCAAGCTCTAATATCGATATCCTAATAAGTGTATTAGTAAATTTACCTATAGTCTTTTATGCCGACGAGGGTACACCTACAAATCTCCAAGGAAATCAGGAGCGAAGAATCAAGACATCAACATGACATGATGCCGATAGAGTCTACGTTAGCCCAAAGTTTTTCTAACTTTCTACTCTTTCTAGAACCCGCGACTAGGCCTCTGCCATATGAACCTCTAATATATCTTTCTCTTTTATCCGAGACTACCACCCTATAGTCCGTGACCTGTTAGAAAGTGAGAGAAGACCAACTAACGTTGACTTGATGGTGACTGCGGTCCGCAAGCATTGCTCGCTTTCCCTGGGCATCTGTAATTAAGGAAATGACCATAAGATTACTATAGGAGAACTACGCACCTAGCTGCGAGGAGCTTAATTCCCCCATTGCATGTTAGGATTGCTAATAGAAGAGTTCGACTAAGCGGATGAGTATATATACTCACTGATGCTATTTACGAATAATATATCCTATGAGGGCTTAGTGAAGCCCGAATATTCATGGCGAATATGATAGAATTTGCATGGGTGTATGTATAGTTCACTGCACGTACACTGAAGAGCGCACGGGCTCAAATCTCATGAAAGATCGTCAGGTTTTCGTGATATCCAAATGTGATGAAGTGAAATCACATAAATAACAGACATGCATCAAGGCACTCATTATCACGGCCACACAGTAGTGTTCCCGTCCACACGTGTGAGATATTGCTAAGCGGACGGGAATATAAGGGCTTCGGAATATACCCCAAGCAGCGATATCCCCCCACCAAACCAAGAACAAGCTCTATAGATATAGAGGACAGTACCACATAGCTAGCAGGGCGGTCAAGGGTTCGAAGCTCATATCGACTTATTTCCTAGCGCGTTTTATATCCGCAGTTATAGATTAAACAGGTAGCTTAGCTAGACTGGAGCGAGAACTGCCTGGGTATTCGAGCTTGACATCTATCACCACCCCACCTCTCCCCTTCTTTGCCCCGCGCGGGCGAGGGGATAGAGAGGCGGGAGAAAGGCGATACTACTTCCGCAGCAGCAAGTCCCGGATACCGCCTGTAAACGGTACTCATCAGCCGACCCGAGTCCCGAAAGCAACGTCAGCCGCAATCTAAATCCGACGAGGCCGTACCATCGCTGGAGGGAGGCAGGCGGACAGGCGCGCACATTACTAT
Source organism: Nemania diffusa (assembly GCA_038501195.1). Classification (NCBI taxonomy): domain Eukaryota; kingdom Fungi; phylum Ascomycota; class Sordariomycetes; order Xylariales; family Xylariaceae; genus Nemania; species Nemania diffusa. The sequence goes on along the minus strand of JBBPUQ010000010.1, from coordinate 255,080 downwards.
AAATAGTGCTCTTGTTGCCGCTGGGCGGGCTCACGGCGTCGGGTCTCGAGGTATAGGTAGAGGGCAAATGAAACGCCGCATCACTTCCCACGGCGGCTAGCTATGATACAATAGATCACTCTAGCGCCGGAGGCTACTGTTGTTGCGATTCGCTTGCGCAGCCTAATGATCAAACCCTGGATGTGATATTAACGCCTGGGACAACCGTTTGGCTAGTGGTTCAAGGGGGACCAAACCGATAAAAAAACCCCTGTCTGCCCACATGGCCATGTACACTACGATATGAGGGAACAGTTACACCAGATCTCTTATCGCGAGAAGCGGATACAAAGAGAATTGTGAGAATCGAAATAGTGGTATTGATCTAAACAAGTGGTCCGTATGGCCCCATACAGCCCATGTGGAATGAAACCTCGTTCAGTTCCAGGGCGATTACATTTTGGCCACCCTTGGGGTATCGTCAATGCAAACATTAGAATTTTGCTCATAAACTCCTAACTTCGTCCACCATATACTCGTCCATTACGTGTGACTTAGCGTGAAAGGCTTATTCCTTCTTGGGGACAGCGACTATGATACATAGCGTTAGTGATTGCTCTGTAAGACAATTCTCAATGTGGTCCGGGACCGGACAGGGCTTCTCAGGCCGGCAGCTAATTTGAGGAGATTCTTGCTGAGGAGATGGAATAGGCATTGGAAATTACTCACGCTGCTCCTTGATGAACTTCTCGAGGGCCTCAGGCTTGGTAGTAGAAGCCCAGCGACCCTTGACCTTGCCATCACGGCCAATGAGGAACTTCTCGAAGTTCCACTTGACACGCTTGATGCCCAGAACACCGGCCTGCTCGTTCTTCAGCCAGTCCCAGACAGGCTCGGGCTTGTCGCCGTTGACGTCGACCTTGCCCAAGATGGGGAAAGTGACGCCGTAGTTAACCTGGCAGAACTCCTGGATCTCGTCGTTGCTGCCGGGGTCCTGGCTGGCGAACTGGTTGCAGGGGAAGCCAATGATGACAAAGTCATCAGGGTTAGCGGCAATGATGTCCTTGTAGCTGTTCAAGGAGGTTAGGACGGAGTCGAAAGAGTGAGCAGGGTGTTTGTGGTCATGTTCATGCAACTGTGAGCACTGCTTCTGACGAGGATTCACTCGTGGTACCAGGCGCAGGACAATTGGCAAGCTGAACATAGGGCGAGGAGGAAGTAGCGCAAACTTACAGCTTCTCGAGACCAGCGAACTGGGGAGTGAAGCCGCACTTGGAGGCAGTGTTGACAACAAGGACGACCTTGCCCTTGTATTCGGACAAAGGCTTGTCAGCGCCCTTCTCTGTTTAGCAGAGGCGAATTGGTTAGCTAGCACATCCCAGATCTGGCGGGGTTTAGAGCTATTACATACTGTCCTTGGGGGTGAAGTCCCAGAAAGTGGTAGCGGCGGCCATTGTGACTATAGATCTGTGGGTTGCGATAAAAACGGGAGTAGGAGTGGAAGATGAAGAGGTCGTCACAGATGCGAACGTCGAGGGCCGTTTCTTATTATAGGTGGGGTTTGCGATGAGCGGTGGAAGAGGGCGACGGATGGTGGGAGCTCTGACTTTGTATGCGCAGGTACTGTTGAACAAAAGGTGATCTTTTTCCTCGATGACAAAAATAGTCAGCAGGGGTCCCCAGACAACATGTACCTCACCTGGTAGCTAGACTAAAGTACAAGTATCCAAGAAGCAGGTACAGATGGCACGCTAATAGAAGGTGGCAGTACCTTGTGGGTACCTAGTGAGGACCCCACAATACATGTACTATAGGCAGGTAGCTCCTAGTATACCTCCTACAGCGGGTAGCTAAGGTAGTGAGTTGTATGTAGGTAGCGCAACCCTATCTACTACTTAAGTAGATAAGTAGGTACCTATTCCCAGTGCCTAGAAGAAAAGCCATGTTTATTCAGGGGTATACATACCTATGATAGAGGATGGAGGCTGTGTAAAGCCTCTAATCCGACCCGGAATACCAGTCAAGATCATGGTGGGATGGACAGAAACAGTAAAAAAGGAACGATAACGATGGGCGGGTTGTGCTGCACAATGCTGTAGGGGGGTAGGGTTTGTTGGGAATCCACCTGGCAACCAAGAACGATTTGAAGCTACCTGGGTAAGCTGCACCTTTTTGACAAATCAATCTACCGTCCAGATGACTTTTGACTGAGAGACGCTCTCTTAGTCTTAGTCACTCACTTCCGATGTTCTGGCTGGCTGCAACCTTGATGGTATGCCGCCAAGAGCGCCACGCCAGTTTCCTGATCCGAGGTTAGGATTTTGTGAAATGCACTTATGAAAGCCAACCAGTAGATTGGTAGTAGGTAGGTATCTATCTACCAACGCCTCTACACGGAGAGAATGATGACATTCATAAATTGAAGGCGGTGGGTTAGAGGTAACTCTGTATGCGTATGTGCTATTAGTCTACCTAGTGTATATATACTACCTACTTTGGGTAATTATGCCTATTTATGTGGAGAGTTAGTAAGCAAAAATGACGTAGATGAATATAGCGGCATACCTACCTGCACTACATAATACACATCACAAAAAGAATTAAAGATAGCTAAAAGCTACCTACCAAGCAGGTCTACTGTACTCTATATAGTAGGTACCTAGCGCTAATACGTTCCGAATCTAACCCTACATATCATCAACATCTCCCTCCATACTGGTATACTACCTATTCAAATATGCTTCTAACAAGCGTTAATTTCTTGGCTCAACTTGGCTGGCTTGGCTGGCACGCTACCAGAGATGGAATTGACGCGACTGCATCCCTGTTGCCGAGTACATACAGCACTGTAACATTAGTTCCTCTGCGATGTAACTTGATACACCAACGAGGGAGGAGGTTGGATCTCATCGCTCGGATAGTTAACATTAATACTGTTTGCCAACCATACACAGAGATGAACCTACATACTTATATAGAGGGTAATGGCTGTGTCAATTGAAAATAATAATAATAAGTGGTTCTTGTTTGAAGTCCTGTTCCTGCATAAGCATATTCTGCCCCTCGGCCCCTCGGGATGGACCAGTAACTGTACCAGCGCAAACCTGCTAGGTATTGTATAGGAAATGATCTCACTGATGCGCTAATTTTCTGAAGGTGGTTTTGACATACGATCTTTCACTTGAATTTTGTCTATGAGCTAAACTAATCTTTAATTTGGAAGCATTGTTCAAAGGCAAAACAAATATGTTTACTCTGTGCTAGGTAAATAACTGTTCCGGTGAAATTTTTCATGTTGTAAGGATTAGAAATATGCCATGTATAAAGTCACTCACAAAAATAAAAACAAATGGTATTTAATTTTCAAATCTAAATAAAAAAAACCAGTGTTACTTGTTACTAGAATTGTAGATAACACTAAAATAATCTCTGGTACTACCTTATGTCGGTCTTAGATGTCTTATATTGTTTAGCTTTTTAAAATAAAGAAACAAACAATCGGATAATCATAGAAGATTACCGAGCATGATAACACCACAGGAATGGCCTCAAAGTGATAACCTTGTACGTGTAGAGTACCTACCTAATGTACCCCTAAGGTAGCCCCTTCCCCCTCGCCTTAGTGTGTGTGCATGGGTGGGTGTAGTACTGTACTTACTGAGTACCTACCTAAGTAATTAAAACTCTCCCTGCATGGACCTTACGCCTAAACATCTTGGTACCTAATAAGTATAGTACTATCTACGCCGTACTCGGATTTGATTACGAGGGTACACTTAAGTTAGTAAGCCTATTAGCCAAATGAGAAGAGCTCTCTTTAGCATTTCTAGGTGCCAGCCTATTCCCACTAGATACTTCCATACTTCACTGTAAGCTTACCTACTACATGTCTTGAGACAGACATACCGTACCTACCTACAGTACGCACGCCTTCGAATTATTAGTGTAAGGCGCAGCCTGTCGCACTGCCATTGTCCTTGCGGGCTAGATCGATTAGCTATCTGGGGCTACCGACCTACTCGTACAGTAGACTCTGCAGGGGATATCATCTGAAGTCTAAAAATACAGTGCATTACAGCACCTACTAGCTAGCATACACTACGCACCAAACGTCACACATCACGCCTCGCATCGTCGTCTGGCCATGTCAACGAGGAGGCGATGGACAGCCGTATGCCCCGACCGCGACATATCGTGATCATAGGTACGCTCCCAATCGAGGCTCCAACTGCTACCACTCCAAACCACCTGCCCGGCTTGCTCGCGACGCTCAATTGCCTTCGTTTCGACTCGAGCTGACCGACTAACGCAGGGGGCGGTATCATTGGTACGACCACAGCTTACTACCTAACCCGTCACCCGTCCTTCAACCCCCTGATCCATCATATCACGCTGGTCGAGGCTACGGCCTCCATAGCCGCTGGCGCCTCGGGAAAGGCGGGGGGACTACTCGGTCTCTGGGCCTACCCCATGTGCATAGTTCCCCTGTCATACCGTCTACATGCCGAGCTAGCAGCCGAACACGATGGCGCTGCCAGATGGGGGTACCGACTGCTAGAGTGCGGCCAGATTGCCGCCACGGTGAAGAGGAAGAGAAAGGACGCAAAGTCCAAAGCCAAGTCTAAACGGAGGCGATCCACGTCCAGCAAAGCAAAGCGTGCAAATCAGCGGGAAAGTATGCCGGTATCTCGGCAGGAGCAACAAGAAAATATCCCTCCGGATCTATGCAATAGCGCTCCAGTTCTTCCGCCCCAAGTCCAACGGCTTCGGCAGGTTGAAGACCAAGAGAATTCTCAAAATGAGGGCAAGGACTGGCAGAAGCTGCCGAAGCAAGACGAGGCCGCCGCGACGTTAATGCGCCAATCAATACTCCCTGAGGATCTAGATTGGATCGATAGCGAGCTCGTGGAGGAGTATGCCGAAATGGGGTTAGCAGGGTATACTGAGACGGCGCAGGTACACCCCTATCAGTTCACGACATCCATGGCAAATCTAGCAAACTCGGCCGGCGTAGAGATCAGGCTTAATGCGAAGGTGACCAAGATAGGCCTGAGCCGTGGTAGCGTCAAAACCATCGAGTATATTGACCGAGTGACAGAGTCACCACGCACGATGCTCGGCGTGACAGACGTTGTGGTCGCCGCAGGCCCCTGGACGAGCAGCTTGCTCCCACAGACGAAAGTCGAAGGCCTGCGCGCCCACAGTGTTATTTTCGAGGCGGACGTGACACCGTATGCCGTCTTCACCAACATATCGCTGCCAGCAAATTGGACGCCGCCGCATCGGCAGCGCCGAGTACACAATGGCCAAGTAGACCCGGAGATCTATGCACGACCGGGGCGAGAAGTATATGCTTGCGGTGAATGTGACCCCTCCGTTCCGCTTCCCGAGACAGCAGACTTGGTCGAAGTCGACGAGGCACAGTGCGATGACATGGCTGCCTACATCGGCACCGTGAGCACAGTCCTCAAAGCCGCGCCTGTCATAGCCAAACAGGCTTGCTATATGCCGAGACACATGCGTCCCGGGCAGGAGAGTACTCCCATCGTGGGCGAGACAGCCGTCAAAGGGCTCTGGGTTGCGGCAGGCCACACATGCTGGGGTATACAGAACGCACCGGCGACAGGGAAGCTGATGAGCGAGTTCATCTTCGAAGGCGCTGCAAGGAGCGCGGATGTCGCTGAGCTAGATCCCAGGCAGTTTGGGATATGAACTTCGTACCTGGAAGCCTTGATAGCCCCAACATAATCTTAATAAACAGTAATGGCTTCCATGCCTAGAATTACAATACTTGATCCTAGTCGCCGTGAGATCATATTTGGGGATCGTTACGGTCAAGCCCCGAACCCAACACAACAACTCGACATCACTGAATCTTGGATAGTTAGTTATATGACATCTAGGTGATATGCTAGCATCTCTCTCTGCCTATTTCCTAAAGTTAGCTTGACATTTACCACCGAGTACTTTATACTCTGAAACAATCGATATTATCTTATTCAAATACACATCCATAGTGTTTGGAATCCCCCTTCGCTGACAGAGATACTATGTAATATACCCAGAGCAATGATCTTTCCCTAGGAAATCTGCCTAATATATCTCGGCCGAACCCGAAGCCATACGTAGCCGTCAAGCTATCGGCTTCCGACAGCGTCGTGCATGGTAATCTGAAACGGATAATCTGTAGATCGGACGGGATGAAGTCTAAGACAAAATGATGTGAGACCGTGGGGTAAGACTACGCGTAGGTATATCCGGTCTAGGTCTCAGACTGAGTCTAAGCATAATATAGCGCTCGCCAGCGTCTAAAGAATCGACTATTTATTAGCGAATATTAGCCATTACTTATTTCATATCGGGTTATAACGGGGAGTGGGCTTTTAGTGGCCTTTGTTTATTTATTGTCTGTTGGCTAGATACCAGCTCAGAACTGCGCCTATCAGCTAACAAGTACAATAATTTCAAATACAAGCGCTGTCTCTAATACTTACTCTTTGGGGCTGAGTACTTAACGCTTAACGATTAACACACTGGGCATAAAAAACGAGCCAATCGATACTACAATACACATCAATTATCGAAAAATATATACATTATCATATTTAAGCGTTGAACTACATTCTTTTATCATATTGGTTATAGACTCTCGCAATTTAGCAGTATTTGTTACAAATATTACCATAAAAATTGGAATATTAAGTTCATCTCTTGGCGCAGTGGATATTTCTAGCAACCAAGCCTTCAGCTCGGGATGTGTCTAAAACACGTTATGTACAATTCCTAGTCACAAGCTTTCAAATTTAGTATGTAACCTACTGATGAAATATTTCAGCGAGATTACGTCTTTATATCAACGTGATGTACGGTGGGGGAGCTATAGGAACATGTAGCAATATTGACATAAGAAGGGAACCCCTTGAATTCTCCCCGCACCCCCTTTCCCGGGTTATCAGCTCTACTAGCAAGATAACAGGAATATTCTAGAAAAATGTTCCCCTCTCCATCTCGGCCAGAGTACGCCAAAATATGGATCATGTGACGTCTGCTATGCAAAAAAAAAAAGGTGTACGTCGCATATTTTCATCCTACCATATTGATCGGTGATGAATGCACCGAAGCATGCACCGCCAAGTCACTGCCTAAGACGTAGGGTAAGGGGAAACAAGGAAGACGGCACAAGAAAAAGGGCGAGTCGGAATGCCCCTTCGCCCCCGGCTTTCCAGAACAGACAGTGCCGAGCAAGGAGCTGGAAGAGCCGCATCGCATCCCTCCCCCCAGATTTCCCGCCCCGCATTTCCCCCGAGCCGAGCGAATCCGGTATTCGCGGTTGTTATCGACGGTGCATATAACCGGGTGGGATGGGAAGGAGGGAGAGGGGGTGGGTTGCAGACGAGAAAGTCGATGCGAGTGCGTGTATGAGTATGTGTGCCTGTGGTGGTGTGTCGCCCCCGCGCGAGCTCAATCGCGAGCCACACGTGCTCACAGGGACTTCTCGATCTCCATGACCTCACGGATGCCTTCGGCGACGGCAGCGACCTTGGCCTCGTCCAGGCGCTTGAGCGGGCGGCGCGGGTACCCGCCGTAGCCGAAGTAGCTCTGGATGGCCTGCTTGGTGCCCGCGATGGCGGGCTTGGTGAGGAACCAGTCGCCCCGCGACAAGATCTTCTGTAGCGCGATGGCCTCGTCGACCTTGCCCTCGGCGTACAGGTTCCAGACCTTGACGCACACCTTGGGCATGACGTTGGCGCCGCCCGCGATGATGCCGCTGCCGCCCGACGCCAGCGTCTGCACCGTGAAGTCGCAGATACCGCCGAAGGCCATGTAGCCGCTGCCCTCGGACGAGGGCGTCTTCGCGTCAAGGGCGAGAGCGACACGGGTTAGTTTGCCTGTGCTGCCGCATGTGAATTTGGTTCCGATGATGTTGGGGTGCTGGCCGAGCTTGATCAGTAGATCTGAGTCCATGTCGACGCCTGCTACCGCGCCGGGGTAGTTGTAGAGAACGATGGGCAGCGGGCTCGCGTCTGCCACAGCTGTGTAGTAACCTTCAATCATTTCCTCGTCGACCTGTGCCTTATAATAACTAGGCGGGAGAAGTAGCACGTAGTCGCCGCCGTTCTCCGAAGCTAGCTTACATAGCTCGACGGTCCCCTTAACGCTGCTTTCTGTTGCTCCTACTATGATAGGCATGTTCGGAAAACCTGCGGCATCTAGGGCTTCTCTTGTAGCACGGGTTATGGCCAACTTCTCCTCGCGTGTGCAGTGAACGGCTTCTCCGTTGGAGCCGAGGGTAACTAAGCCAGCTAGGCCGTCTCGTGCAAGACGCTCAGCATGCTTCTTGATAGTCGGGATATCGAGCTCTTCAGTCTCTGGGTCGAAAAAGGTCATCGTCGGTGCATAAATACCACAGGGCAAGGGCCGTCTCGCGCCTGTGGTTGTGTGACTACTTGTCACGTCGCCGTTGGTGGCAGCCATGTTCGTTTGAAACAGTTTTAATACAGAGATATGTACAGAGAGATCGATGATTATACGTAGATGACTAGTTGAACGTGGTATAAATCTAGTCTGCCAAGGGAAGAGAGGATGGACGGGGGTATCAAAGGGACGCGACAGAAATAGGAAAGCAGCTTTGTACTGTCTTATAAAGCAAGACCACACGAAAGTGCCTCCAATAATAAATAAACGATTTCCCACCAGCTAATAGATTTTGGACTCTCCTTCAACCTACAGTATAGTGTTGCTAGTGGGTCATGAGGTATGCGGAGACGCTATCTTACCTATTCGTTCTAGTACCTTGCTCGTGATGACATTGGCCCGAAAGGGGTAGGCAGCTGGAGCTCAATAGACACCGAGCTTCGCTGCTTGAAAAGCAAGGTAAAAGAAATATACGCGAGATAAATATTTGACAGTGACAGCTCACTCTGACGTTTGGCCGACTGAGGGGCTATCGAAACGTCTCGATAGTCTAAACACCCCACGAAGCCTCCGCGACTCGGACATGTCTAGCACCACCGTTAGCGCCCATCCATACATCGATGGCTATGGAGACTCTCATATTATAAGGTACATTGCTTACCCGGGTGCACCCGTGTGATGCGGTCGCCTTGTGACCGGTTGAGCGGTTGATATAGCAGGGCTACAAGAAGATACAGGGCAAGGAAAACATCACGATCCTCGATGTACACTAGTCCTTGCTTAACATGAACGGTCACTGGTGAATCGATATTTCCCCCCTGTTCCTCGTTTCCTATTTAAATTCATATACGAAATAAATTTCCATCCAGAGGTACTCAAAAAATTGCGGCCTTGGCTATATGAACTTGGCAGCAGTTTGTATGCTTAAATTGACGCTACTAGATAGGCTCACCCATGATAGATACCTGAAATCTCGATAGACCTATACATAAGAAGGGTGTATGCATATTCATTCTACTTAGACTCACATATTCGATAATGAAATATAGGGCGAAGGTACAGGCCTTTCAAGTCGCTTGTTGAGCAGGTATTGGAAGCTGTTATGATAGAGAAGGCGTCCCTGTCCGGAAGTGTTTTTCCACCAATTACAACGCAGAAACCTGGCCTAGCCTAAGCTTGTGTATGAAATCCGAGCGTGCTCCTGTAACGTAAATAAGTTGGGGGACATGCTCGTAGGAGCAAGTCACGTCACGAGCGGGCTCGTCTCCTGCTTGCCGACAGTTCTCCGTAAAGATGTGAAGGAGCGTATCATGGCCGTCGTATATTTATTATTAATATACTTATTATAAAACCTATTGTCATGATTATATGGAGGAAACCGGCGTATTTCTGCGGCCCTGTCGTAAACAATGAGGTTGAAGTGATTTGATTATGGTAACATTGAATGTCAAACAAGGAAAAGAATGGGGTGGTATGTGAGGGTAGATGGCGGGGAGGTAGCTGCGTAGCAGGTAGATAGATTGGAGTAGGTAAGGTATCCTGCCCCAACGTGGGGGTCTAGGCTAAGGGGTCTTAGAGTGTCTTAGGGGGTCGGGGTCGGGGTACCCCACCTTACTCATTCCATCCAAGAAAGTGGTTCAAACGGCGGCTTTCACCTCTATTTTTCTGTTTTCGAGTTGAAGGAGGACGGCATTAGATACTTGGCAATAGTTCAAGGTTATACAGTATCTACATTATGTATTTACTCCTCCTCGAAAGTAATTCCGTGGGTGAGTAACACCAAGGGCTTGCGATGAGATTTTCTCTTCTGGTTTGATATGCTACACTATGTGACCTTGATGGTAAACGGGAGAGCCTTGATGTCTGTCACACATCTAGCAGGCCCTGTACTACACGAAGATCCTCATTATGGGACTTTGATTTATGGACACACGATTCTCCGTGCTATACTACAATATTGACTTGAGATTGTTAGTGCTTTGCGCACGACAGGCCCCCTTTTTTACCCGGCCATCTTACTAGTCACCTTGCTACTAGGTAGCAACTGGTTCGACACCTTAGCTTATTTTAGGTTGCATCTCCAATTGCCCCTCAATTCTTCCGTCGACTAAATGAGGGGCAGAATGGTAACACTCACTGTTAGTTATAGGAAAGGTATCTGCTAATGCTAAGGAGATGTTAATTTGTCTCATCGCAACTTCTCATCAACTATTGTTTTACGTCTATGTGAAAGGAATTGTTGAAACTGGTATCACTCATCGTTTAATTATAGCATCCAAATTGAGACGTAGGAACTTGGCAAAAGTTCAAGAAAATGGCGGCCGAACCTCTCAATGTGTTGATGGTATTGTTGACCGTGATGAAAATGCTCCACGTCTACTCAGGAATTGACATACGAATAGGTCGGTACCGGCGAGTATACAACGGGGTTCGTGGGTGGCGGAGCTTCGGGCTCAGATAAGAAAGTCGGAGTTGTAGGTTTGACCCTCTTCGACCTACGACGGAGAGGAAAGGTTGGCCAGTTGAGCATGGCTGGTACCAATGGAACCAAATTCCAAGCTATAAGTTAGTATATCTCGTGGGCCGGTGAGATCGCATGACGAATCAAATGCGACTAACGCTACATTGTCCAAAGGACAACATTTGGAAACAAATATCAGCCAAGTCTACAACAGCCTCGATACCTCCTTTGAGTCGTACCCAGCAAACGACATGAAGGACCCAGATGCCTATAAGACGGCCATAGACGCCTTGAAACCGGGCGATGCTATCACCATCTTCACACCAGACACAACTCATTACCCCATCGCTCTATACGCTATCGAACGGAAGATCCACGTCATGATTACAAAGCCGGCTGTCAAGACTCTAGAGCATCACCAGTCGCTCATAGAAGCAGCCAAGAAAAATGGTGTCTACGTCTACATCGAACATCATAAACGATATGACCCCGCCTACGCGGATGCGAAGTACAAGGCCGTGAAGCTTGGCGACTTCAACTACTTTTACAGTTACATGTCGCAGCCTAAGTCGCAGCTAGAGACGTTCAAGGCCTGGGCCGGAATCGACTCGGATATCTCCTACTACCTGAACAGTCACCACATCGACATCTGCGACTCGATGGCCTCGCCACAGGGGTTCGTTCCCGTGAAGGTATCTGCGTCGGCCGCCAAGGGCATCGCGACGGGTCTGGGCTGTGTTGATGCCACCGAGGACACTATCACGGTGCTAGTGACGGTAAGAGTTACCGCTGGGGTCATTTTCTTCCCTTTCTAGTAGCTTGAGAGCTCCCGAAATGTTTCGGGAGCATGTTTCGAGAGCTGTAGAACTACGTGAAAGAGTAATTACTGACTCTAGCGGTTGTAGTGGCAGAAAAAGGACGACCCGAGCAAGATTGCGACGGGTGTCTACACAGCCTCCTGGACGGCGCCGCAGAAAGCCGGCGTGCACTCGAACCAGTACTTTCACTACATGGCATCCGGCGGTGAGGTCCGCATTAACCAGGCAAAACGAGGGTACGACGTCGCAGACGACACAGCCGGGCAGCTCATGTGGTATAATCCTTTCTACATGAAATAGTAAGTGCTTTCGATCTTATTCGTCTCTAACTCTGCTTCTTTTCGGTATCGGAAGCTCTGGTTTGAGTCATAACTTCTCCCCGGAGCTGGGCATGCTCTTATAGGTTCCATCTACGACGGCAGCGGCTAACATTTTTACCTCAGTGCTCCCGACGAGGAGGGTAATTTCAACGGGCAAAGCGGGTACGGATATGTGTCGTTTGAAAAGTTCGTCGACGGATGTCGGGCTATCAACAGCGGCTCCCTTAAACCCGAGGATTTGGATGCACGGGGTTTGCCGACCCTGAGCAACACAATTGCCACCACCGCTATACTGGAGGCAGGGAGGCGGAGTATAGACGAAGACAAGGAAATTAAGATCGAGATAAAGAACGGGGTCTGGAAGCTAGTCTAGACAAAATATAAGAACGTCGAAAACATTTATAATAAGATTTAAGGTGAAGCAAACGCGTTGAAACCTTGGGCGTAGTTTAGAAAAGCCCGTAATTGGAGAGTACAACAATCGTAACCCATTTTCCTTATGTCACTCTTCCTCCCCTTATTTTCTACTCATCGTATTATCTACTTGGATATTTAGCCAATAGCGCGTGATACACTGACCCTTTCTTTACCTACCGAAGAATCCCTGATAGATAACATACTCCTTTACCTACGTATCCTTCATCACGCAAAGTCATAGCCTGCTGGCAAGCGTGAGTGTTGTACGCATAGAGTGCATGCGCCCGCTGTACAACACAGCTGAAACCTCCGTAGGCCCCTTTTACGGCCGCCCCTATAGAATGAATTTCAAGAGGTTTAGGCTGTTTGGACAAGCGGGCTATAGATAAACCTATAGAAATTTGTGATCCGATAATTAACTTGCGGCGCCAAATCCATATCGATGACTCGAAAAAAGAAAGCGGCTCCTCGTCCTCGACAAGGCGGACAGGAAAATACCATTTCAAAGGCAAAGAAACGCCCTCTAAAGGTTATTAGATAAGACTCACTATGAGAAAGGCTGAAAGCTGACATTCTATAGGCTAGTCTAATAGAGTAAATTACACTCTAGTAAATAGCATGGTAACCAAAGAGGTAGACAACAGGTATGATTTAAACTTAGACACGATCTACACAGGTATGCGATGACGAAATGTTGGCGGGCGGGGGTCATGTAGCTAGAAAAGATAAGACGCTTATCAAAGCCAAGAATAGAAGGCGGTGATACAATAAATGGTCTGTGCACTAACCCCACGTTGATTTCTGCCGTAGTCTCATCTTAGCGATCGCAAAGCATATTGTTAGGTTAGGTTAGGCGGGCTTGTTACAGTAGAACAAACTAATCCATTCGTTGATAATTGCTACGAGATACGATTAGGCCGATAAGATGGTGAATATCACAGAAAAGATCAAGGAGTAAGTAGCCGGGAGGCTATGACAGGTTTTGACATCGATGCTGATTATTCCAGGATTGAGGATGAGATGAGGAGAACCCAGAGTAAGCACTCGGAATCCATCGCTTAGGGGGCAGTCCGTTAGTCCTTCCACGACGAATCTCGTGGCATTCGGTATGTCACCCGTCCACGTTATTCTTCGCTATGCCACGAGACATCTTTGTGGCGGGGCTATTGGGTTGCCTCTTGAGCGATGGAGAACGAACTCACTGATGCCAATTTCTGACATAGTGCTCGCAATATAGAGAACAAGGCGACAGGTAAGCCTGATCATTTGACGGCATGGGGGAGGTAATTCAAGTCATAATATTGACAGGACCATAGAATATCACCTTGGTCTTCTGAAAGGGTAAGACTCGATAGACATGGTGTTTTGTAAATATGCGGCTAAGCTTGTTAAACAGAAAGCTCGCTCGACTCCGAGCACAGTTGCTCGAGCCTGGTCCCGGTGCTGGTGGCGGAGGTGGTGCTGGCTTTGACGTGAGCAAGAGCGGCGACGCGAGAATAGCACTTGTCGGATTTCCATCCGTGGGAAAATCGACGTTTCTGTCAAAGGTCACCAAGACAAGGTCCGAAGTAGCTTCCTACGCTTTCACGACGTTAACAGCCATTCCTGGTGTGCTCGAGTATGGTGGCGCCGAAATTCAGTTGCTTGATCTACCAGGAATCATCGAGGGCGCTTCAGAAGGCAAGGGACGAGGACGACAAGTGATTTCGGCTGCTAAGACGAGTGACCTGATCCTCATGGTCCTAGATGCGACAAAGAAAGCGGAACAGCGCGCGCTCTTAGAAGCCGAATTAGAGGCAGTGGGAATCAGGTTAAATAGAGAACCACCGTATGTAACATCAGCCGCTGGAGGATTGCCAGCAGAATGAACTAACGCTGACCGACTTAGGAATATCTATCTGAAAGCTAAAAAAGCGGGCGGCATGAAAATCACCTTCCAGAACCCGCCGAAAAGGCTCGATGAAAAGATGGTGTTTAACATCTTAAAAGACTACAAGATACTGAATTGCGAGGTGCTGGTGCGAGACGAAGATGCGACGGTTGACGACCTGATTGACGTGATCATGAAAGACCACCGCAAGTACATCAAGTGTCTATACGTGTACAACAAGATCGACAGCGTATCGCTCGACTTCCTAGACCGCTTGGCACGCGAGCCACAGACGGCTGTCATGAGCTGCGAGCTCGATCTCGGCGTCCAGGACGTTGTCGAGCGTTGTTGGCAAGAACTGCGTCTCATTCGCATCTACACCAAGCGTAAGGGCGTCGATCCCGACTTTAGCGAGGCCCTCATTGTCCGTAGTGGCAGCACTATCGAAGACGTGTGTGATCGCATCCATCGCACGTTGAAAGAGACGTACAAGTATGCGTTAGTATGGGGTGCGAGTGCACGGCACGTTCCTCAGCGTGTCGGACTAGGGCATGCTGTGGCCGACGAAGATGTAGTCTACATAGTTAGTGCGTTCAAGGCTTAGCTTAGGGAAGATATTTCATGATAGATTAATGCACTGGGTAGTCTACCTCAACATGATTTAGCAACTTCTTTTACGGTCGAATGATGGGTGGCAAGAAGAGAGAGCGTTGGCACCGTGTTCTCGTGAGTCATGAGTGTGTATTTGTCATATCAAGTCGTTAAATGGCCCTACCCCAAGCATGGGAAACAGAGCAAGTTCTGCAGCGTAGGCTTTTACAAGGTTCCTGATTATCCTCCTTCCCTTGACTCCTTACCAGAACCCTCAAAACGCCGTTAGACCATAAGCAACCCGTCTACCCATCTGTACACATGTACATCAAGCCCTATCCCCCAAATTATATAAAACGAAACGGCATTTCTACATTGGTATCGCCACCATAGAAACCATCGTCTTCTTAGGGAAAGTATTGGCCGAAGGGGTAACCAGAACAACAGAAGAAACAAAGTATTGGTACAGAGGCGGCCGAACCCGGGGCCCGGATCCATGTCCACCAGGCCCGGCGACGATCCGCTAGTTGCTCTGCTGGTTGCTGGTGTTGGGCTGGGTCGACGGGGCCTTGTCGGCGTTTCTGGCACCGAAAACATTCTCGCCGACGAATCTCTTAGCAGACGCCTGGGCGAAGAGTGACTTCGGCTTTGCCCTGCAGCGCAAAAGTGGAATTGTATTAGCCAGATGGGCTTTGCTTTGAGTTGGACGTAGGTGATATTGGGTAGGGCAGTAGGTAAATAGATAGATACATCCTGGTTGGACAGGATGAGGGGCAAGGCTTAAGACTTACTTTCCAGCCTGTCGGCCCTTGAGGGCGTTGAGCTTGGCGGTGCAGGGGCTCATGATGTTGTCCGAGGGGGAGATGTATTGATGAGTAGAACTACAGGCGCCAGGGGCGTTGGGGTTAGCAAGGAGTCCTCCGGCATGTGTCCTGTGGATGATCATCTGGGAAGAGGGTGCCAGCGAGGGCTTCGCAGTGCTAGCGACAGCAACAACGGTCGTGGTACCAAGGCCTGAGGATGTGCCGACGGCAGCAAGAGCAGGAGTACTGGATGTGGAAATGGTGGTAGTGGTGGTAGTGTGGTGGCCGTACTTCTCTTCCTCCATCTTGGACTTCAATACCTGGCGGTGGTACTCCATACTCTTAATATTGGCCTTGGTGGCTTCGGTTCCTGTCGTCTGGTTCTTGATGCTGTTGTTGGCGTCCTTCTGGGACAGAACGTTGGATGGACCCATTGCGATAGTAGGTGGTAAGTCTAGCTGTCGAGCTTGCAAATTTGGTTCCTGTTCTAGTTGAATGCTGCAGTCAACAAGGCGGTGTTGGCTTTCTGTGCGCTAGGAAGAGTCTAGGAATGCTTGTGCAAAAGCTTAATGTGTGAGGTTGTAGCACAAGTTGCAGGCAGTGAGTGCTTTGGATGAGGATGACGATGGAGGTGCGTGTGTGAGAAATGTAAGATGCTTTCTTGCTAACGAACAAATTTATGTATGTCGAGGGAGATTCCTTTTATCAGTTAACTGTAAGTAGATAAAGTGAATGAATCACAGATCCACTCTAAACACAGTTTGTCAGACAAAAATCTTGAGCCAGGCCTTCCCAAAGTCAACAATGCCGGTTGCCACGGGGTAACGCGCAAAATGTTTGGTGGGACTGATAGTGTGCAGGGTGGGCCTGTACGCGCTAGAACAATACGACGGCCTATCCTAGAAGTCCCCCCACATTAAACTCACATTCCTACGAGATGGATTCACGCATTCACTCCCTCCTGCCAAATCATATCTGGTCGTCCTCGCAACCATGAAGCATTTCTGACAACACACTTCATGCGACCGACATAGAATGACTCACACAACTTCACAATTCTACCTCCGGCTTGTGCTACCCGGTTCATGGAGGGGTATACGACATCTGTACACGGTACTTGCCTGTTAATGCGCACATTTATTACTTGCTACCTGCTACCTGCCACATAGTATTGGGTATTACCTAGGTACGTATAGGGTAAAATCATTGGTGAAAATTGCCACAGATTTGCTATCTGTTCCGTTCCGCTGTATTCGGAATGTCAATAATATACAACGTCTGAGATATAGGTATGCTAAAGCTATGTTTACAGCTTGTGTTGGATGTTTGCGCCAGGCTGGAAGAGCTGCACTCCATGCTGCTTCAACAATTGTGCTGTCTTCTCCTTTTGGGATTGAATCTTCTGCGTGACCTCTGCCCCTCTCCTGTTCTCATTCCGGCCCATTTGTTGGAGATGGACCTCATCGGGGCCGTCTGCTAACCTCAGAGTTCGGATTTGCGCCCACATGTTAGCAAGCGGCGTGTCCTGGCTCACACCAGCACCACCAAAAGCTTGCACAGCCCGGTCGATGACTGTCAAGGCCATCTGGGGAATAAGAACCTTTGCTTGGGCAATCTCCTTGAGACTAGCCTTCGGGCCGAGGTCGTCCATTCGTACTGCTGCGTTCAACACAACCAGGCGAGCGGCATCGATCTCAATACGGGATTTCGCAACCCATTCAAGGATAACACCGTGCTGCTTTAGCTGCTTGCCAAATGGCGTCTTCTTCGGGTCGTTGATCCTCATCAGCATCCACTCGAGTGCTCTCTCCGCAGCTCCAATACTTCTCATGGCATGATGGATTCGACCAGGGCCAAGACGGCCTTGGATGATCTCAAAACCGCGGCCCTCACCGAGTACAAGGTTGCTCGCAGGAACCCGGACGTTGTCAAACACGATGTGTCCATGTCCGTGAGGTGCATCATCATAGCCGTAAACATTTAACATCCGTTGGATTTTAATGCCCTTGGTACCAGCAGGGACAATAATGACAGATTGTTGCTTGTATGGATCTGTGTTGTTTGGGTCGGACTTGCCCATCACGATGTAAACCTTGCATCGTGGATCACCGGCACCACTCGACCACCATTTCTATAAATGAGTTAGCGCTAGTCATATAGAGACCAAAGAGGAAACTGACTGATCCATTAAGGACGTATTCATCGCCCTCCTTCTTCATACTTAATTGAATATTCCTGGCATCGGAGGAGGCAACATCTGGCTCCGTCATGAGGAAAGCAGACCTTATTTCCCCATCCATTAAAGGTTTGAGCCACTTCGCCTTCTGGGCGTCGTTGCCGTACTTGGCCAAAACTTCCATGTTACCAGTATCAGGAGCAGCACAATTGGTGGCCTCCGAAGCTGTCCTAGACTTTCCCAGCCACTCAGCCATTAGGCCATACTCTAGGTTGGTGTACCCTGGTGACTCCTTGTAGTGGCCCTTCGGCAAGAACATATTCCAAAGACCAAGCGCTCTTGCTTTCACCTTCAATTCCTCGATAATAGCTGGGTGGTGTTCCCATCGTGCTGCACCCTCGCCGATCTGGGCTTCGAAGACTGGATCTGCCCTATTTACAAGTATACTTGTTAGAGACGAGCGACTTTTCTGGTTAGCGTATTAGAAGGCTTACGGGATACATTCCTCGTCAACAAACTTAGCAACAATATCTAATTGCCTCTTTGCCTTGTCGCTCACGCGACTGGCGACCTATATCTATTAATCAGCTTCATCTAAACAACGGTCACCGTAGGAAGGGGCATACAAGATCAGGTATTTGAGCAGACATGGCGATTGGCCTATATTATCTAGACTTTCCTGGCACTGTATGAGTGTATGGGAAAGGGTTAGGTAGGTGAGCAGAGAGAAATGGTTCTAGACAACTAGATAATTGACAGCGCTCTTTCACATTTAAGATGAGATGGACCCCAATTCTAGAAACAGTGAACCGAGGCCAAGATGTAATCGTATGGCCCGTGTTATGGCCGAGGTAGCGCTATAAGTACAGGGCTATTGGCGGGGTAGCTTTACTGAAGGCCGCAGGAGTTTCAGCGTGCTGCATGTATTGGAATAGCTCAGATAGACTTAGACTAGGAGGTACCTAAGGTAAGTAATTGCCCGAACAGCACTAATCATCATACGATCTGGGGTTATATGTTAACTACCTAAGGGGGGGGACCCGGTTTTAGGACACGCTGGAACTTGCGTGTTTTCTACGTCGCACTGTCGATTTTTTGGTTATTCTGCTACATGCATAGTACCTCAATCCTGTTATAATTCTATGGCTAGTTTTTACTAGAGGCCCCTGGGGGTCAGGGGCAAGGAAGCCTTCGTTTTTAAGGGCTACAAGCCACACAGGCCACACAGGCCACACAGGCTATACAGACAGCCCTCTCCTTTAGCCTCCTTCCTACCAACCGTGTGCTCCGCCGCGTAGGCGCTTCGCGCGCGCGGCTCCCGCTCCCTCCCAGCTAAAGGAGAGGACTGCCTTCGTTTTTAACGCTCTTCCAATCCTAGCCCTTCCAATCCTAGCCCTTCCAATCCTAGCCCTAGGTCCTGGGCCCTTGTTGACTTACAGTCAGGTCTGCAGGTAGGTCTACAAGTAGGTAGGTCAGTTGGTCACCTGGCAGGTAGGTAGGCCGGCTGGTGACCCACTTGGTAGACTGGCAGGTCGCTAGGCAAGTCGGTCAGTCACCTGACAGGTAGGTAGGTCGGTCAGTCACCTGACTGGCAGGTAGGTAGGTTGGTCACCTGACCAGTAGGTCACCTGACAGGCAGGTCAGTAAGCCAACTGGTAAGGTGGTAGGTCGGTTAGTAGGTCACCTGGTCGACAGGGAGACCGGCTGGCAAGTGACCTGGTAGGCCGGCAGGTCAACTGGCAGGTAAGGAGGTCACCTGACAAGTAGGTCACCTAACAGGTAGGCAGGTCGGTTAGCCACCTGTCAGAGTAGTGGGTGAATAGTGTATTGTTGGGTGCCTATGACGTAAGCTCTGTAGGCTTTCTGTAGAGATTGTATGTGTAGAAGACAGCCTGTATGTAATAGCCGGTCCGATTATAGCCGCGTGCATGCGATAGAAGCCGAATTGGACGAACTATACCCAAATAGGCAGGGAGAATTTCCTATTTGGGTTGAGAAACTGTCCTGGAAATTTTTTGGCCACTAGGTGACCCACTATTCCCAAATAGGAAGGCAAAATTACCTATTTCGGCCATAGAATTCTGCTGGGAATTTTTTACGACACTAAGTAACCTTTCGTTTCACTCAGTCGTTCCTCCTTCGTTAAAAACGAAGGCATTACTACATCGAGCCTGCCGCTAGATATACAAGTACGCCTACCTTTTATAAAAACAATATTTGTATGTTCTTTCTGTTTTAATTACAACATTATTACAACATTACATTTTTTTATAACACTGCGTACGATATAACAGCATATCGGTCGAAAAGACTAGAACTGAAGTGATCTGGCCAGCCCTATGTTGTACCAGCCCTATAGTACAAGTATAAAAATACAGCTAACAGCGCTGTCAACAGCGTGTCCCAAAAACGGGTTCCCCCCCATAGGTACTTCAGGCTCGGCTGACTCTAGACTAGGTACTGTTGGTTACGACACCTGACTAGAATCTGTAATTTGTAATTTATATGGTATAATAGACTATGTTAGGTGAGCCTATAAGAGCACCTATTCAATGTAGTCACTCGTCTAAATAACCAACATAATTAATTGAATAGTGAACTAGAATATTAAACATTTCCTATTCAGGTCTGCTCCTTTTCAGCTTCGGAAAAGTAGCTACAGTTAGCCCCAGGCTTAAAGCGGGGCAGGTTGGGGAAGTTCCCCAAGCCCCTTTGCTAGATGGGGTACGTACTATGTAGTGAGCTAAAAAAAAAAAAAAGATTAGTCATTATTACCCGTTAAATGCAAGCCTACTGTATTCTACGCCATGTAGGAAATCTTGCAATTACAACAGCCTCAATATCCAGCCTTGCCTAAGAATTTCGTCTTCACGTCACTATCTACATCACAATTACACGAGCTCTTCCCTCCATCCAACAAATTATTCAACCCTTCATTACAATTCGAACTCGACTTAATAACTCCCCTCGATCAATCACCCTCGCCTCTCGATGTCTGAAGAAACGGCGCTCGAAACGGCAGTCGTGCCGGCGCAAGCAGGCGAAGTCGCTGCGCCAGCACCTAAGAAAATCAAGAAAATCATCCGAAAAAAACGACCGGCGCGCGCGCAAGTCGACTCAGACTTTATAAAATCGGAGCCCCCACCACAGACTGGCACGATTTTCAATATTTGGTATAACAAATGGTCTG
The DNA here is from genome assembly GCA_038501195.1 of Nemania diffusa. Lineage (NCBI taxonomy): Eukaryota > Fungi > Ascomycota > Sordariomycetes > Xylariales > Xylariaceae > Nemania > Nemania diffusa. The sequence goes on along the minus strand of JBBPUQ010000010.1, from coordinate 234,040 downwards.
GAGGCGACCGAGAGGACAAGTACCTTGCCAAAACTGCGGCAAAGGGACGCTGCAACATTCATAATGATAGTGGCTACACACGCGCCGATAAGGTCACTGGTTCATACTTCTGTCTTTTCTTTGCGGTATGTGTTCAAGACTCTCCTGTTCTCCTATCTGTGGCAATTACTGACACTAGTTTCAAACAGAGAGGCATATGCCCCAAGGCGCAAGACTGCGAATATCTACACCGACTGCCAGGCATTCACGATCTGTTCAACCCCAACGTAGACTGCTTCGGAAGAGATAAATACTCAGATTATAGAGACGACATGGGCGGTGTAGGCTCTTTCATGCGAACCAATCGGACGATATACGTTGGACGCATTCATGTCACTGATGATATAGGTACGCAATCCTAATTGCGACGTGAAAGATCCGAACGCTGACACATTTATAGAGGAGATTGTAAGCCGGCATTTTGCGGAATGGGGCCAAATCGAACGCATTCGCGTACTCAACACTCGAGGTGTTGGGTTCATCACATATACAAACGAGGCCAACGCGCAATTTGCTAAAGAGGCCATGGCGCATCAGTCGCTCGACCATAATGAAATTCTCAACGTGCGATGGGCGACAGCCGATCCTAATCCGATGGCGCAAGCGAGAGAAGCGAGGCGGATCGAGGAGCAAGCCGCAGAGGCGATCCGACGGGCTCTGCCAGCAGAATTCGTGGCTGAGATCGAGGGCCGGGATCCAGAAGCCAGGAAACGGAGAAAGATTGAGAGCGGATTTGGCCTCGAAGGGTACGAAGCTCCAGACGACATCTACTTCGCACGGGGTGCGCAGGCTGTAAATCCGATCGGAAGACAAGGTTTCGGGCTAGAGAATGAGCAGCGGTTAATGATCGAGGGTGGCGAGGCTGCCACGGACAATGGCGCTATATTAGGCGAAGCCAACGGACAACAGGCAGGTGGCATATTATCAAGCAGCACTCTAGCAGCCCTGAAAATGGCGAAGGTTACGACAGCGCCAAAAGAAAAGGCAGCGGTATCTTCGGGACCATTGGTGGATTATGGGAGCGATAGTGACGACGAATAGTCGAGTTTGCTTTATTTTGACGAGTATATATACCCCAATGTCATCTGCCACATGGCAAAATCATATACTTCATTTGCTTCCTGGTGATCATGATAAGGCATTAAAGATAGCGAGGCAAGTCATAGTTCACGGATTATAATAAATATACAATCACAGGCGCATTTCTATAAGACCACCTCCTCTCACGATCATTCTTTCGCATTAACTATTGAAAATCCTTGAGTACAGCATCTCGTGTCTCCCGATCCAAAGGTCCATAATAGGAACGCTCTGCCCAGCCTCTTCCACAGGGACGTCCCACTCACGCTCGATCATATCCGTGATCAAGACCTGCAGCTCACCCCCCGCAAGGACCCTCTGCGCCTGGTACGGCCCAAACATGCTGGCGCGCACGGCAGCCGACACGAGGGCCTTGGCGTGGCCGAACAGGAACACATACGCCGTCTGGCGCAGCGTGAGACCGAGCACGCTCGCGACGACGCCGAACAGCGGCGCCAGATGCGCCGACACGGCCGGCGGGAGCTCCTCCTCCCCCTCCCCCTCTCCCTCCCTCACCACCACACCCCGCGACGAAGCCGTAACCTGCCGCAGCGCGGCGGCGAACGCCTCGAGGACCCCCCGCCCATCCGCAGCGGCGCCCGAGGACGAGGACGGCGCGAGGCTCTTCTCCCAGATGGACAGCAGCGCGCGGCCCTGCGCCGTGGACGCGCGGCGGCCGACGGCGCAGACGACGGACGCGTCCAGGGCGTCGTCGAGCGGGGCGAGGCGCGCGGGGTCGCGGTGCGCGGCGAGGGCGAAGGGGAGGGTCGTGCTCGCGTACGAGGACAGAGAGAGGGGGAGGAAGGAGGCGAAGGAGGGCTTGTAGCGGAGGGCGGCGACGCCTGCGGCTGTGGAGGAGGGGGCGCGCGCGTGCGCGAGGTACGACTCGAGGCCGGAGCTGAAGGCAAAGGAGCCGAGGGGGAGGGCGGAGTCGGAGAGCAGGAGGAGGTAGTGGTGTGCTGAATCGGAGATGGACGGCGTGGGGCTGGGTGTGAGTGTGAGTGCTGCTTGTCTCTTGGTCTTCAATCGCTGCTTCGCGGATGCGAGCTGGGATTCCAGCTCTGCGATCTCATTTTCAAGTTGAGATTCATCGTTTCCCCTGTAGCCTTCACTCATTGTGGCATTTTTATTATTGTTACGAAGTCAAGATTGTCACGATCATACGTAGTAATGATCTAGATAGGAGGAGCTACCTAGTATTGGTATAGCTCATGATACTTGGTATTTCAATTTGATGGGTGCCACCTGATGAGGCCGCTATAATTCCCCACAAACGCCGCCAGCTCAATGCTCAAGCAATGCTCAATCTGACCTCCACCACATAAATCCTAACCGTACAGTGATGCAACCTGCCTGCTCACATGTAACAAACAATGCCAACATCTGTGGCGTTCAGTCCAAACGCCTATGCAACTCCTATAAACAATGCACCCCCCGCTCTCCCCCTCCAAAATAGTCTTCTTAACTCACGGCCTCACATTTTCCTTGTCGAGAATTGATCTGCCCGCCCTCTGTTTCTCCATCTTCTTCTGTTCGAGACGAGCTCGAGCTCGAGCCTGACGATCAGCAGGCAAAGTACAACGCGATGCATTCCCCATGGCACTGAGATCTGCTGATGGCCCCCCAAGTCGGGAGAAGTGGTCTTGTAGTAGGTCAATAGCTGGTGCCTCGCTGCCTGACGATACGGGGCGAGTGATTCTCGACAAGGCCCTTGATCGACGAGTGGGCTGGTTTACAATATCATTCATAGTTGTCCTGTCCTCAGGCAGGGATGTGGTTCGTGTACCAGCTGTCCTTCCACTGCTATTGTTTTCTGAGGGATCCGTTGAAGAAGGGTCGTTCATGTTTGCCAGACGACGCCTGCGCGATTGCCTTCTTGATGATTCATTAACTCGGTTAGAGAGTACATCTGACGTTGCTCCATGGTTGCTGTGAAGTGGTTGCTGTTCCACGCCTCGGGCTGTTCGCCGAGCGGCTAAGGCATCTACAACCTCCATGATAGGCTTCTCATCGAGTCTCTCGGTTTCTTCTCGTGCCGTTTTTGTGTCTTTAACTTGAAGCTCAAACGTTGGAATGTCGGCTGTCAAATCCGTCAGGAGATCAGCTCCATATGCCTTTTCTCGTCGAATATCACCCAACCCGCCATAATCCCTGTCCCTAAGTAGAGATCGTTGCGTCATGTCGAGACTGATATCCTCAACAGATGCTGCTCGCGTATGCCGGTTCATTGACCGAGCTTTGTCGTATCGCGAAGGCTTTCCGAGTGACTCGATGCCTGTTTTTAGATCCCGAGTAATCCTATTGTGCTCCGCCGTCGCAGCGTCCAAGCTCTTTGGTTGGCTGGAAGCATTGGTAGCCTCCATATCTCTGAGTTTCTTCTCCAATTCATCGATCCTGGCGTTCTTGTCTTCCAATACCTGTATAGCTTCGGCGGTTCTAGACTTGGCGTCCCTCTTCAGGGTTTCATAGTCTCTCTTGAGTTTTCTGATATCCATGTCTTTCTGTCGTGACTCTTCCTTAACTTCACGTAGCTGCTTCTCTAGTTTTCTCACTCGTGATGATTCGACGGTTTCTCCTGCAGATGCCTGAACCTCAAGCTCTGCCACTCGCTCTCGGGATATTGCCAAGGCTGTCTTCAATCGTTTGACTTCATCACGAAGTCGATCCAATTGTTTTAAATCAGACCGGGCTTTTCTTAGCTCCCGACTGACCTCATAAATGCTTTTCTCTGTCTGTGGCGAGGTGTCGATAGGCCGACGATTAGTGTTTGAATCGTTGTAGGCTTCCTTCAGCAGGTTTTCTAAATCCTTAACCCGTTCACGGTAATCCGCAACTAGAGCAGTCTGCGTTGCAAGGTCTTTTGTCATCGCGGCATTGTCCTTGTCGGTTCCGTGTTTTCTGGTAGTTGAAACCTTGGTGGCCATATCAGCGAGCTTCTTCTCCATCTCCGTGACCTTGGCCTGTTCCTCCTTCAGTTTCTGGCTCAATTGGCTTGCCTCCATATCCTTCTTAGCAGCGAAGGATCGAGCGTTCGCCTTGTACTTGACCAGCTGTTCGATGTCGGACTTGGCTTCTTCGCGATATTTGGCCCATTCCGCCTTCCAGTACTTTCCTGACTCTGAGTGGGGCTCATTAAGATCCACGGTCATGTCATGATTGCAGCAGACATCTTCGTCCTCCCATTCCCAGTCTTCGTCAGTTTCCTCGTCCTCTGGCTGTTCCGTTCGTGGTTCTTGCGCTCTCGGCTTAGTTGGGCGAGAATTCTCAAGCGCCTGTTGTAGAGTTGTCTTCTTTCGCATTCGACCATTGCCTGTAGAATTGGAGGCGAGAGGACTAGAGTCAATGGTATTGGCAGCCTTAACGTCGCGGCCGAAAGAGACCCGTTTCCGACGAGAAGTCCCAGTACCAGGCGTCAAAAGGATACTATTAAGCTTAGTCGGTGATCTAGTGTCTAGCGGGATCGTTTGTGAATTGGTAGCCGCGTCGGGCACGGGTTTGACGACGCGTTCGGTGTTATTTGGCTTTATTTTGGTTGGAGGATGGCCTTCTGTGGCGGTAGATTGGCCCCAGATGGCATTTTTGATGGCGCGAGCTGCAAAAACCGGCGCAGGCGTGTCGGGGGCATCGAATTGGGTGGTGTCCTCTGCGAGTCATTAGCAAGTGAACAATTTGGTGATTGAGAAGTGATCAAAATACCTCCGGCTTCGGGCGCGTCACGGAGCCCTGTAGCTCCTTGAAAGCCCTTTTTAAGAGCCCAACCAAGCATGGTGCTTCTGGATTTTATCTAATGGTTCAGTGTAGTTGAGCGATATAAAGAGGAGTGAAAGTTGGTATTTTGTGTTGAAAAGAGATGGACTTGCTCAGAAGTATTTTGCGGAATGGTAAATAAGTTGGTCTTAGTTTGAAGCCTGGGCTGCCCAGCAACAAATACATTGCACTGCTCTGTTTACCTTTCAGAGGGGTCCGTCATCACTAATACACGCCGTAGCGCACGGCGGTTTTGTGGGTCAAGGTACCGCTGCAAACCCCGAAATTTAAGGTTCGTAGGTTGTGGCTTGTCGACCATGCGCCACAGGTACCTACAGGAGGCAGGTACCCAAGCAACCTAAGTTTTGGTTGGCTCCTGTGCTGCTCCTCCTCCGCCCACCTATAAAGATTGTTGAGTCAAACACAGACTGGAGAAAAATAGAGTCACCACTAACCCATCTATATCGCTTAACATTTCGTAACTATCATCGCCGCTGCAAAATGGCACCAGGTCAGTAAAGACGCACAGCTTCGGCTGTGATCGTCTGCTCTGTTCGCCCACTTCCTCTCGGACCGAACACTTATACTGCTCACTCTGAATGCTAAGCCAACAACATGGCGTGGAAGACTCCTGGATCGTGGAAAGCACCCCAGCAACCCAACAACAAGAGACATGATGATTCAAATCGTCCCGGGCTGTCACCCACTAGCCCGGACACAGGTCCCAAGACACACTATATCGACACTCAGAATGAAGAGATTTTGGTACTGAAAGCCATATATGGGGATGATTATGTTGAACACAAAGCTGCCAACACAGCTTGGAAAAAATCGGAGCCTTCGTTCGACATTCGTGTTAGGGCTCTCTCGGACGAGGATATGACCGTCATTTTGAGTGTTGTTCTGACGGCTACTTACCCGAAATCCGTGCCTCTTCTGAGTCTAAAAGATGATGGCTCATTAAACCAGTCAACCCTATTCAAACTACAGAAGTTCATTGAGGCAAAACCGAAAGCTCTAGCTGCTTCAGAACAAGCGGAGCCAATGATCCATGAATTAGCTGAGGGTCTGCAGGATATACTAGAAGATGCTGCTCAAATCAAGGCCCAGGGACTCGAGTTGCCATCTCTAGAAGAAGAGCGAGCGGCTCATGAGAATGAACTTGCTAGGCAAGCCCTAGAGCAGAAGCAAGAAGAAGAGCGTAAAAAAAACGACGCCATCAAGGAAGAAGAGCGGATGATGCAAGATCTATTGCACCAAGAGGTCGAGCGGCAACGACTCAAAGTCAAGGAATCCAAGAGGCGTCAGAAGCCGCTAACCATTTCTAGCAGCTATCCAGAAATCACTGCTGATTATGGGGACAGCAGGGTGGAATTTGACCACCCTAGTGAGATTACTGACTTGGCCGGTAATGTCTTTAGCTTTAACACCGTTATTGGCAAGACCATTCTCCAAGAGGGCTCGATATCAACTACATACCGCGTGTGGCCTGGTATAGCTGGTGCTCAGGACTGTCGCAGCCTTGCACTAAAAGAGTTCGAGTTGCGGTCCTCGTCCAAAGACTCGGCTCAGTTCAAGAAACAACTACAGGCATTAGAGAATCTGTTAGAATCTGTCAAGAAGATAACACACCGCAACGTCATAAGTCCGCTGAACTACCGCGTTGACCCCATGCATATTGATGATGACTCGGCCTCGGCAGGCTGGGTAGCTCGCATCCTGATGCCCTTGGCTGACAAGGGCCCTCTTGGAGAGCTAATCGAATTAGCTGGCCATCTTGACGTTGGCAAAGTCCGATCATGGACTGCGGATCTCCTCAATGCACTGGGATTTCTACATAGCCATGGGATTATTCACCAGAATATACATCCTAGCAATATTCTTCTCTTTCGAGAAGCAGCGGGTGGCATTGTGCCTAAGTTCTCTGATGTCTCATATCAAAGAGAAATGCATGCAATATGCCGCAAGTCTAACTCTGTCTCTTCCGTGAACTCTGCGAGGTCGTCGTATTGGTTACCTCCTGAAGTCGCTGGCAACTCAAAGCCACATTTTACCACAAAGTCGGATGTGTGGGATTTCGGTGTTGTGTTCCTACAGATGATCTTCGGTTTGGACGTTTTTCAAAAGTACAAGTCCCCGACTGCTCTTATCGAGTCTATCTCTCTATCAAGTCCTTGCCACGAACTAGTAGCAAGATTCTTCAAACTAGATCCAAAGAAGCGACCAAGAGCGTCTGAGCTGAGTTCAAGTGAATTCCTCGCGACTGATGCCCCAGTGGTGATTGAGGAGTCTCCCCATATCCTACCTCGTTCACAGTCGATTAACTCCATACCGCAGACCTTGTCCTTGAGACTAAGGCGCGACTCTACTGCTCAGTATAGTGCTTCCTCCCGCTACCGTGAAGATTTTGTGGAGGAGGGCCGGTTGGGCAAGGGTGGTTTTGGAGAAGTTGTGAAAGCGAGGAAAAAGCTCGATGGTCAGATATATGCTATCAAAAAGATTACACAACGCTCACAGGCTAGTCTTACCGAAATCCTAAAGGAAGTGCGGTTGCTGTCTCAGCTTAGTCATCCTGCTGTCGTGAGATATTACAATACCTGGCTAGAGGAGATACCCGATTTTTCAGACACTGACGGTGAAACATCCACCGAGTATCACAATACTGATGGGTCTAAAGACACAACAACGCAAGAATTAGATATTCAATTTGCCACTAGTACTGGTGGATTAGATTTCATTTCTTCGAGTCATCCCAATATCGAATTTGGCTATGATGATTCGGGGAGCGAGGAAGAGGACGACCCGGGGCAAGACGGACACAACGGTGATGATTCCGAAGACGATTCAGATACTGACAATTCTTCTAGCGATGCGCTGGCTAGCATGCCATCTCCTGTTAGGGTTCGCAGCGAACAAAGAGGGTTTCGGACTGTCATGTATATCTCCATGGAATATTGTGACAAGAGAGTAAGTGATTAGGTGTCGATGGATCTGTTAGCATCATACTGCCTGCTTCTAACTGATTTGTTCTCTTCCCAGACGTTACGAGATCTAATCCAGCGCAATCTCTGGAAGGAATCTGAAGAGATATGGCGTCTGTTTCGACAGATTTTAGAAGGCCTAGTTCATATTCATGGATTAAATATTGTCCATCGGGATCTCAAGCCAGAGAATATATTCATTGGACTGGGACCTGATGGTGTGAACAATGTCAAAATTGGTGATTTCGGGTTGGCCACTACTGGGCAGTTCACGATGGACAAAGCTATCCCGCCCAATGTAGAATCAAGTGAGTTGACAAGAAGTGTTGGGACATCTTACTACGTAGCGCCTGAGCTTCGCCGGCAAGTCAGTGGATCATACACGTCTAAAGTCGACGTAAGTGCTATCATTTTAATCCCCTCGGCTAATGTATTAACTTTAAACATAGATGTACTCTCTGGGTATCATCTTTTTCGAAATGTGCTATTACTCCATCATCGGCATGGAAAGGGCAGATAAACTTGGCAAACTAGGCCAAAATGGCCAGTTACCCGATGATTTCCAACCCGGGAATGCGATCCCGGCAGACATCGTGCAGTCCCTTGTGACACACGATGTCAAGGCGCGTCCGTCGAGTATAGAGCTCTTACGAAGTGGCAAATTACCCATTCAAATGGAGAATGAGACAACGCGACGAGCGCTTGCAAGTCTTACGAGCAGTACCTCCCCGTACTACCCGAAAGTGGTTTCAACATTGTTTTCTACGCCTTTGGAGCCAACGAAGGACTTTGCTTGGGACATGTCCGTCCCATGTCCAACGACTACCGAACTATTATATCGTGGCATAGTAAAAGATGAGCTGACGTCGATATTTCGCCGACATGGCGCGGTTGAGGCTCCTAGGAGCTCTCTCTATCCGCGCTCATCGCATTACTTTGCCACCCAGAATGTTGTGCAGCTCTTAGACCAAAATGGAACGGTCGTGCAACTTCCATTCGACCTAATGCTAGGAAATGCTCGGCTATTAGCTAAGCAATCTCACCCTCCGGAAGTTCGCCGGTCCTTTACATTCGGACATGTTTATCGTGACCGGCAGAGTGGGGGGCAGCCACAAATGATTGGAGAAGTCGATTTCGATATCACTTCGGCAGACACGCTAGACTTAGCTTTGAAAGAGGCTGAAGTTATTAAAGTCTTAGATGAGATCATCGAAGCGTTTCCAAGCACATCGTCAATGTGCTTTCATCTGGGTCACTCAGATCTCCTACAGCTCATCTTCGACTATTGCAATATCGATTTGAGTGCAAGACAGCCAGCAGCAGAGTCTTTGACCAAGCTCAATATCCACTCGTTTACGTTTCAAAAGATTCGGGCGGAGTTACGATCGCCTTTAATAGGGATATCAGCTACAAGTATTGAAGATCTACGCCGCTTTGACTTTCGAGGTAAGCGTTCGGTCACCCTATTCAGTTTAGTATGGTCTGTCTGCTAAAAGTCTACCAGATACGCCAATGAAAGCTTTCGCAAAACTCAAGACTCTTTTCGAGGGTACCCCTTTCTACCAACAGTTACACGCGACTATTGCCCATCTGAAAGGCGTGATTGAATACACGAAACGTTTAGGCGTTCACGCCAAGATATACATAAACCCTCTAAGTAGCATCAAGGCCAATTTCTTTGTTGGTGGTATCTTATTTCAGTGCCTCTATGACAAGAAATTCAAGGACGTTTTCGCGGCTGGTGGTCGTTATGACAGTCTGATAAGAGCACATCGCCCTAAGATTAACAGTCAGGAAGAAGGGCCTCACGCAGTTGGCTTTAGTTTGGCCTGGGAAAAGCTAGCAAGATTACCGAAGTCATCTGGTAAGGCTTTTCTGAAAAAGCCTGAAGAAGAAATTCCGGGGGTTTTCGGTACTAAACGAGTAAGTCATATTTACTGGGTGGAGTGACGCTCACTACTGACATTAGGTACACCTAGTGCGATGTGCTCGTTGCAAGCTTCGATGCGCACACTTTACGAACAACTGGCATTGAAATTGTGTCCACCCTCTGGAACCACGAGATTAGCGCAGAGCTCGCTCGAGATTCTCGTTCACCAGAAGAACTTATCTCTAGAAATCGAGACGAGTCGTATTCTTGGATTATCATAATCAAACAGGATACCCTGAAAGTCAGAACGGCAGATCGTAAAGACGTTCCAGACGCAGAAATTGCAATAAGTGACCTTTTACCATGGCTTAGAGCTGCACTTCGTGAGCGCGGCTCCCGCCTACAAGTACTACATAAACAGTCTGAAGGAATCGCAGGCGCGACATCGCCATCTGAGGGAGCCAGTGTTACGCCAAACCCTGCGCAAGAAGTGCGCGTCCTCGTAGCTGGCACGCGATCCAAGAAGTTTAACCGCCAAACCGTTATTGAACAGGCTCAAGGTAATGCCGCGGGTTTGGTGCAGAGCTTCCTGGACGGCCCAATTGCAGCTGTGGAAACATCAGACCATGTCCTCAATCTTATCCAAAGCACTGCCTTGTCAGAGGCTGAAAGTTGGCGCAAAGCGGAACAGACTGTAGATAAGAACGAGAGAAGATATATGCGCGATGTCCATGACATGCTAGCCGACTGGCGGTCAACGTGGGAAGAGAAAGGCGGAAGTCACCATGCCTTTGTCTATAATTTTAGAACAACAAAGTGCATTTACTACGATCTCAGCGCATGAAAAATCCGGCCAGGCTAGAAGAGAGGGAACAACTTACATAGAGTAGGATAGCTTGAGCGAAGAGCTCTGTTTCGACTTAAGTACACACACATAGCACGATTGATGTATAACGAGAGACGAATCGTTTTGCAATTAAACCAAATCTTTCATAATATGTAAAGTCTTTGCTATTAAATTGAAACTTCGAAATCTGTTATCGACACGCCTTCTGCCAATGATTTTACGCTTGAGTGCAACTAGTCGACCCCGTCGGGTTCCAATCTCTCATACTCGATCTATCTAGCTCGCATAGCTACCAACAAGCCCAAAACAGTCGCCAGTTAGATACATATTATCACAAACAGGTAATTGGAAGGGTTGTGACTATTTCATTGTAGCTAATCGTCTCAAATGGTTTAGAACTACGCTCTTTGTCTCTTGGACACAATTCTTTCTAAGTCTAGTTTCATGTCTCGCAACCCCCTGACGAATCTCAAATGAGTTGTTTAAGCACACCCTATATGTCCTATATAATCGCCGTTAGCTGTATTTCTCTTGCGGTTAATATAATACTAGACAGTTTCCGATCATATGTACAACATAATCACAAGTAGACCCAAGCCGTTAGCTTTAGCTAGGAAGAATACAACTCAAGCCTTCTACCCCTGACACACTCGCCGACGTTCTACCTAAAAATTATACGGACATAACAGGATGGTAGTTTCAAGTACCTCAGGTTTAACAGTTGAAGATTTCGGCCTCATACGTGAGTCTACGGTCTGGGAGTCTAAGGACACAGAGTTCATAGACGCGTACATCATGCTTGCAGATCTTGCCGAATCCCCACGTTCTACAGCCACCCCTTCTCCGGAATGGAGTAGCTTCAAGATCACACTCCCAAACTCCCTCTCAACGTCCCCAGGTAGCTCGAACAGCCCTAGGCTTCTGAACGGGTATGCAGTCTCCCCCTCAGCCTACGTGACTTTTTGCGTAAAGCTAACATTGCCAGAGGGGGGCCGCCTCACAGATATGCGATACAGGGACATGATTGCAGACAACTACGTGTCTGCCTCGCCCTCCTCCTCTTTGTCAGACCTCCGCTGGCTCGGTGTAACCAACATCCTAAACCCGTCTGCGCGCTCAACGTTCAAGCAAATCTTCCAGCTCATGGGACACGATATCCTCGCCCGAGACAGCGTCGAGATCTATCCGGCCGTGCTAGCGAACGCTGCGAGTCCCTCAAGCGAGTATCTCCGGGATCTCCTTCTTCGTGACCCGTTCGCCCGCGGTGTTCTCGCATTACTACACCATCGCGCGCAAGACGTAGGACCCGCATTTGTGAAGCGCTTCGTGTTCATCAGCCAGGGCTACGAGAACCACGAGCACTCTGGAGACCCATCGCCGCTAGAGCTGAGGTTGGACCTCGTTGTCGAGCTCGGGCGGCCGAGTGATGGTAATGGCAACGTAGCTTTAACGCCAGACCTTCCGAAGACGCCGTTTACGAATATATGAAGTTGTGGTGATTATCTGTACCCACTCAGTCCCTGTTACTTATTCATCATTCCTGCCGTATCCCTCCCCTTGTTAACAGCATATCATCACATAGAAAAGTGTGATCCGCACACAACTGTAGCTAGGGAGAAATTTGTCTTCGTCATTTACGTATATCGGCATATAGTAGCGGTTTAATCGCGCCGCGTGTATTGGTCGGAGTTTTGGAAACAGAATGAATCGTGCTAGATAGAAAGGGCCCAGGCAAGTTCATTAGTCATTATAGGCCAAGTACCATATCTATATAAGAATAACCCACATGATCCTATTTTGAAAAGAGAAGAAAAATATAGCATTAAGCTTCAGTTTCCGTGAAACCCCGATACGTTCTTTTCTATAAAACGAACAATCGTAGCATGCTTTCGTATATCACTACATTCGGTATTTTATGTACTGTTTCATCTAGAGTTCGACTAGGATAGAGGGAAGGACTAAAATATATCTGCCTAACAATCAGCATTATAAGAACATTCATTTCTCAACGTTGCATATAACGATTGCACTAGGCTAATTATATGCCTAGGAATAGATGCGCACGTGTGGTAAGTGGTATCGTAATTCTATAATACATATATACTACAAGAGCTGAGGCATAGCGCACCCCTTTTTTTATACCGTACAGCCAATCCTCGTCCACATTATCATGATTTACCGAAGCAGGCTGACTTCGAGGGATCCGTCTAATCCTAATTCCGTCACCCGTTATGTATTAGCATCCTTGTGCGTCCCATGCTGAAGGGCAAGTGAATCAATATCTTTCCCCTCCCTCGGCCTACTGTCCTTCTCACCCGTAATTTCGAACCAGGCATGTTCGAAACAGACGAAATTGTCCGGCTAGTAGATTAAGCATCCCCTTCAATCGAGTCGCTTATCTCACTTCTGGGAGTCACTGGACTCCTCGTCCGATGCCTGGAGGTTCTTTGTTTGCTTACGAAAGACGTCTGCCCACTGAAGGGGTCCGTCAGTGCCTAATATATACACGGGCTGTCCCTCTGCCCTCCGCGTTTCCTGCTCCCTGAACTCTCGGCCTTTTTGAGTGAGCGCTTTCAGGTTGCCCTGGAACATCTTATGCCACTCAGCCTCTTTATCGCCAGTATCGTACAAAACTTTGCGGCGTCTTTCCTTGAGCTGTTCGTAGATTTTTCTCGCCCGCGGTTCTTTAACTTCTTCTATTTCGTATTCAACCTGCCAGTCGTCGTCTTTTTTAAGTCGGTTGGGCCGATCCACATAGGCACCATTTACTTTATTTTTGATGGTTAGAGAAAATGCAAGCAGCTCAGGCTTCTGGGTCTCTTGGTCAGTTTTAGGCTGCTCGACGCCATCCGGCTGAGGTGTTCCTTCTGTTTGAGTGTCTGGAGGAAAAGGCGCCTCTGACTCGGATTTAACCTCAGCCGAGCCAGCACCAAGGGGGGTGGATCCTGAAGAGGAATCTTGATCTAGTTTGTCATCGCTGCTTGCCCTCTGAGGTTGCTCTGTCTTAGATTGGGAAATAAGCCGTCCAAGAATACGTTCAAATGCTTGGAGTTTAGATGCATCATCCTGAGGACGATCAGTGTCCATACCGGGAACGGGTCTTTCGTCAACTCTTCGGGCCATGCGCATGATGAGACTCTTTAGTGGCTCTAAACTCGTAGCCGCTACGTCTTCGTTAGCTTCCTTTGCTTCGATCTCAGTCTCGCTTGCCTCCTCGTAGTCGTCGTCTTCTTCAAACCCTTCTTCTAGATCCTTCTGTTTACTAGCATCTAATTCGGGTTCTCTTGCTTGATCAACAGTCCCAAGGGTTGTAGTTGAAGCCGCTTCTTCCATATCTCCGTTAGATATTGTCTGAGAACTAGGGGATTGCACTTCGTGATTATCCCCTATAGGCTGGTCTAAGTGAGGACTGCTTCGTGAAGATATGGATGAGGCTTCCAGTTCGGGAGAATCGGTATGGCCGTCACGTCCATCCGTGCCAGGTGAACCCTCGGCATTATCCTGGTTTGAACAGACATGCTCGGCGTTCTCTGTCTCAATCTCTTGATCCAAAGCTGAATTGAGAGTTACCGCATTATCGTCTGAATGCGATAACGTAGGTTGGAAACTCTGATCTAGCTCTTCTTGCGTGGGGTGGGTAGTTTGTTCCTCGAGCTCATCTTCGTCAATAGTCTCTTCCTCTTTAGGATAAACAGCGGCCGCATCTGCTTGGGCAGATAGTGTGCGTCCTGTAAGAGCCTCAAGGAGGGCATTGACGTACTCACGCGACTCTGCTAGCGACCTGGCGCGGAGGATGCCGCTTTGCTCTAGTGCATCTGCAATGGCTTCCCTTACAACCCCGACCCCCTCTTCGTCGTCACCCATTGCCTCTTCAACCATCTGACGAGCTTCCTGCCAGGCGGTCAAGCTATCTATTTCTTGCGCAGGCACGGGAACTACCTGATCAAAGTCCTGTCCGTTCGTGTCGTCAATAAGAGTAGCCGACTGTTCCACGTCGTCCTCAGCATCCCTAACAAGACCAAGAATGTCCTTCTCAAAGGCCTCTATAGAAGCTCTCCCGGCATTTTGGACTGCTGCAATATCCTCAGGAGTGGTGGGTTCGGCAAAGAAATACATGAACGGCGCTGTGGTGGACGTCCTTGTCTCAAAGTGCAGACGTAAGGATTGCTCGGGCCATTTCTGGGTGGCACGGTTGAGAAGCTCATTCAATAGCTTCAAGCTGGCCTTGAATTCTTGATCACCTACTAGCTGGTTTTCAGGTCCGTGCAGGGCTGTATCCATGTCTGTGAGAGGGATATATTGAAACCCAAATATACGCTGAGTGTTGTGGAATGCGACGAATATACCGTCCATGCGACCCATACGAACTTGGAGCGAGTATTTCAAAAATGCAGACCGAATCATATCATGATACTCTCGCTCGAAGGATTCCCACTGACCAAGCGAATTTCGAATCTCGTAGCCGAGACCTTTATGATAGCCCTTGGCATCCATACGAATAGAAATGACGGCACGCGTCTTAAGATCAAACATGCCTGTTCCAGGCACTCTTTCGTCATGGGCGTCAAGCTGTGACCGCATCATAAAGTCCTGGAATCCTGTGTAGTGAAATGCTTCTTCGGCGTTTCGCTCCTCTTCTGTAATCTGATCCGAGTTTCCATGTCGGTACCTTTCATAGTCGTCTTTGGAGAGCGTCAAGAGCTTTTCCATAGATTTGCCTAACATGCTGAGAATGTTGGCGGTGTCAAACTCTTTGTCGGCATCAATTGCATATGTACCATTTTTCCAGTGCAAAAAGATCGCTGCGGGTGCTCTCAGAATCCTAGTATACTGCGATGATTCGGGCACAAAGCTTCTAGACAACATCGACGTGTTGATCTCGCGCCACGCAGAGAGAAGATAATGGAAGTGGGCGAGCATAGAGGTCATGCTGGATGTTGATCCCGTATATTTCTTTTGGTATTCCTTTGCAATTGAAATAAGTGTACTATCCTTGGACGACGTTACATACTCTTTCAGGGCATTGAAGTCAAATTCGTCGACAGGCATGATTTCTGAAAGATAAGGGTCGAAGTTGTAGACCCGAGATCGGGGATCCTGGAGCTGGTAAACACCAGGATTGAAGAGCACTCTTTCCAAGCCGTATGAAAGAGATGGAACATCCGGTCGGACAGTATCGATTGGAACCATTGATAACTGGCCGGGGTGGAATTTATCAGGCAGTTTATCAAGTGCCACCGCCAAGTTGGCCGACGAGGAACGTTTGCCTGCAATTTTTATCCCCGTCCCAAATGGTACACCTAAATTTGCAGGCTTTGCCACCCCCGGTTGTTCTTCTGACTGTTTCGACTGTTTCGTCGGCGTTGAAGAACCACGCCGGGATTTTGATGGCTTGCCGGGACGAGTTGTAGCCTTCAATATAGATCGCGGCCTTGTTTTCGCAGAAGCGCGATCTGCTTTAGCAGATTTTTTTGGATGCCCAAGTACAGCAGACCGCATAAAGGCCTCTGACTCGACACTTTCACTCGAGGCGTCCGGTGTAACAGTGGTCTTGACATTTTCACTCGAGGTGTCCGGGGCAGCAGTGGTCTTGGGGCTCTTGGGGCTCTTGTCTCCCTTCTTCTTAGGCTTAGGCTTAGATTTCGCTTTAACCGTGGACTCTGTAGACGACGTGGCGGCGGTGAGTTTCATCATGGCCGGTATCTGACTAACGTCGACACCTTGCGTGGTGAGAACATTCTGTAAGGCCGAGAGCGCGCCCTGGAGGACTTTCAACTGGCGCTGAGCATCGGTTTCCGGCTGTTTTTTGGGCGAGGAGGGGGGTGCTGCCGAACTCTGTTGGCTAGGCTTCTTCTTCTTGCTCTTCTTAGGTGGCAAAGGCACGACCTTCTCTGCGATTATTTCGGCTGGGGTTGTATTCTCAGCGCTAGGTGCGGCGGCCTCAGCGCCGGGTGCGGCAGTCTCGCGACATGCGATCGTGGTGCTAAAAGGGCGGGCATGTTGGCTAGCGACGGCACGTCGTCGGGATATGATGGAAGACGAATGAGACGTCGCTAAACATGAAGCGCAGATATAAGAACTGCTGAGGCGGCAAAGTCCATGGCGGCCCAATCTGAGCATGGCAACAACGAGTAAAGCTTCAAAGCAGACGTAACTGCTGAGTTGCTTGTGTAGAGGGATGAGGTCGATTTTCAGGTGATGTAGGCAATGAGGGACCTATTATGGAAAAAAAAAAGTATATAGATAAGATTATCCAAATTCGGGTTCCTCCTATCTACCGTCTAGATAGATATTACCTATGACATATGTACCTACTGAGTACACTACCCACCTAAGTAAGCTAGCCCCACAAATAGACTAGGTACGTGTAATACCTTAGGTAGATAGTCTAGAATTACAGAATGGGCAGTCTTCACAATCAATTAATAGTCTCTTCTGTTGCTTCGTAATACAAATCAACCACTTTAGATGTTCTACATCTGATAAAATCATTTGTATGCTGATTCTATATTCTGAGAAAGAGTTTGAGTTTGAGAGCGCTTGATTGCTTGATGCTACAGGCTAATTGGATATAGAAATAAGAACCTCTACTCTGTATAGCAGTTTAACATAAGCTGATCAGCTATTTTCTTTGTAATTAGCGTAGTCTACCAATGATATTATCACTGAACACATGGTTAGCCGCGTTTGTTTATGGCTGAGTACGTAACGCTTAAACAACACTACATAGGAACAATCTGGTTGAGTAGAATAATAGCTGTGACCTTAAATATGTACGACGACGCAAATGTGTTACCAATAAAGATAATATGTTTTACTTGGTGTATCGTAACAAGTATCGAAATCGCCTTGAAATAGACCCCGCACCACAACAAAATATAATGATTATGATACATCTCAGGATGAGGTACCTCTACGCGCGAGCAAGTTATTGTCACACCCAACCAATACGCGCCTAACGAGGCCATTGGAGGGAGAAGATTATAATATGTTTCAAAAGGCTGGCTATTATTATCCCTTAGTGATGCAAAGGTCAGGCTCCCTCGGAAATAAATAAGCAATGGTAATATTCCTAACTGAGATAGAATGAGACCATGGACCTTTAAGACCTTTATAAAAATTATTAGCTGAATAGTGCTTCGGTTCCAAGCTCCTAAATTATCACTCATTACAGTCATAGGCGTATTCTCTCGATAGCCTTGCTTTCATTCTAGCCATAACCACCCCTCACCAACACGAATCACGCTCAACAGAGGTATACTAAAGACGATCCATATACAGATTCTAGCGATATAATTAGAGAGTTAAAAGGTTGATCTGCTACTCTAGTCACCCTGCATACCCATTGCTAGGTAAGTATATAAGATCAGGCGTGTTCCGATCACAAATTCAGATTCTAACAAATCGTTTCAAGACAGGCAAACAAGTATTTACCTAATGCCGGACACCAAGGCCTACTCGATTGGATGGATCTGTATCCTCTCCAAAGAAGTAATCGCTGCTTCTACATGCCTTGACGAGAAACACGAAAAGCTGCGCGGCCAACCCGCGGAAGATTACAACTCCTATACCTTAGGTCGGATGGGATTACACAATGTTGTTATTGCAGTGCCAACCATTAGGGAATATGGGCTCGTCAGCGCGGCAACTGTTGTTGGAGACATGATACGAAGCTTTCCAAATCTCAAAGTTGGACTAATGGTTGGAATTAGTGGCGGCGCTCTAGCGAAGCACGACATCCGCCTTTTGCATTTTGAAGAAGCTGTTGCCCTTATTAAGATAGATCCGAGGTCGAGTCCACTCGAATGGAATCCGCACTCTGAAGAAGATATTTTAAGTTGTGTCACTAAACTGGCTACTATTGTCAATATCAAAATCAACAGCTGGGACACAGCGACGGTACGACACATACAGCTAGCGCACTTTTCAGTCAAAGAATACCTTGTTTCCTGTGTCTCGAAACACAATGTTGGCAGTGATTTCGAGGCAACAATTGTTCACGAATCACTTACAAACATTTGTGTTACATACCTATTAAAACTAGAGCACAATATTCCACTTAGGGATATCCCAACACGCTACCCATTCGCGGAATATGCCGCGAAATATTGGGCAAGCTATGCTGTGGGCGTAAAGACCAGTACTTTACCTATTCAAAACTTGATAGCCGACTTCCTCATGGACACGAATGCTTTCCAGACATGCTATAGATTATACCCCCTTGACAAATCATCACAAGGCGCGGATGAGACGTTGCAAGCGCCACCTCCGCTATATATTGCAGCATTTGTTGGGCTCGGTAAAGTAGCTCAAATACTGTTAGAACGACGCGCCAGAATAAACGCCCGAGGTGGGGAGCATGGCAGCGCCCTCCACGCCGCTTCCTTTTTAGGACATGAGAGTGTTGTGAAAATTCTACTGGAAAAGGGCGCGAAGATGCATGCTAGAATTGAACCTCGCGGCAATGCCCTCCACGCAGCTTCACTTGGAGGGTCTGAAAAAGTTGTTCAAATATTGCTAGAACGACAGGCTAAGATAAATGATATACGTGGGGAGTTCGGCAGCGCTCTCCACGCCGCTTCGTTGTCAGGGCATGAGAATGTTGTTGAAGCACTGCTGGGCAAGGGTGCGAATGTAAACATCAAAGGAGGCATGTTTGGCCACGCCCTCCAGGCTGCTGCACTTGGAGGGTTCGAAAAGGTTGTTCAAATACTGCTTAAAGGAGGCGCCAAAGTAAACGCCCGGGGTGGGGACTACGGCAACGCCCTCTACGCCGCTGCATTTCAAGGGAATGAAAAGGTCGTTGAAATATTACTAGACAACAACGCGGATATAAATATCAAATGCGAACCTTACGACAACGCCCTCGTGGCTGCTGCAAATGGAGGGAATGAAAAGGTAGTTAAACTACTACTAGAAAAGGGTGGCAATACAGGCGTCCAACGTGGATTCTATCTCGACGCTCTCAAGGTTGCTCAAGTTAGAGATCATCAAAAGATTGTAAGTCTACTGCTGGATTGGAGCGCTGACATGAACGCCCAAGTTGAATCTCTTGGTAGCGCCTTCCAGCCCGTTGCCTTTGGGGGACATGAAGAGGTTGTTAATAAACACAAAAGACACCGTCAAGATGAGGACGAAGAAGATCACAAGCGACGAGGATAGGCGATATACCTTAGTTTCAGGACCTAGCAATTACTGTAGCTGTATTGTACAACACACACGCTTGTTCATACTATGGTATAAACAGCGGCACAATAATAAAGGTGTCAAGATGTGAACATAGTCTCTTCTGGGAGATGGCTACGTTATATGTGTCCAAACCTCTAGCCATCTAGATATTCCGAAAGACATACATACTAGTTGTTGATTACATCGATTTAAGGCTTTGTACTAGCCTACCTATTTACCTTCGGGTTCGCGAAGGCTAACGTTTGCTATCACTCAATGGCCAACTAGAAAAAACTCTGAGCTGTGCTTTGATAACTATATAACAAGCTGCTGCTGTATGCTCAGCATTGGGATAGACATTTGAATGCGATGGTACTGCCTAGGTTGGGCTGAGTCTAATAATAGCATGGCTTAGGTGAAATTTCCGCGGTATAGCATGACAGATGGCACTAAAACCTATTTATATGCCTAGGTATGTACATGCCTACCATAAGCATCGTATTGATGAAATCTGCACTTCTGCTTTAAGGGGCGGTGCGATAAGATATAAGCAATTTGAGTCGTTCTGGGCACATCGGCTCACTGCAGGATAAGTGCTAAGCCTTTTGATCGCGTGATCGCTTCATGTGTAAAGGCCGGAAGCTACAATAGGCAAGATGATAGAGAGGCACGGTCATCCGCGGTCTGGCGAATGGTTTTTACCTACCTAACCCCTCCAATTGGGCACACTTACCCCAAACCTTTCCCTGTCTACGAAATCCCTCCTCACGACATAGGGTCTTGCCTTCTTGTCGGCGTGCTGTGAAAGCTCTTCCTCAACCTCATCTTCCTCCCACGGTAACCAGACGTCGAATTTCTTCAATCCTGTCATCCCGGTGGGGATATCCACCTTAACCGCTAGAGGCTTGATTTTCCATTTTTAGCAAGATCTCAGCTCTATAAACATATTGCAAAAGTCTGTTATAAAAATCTGTTTTACTATAAAAAATTTTAAACAAAAGTTTATTACAAAAGTTTATTTTATATATAAAAACATTTTAATATTTTTATTATTTAAGTTTTTATTTTTATTTTGCAAAATATATATAACTAGTTTTAAAATAAAACTATTTTTAGATATATATATTACTATTAATTTAATTAATATTTAGTTTTGTAATTATTTTATAATATTTATATTTTTAAAACTTTTTTAAATAAACTTAAATAACAACTTTTTATATTTAAACTAAGTTTTTTTAGTTTTATATTTATAATAGCTATATTTTATTAGTTTTATTTTTTATTTAATAAATAATATTAACTTAATATTTAATTAAAAATATTTTCTAGTTTATTTAAATTTAAAAACTATATTATAACATTTTAAAAATAAACTTGTTTATATTTATAATATTTAGTTATTATTAAATAGTATATACTATAAATTTTAATATTTTTTATTTTAAAATAAATAAATTTTTATTTAAAAATTATTTTTTTAATAACTAAATTATAAAATATATATTATATAAAAAGTTTTTATTAAAAATTTAATATTATTAAAATGTTATATATAAAAAAGTTTAAATAGTTATAAAAGTAATTTTTAAATTTTAATATAAACTAATTTATTTAATTTTATTGCTTGTTTGTTATTTAGTTTTATTAATTAAAATATATAAATAATAAATTTATAATAATTTATTAAAATTAAACAAAATTAATTTTGTAACAAAAAAAAAACTAAGTATTAAATTTATAAAATTAATTTTAAACTTTTATTATATTAAAAATAGCTATTTATAAATTAAAAACTTTAAATTTAAATTTAAATTTAGTTTTTTTATATATAACTTTAATTTTATATTTATATTTAGTTTATATTATTTAACTAAGTTAATTAGCTGTTTTTTTAAATATATAGCTTGTTTATATTATTTAAACTTATTTTTTTTTATAAAAATAGCTTTATATATATTATAAATAAATAGTTTTTTTTTAAAATATATAGCTTATTTATACTATTTAAAATTATTTTTTTATATAAAAGTAGCTTTATTATAAAAGCTAAAAAAAAACAGCTAATATAGCATATATAAAAATATTATATATTTAAAAGAAAATATTAAGCTAAAAAAAAAAAAAAAAAAAAAATTAAGTTTGTAACAGTAAGCTTGATTATATATAAGTTTTTTTTTTCGTTATAAATACTTCTTTTATTGTTTTAATATTGTTTATTATGTTTTTATTGTTTATTTTTAATACAATAAAATAAATATTTGTTATAAAATATAGTAAATGTTTTAGTATATTTTTTATATATTGTTTTTTTATATAATAAATATAGTTTAGCTGTAACTACTTTTTTGTTTACTTAAAGTTCGCTTTAAACTTGCAGTAACTATAAAACTAGTAAATAGTTCAAATTTTTTAAAACTTAACTTTATAAAATTATATTTAATTAAATTTAGTATAATTGTTATTTTTGTAATTTAGTTTAATTTATTTTTTTTTGAAAGTTTTTAACTAATATTTCAGTTATTTAAATAGTTTTACTTTATTAAAGTAGCTATTGTAATATTATTATAACAAAATAAAAAAATTATAAAAATTAGCAATAAAATATTATATATTGTTTAAGTTTTAGCTTTTTTAGTTTATTTTATAAAACAGTTTTTTATACTAAATTTATAAAAACAAAATCTTTTTAATTTTTTATTCTTTGTTATTAATATTTAGGTTTATAATCTTTTTATTTAAATGTTTATACTTTTGTTTAAATAGTAAATTATTTATATATTTTTATAGTCGATTTATATAAAACTAATATATTTTTTTTTATTAGTTTAATAGTTTTAATAAATAAATATAATTTTTATGTTTTAAAATTTTATATAATATTTATATAAAAAAATAGTCGAGTTTATTGCTTAAACAGTTAATTTATTCACTTTTTTTTTTTAAAATATAAACAAAGTTGTTTATATTAAAATTTAACTTTTGTTTATACTTATTAATTTATTTAATTATTTTATTTTATATTTTTTATATCTAATTTTTAGTTATAAATAAATATTTATAGATTTGTTTTTTAAATATTTATACTTTTTGTTAAATAAGCTTTTTTTAAATAAAAAACTTAACAATTATTTTCGTTTTATTTTTTTAATTAAAAATTATATATATAAGTTGCTTTATAATAACTTTTTAAAAAAAAAAACTTTTTAATAAATTATATAATAATATAGCTTAAGCATTATTTAAAGCTAGCAGTACTTTTAACTAGTCGTTTTAAAAATAGTTAATATAAAAATATAACTATTAGTTAATTTATTAGTATATATTTTCTATTTGTTTTATTATTTTATAATATTTTATAAACAAAAAGTCCAGTTTTATTTTATAAATTTATAACAATTTATTTATAAAATTTTTAATAAACTAAAAACTTCGATTGTTTATAATAAATTTAAGTTATTTAAATAGCTAGTAAAAGCTTTTATAATATATTCAAGCTATATTTTCTGCTATAACTAACAAATTATAAAATATAATTTAGTAAAGTTTAAATAAGCAGTTTATTATAATAAAAATTATATTATTACTTGATTTATTTTTAAAAAAACTTTTAAAGTTAATAACAATATATTATTAAAAATAATTTGAAACTTTAAACAAACAAAGTTTATTTAATGTTTTATTTTAAAATGTTTTAATAGTTTTATAAAAACAATTAGTTATATATATATCAATATTTTTAAGTATTTTTAATTATTAATATTTATTTGTTACTAGTTTTTTAGTTTTATTTTTTTTAAAGTAAACTATTAAAATTTAGTTGTAAACTTTTTAAATTATTTTTATTTATAAATTATTTATATTAACTATAATTAAACATTTTTTATATATTATTAAATTTTTAAACATTTAATAATTTATTTATAATATATTAAATGTTAACTTTTTATATTTTTTTAATAAAAAACTTTTGTAATTAATTTATAGTAAAACATCGATTAAAAATATATTTAATATAAATAATAGCTTATTAATAACTAGTTTATAAATTTTAATTATTTATAAAATAAAATATTTTAAAATAAAATTTTTTAAAATTAGCTACTTTGAAGTTATAACTAGCTAAAAAAATACTATTGTATATTATTTATTTTTTTTCTATTTTTAACTTTTTAACTTATTTTTTAGCTTTAATATAATGTTTAAAATAATATTTTAAATTCTTAGTTAATAAATAATTATAAAATTATAATATAATATTAGTTTAGTTTATTTAGTTTATTAAAAGTTTAATATATATTTAATAATAAAATATTTTAATGTTATATAATTAATAATTATTATAAAAAGCTTAATTTATTATAAACTTATTAGTTTTATTTTTTAATAAATAAATTTTTTTATTATTACTAATATTTTTTTGTTATAAATGCTATAATTAAATTTAGTTTTATAAAACATTTTAAAATAAAATACTATAAAATATTAGTTGTTTTTTAAGCTGTTTTTTTATAAAAAGTAACTTATAGCTATTTTATTTAATATATTTGTTTTTATATATATTTTTATATTAAATAAAAAATAACAAAATATTAGTACTAATAATAAAGCTTATTTTAACTAGTTAAATATTTTTTAATATATTTTAAACTAGTTAAAACAAGCTGTAATAACTATTAACTAAATCAATAGTTTTGCAATATAACTAAACTTTTTAATAAACCGCTTATAAAAATTATAAAACTTTAAAAAAAACTGTATTTTTTAAACTTAAGTTATACTGCACTTTTTAAATAGTTTTTATTTATAAATTACTTTAGTTTTTATTAAGTTTATTTTAATTTTATTAATACTAATAATAAATTTTAAAAACTTAATTTTAATTATATAAAATTTATACTTTTTTAAGTTTATTTATAATTTTATAACTTATAGTTTATTTAAAACTTTTTTTATATAAAATTTATATTTAACTTTATTGTTTAAATATATTAATATATTGTTAATATATACTATATAAAATATATTGAAATATTTAGCTAAAATATCGTTAATAAACCGTTAAAATATAATTAGTTTATTTATTAAACTAAAAAATAAAATGTTAAATTAATATATTTTATATTATATATAAAACATAGTTAAAAATCTATATTTTTTTATTATATATATATAATAAAATATCTGCTTTATATTTAATTTAATATAAATTTTTGCTTTTATAAAACAAATAAATGTTTTATCGATTAAAAGTAAAAAATATCGATTTTTTTATATTAAAAAATTTAGCTTTTAATAATTTATATATAGCTTTAAAAATCTATCGCTTTTTTATATAAATAAAACTAGTACTACTTAAAATATTATAATAAATTTGATAAAACTTTTTATTAAATTTTTATAT
The DNA here is from genome assembly GCA_038501195.1 of Nemania diffusa. Taxonomy (NCBI): domain Eukaryota; kingdom Fungi; phylum Ascomycota; class Sordariomycetes; order Xylariales; family Xylariaceae; genus Nemania; species Nemania diffusa. Next base: position 208,904 of record JBBPUQ010000010.1, on the reverse strand, counting down.
ATATATTATTTATAAATTTTAGCTTTTTTTAAAAATATTTTATATAAAACACTATATTTTAAGTTTTTTAGATTTTTTATAAATTCGATTTAGTAATTAATTTTATATTTTCGAAATAGTATTTAATTAAAAGCTTTTTTGTTAAATATATCGAAATATTTGTAGTATTTTATAAGTATTACTTGCTTAGTTATTTTTTAAAAGTTTTTTTTTAAACTTTTTAATTTAGATTTTTTTTAAGCAATTATTAAATCTATTTTATATAAAGAAGTTATTTTATATAACTTAGTATTTTTTTAGTATATTATTATTGTAAAAGTTATAATATTTAATATAAAAATGCTAATAAGTTAATATTTATATTATTTTATAGCATTTTTTTATAGTTTATATTTGCTGTAACAGTTTTTTAGCTTAGGTTTTTTTTTTAGTAAAGTTTTTTTAAGTAAATTTTTTTAAAATAGCTTTATTTTATTGTTGTTTGCTAATAATATTTTTATTTTTTGCAATTTATATTTTATTTAGTTTTTTTTAAACAAGTTAATAATATATTAAAAAAGTTTGAATATAATATAAATAAAACTAATTATAAAAAAATATTCTTTTATTTTTTTATTTAATTTTTTATATATAATTTTTAACTGAAAGATTTGTTTTTTTATAGCGAATAAGCTTTATAACTAAGTAACATTTTGTATTTTTTGAATTATTTTAATTTTAAATAGCTTGTTTTATTATATAGTATCGATTTAATAACTTAAGCTTTTTAATTTTTTTGTTTTATTTAATAATATATTTTTAATAAATTTTTTTTTTTTTTATAGTAAAAAATATTAGTTTTTGTTTTTAGCAATCGATTAGTATATTATAATATATAAAAAACTTTTATTTAATAATTATATTATATTTTATATTTAATACTATTATAAAAATATTTTAGATAATATATATATTAATATAAAAGTAAACATTTAATATTTTAATAATTTTTTAATTGCTGTTGTTATTATATTTTGTAATAAAAGTAAACTTAAAACTAAATAGTTTAAAAAGATTTAAAAGTTATATTATTTTTTTAGCAAATTGAATATTTATATATAAATATATTTTAGCTTTTATATTAATTAAAATAAAAGTAAAAAATTTCAATTTATTAAATATTATCGAATAAATTATTAACAAGAGTTTTTTTTTAAAATTTTTTTTTAAAAAATTAAATAAAACTTTTTTATATTGATTTAAATTTAAAACTAATAATGTAATAAGCTTAAAAAAAAAAACTAGTTGTTTTAAGCTTTTTTATTTTTTAAACTTTTTTTTTTTATATCAACTTTTTAGTTGTTTTTAAAATAACTTATTTTTTTTTTTATAATTGCTATAACTTAAGTAGTATTTAAATATTTATATTTTTTATAATATAAATAGTTAATATTTTAATAGCTAATTTTGTAATAAATAAAATAAAAACTTTTTTATATTAAAATTATTTTTTTTTTATATTGCAATTTTATATAAAATTTATATTTGTTTTTTAATTTTTTAAGTATTAAAATAAAAAAATATTGTTTAATAATCAAAAATATAGTTTTATTAAGTAATAGTTTTATAAATAAATTTTATAAAAGTAAATTTTTTGTAAATAAGTTTTTTAAAATATTAACTATATTATGTTTTAATAGTTATTAATTAGTTTTTTATAAAATAAAATTATTAATAAAATTTTTGTACTATTAATAATTAATAACTTAAATATAAAAACAATAAATATTAAAAGTAATTTTAAAACTGTTTATATTAAATATTATAACTTTATTTAATTGTTTTAATAATTTGTTATATAAGTTTTATTTATAATTAGTTTAAAATATATAAGCTTGATTAATTAGTTTAATAAATTTAAGTTAAAAATTTAAAAATGTTTTTGGTTTTTTTATTTTAAACTTTTTATATTTAGTTTAAGCTTTTTTATATTTATAAAAATTATTATATAACTTTAGTAAATGTTTTAAAACTTTTATAGTAATTATATATATAAAACTGTTTTATTTTAAAACTTGTTTTATAAATAAAATAATTTTTAAAGCAGCTAATTTATTTATATATTTTAAAATATAATATATTTAGTTTTGTTTATTTATAAAATAGTTTATATTTATTTAAAGTTTGTTTTTTATAAATAAATATTAGTAGTAAAATTTAACTATAAGTTTGCTGTTTAAAAAAGTGTTGTTAATAAAAATAAAAAAGTTTGTTATTTTTATATTCTGTTTTTTGCTGTTTAAAAATGTTAAATTTAATGTTGTATTTTTTTTGTAATTGCTTTTTTAAATAATGTTTTTTAAAATAAATATATTATAAATAAAACTTTTTAAAGTAAATATATATAAAATAATAAGCTTTTAAATATTTACTTTAAAGTTTAAATTGTTTTAAGTAGTTTAGTTTTAAATAGTTTTTTCAAATATAGTAGTAAATAAAATATTTTTTATTAAAATAAATTAATTAAAAATAACTTTATTATTAATATTATTTATATAAATATAACTTTTTTAAATAAAAAATTACTAAATAAATATTTGTTAAATAAGTTTTTGTTTAATAATAATTTATACAATAGATATTTTTTTATATGTTTTAACTAGAACTTTTTAAAAAACTTTGTTGTAGTTTTATAGTTTTTCAATTTTTTTTTTATATATTTTTAAAATTTGTTTGTTTTTAACTAGTTTTGTTTTAGCTTTTTATAAAAGTTGTTTATTTTTTTATATAAAATTTTTTATAATATAGCAAATAGTATATAAATAATTTTAATTTTAACTACTATTAAAAGCTATAATATATAGTTGGTTTATTGTTTTATAAAATATTTAAGTTATAATAATATAAGTATATATTTTATTAAAAACAAGTTTAAGTTTAGTTTTATTTAACTTTTTTTAAATATTGTAGTTAATAGTGAACTTTTTATTTTTAAATTTATATTTTGCTATATTAAATAAAAAAAATATTTTGTATATATAGTATTATTTTTATTAATAAATTAACTTATGTTTATTTTTTATTTAAAAAAAAATATTTCGTTAAATTTTGTTAATAGTTAAATAAAACATATAAAAATTTTATATTGCTTTGTTTTTTATATAGTTTTAGTATTATTAATAAATATTTTTTTTAAAACTATTAAAGTGTTTTTTAGCAAACTTTAGTGCAGTTTTTTGTAAAGTAATATTATAAATCATAGATTTTTTAGCTAAAAAATCTAAAGCTGCTTTTTTTATATCAAAATAATTATTTTTGTTCTTAAAATAAAAATAGAAATTGTTTAATATAGGCATTTTTTCTTTTTTTTTTTTTTAAGTACTAAAAGGATTTGCAGTATTATAGCTTAGCATTTTTTTTTTTTTTAAGATATAAAATTAGTATAAAAAGTGTAAAAAAAATTCAATATCGGGTAAAAAATTCGGTATTTAGTAGTAAATTAATATTTTAATATTAATATTAAATATATTTAGTATTAAATTGATATTAAATCAGTATTAAATTGAACTTTTTAATGTTAACTTATAATAAATAAATAAAACGAGCTTAGTATTATAAAAGCTAAAGAAAAACAGCTAATATAGTATATATAAAAATATTATATATTTAGAAGAAAATATTAAGCTAAAAAAAAAAAAAAAAAAAAGATTGAGTCTGCGACAACAAGTTCGATTATATATAAATCTTTTCTTTTGTTGTAAATACTTCTTTTATTGTTTCAGTATTGTTTGTTGTGCTCCTATTGTTTGCTTTTAGTACAATAGAGTAGGTATTTGCTACAGAGTGTAGTAAATGTCTTAGTATATTTCCTACGCACTGTCCTTTTATACAGTGAATGCAGTTCAGCTGTAACTTTTATATATATTATAAAAAAACAGTTTTTTTTTAAAGTATATAACTTGTTTATACTGTTTAAAATTATTTTTTTATATAAAAGTAGCTTTATATATATTACAAAAAAACAATTTCTTTTTAAAGTATATAGTTTATTTATATTGTTTAAGATTATTTTTTTATATAAAAGCAGCTTTATATATATTACAAAAAAATAGTTTTTTTTTAAAATATATAGCTTATTTATATTGTTTAAAATTACTTTTTTTTATAAAAATAGCTTTATATATATTATAAAAAAATAGTTTTTTTTTAAAATATATAGTTTATTTATACCGTTTAAAATTACTTTTTTTTATAAAAGCAGCTTTATAATTTTTATAAAAATATAAAAATATATCTTAATAATTTTTTATATTATAGTTATATATTTCGATATTTTTAAAATGTTTATAGTTTTTGTAAAAGCAACAAGTTTTATTTAAAAAAAACTTTTTCAAATATAATTTATAATCAAATATTATACTTAAATAGTAATAATTAATTATATAATATATATATAAATTTATTAATAGTTAAAATATATAATAAATTAAATATAAAAAGTTATATATTTTATTATTAATTTATAGCTTAATTAGTAATAAAGTATTATATATAAATTGTTATAACAAATATCTGATTTTTTTTAGCTGCAATTTAATCTTTTAAATTTTATTACTTATTATATTATAAAAAGCAACAAATATACTATTTTATAAAATTAATTAAATAACTATATTTATATTTTATATAATATTAATATTATATTTGTTTTGTTTATAATTAATTATTGTAATAATAAACTTTATAGTTAAATATTTTAAATTTTAATTAGAAATATAATTAAAATTTTGATTATTAGTAGTGCTTTAATATTTTATTTTTATTGCGATATTATATTGAAAGTAACTTTTAATAATTACTTTTATTAAATAGTTTATAAAAAAAACTAAAAAAAAATATATTTAATTAAAACTAACTTTAAAATATAGTTTATTTATATTTAAGTTTAAAATTTTAGTTTTTAGCTATTATAGCTTAAAATATAGCTGATATATAATTTTATATAAAAACTGTTTAAACATTAGATTTTTTTTGTTAATATTTAATATTATTATAATTTAATTATATTTTTTTAATATTTTAATTTATGTTTTTGTTTAATTAAAAATAATATTGTAATTTTAAAATATTAATTAAGTAAAAAAAACACTTTATTTATAAAATAAATAAAAAACCTTTTTTTTATAATAATTAATTAATAAAATTATTAAATATATATTAAACTTAGCTTAACTAATTTTATAATTTTAAGTGATTTAAAATAAAATGCTATATAATTTATTATATAAGTAATAATTAAATCAGCGATGTTTTTATATAGAGCATCTGTTATAAAGCTAAAAGATTTAACTTTAGAATTAATTTAATAATTACAGCTTTTATTATAATAAAAACTTTTTAACAAAACTTAAGTAAATATTAGTTTATAATATTTTAAAAAACTTTTAAAACTATATATTATTATTATTAATAATTTATTATAGTTTGTTAAATCGATTTATATAATTTAAAATATTTATATTATAAAAAATATAAATCACTATATAGTTTATTAAAATATAAAAAAGCTATTTTAGTTTAGGTTTTTTAGTTTTAAAATTATATTGATTATATTAAATATATAACTATTGCTTTAATAAAACAAAAATAATTAAAGCTATATATCGCTTTATAAAATTTATATAATTAAAACTTAAAAACAAGTTATTTTTTATATAATTTATAATAATATAACTATTGTTATTAAAAATAAAGTTTATATAGTTGTATATTATATCAAAAAAAAAATAAAAAAATCAAAATCTAATTATAGCTAAAGTGTTATTTAATTGCAGTATTTAATTAATTGATTTTAATATTTAATTTAATTTTAATATCTAATTTAATTTTAATATTTAATTTAATTTTAATATTTAATTTAGTTTTAATATTTTTAATTTTAGTTTTTAACTTAGTTTTAATATTTTTAATTTTAGTTTTTAATTTGGTTTTAATATTTAATTTAATTTTAATTTTTAATATAATTAAAAAAAGTTAATAGATATTTTAATAACTTTTTAATATATTACTTTTATACTTTTTTTTTAGTATAAAACAATAAACTAGATTTTTTAAAGTTGTTTTAATATTTATAAAATATTTCTTTTTAAGTTGTTACAAATAAACAAACTTTTAAAAATTTATAAAACTTCTAAGTTATATAAATTAAATTTAAATTGTATTTTTTTTTTTTTATTTATATATAGCTATAGTTATTTTATATCTAGTTGCTTTTTTTTTAGATCAGCTTTTTTATATTTAAACTAGCTAGCTTTTTGTTAATAATATTAAGCAGTTTTTTATTAACAATATTAAATAATTTATTTTTAAAGTTTAAGTTTAAAGCTTTTAAATTATTATAACTACTATAGTTAATATTATATTTTTTATTTTAAATTTTATACTTTTTATTTTCTAAGTTTTATATTTTAATATTATAATTATTTTTGATAGCAGACCTAGTTTATATATTATAGTAATAATTAAATAAATAGTTAAAATAGAAAAAAATAAAAAAACAAAGTTAAAAATAAAAAAAAAAAGCTTTAAATAAAAAAATTATATCGGTAAAATTGTATTAATATAGCAATAATAACTAAAAATAAAAACGATGTTATAATATAAAAAAATAAAACTAAAAAAAAAGTTTTAAATAAAAACGATATTATAATATAAAAAAGTAAAGCTAAAAATAAAAAAAAAAAGCTTTAAATAAAAAAGTTATATCGATATAATAATTAATTAATATTTTTTTCTGCTTTTATTTGCTTTTTTTTATTTTTTTTTACTTTTTTTTACTTTTTGTTAATTTTTATATATTTTTTGCTTTAGCTGTAAAAATATATTAGTATTTAATTAAATATAAACAAAAGTATAAGTTAAAATAGAAAAGTTATAGCAAAAATAACCTAAATAGTAAAAAAAAGTTTACTTAATAGTTTATAGCTTTTTTTATTTAGTTGTTATAAAAACTTAAAGTAATAAAAAATATAGCTTAGATATAACCATGGTTTTTTTAATTTATAAAAAATAAAAGAAATTTTATATTATAAGTATAAATATTATTTATATATTTTTAATTGTTATTTATATAAAACTATATATATTTTATTTATTATATATATTTATATACTATAAAGTTTATATAAAAAGTTTTTAGATTATTTTTTGGTTTTTTATTTTATATCATCGTTTTTTTTTTTAAAACTTTAGATTTATTAAAATATAAAAACTAGCTAAAACTATATTATTATAGATCGGTTTATTTTATTATTTTTATAGCGTTTATTATATTTAATAAATATTTAGATCATTATTTATAAATCAAAAAAAAGTTAATAGATGTTTTTAGATATTAAAATATAAATAAAAAAAAAAAAGTTCTAAAATATATTAAAATAGCTGCAAGCTTTATATAGTAATATTTAGAAATAAGCAATATATATATCTTTTATAGCTTTTGCTAATAAAATAAAAATGATTTTTTATTTTAAGATTTATTTATTTGTTTTAAAGCTAAAATAATAGCGATAATAATAGCGACTTAAAAAAAAATAATAATAAAAATAAAAATATTAATAATATTAAGTATAAAAATAAAACTAAAAATAATAAAAATAGCAATAAAATAAATAATAATAATAATATTAGTAGCAGTTATAATTATATATATATTTTATTTAAATATTTAGTTAATTAAGCACTTAATTAAAACGAAGCTAAGTTTGTTATAGAAAAATAAGTTTAATTTATATTATTTAAAACAAATATAATAAATGTTTGACTAAATAAAACTGATATAAAAACTATAGCTATTATAAAAAATACTATAGATATATATTTAAAAAGAAAAAGATATATTTTTTAAAAAAAGTAAAAATATAAGTATAAAAAATTGTTAAAGTTATTATATTCAAAATTAATAATAGTTATTAATAATAGTATTTATAACTTGTTATAGCTAAAATATAAAAAAGATTGATTTATATAACATATTATTATATTAATTAAAAGATCAAAGTAAATTATATATACTTTTAATATATTGAATTAAAAAATAACTCTATAGATAGTTTAACTAAGCTTTTTGATTATATTAAATATATAAAGTTTATAAAGTTATTAAATCTTAGTAAAAAATAATTGATTATATTGTTAATAATAGCAAAAAGTTAAAGCAAAACTAAGTCTTTATTATTATTTTAATTAAATTTTTTGATTACATTAAATAAAATAACTAATTATATTATTAAAAAAGGTAATTGTTAAATTTTAATAAAATAATTAATTATATTGTTAAAAATAGTAAAAAAATAAACTAAAACTAGGTTTTTATTACTACTTTATATATTAAGTAGTTAATTGTTAAAACATATTTATTAACTAATAGTAGTAAAAAAAAAAGTCATTTTTAACTATTTATTTACAACTTTATTTTTTTAAAAATTTACACTTTTTAATATTTTAAAAGTTATTGTTTTTTATAAAGCTTTTAGTTAATTAAAATATAATTAAAAAGATTAATTAATAAAGTTTTTATTTACTTGTTTATATAATTAGTTCAATTTTTTTTTTTAATAAGTTTTAATAGATTTTTAGTTCTAAGTTCTAGGTTTTAGTATAGCTATTTTTAATTTAAAGTAAAATCAGCTATTATTAAGTTTTATATACTTTTTATAATATTAAAAAATTAAAATCATTGTTAAAAATATTTTCATTTATATATAAATTATATTAAAAAATAATAGTAATAAAAATATTAAAAATAATAGTTTTTAAAAAAAGTAAAGCTATTTTTAGAGCTATTTTAATATGTTTAATTAATTAAAATACAAATATATTAAGCTAATAATTTAATAATATAATTATATACTTTTTAATAAAAAAGAATTAAAAAGTATATTTAATTTCTACAATTGTTTAATTTTACAAAAAATAATAATACCTACAGCTTATTATAGCTAAAATATAAAAAAGATTAAAGTGGTTTATATATTATAATAATAAAATATTTATTAAATAAAAACTAAACTAAATTTTGTGCTATTAGTTTTATTTATATATTTATTCCTAGATATATATACTATTAATAATTTCTTAATATTTAAAAATTGTTATTTATGTTAAATAATAAAGTTTAATAATAATAATTAGCTAATATTATTTTTTGCTTTTATTTATTTTTATTTACTTTTTTTTACTTTTTATTAACTTTTATATATTTACTTTATTTTAAGCTTTGTTTTAATATTATAAATAAATATATTATAGTATATTCAATTTTTTTTAAGCTAATAAATAATAGTTATATAAACTAAGTTTTAACAATTTTTTATAAAAAACTATTTTATAAAATAGCTGCTAGTTTAGTTATAATAAAGTTAGATTTATTATTACAAATTATTTTTAAATATAACTTTTATAATATAGCAGTTTGCTATACTTTTTTTATTTTCTTTTTTTTGTTATAATTAATATATTTTGCTTAAATATAGCTTTATAAGCTAGCAATTTTATTAAAACTTTTGATATAGCTATATAGCTAACAGATAAAAGCTAGATAATAAAAATTATTTTACTTTTATATAACTAGGTCGAAAAATTCTGCTTAGATAGCTTTTAGTAATAAAAAGAACTAATTTTCAAATATTAGATATTAGTACTATAAAAACTAAGCAAAAAATATTTAGTAAAACTTATATATTTATTTAAAAATAAATACTTAAATAATATATATTTTAAATATAATAAACAAAGTATGCTATATAGCTATTATTAATAAAGCAATAGTAAAATATAAAAAATATAACAGTTTATTTATATTAGATATAATAAATTATAAAAATAATATTTTAGTAAAATATTTTTGCTATAAATTTATGAAAATAATATATACTTTTAATATATTTAATAATAAATATTATATAAAATTAGCTTATATATAAAATAAAACAAGTTTATATAAAATAAATTATAACATTTATATAAACTATTTTGCTGTTAATATAAGCTAGATTTAAAAAAAGTATTAAACTAAACTTTAATTTATAGCTAGTTTTTAAATTATATAATTATATAAACTAAAGTAATTATATAGTTATTATATTTATATATTTATAAGCTATATTAATGTTAACTTTAATAAAAATAATATATTTTTTTAACATTTACTATATAGTTAAAGTTAACAAAAGCATAATTTTTAAACTTTAATAAATTAGCAAAAGCTTCTAGTTTAAATATTTGCTAATTTTTAAACTAAATAATATATATATTTAAATAAGATATACTTAGCCTTTATAACACTATTAATTAAAATATATAGCTTTTTAAATGGTTTTTTTTGCTTTAAAACAGCTACTAAATACTTTTAATCTAGCCCAGATACTTTTTAAAAACAACTATATTATATATTAATATAACATTTTAAAAACAAATATGCTTTAAAAGCTCTTTAACTTTTAAATAGTTTATATTATATAGGTCTTTTTTATAAGTTATTTACTTTAGATCTAAAAAAAGCACCGATAGTATTAGCAATACTGCTATATAAGTTATAAATATTTCCAACATTTAAAATATTAGCAAAAGCAAAAATATATTAAAAGAAGTACTAATATCGATATTAATATCAACTATTACTATATTTAACAATTAAGTTTTATTAATATAGCTTTTAACAGTTAAAACTAATAGATATACTTAAATAATAAATATTGATATTTTGTTATATTTATTTTATTTATATTATTTTTAAATATATTGTAACAAATTAACTGCTTTTATAAAATTTAAGTTATAAAAAGTACTTTTGACTATTATATTGTATATATATTAACAGCTTAGCTTATAGTATTTCTAGATTTATATATTTATTTTAGCAGTTGAAAACAAGAAAAATAAAATATATAATTAAATAAATAAAAATAATAACATTTTTAAAAAAAAAGCTATATTATAAAAAATAGCTAGTACTAAAAAAAAAGCAACTAAAAAACAACTAACTTTTTTTATTAAGACTTGCTGTTTTTTTGCTATGTTTTTTTTTTATTTATTATTATTAAATTATAATATTAAATATTTTTATTTTAAAAATAAAATATAAAATATATTAAATAATATAAGTGATTTTTTTAACTTTTAATAATAAAGCTAGTTTAATATTATTTAGTTATTTTAAAAACAACAATAAACTAAATATATTTTACTAGCTGTTTTAAATAATATAAAAAGTAATAACAACTAAATTAATAGTAGCTTTTGCTTAAAACTTATAATATAAGCATTATTTAAAGCTTTTTTATTTTTGGTTTTTTTAGTTTATTGCTAATATATTTTTATATTTTAAAACAACAGTTTAAATTATAAAAAAACTATTTAAATTTATAGCTTATTTACTATAGCTATTTTATATTAAAAAAAAAACTATAGCTTATAGCTTATTACTATATTATATAAAAAAATAAACTAAATATAAATATATTATAATATATTATTTATTTAAATTTACACTATTGCTATTAGTTAAAACTCCAGATAACAAATTATAATATAACATTTTTTATTTTTTATAAAACTTTAGATAACAAAAACTATTTATATCAGTTAAACAAACAAATATTATTACTTTATTATTTGCTTTTTATTTTTTATTATATAAGCTTATAGAAAAAAAGTAAATACTGAAACAAATATAACAAATATAAACTGTTTCTTTTAATTTAAATATATATAGCTTAATCAACCGATATATTGTATAATTTAAAAAGTTTTCAGTATATTAATTTATTTTATTTTGTTAGTTTAGCTTTAATTAAAACTTTATAAGCTATAAATTTAGTAACTATTATTTCTATTAATAATATATATTAATTAGCAGTGCTTTCTCCTTTTTGTAACAAATTTATAAACTTTTAAATATTAGTTTTTACTAGCTTATATATAAAGCTTTATTAGCTGTTTCAATATTTAATATATCGATATAAAACCGATATATAACTATATATATATTTTAATATAAAATAAAGTAATATCTGTAAACCTTTAGATATTAGTTTTTACTAGCTTATATATAAAGCTTTATTAGCTGTTTTAATATTTAATATATTAATATAAAACTAATATATAATTATATATATATTTTAATATAAAACAATATTTATAAACTTTTAAATATAAGTTTTTATTAGTTATTTTAGTATTTAATATATTAATATAAAACTAGTACATAATTATATATATAAAACTACTTTAGTTTTTAAAAAGTTAAATAAACTAAAAAAAAACTAAACAAAAGGTCTAAAAAAATAATATTTTATAGTTATTATAATATAGCAAAAAAATCGTAAACAAATCATAAAATATTTTAATTTAACTAGCTAAAACATTGTTTTAGTATTTAATATATTAATATAAAACTAGCATATAATTAAAAAGTTAAAAAAACTTAAAAAAAATTAAATAAAAAGTTTAAAAAAATAATATCTTATAATATTATAATATAAAAAAAAAGTCGTAAATAAGTTATAAAATATTTTAGTTTAGCTAACTAAAATAGCTTTATAGTTTATTTATAATATTATAAACTTTTAGTTTAGCTAATTAAATATTATTTAATAAACTATATTATTACTATAAAAATTATATTATTTTTTAATATTAAATAGTTTTAAATGCTTATATATATAAAAATATAAACTATATTTTATAAAATATCTAAAATATTATTAATTTAAAATGTTTATACTATTATTATTAAATAAAAACAAAATAATTTATATAAACAAAATAATTGTTTATTTTTTTTTATAATAATTGTTTAGTTTTTTTTATATTTTATAAATATTTGCTCTAGCTATTAAACAGCTTATTTTTTAAATTTTTATTTAAAGTTCAACTTTATTAAAAAACTCTGTTACAAAACCCTGCTATAATAATATATTTTTTTAATTTTTACAATATAAATAAGCTTTAACAACTGTTTTTTATTTTATTACTATACTAAAACTAATAAATAATACTACAAATAATATATAAACAGCTTTTTGTTTTAGTTGCTATTAAAATCTGATTTAGTTTAAAATGCAAAATTAAAAAGTCAACTTAGCTAATTTTTACTAAAATCTAAATATAATCTATTAAAATATAGCTTATAAACTAGCTACTGCTTTAAATATATAAACTAAACTATAGCAATAAATACTACTATATAGTTATTACTAAAATAAAAAATAGCTTTTATTTTAAACTAAACTAATTTATTAAAAAAAAAATAGTTAAAACTAAAATAATATAAAATAAATATAAAATAATATAGCTTAATTAAATAAAAACTTAGTTTCAGCTATATTAAAATAGTAACAAATTTAAAAAAATATTTAAAACAATTATAAAAATAACATATATTTTTCGATTTATTATATTTAGCTCTATAAATAATCGATTTATATTTTTATTATTAGCTATACTATAAAATAAAAACAGTCGACTTAAAGCTACTGCTTAAAATAAAACATATTTTTTTAAAAAGCTGCAACAGTTAATAAATCAAAAAAACTAAATCAATAATAATTTAACTAGCTATAAATATAAAACTTATTTATTAAAAACTAAAGTTTAAAATAAATTAAATAATTAAAATATTATAATATTAAATATATATTCGATATTTATAGTTAATATTATCGATAATAGTTTATATAAAAAAATATTAAAAATAAAAAGTCAAAAAAACTAGTTTAATATTTAAATGTTACAAATATTAAAAAAAATATAAAACAATAAAATAATAGCTTCAAAAAATAAAATAGTTTTTATATATTATATTAAATTAAAAAAACTTTTTAATTTAATTTTATAACTTTAATAAAAAAGCTTTTAACTTAGTTTTAAAACTATATTATATATTTTTATTATTAGTTTAATTAAAATATATTTAAAAATATAAACTATTTATATTATCTTTTTTATTGTTATTTTAAAATTACAAGCTTTTTTATTGCTATTTTAACAAAAATATTATTTTATTTTTATTTTATTATAATTTTATTACTATTACTTTATTAATTATTATAATATATTTACTTGCTTTTAGTTTAATTATTATTTTAATTGTTGCTATTGTTATATTTATTTTAAATTATTTATAATAATTGATTTTTAATAATAAATATTCGATTTTAATATATTTACTATAGTTTTTACTAATATAATATATTTTATAATAAAAGTTTATTTTTGTTATATTTATAACAATATTACTTTATTAGTTTAAAATTTAAATATAAACTTATATTTTTATTTTAAGTTATAGCAAAAAACTTTTATAAAAATAATTTATAAAACTTATAAAAATATATATTTTTATTTTATAATAAATAAAACATCAATAATAAATATAAATCTACTAAATAATATAGTTATTATTTTAATATTTTTTTAGTTTAAAAATAAATATAACTAAATGCTATATAAAAAAAAACAAATATTAAACTTTAATTTTAAACAAAAAACTAAATAAAAAGAAAAAATATAATAAACTGTTATATTAGCTGTAACAAAAACATATATATTTTATAAAATATATATACTATATTAAATTTTTTAATAGCTATAAATGCAATATCTATTTTTTTTATTAAATTATAATTTTATATTTTTAATAACAAGTTATAAACTAGTAGTTATAAGTATATATTTACAAAAGCTTAATATATAATTAATATTAAATTATTTTAGCAATAAACAATATAATAATTAGCAAAATCTTTTATATTATATATATATCTTTTTTTTATTTTGTTTATTTTTTATATTTATATTTTATTTATTATATTTTTTTAAAATATTTATTTATTATTTTTAATAAATTAAAAATATCAATTAATAAATAAATTTAGCAAAAAAATTTAATAAATAAATTATATAAATATTAATTATAAAACTTTAAATATAACGCTAGCTTAATAAAACAGAATATATCAACTTTTAATTATAATATTAGCTCTTTAGTTATAGCATCAAACTTTTTTTATAATATAATTTAGCTAAATCTTAAAGTTTTTTTTTTTTTTAATACTTATTTAATTAATTATTATATAACTATATAAATATATCTATTTAATTTAATATATTAAATTATATTAAATCTTATAGTAAATAAAAAGCTATATTTAAATATTATATTTTTAAGCTTTTTTTATAATAATAATATATATTAGTTGCTAGCACTTTTTTTTTTTTATAACAACTTAGCTTTTTTTATAAATATTTTATAATCGGCTTATATAGCTGTTTTAAATCTTATGTTTTTTTATATTAAAAATAATTATTAAAAAATAGCAGAAATTATTTAATTTGTTTTAAAAACTAGTTATATTTACTTTTAGCATTTATTTAATATTTAATATAAAAAAGTTGCTACTTTAAATATAATTATAAAAAAAACTAGTTAATTATTTAAAATATAATATAATAAAAATATTTGCTATTATATTGTTAGTTAAATCTAGTTTAAATATAAATATACCGATATATTTATATTAACAACTATAAATTAAATATTAAAACTAAAAAATAAACTAATAAACTTTGCTTTAAATAAACTGCTTTTATTAACTTTTATAAACTTTAATAATAAAATTGTTATATTTTTATAAAAAATTAATTTTAAACTAAAAATTATAAAGCTTATAATTAGCTATAGCTTTATTTATATTTTACTAAATTTAACTTTTAAAAATTACATTTATTACTTTATTAAATTTATTATTTTTAACAGCTTTTTAATATTTAATTGCTTATTTTAATAGCTTAAACTTTAGAACTAAATTATTAATACTAATAATATAACTATCTAGTTTTTAGTTTATAATATAATAAATTATATACTTAATATATACAAAAATGTTGCTATAACATAAGCTAGATACAATAAATAAACAAAAACCTTTGCAGCAAAAAAAAAGATTTTATTTAAAAATAAATTAAATCTTTAAAAAATCGGTATAAATAACTAAAAGCTAATAAATACTTTATATAATATATTAAATATAACATAAAAAATCAAATATTAGCAAAATATAAAAAAATGTATAGTTTAATAATATTTAAGTCTTTTATTTAATAATAAAAACACTGTTTTTACTTAATATATATAGCTATTTAATATATATAGCTATTTAAAAATAATATATTAAATATAACAAAAAACTTTTAAAATATTATAAAATATTATAACATTTAAATACTATATTTAATATATATAGCTATTTTAATATATAAATAAAAATAATATATAAATATTTAAAATATATTTATAAATACAACATATATAATTTATTATAAAAACTGTTTTTTTATTACTTATTTTTTTCTGTTTTTTTTTTTTTATTTTGATTGATTATTATACTTTTAACTTAAAATACAATATAATTATTTACTATTTATTAATGCAAACTTTTTATATTTTTTAAATATTTGTTAAAATAACAGTTTTATTTAAGTTTATTTTTAAAAACTTTTTAAAAAAAAACTAAATATAAATTAAACTAAAAAATATCGAAAAAAGCCTATTAATTAACAATAAAACAGTCAAAGTTTTTAAAACAAAATATATTATATATAAGTTGCAAATTTTATAATATTTTTAAACTAATATAATAAATAGCTTAATTACTTTTAATATAATAAATAGTAATTATTATATCGTTATTTTATAAAGTTATTTAAACGATATAAATTAAACAATTAATAATATTTTTAAAATTAGCTTTATTAAAGTTATTTTTAAATATTAAATTTAAACTAAAAACTTAAATAATATAAATTTAATTAATAAAAAAGTAATAAAGTTATTGTATTAAATTATATAATTTAAAGTTAATTATTTTAAAAATATTAAAACACTTTTTTTTATTCAAACTTTAAATTATAAAAAAAAATAGCTTTTGCTATAAAACTAGCGATTTTAGTTACTAAATATAATATTTTTAAAAACTTACTTATTTTAAAGCTTTAAGCTATTACATATAACTTTTTTACTGCTAAAAATATATATTTAGATTTTTTGTTGCTACTATATAACTAATTTTTAATAAATATTAAAAGTTTAATTATTTTAACTTTAAACTCTGCTTTTATAAAATTTAAAAAATAAAAAATTTTAAATACTTACTATATAAAATATATTTTAAATTAAAACTTTTATATTTTTATAAGTTTATACTTAAACTTTTTATTATTAAATAAATTTTATTTAAATATAAATAACTTTAACATTTAAGCTTTAGTTTTAATATTAAAAAAGCTTAAAAAATAAATA
This sequence comes from Nemania diffusa, assembly GCA_038501195.1. Lineage (NCBI taxonomy): Eukaryota > Fungi > Ascomycota > Sordariomycetes > Xylariales > Xylariaceae > Nemania > Nemania diffusa. Next base: position 191,566 of record JBBPUQ010000010.1, on the reverse strand, counting down.
TAATTTTTTTAAGCTTAATTAAAATTATATAAAAAAAATATTTAAGCTAATATTATTTTTTTTATTATTTAAAGTATATATTTTTATATTTTGCTATTACAATATAACTAATACTATATAAACAGAAATAACTTAAATATTATATATTTAAACTTAACTTTTAAACAAAATAAAAATATAAAAACTTTAAACACTAGCTTTATATAATATTTTAATTAATTAAACTTTATTAGCTTTTATAGCTATATAAACTAAGCTATTAATAGCACTTATATAAAAAACAAGCTTTATAATAACATATATATATCTTTAAAGCTACAAAATTGCAAAAATAAAACTATATTTATAATATTTTCTTTAAAATTATATTAAAAACTTTTAAAACTATTGCTAATAAAAAAGCTTACTAAAGCTAATTTTTTTTTTTAAAAGTATTTTTATATATAAACATTATTTTTATTTTATTTTTTAAATTTAAACTAAATACTTTTATAACAATTTTTTTTTAAATTAAAACTAATTTTTACTTTTTAATTTAAATTCAACTTTTTTTTTAAATTTAAACTAATTTTTATTTTCAAATTTAAACTAATCTTTTTTATTAAAAGTAAAACTTATTTTATATTTAAATTTAAACTAATTTTTGTTTTTTAGTTTAAATTTAACCTTTTTTTCAAGTTTGAACTGATTTTTTTTATTAAAATTAAAACCTATTTTATACTTAAATTTAAACTAATCTTTATTTTCAAATTTAGATTTAACCCTTTTTTTAAATTTAAACTAATTTTTATATTAAAGTTTTTATTTATTAACTTTTAAAATTTACCTTTTTTATATATTAAAGCATTTACTTTAAAAAAAAGCCTTTAAATCAAAAATCAATTATATAATCTATTAATAATATTTTTAATATTTTTGAAATAATTATTTTTAAACAGTTTTATATAAATTTTTATTTAATATTGATTAGCTATATTATTAAACTATTTAATTATTTAAACTATTTAAAATAGATATAAATAATATTAGTAAAAAAGTACTATTCTATATATAGCTATATTAATTCAAGACTTTATACCTATGTTATACAAAAGCTTAAAAAAAAGTAGACTTTTTTTCTAATAAAACAATAAATTATAATTTACAATTGTTATTAACAAGCTTATATCAAACTAAATATATATATTTTTTAATACTTATAATATTTTATAAATTTTTTATAACAATTTTTATTATTTTTATAATATATAAATAAAACAATTTTAATAAAATATAAAAGTTAAAATATATAATAAATAACTTTTAGCATATAAACATATTTTATTTTATTATAATAAAATAATTTTATTAAAACTAAAAAATTTACTAATTTATTTAATATACTTTTAAATTTATCTAATTATATTAAGTTTTAAAATTTCTGCTATTTTTTTAATAATTTTAACATTTAGTTTTAATTGCAACTTTAAATATCTACTTTTTTAATATCGACTTTAATATAATAATTTGTTAAATTTAATATTATTATTATTTTTTTATTTAATATCTATTAAATATATTTTTTACTAGTTTTAATATATTGCTATTAATAATATAAAAACTTTTTAATTATTTACTTGTTATTTTAATAAAAGCATATTTATTTTCTTGCTAAAAATAAACTATTAAAACTAAAAACATTTAATACTTTAGATTTATATTTTTTAAACTTAAAATATCTAAACTATAAAAATAACAACTTTTATTTTTTTTAAAATTATAAATTTATTAAAAAATAACAAAATATACTTTTTATTTGTTACAAAAATTACTAGCATATTAAATTAAACAAAAAATCTAATTAAAACAATTATAAAAATATTCTAAAAAATAATATAGTATTAAAATAATATTAAAAACTTTTAAATATAAATATTTTATTTATAAAATCTAGCGTTAAATAAAAAACTATAAAAAAATAAATATAATACTTTTAAATAATAAATAAATAAATCTTATAATAAAATATGCTACACTATTATAAAAAAAAATATAAAATCAAAAATAAAAAAATAAAAATAATTAAGTCATTTATTTTATTTAATATAGCTAACTTATAGTTTTAACATTTGATCTAATTAAAATTATACAACTTTTTTAATATACTATAAAATTAAATAATATATTATAACTTAAGCTATTTTTTTATTATAATATTATTTAATATTTAAATATATTATCAAATTATATTTAAAACTATAAATCAATAAAACATCTAAAAAACTTTTAATATATAAATAATTAATATTACCGGCTTTAACAGTATTATTTATTACAAGTTAACTAACAAAAAAATAACAGCTACTTAAATAATAGTTAGTTTATATAGCTTTTTAATAAATAAATTATTAACTTTAATATTTATTAAAAATATAAAATTTAATAAAGCTGTTAAATTATTTAAAATAAACAAGTAAATTAATAAATAGTTATTTTTGCTTACAAAAACTAATCTTTTTAAATTAAAAAATAATAATATAGTATCTAGTATATATATAAAACTTATATTTATAAAACTTAATATATTTCAGTTTATAATTTAATGTTTTTATAAAATTTTTGTTCTATTTAATTTAAAAGCAGCTTTTAATAAAATATATTAGTTAGCAAAATATAATATTTTAAAACTTTTTATAAATATAGTAGCAGAAATTAAAAAAATAATATATATATATTACTATTAAATCTAGCTAATATATAGCTTTAGTATAAATTAACTAAAATATTAATTAAATATTAATTATTTTATTAATAAAATAACAAACTATATATATAAGCTAAATATATAAATAAAAAAAAAGCTTAATATAAAAAAAAACTTTTTTAATATAAAAAAAAGCTTAAGTTTTTTTTAAAACAATTTTAGCTTAATTAAAGTTTTTAAATATAAAACTATATATTAAAAAAATAAAAATATTAAACAGTAAATTTAGCTTTAAATATTATTTAAAACTTAAAATAGTTTTATAATAAAATAAACTCTTTATAATAAAACAGATTTTTATAATAAATTTTTATTTAAAACTTTTTATAAAAATAAACTTTTATAATAAACTTTTATAACATATAAATATTATTTAAAACTTAAAATAGCTTTATAATAAAATAGACTTTTTATAATAAAACAGATTTTTTATAGTAAGACAGACTTTCGCAATAGATTTTTGTTTAAAACTTTTTATAAAGACAGACTCCTGTAACAGACTTCCAAAACAAGTCTTCAGAGCTGAGATCTTGCTAAAAATAGAAAATCAAGCCTCCAGAGACGTGAGGACTACAACCGCTGGAGTCAGTAATTACTCTTTTGCGTAGTTCTACAGCTCTCGAAACATGCTCCCGAGACATTTCGGGAGCTCTCAAGTTACTAGAAAGGGAAGAAAATGACTCCAGCGGTAACTCACTCAGTTCTGGCTCCCGGGCCTTAAACTCATGCCGCCTATCGCCGGATGCCCACTACAACCGCTGGAGTCAGTAATTACTCTTTTGCGTAGTTCTCTCGAAACATGCTCCCGAAACATAACCCCGAGACATTTTGGGAGCTCTCAAGTTACTAGAAAGGGAAGAGAATGACTCCAGCGGTAACTCACGACAACGACGACGAGGCTTTCCAGCTGCTTCATTTGTGCCAAGGCCTTGAATACGGAATTCCAATTGCAGAGGGGCTCGGGGGCCGTGACCTCAAGCGAGATATCCCAAGCCTGAGGATGGCTGTCGTAGTACTGTGAGTAGCCTCCGCTGAGGTGAAAGCCAACTTCGAGGCTAGTCATGGCGGCAACGCATTGGGGCAGTAGAAGGGTGTCTGCCTGCGTGAAAAATTCCTTGCTACTGCCCGCTGACCCGAAACCGAAACCGAAACCGAACGTGTTCGCAGAATACAAGAGGTTAATGGATTCCAGATATCTGCCCCCAGGGAAACACATGATCGTTAGCAGCCATGACCCTTACACAATGTCACAGAGAGCTGGTAAATGGATGGACGGTGTATGAGGCTCAACCTACGATCTTCGGCATATCAGAGGCACATTCAAGAGCTTAGGGATATGTCGCCAATATGGAAGTTGTATGTTTTCCTGCTGGACTAACTTTCCCTTTCTCACTGCTAGATATATTTTCCGGCCACCAATGGCGTGTCGCCAGATTTGGGCTCTGACTTCGGCGGGTAGGCAGAACAGGTCACTCTGGGCCTGCATCTCCGGCAACATATGGTTCGTCGGTGTGCGTGGTGGTCTCTCTCTCGTAGAGACTGACGAAGGCGTCGCTGGCTTGGTAACCTGGGGAGTCGGTGACAGAATCCGGTGTAGCTCCTCTATCTCACGGGGGGTCAAGGGTGCATTGACCTTTCCAGATGCGTCGAGGAGAGCCCGGGCCTCTGCTGTAGATAAAGTATTCGCTTCGCATTTTTGACGCAGATCCGTCAGCGTCTTAAAATCCCCGGCTGATCCTTGTTGGGAGTGGCTCGGCGTGGTCGACGATTTGCGTCGCGAGAAGCAGCAACGCAGATAGTCCATGATTGAGAACGATTATGAAGGAATGACACGGGATAGTACAGCAGTAGGTACTCTCGTGAGATATGATACCGGATTGCGATGCCTCCTACCCACCTAGAATCTAGGTAGTCGTAAAATACACAAGACTCGAGACGCGAAAGAGAGGGGGGCAGCCACGAGTTAAAAGCAACACCTCATCTTCACTCGCAGCCTGCATCATGCACGGTCGTAGCTTGATTGTGGTACTGTCCTTGGCTCCCAGCTGAACCGATCATTGACCTGCAGCTAACATCGCGACCGGATCCACTACAGCAGGTACCGTATGAACTTGAGCTAGGTGTATCAGCTGAAAACTGCATGACACACGGCACCTACGGTGCATAACTAGACGAAAATTACAGTCAGCGCGCCAATGCAGACCAGATCTGGCCGGAATAACCAGACAGGCAGACACTCGTCGTCGATGCAGCTAACAACTACGGCATTCTTGCATCGGTCGGGCTGCTGGGAGCTTTTGGTCAGACTAACACGAACCTTACCTCCTAGGTAGGTAGTTATGGAGAAAGAAGGGGGGGTCTTGAGTGCTCCTGTGCCACTCACTCGCGGCGGCAGCGAACAAGCTACTGACACCGACCTCCTCCCGCCTCATTATAGCCGTATCTAAGCCCTGGCTTCCCTCTGGTATACTCCCTGCAATAGGGATTGCCGGACGCAATAGATAGCTAATGACTAGTAGATGCCAACTTGGAACTTTGTAACTCGGAGTTATCTAGTTGGGCTAAAGGATGATCGCTAAAGAGATTTGGTGTTACGCCTGTCCCGGTAGCGCTTATTTTTTTGGTTTGTGGCTTGCCCCGTAAAGTACCGTACGGCTGGGCCACATTTTAAGCAGTACATAAGTACGAGGTAGGTAGGTACATTCACGTAGGCACGCTACTTGCCAAGAATGTTTGTAGCCGGGTGCCAAGGGGGTAAAGTTTGAGATCGATAGTTATGTACCTAGGTACCTACCTGGTATCCGACCTCCTAGCTAATGTTAGCGGATTATATTATTGTACAGTGCAATAACACATTCCCTGCCTGCCTTTGAATCTCACAAAACACTATGAACAACGTATGCAATAAATTCAAACAACACTATCCGATTCAAACTCAGTCGTCTCGCTCTACGCCCAGCACATATGAGACATTTTGAGGTGCTGTGTCATGGGGACCAGTGGCGCGGCTAAGAGATGGCTTTTCCTGACAAGCCCATAGCACACTTGCTGGGCTCAAGCGGTGAGGAACCCTTTTCACGTCAACTTGGCTCTCAGGGGTGTGCATGCACGGCACAGACAGACTTACCATACACTACCTACCTACCTATCTATCTACCCAGGGGAGGGACTATGTAACTAACCGCGATTCCCAGGCCCGGTCCACGCCCTCGCCTACTCAGCTCCGTACTCAGGATCCGAGGGCAAATTCGTGCTAGCGGGGTCCGCCGACCGCTCCATCAGACTGTACAACCCACAGCCTAACACTACTACTAACCACCACCATCACCCGTCGTCGTCGTCGCACCTCTCCAAGAAGAGCGCAGCAGCAGCGGCCCCGCCGGCGGTGCCCGAGGGCCACCTCGTCCAGACGTACGCGGCACACGGCTACGAGGTGCTCTCGCTGCGCGTGGCGGCCGACAACGCGCGCTTTGCCTCTGCTGGCGGCGACCGCGCTGTGTTCCTCTGGGACGTCGCGAGCGCGCAGACCCTGCGGCGCTTCGGAAGCAGCGGCAGCGGCGTTAGCGCTGGCGGCGCGCAGGGCGGGCACACGGCGCGCGTCAACGCCGTCTGCTTCGCCGGCGACGGCGACGCCCTCGTCGTCAGCGGCGGGCTCGACGCCAGCGTGCGCGTCTGGGACGCCCGCAGCCGCGCGCCCCGGCCCGTGCAGGTCCTCGCCGAGGCCAGGGACGCCGTCTCCGCCGTCGTCGCCCGCGGCCCCGAGATCGTCGCCGGCAGCGTTGACGGGTGCGTCCGCACCTACGATGTCCGTGCGGGACGCTGCGTCACGGACTCGCTCGGCCCGAGTGTGACGAGCCTGTGCCTGGCGGAGAACGGGAAGGCGGTGCTGGTGAGTGGGCTGGATAGTAAGCTGCGGCTTTTGGACAGGGAGACGTGCGAGTACCGCCAGACGTATGCGGATCCGGGGCGGAAGAACGAAAGTCTTCGGGTGCAGTCCATTTTGAGTAGGGAGGATCAATATGTTATTACAGGCGACGAGATGACGGGGAAGCCAGGCCAGAACGCCGAGGGCAGGGTCTGGGCTTGGGATTTTCTCACAGGCGAGCTGAAGGCTACGTTACGCGTGCCCTGGGGTCCGACCGGGTTGGAACTTAAGAAAATCATTGGTAAGGATGGCAAGGAGAAGGAGCGCACTAATGTCATTAGTTGCCTGGCCTGGAGGGAGGGCGGCAAAGAAGACCAGTTCTGTGTCAGTGGGACATCTGGTATTGTTACCGTATATGGTTGCAGCTGAGACTGTTCACCTAATACAATTGTATCACCATATTTATACTCGTCGCACCGTCACTTGGGGGCATTACTGACTTGAAGGTCTCGCTGGGTTATTCGAAAATTTCTACTTTGACATGGCGTAAATCGTTGGCAAGGCATATCTGTACAGGGATTAATCTCATGCCTGGCTTTTCACCTGAACGCCCCGTTCTATGCGCCAAAAACATCCTAATGCCAAGCCTACATATGCGTCCGGTTACACAACTACCCAGCTCTTGGTGCACTACCGAACAAGTTGGGAGTATCCCAAAAATATCAAATATTAATCCATGTGGGCATATTTGAACCAATTTGGCCGGCAATCTTCCTTGTTTAGCCACTGTTCGCCGTCCGTGAGACGCCCAGCTTGACATCCTCTACACTTAGGGGAGTTGGGGCAGTTGAAGAATGGGATATGTTGATATCCAATGTCTCGGAACCTAGTTCGCGTATTGATTAGTGCTGGTCAACTTGAGAAGAGCAAGCACTCTTAACTTACCAGTGGATCTTATTCTTGTCCTCAAACAATCCCAGAGCAATACTATGGACTGGCGCATCGCCCCACCGTTCGTAGAAGAAACCACCTGCTCGGTCTAAATGGTTGAAGTACTCTTCATAAACTGGGCTTCTCCAGAAGTTCATGTCTGCGATTTCAAAGTTTGTCCAAAAATGGCAGGTCGAGTAACCGTTAGCCATCTCGTTATGAACGGGTCGGCGTGTCCTGTCGGTCAACCAGCCTTGAGCATTATTTTCGTGAATATAGCCGGGATTCTCGGCAAGAAACTTGGTCGTTTCAGGCCAGAGGGTTGGGATCGATTGCGGCGCATCGTATAGAGAGATGGTAAACCCGTAGGTTTTGTTGTTGTCCTGCATATATCGGAAGACATCGTAGTCAACGTCGCAGAAGAAGTGCACTTTAGGCTCGACTCGCCAGTAGTACTGTATGTCGGCGAGAGCAGGGTGTTTGTAGAAGAGACCACTGTTCCATCGACACATTTGGTGGTATGAGAGCATGCTCGCGTATTGGATGTCGTTTTCTTCGAGGATTTTGACGGATTCGGCGAAGAGATCATCGTTGATCCACGATGGCTTCTCCCAATGTTCTTTGGGAATCACCTCTATCAAATTGCGTTAGTACGTAGCAGTTGCTTCAACGAAATGGTGGCCGTACCATATCGGCATTCCGCCTTTGTTGCGGCGCTTGTTTTACGCTTGAATTCCGTAGTGAACGGAACGTCGTTGAAAAAGGTCCAGGGATAGTTGAACTTGTGGTTCCATGTTCGCTCCAAATCTTGCATCGACTGGAGCATTCCCGAGAGCTCCTCGTTGCGGACCAGCGCCAGGAGGGTCGCAGGAATTCGGGCGGTGCCGGCTTTGCCTGGCGCGTAGGCATCGGAGGTTCGTACTAGATTTCCTGGGGGTTCTCCCGTAGCTTTGCCATTTGTCAGTCGGTGCGTGGAGAGAATACGTAGATAGGCTGGAACTCACGATCTAAATTAGGATCCCTCTCAAAGGTGCCGTGGAAGTCGGCATTGGTACTGAGACTTGCGCGGTCATGAGCAGCGCCCTCGCTGGGTTGATATATGCTGTAGAAGCAGAAAATGAGAACGAAAAGGGCGGCAAGCGCTAGAGCGCGAACTGGCCTCGCTATGGCCATTGTGATATGCTATAGTTTGTTACACATATATTCGGAATAATGTGTGGTTGAGAGACGGAGAGGACCGCCAAGGCGATGAGGATAATAATAAATAAAAAATCAAAGTCAGCGATGGAATTTGCGACCGTAGAGGTGGTAGCCAAACTCTATAATTATGGTAAACAGAGCCAATAGTGATAGACAGATGCGAGGCCCAAGTGTATCGCATACACTAGAATGCGATAGGAAAGGTTACGAAGTTTAAATTTGTACAGTTGAATTGAGAGAAAGTTTAGTTGTTTCAACTGTTTCAACTTCACTTTGCGTCTAGGTAATGAAAGATAAGCCACTACGTACCTAAGGTATCTTGACTAGGGTTAAGTACAGAGATACCTCATCAAAGCGGGAATAGGGGGGAGGGGGGAATAGTATACATAAGCATGTTGTATAGTGCTTAATGAATATGAACACGTTGTTGTAGGGGCTCCTTTAGGTACCTACCCCCAAGGCAAGTACCTGTCACAATACTTATACATGCCTTTAGGTACCTTAGGTAGGTAGGTACCTTATGTAGTTACCTACATATGTATAATAGTGCCGTAAGCACAGTGCATATAATCCTTGCCGATGTGTATATACTGTATACTGTAAGTGTCCCCATCTAACCATTCATAGGCAGGACGCGCCCACCTTGACGCGTGTTGCTAAATCTATTAAGCATCACGCATGCAGCATAGAGCAGTACAGTGAATCTAGTACCTACCTATCTATCAGCAGGGGAAACGTTGCAAAGCCGATGGATTTTATCACACTCGACAAGACATCGCGATAAGTCTAACAATCATCAGTCCTGCCTATATTAGGAATGATCAAACGGAAGCGGAATGATGGCCTTTCCTGCTAAGCTAGGTAGCTTAACTGATGAGTTGATCGAAGTCATAACTTCTACAACTGCACAAGTGGGTTTTACTTATTCTTTAGTAGAGACGTCAAACATACCGGCAGACGGCTGATTCATCCTAGACTGACCCCGCGCGCTATGATGCATGGAAAGAATCAAGTCTACGGAGGCTTCGCCAACATAGCTTTCTCCGGACCAACCAGTTTGAAGTGTATTCCGCTCTCAACGGCTATGAAGAAAGATTTCATGTTTTGAATCGTGACGGTCTTGCTGGTGCGTTAAGAGAGCGTCTAGATGCCCTTGCACAATGCTCGAACAAATGGACGCCTGATGTACTTCATTTACTGCTAAAGCTAGCAGACCAACCGGTTCAAAAATCAAGTCTGAATGATCTTGAATCGCTGAAACAGCCGAAAGAGACTCCCGAGCTAAAGTTGAAATGGAGCGATATTGCCAAGGAAGAGGGATGGGACAGTGACGGCGAACTTTGGCGGAATGTTGACTTCGCCGGGTATAGCTCTGATGATAACTATGATAACCAATCTGCTACGTCGACACAGTCAGAAGACACATCGTTATCCAGCATCGAAGCTCGCCATCGTAAACAGCCTACAGATTATCTGGAGACATTACAAGGCCACTTAGAGCTCGATGGAATCCGCAAGAGTCAAGCATGGAGGCATAGAAAACTAGCTGCGAACCCCATCACCAAGTCTCAGAAGATCGTCATCACAGAGATCCAGGCAATTCGAGAAATTCTCTTTATGCTAGGTGGTCTTGAGAACGGTCTATTCGATAGTCAAGGGAAGCCTTTGCCCGATATTCAACTCTCACACGCCTCTTCACAAATCTTTAAATCGGTCCTCGTTTCCGCTAATAAAACTGGGCGGAAATTGTCGCTCCTGCGCGATTACGTTAAGCAACAACAGGAGATACCTCTTCTACAGGTGTTTCAAGCTGCTATAGAGAATCGCCTAGGATTCTTCGACAATATCGTAGCTACTTTACAGGCACACTATACTAGTATTAACCAGGATTGTGTCGCCAGTGTCATTAAGCTGTTGAATGATCTTAATCCTCATATTCGCCGCTTGAAATCCCTTGCGGAGATTATAGAACGACTAGAGCAGTCAAAGAACGCCCCGTCATTTCATTATCTGGAGTTACTATTTGACTCTGCTCAAGCGTTACAGTTAGAGGGTGATGAGGCCGTCTATCATTTCATTAGCCAACTCTTCTTCGCATGTTTTGAGGTATATCTCCGACCAATTCGTCGCTGGATGCAAAGCGGTGAGCTTATAGATGGTGACAACACTTTCTTTATTTCTCGCTCAGAGGTCGATGTATCATGGTCTCAAGCTTGGGCTGATCAGTTCAGGCTCAAAAGAACACCGCAAGGGTCATTGTTTGCACCACGATTTCTACAACCAACGGCGTCCAAGATATTCACAACAGGCAAAAGTATAGTTATTCTCAAGCTGCTGGGAAAGCACTGGCCGATACAAGATGAAGCCCTAGAACCTACTACTCAAGTAGATATAAGTGCAATATGTGGCCTCATACCTTTCTCGGAGGTATTCCAAAATATGTTTCATCAATGGATGCTATCCAAACATCATGCAGCTTCCACAACCCTTCGGCAGACGTTATTTCAGACTTACAATCTATGGTCAGAGTTAGACATGCTGCAACATATCTACTTAATGTCTGACGGGTCACGTTCTGGCCAATTCGCTGAAGCCATTTTCCGAAATATCGACATGCGTAACGTGTACTGGCACGACCGGTTTAATCTTACAGAGATTGCTCGCGCAGCCTTCGACGGTCTCATCGACTCACATCGCCTTAATGTTAGCACGTCATGGGATGGCGTAGCCCCCAATGTCAAAGACGTTCGGCGAGCTGTTAGAGACGGGCTGCCATCGATTCGTATTACATACGGACTACCTTGGCTATCACGGATTGTACTGACAGACGAGAGTCTAGACCGCTATCAGCTGGTTTTCACATTTCTGCTCCAACTACGGAGGGCTAGCAATATACTAACTAGGCACCGCATAGTCTCAGATGGCCTGGGTTATACAATAGAACAGGAAATGTTCTACCGCCTTCGCTCAAAGCTACTTTGGTTTTGTAATACTCTTCAATCTTATCTCAGCACTCTAGTACTTGGCCCACTAGTTGGGACTTTTCTGGAAGAGATAAAGCAGGCAGAAGATATAGACCAGATGCTTGCGTCACATTCTACCTTTACTAAACAAATGTTAGATGAGGCTTGCCTCGGAGGGAAACTCGATCCTATTCGTCAAGCTATCTTAGATATTTTTGACCTATCAATTAGGTTACATGATGCTCGTCAGCTCGAATTAAAAGGAGTGGCAGAAGATGGTTCAAACGAATACACTAGTACCGTTGATGAACAAGAGGAAGAAGAGGAAGGAGAACCGTTCATTAATGAGCAAAGCAAGAGCGCAATGACGCAAGATGCAGAAATACCGTATGGTCAAGTACTGGGCGAAATCCAGTCCGATCTTGATCGCCACTTGAAATTCATTGCTAGCGGCTTAAGAGGCGTTGCGAGAGCCAGTATCAGCAAAGCTGCGAGCAAATGGGATATACTAGCGGAGATGTTCGAAGTAGGAATCCGAGGACTTCAGTGACGTGAATACCATTCAGTCGCAACTTCAAATCCTAGGTAATATCTAGCGAGAGTATACATATGATTCATGCGATCCATATCATCGAGATCCAAGCCTAATGCAGCACAGATGTGAAATAATGTGGCGATAGTGAGCCATGTAATTATGTCATGCCTCTATTTTTGCGAGTGGTAGATTTTTCCCATCAAATGGGCTATCGAGAGCACTATGTCACTCTCAAGCTTTACTTACACATATAGGGCTTGTGAATAATTCTAGATTGTTGTCTTCGTGCATCGCTCACGTTGACGCAAATTGTTCCTATCAAACATACAAGAAGATAAGTGCCCCTTGGCGTGCATCATTGGTGGCGTAGAATTGAAACTGGCATGAGCCGCAGTGGGGTCTCCACAACTTTAGATAAAACCGATGAGGCTGAGAATGGCGCACGTGATACTTTACGCCACATGTCTTGCCCCTCCTAGGTAGTCATCAACGCCAGATGAGCAACCCTAGCATGAACTTCACGATTAGTTTCAGCATCAACAAAACATCGCCGCTGCCTCTCATATATGCTTGCGGTTTATTCCCTTTTCGCTCTATCCTAGATAACTTCGACATCCCCCCCCCCCGGGAAATATCAAAAACCCTTGACACATTTGTATTTTCGCCCTATTCTAGTTACTCAAATCGCCCGGTGCTAGAACCTCAACTGAGCCACCATGTCTGAGCGCAAAGTACTGTCCGTCATATCCCCTTTCCCTTCGTGCCTTATTCATGCTTACAATTACTCAGGACCAAATATTACCCTCCGGACTGTGAGTTATTTATAGTAGCTCTTTACTTGGGGTTCTAGCCGTCTCAGGGGCAAATCCTCTGTTGCATCCGGCGTCACGTCACGTCTAAACACTTAACGCCCCCTAATATCTTGAGATGCTCTTGACAAAGAAATAACTGACCCTTTTCATCATAGTTGATCCTAGTACGATCCAACGGTGAGTAATTGTTACATCCTCATCGCACACTTCTAGCCTTGAGGCAATCTACTAACTTAATATTGAATCGAAGCGTTCGCGGACCGAAGGCGACGGGTCCCAAGGTTCAGACTGTCAGATTAATGGCGCCATTGTAGGTCTCAGGCATATAGCCTTCCTTTATTTACTATATTGCTTACCACGTTTGTAGCTCTATGAAATGCCTACAATGTGGTGAATACATCTATCGAGGACGCAAATTTAAGTAAGTCATATCTAACGCTAGCGCAAAGAAGCGCAAAGAACATATGAGAGAATTTACTAATTGTGCGTTAAGTGCTCGGAAAGAAACTCCACCCGACGAGAAATATCTAGGCATTCAAATCTTCCGCTTCTACCTTAAGGTAAATTACCCCAAACTCACTTCTTACTACTCTAAACTTTTAGGCGGGAGGTTTAGTTAGAGTAAATTTACCAATATTTCCACACATTCACTAACACATGGAAGTGCACGCGGTGCTCCGCAGAGTAAGTAATTTTCTATTCCTTTCTTGCTTAGCCGCCTTGTAGATCATAATAGCGACTAACTCCCTTTTTTTCTAGGATATGTTTCAGGACAGATCCCAAGCATAATGACTATGCTTGTGAGCGAGGCGCCAAACGCAATACTGAGCCGTGGCGTGTAGGACGGGAGGAGACGGATGAAGAACGACTCGACCGACTGGAGAAGGAAGAGGAGGAGCGCGACGCTATGGTGGAGCTCGAGGCAAAGACAGTCGATGCCAAGCGAGAAATGGCCGTCGCCGATGCTCTAGACGAGATACGAACTCGCAATGCACGTGTCGAACGTGCAGACCGTGACGGTCTAGAGGCCACCGTCACCCCTCTCGTTGATCAGGACGCCCAACGCCAGGAAAGAGAAGACGCAGAGGCCGCAAAGCGCGCATTTAAGTCTGCAATGCGGTTAGATGAACTAATCGCTGAGGAAATCATCGATGATGGCGAGACGATGGGCACAGCATCCTCATCATCACTATCGGAAACAAATGGAGCTACATCAAAGTCTAAAACAGTACTAGCTACTAGCTCAGGCACAAAAAGTAGTATATCTACTGATATGCCTCCGCCTTCATTTAAGCGCGTAGTCAAGAAGAAGAAAGATCACGCGGCGCTTCTAGGGATTAAGAAGAAACCATCGTTAGTGTGACGGATGGTAGTGACGGCATGTAATTATTAGGAAGCAATCAGGTTGTCAGGCATAGCGAGCACGTTCATGAGGCGTTATTCAGACCATCTATTATTCATGAAATTTCAGAAATTCAACCCATTCTTTACCCGGCATTATATTATGTGATCATATCGTGAAACAAAAATACTTTCATCTTGTCTCTTCTTCTTAAAATAAAATAAAATAAAAAGTTGTATATATGCATAATACAGGTAATGGGATTCGTGTAATAATTGATGCTAACATCCCCAAGTTACACTAATGCGAAAGGTGCTGCGACTTTCGCGTTAAAGGATCAAATCGGCCATGTTATTATTTTAGTAACAAAACGTGACATCAACTGAAAGATCTTGTCAAACCTGAGGCCATTTCAACAGTCAACGGGGTAATTCAGTTATATTTTTGAGAGCATGTCAACACATCTCCGACGTCTACGGTAGATGAAAATGCGAAAGCAGGTAAGGAGGACAACTTATTTCATATTTCAAATATTCAAAGTTTATCTGGCCTTATGTGTGTCCCTTCCACGCTCGCTGGTTTGTTTTTTCCCGAGTCGCGCGACTATATGTTTCCATCAGCATTCGTGTTCCTCCGAGGATGAGTTGTTTCGTATGTTTCGTGTCTCGCCATAATTCCCCCATGCGTATACCAAGTGCTTCGTGTGCGCCGTACCAACATCGTGTATCAAATCCTAGACGCCTCGCTGTCGAAAGATAGTAAAATCAGACCAAATCAAACCAACAACTCCGAGCCTCGCTTCGGGTCGAGTCGTTCGTGTACGTAAATCGTTTCTTAGAGCCGCCAAGTGTTGGCGAAATGCTATTGCTTGTTGCTCGTTTAAGGTTGTGGGACAGCCAGATGCGGGTTTGCAAAGTGGCCGGCGTATAGACGGATATGGATCCTTCACGTATTATACCCGTGCGATCCGTTTATCGTCCGTGATGAGTTCGACGAGCTCGTCGATGTGCCGTTTGGCAGGGACGGTACCAGTGAGTTATGTGAGGGCCCGCTGCGACGGGACGGGGACATGTTGGCTGCTTCCATCTGTCTTTTTGTATGAGAGTGCATGGACCGAGAGTAGCTAGCCAGGTCATGTGGTGGTACGGTAGGTACGGAGATGGTGTATGCGCCGCGACTCGACATTTTGACGGTAGGAGGTTTTAGCGACTATAAAAAGTATATAGTAGTAGGTGTGTGTCGAGATGTTGACTGATGATCAATAGGTAGATAGTAGTGGTAACTAGTAAATAGATCGGAGCTTGCTGGTAGTTATATGCGGACTGTGTTAGAAGAAGACGTGAGATATGGAACAGCCTCAAAAGGGGATAATTTAGGGTTCTAGACTTGTTTATATGCGAAAAAAACCAAAGAAGGCAGGAGGATGGCTGGGGTCTCGGGAACACAACAGTGGACTCTGACTTCAGAGGTGGCTCTCCGACGGGATTCACAGCTAACACTACCTACCTAATTACAAGGTAGCTAGGTACCTACACTGCTACGCAATACAGTATGTATGGGGTCCTGCGTAAGGATAGGTACCTACCTGGTAAGAAAGTCGGAGCACTACGTACATGTAGGTAGGTACCCAGGTAGCGTAATAACTCGACACCCACTGTCATGCATACACAGGTACCTACCTACAAGGGGTGCTCCAAGGTCTCCAGGCTCTGTCCAGGGCATTCTTGTGCAGATCGACATTGGGCGAAGCTGTTTCCAGATCATGGACGGGAGAATATGGTGTAGGGCAGTGGATACCCGAGCCAATCACCCTTCCCCAGACGAGTAGGGGACTTCCGATCCTCACCTCAAGGAAAGCTGATGATTGATGATGCACCCCCCTCCTGCAGAACTGACCCGCACGACCGAAGATGGCTGAGTTCTGGTTGGGCCTAGACTGGCTAGGCCACACATCGAGTGGGGCAAAATTGGACCCGCTTGGTGTCCACTGCCAATGACAGTCTCACGATGACGACTGAAATGCATGCGGTAAGTCCCACCGATTCAGAGTAGGGGTCTAGTCCCAACGTGGTAGGACCCTGCAGATCCCTTGGCATTATTGAAGTCATCGCATTATGTCATGCCATTGGCCATCTGTGACATACATGTGTCAGCCTTGGGGCGACAGAATGCCTAATGGGAAGCTTAATGGCCAAACTCTCTAGATCGACATTGCGGCTCCTATTCTTCCCACGTCAAAGACCCGGTCATTGGACCATGTTTGGGATAATACCAGTTGTCTTCGAGTGTTTGCTTTACCCTCTCAAGTTCCTCTAGTAACCTACAGTAGTAGGCAGTGTTTGGTCGGTGCCTGGGCACTTTGAATTGAATCCCACGGGTAACAGCCTCGAAAGATGTTTGACTTCACCTGCTAAATAAATGACATCATAAGAAAACTGGATTACGCTGACTTTTCCCACGCAAGCTGGTATATTGAAACATCTTTTGTTTGAAAGCGATTTGCCACATCCTAATCATCACTATTGGTTTTCTTCTCCTCGTGGCTCGATCCGCACAATCCATGGGGTCTCGTGGGATCTCGTTGATCATTGCTATCAATTGTCGCACACATGTTTCTTTATTTCTACTAACTTCAACCTCACCACTTGGCTCGGAGGGCGCATGGAGCAGGTTTACACGTCGGCCTGGAACACCACACCTCTAACCCCGGATATCGCCACGGAATGCACAGAGCATCTCCCGGGAGCTACGCAGGCAGGGATACATGTGGTGAACGCATGGAAAGTGTATGCGTTTTGTGCAAGGCCCAACGCCGATCCTCCCGTTTTCCAACTGGCCGGATCACCCATATTGAATCACCACCGGGGCTTGGCGATGGCATGGCGAGAGAGATATGAGATTTCCCGGGGTGGCAAGGGGGGAGGGTTACTCGGGACGTCAATCTGATGCAATGAGGCTAGGGGTATACTAGACATACGCCAGGAAGAGTATGAGGTGACGGTGTAATCAACGAAACAAATATGTACATACAGAGATGAGTCGCAATAAGATTAGGCACCCCTATATCATGGAAAAAGTGGCTCCAGTGCCGCCATGCCCCTGTCTAACCTGCAGGCAGGCACATACATACATATGTACATATGTATTAACACACCTAAAAGTGACTCGAGTAAAAAATGACGTCAGTTTCCTTCAGCGTACTTACATACTACGTTCATCATTCATGTAAACACGTTTTTCCATTTTCGCTGACCACGATCGATCTGGGGCTGATCTTCCAGCTCACGACCGTTAATGGTTATATGCTATCCATAGCGCGAGAGCCAAAATTGTTCGTGCCGGTTTCAACAGCAGAGAGCGACAGAAGAGGATGTATGGTAGGTAGGTGCCTATGATCTAATAATAATAAGCGAACAGTCCTATACGTAGGTAAACCTCAGACTTGGGATAATTATCTTCTATCGATTCTTATGCTTGCGGAAGGCCGGTGCCCTGGAACTGACTTCGGCAGTCATAGAATGCCACGTGATGACGAAAGACAATGTCATGTAAGAGTTCTAGTGTAGAGTCACTGTAGACAGACTACCTACTACGCATAAGCCCACAAGATCAGTCTATAGCGCTGCTGTCATGGCTGGACTGGCGTGAATTCTCCCTCACAGAATGCTAAACTAAGTAGGCAAGCATGTTTCGAAGTCACGCTTGAACAGAGTCACCTAGCCTTGTCAGCCTTGAACTGTTAGATCCGTATTTCCCCCTATTGTGTTCTCGCCCGTGTCTCCCCCGAAGAGCCTATATCCCCAGATAGTCATTGCGCCGTCTGCATTAGTCCCCTTCTGGTTGATCAACGGTTTACTCTTTTGGGGCTTGAAAGAATTGACACGACCGTTAGCGCCCGATCTCGTTGATCCCGACTACTTTTCCCTCTCTACATGTACCAATCCTCGCTACTAGATTGATTCACTCTTCGTTCGTCTATATAAACCATTAGAGTTATATCATTGTCAGATTCAGCAAAGTTGATGTCGTCCAATATCTATTGCCATTGCCATTGCTATACCCAAGGATCAGTCTCCTATCCCCCTCCCCCCCGATCCCAGTATCAACTGATGCTGTGAGATGACGTATCACGACCGGTCACAACCATCCACGAATTTCCACCAAGTGGCAGTCCTATTCGGATAATGTGAAACTTAGGCAATTTCAGTTGCGTTCGTAAACGGCTGCTAAGTTGCTCATACAGAAGCGCGATATCTAACCTATAGTAGCGAGTTAAGGTGGTAAACTACGACTCTACATCTTGTTTACCCATATTTTTGTCGCGAACTCGTCTATAATTCGCAAGGCCAAAGACCAAGAGGCCAGAGAATTGCTAGTAACAGCTCGGCGACCGATCTTCTCCTATTCATGGTTTCGGGTATCCTTACCCAGACTAGACAAGCTCGCCTTGGTCGTATACCCTGCGGCATATAGCGACCCGCCACACAAACGCACACTACGTAACCATGCACCGTAAAAAGATCTTCGATGCAACAGCCGGCATCCCAATATCGCCGAATGGGGAACCTAACTTGCAGGACCAAGATCTAGCGCGCTGGGATAGTAGATGATATGATCTACATAGGGTATATAACCCTCCTGAGCACACACCCGTTTGCTCTACCGTAGTCATGCTGGCGGGCCTCTCGGGCTTCTCGTTTCTACGTCACAGCTGGGAGTTTGACAATTTCCACTTGGGAAAAATGCGCAATTATGTGCCATCCTAACACGCTCCCATCAACCGCCGATCAGAGCTCTCTCTCGCGCGGGAGTAGGCTACCCGGAATTAGTGCCCACATGAGTCCCTACGAGGAACTCAACAATATAATATGTTGGGGATAATATGAGACGGGATTCGACACGTTCATCAAATATAAATTTATTCCATCCGATCAAGATCGTTTGGCGTATGATACACCGTAGATGCTACTTTACACACCATTCTTCCTGCCGCGTAGACGGGCCCAACCGTAATAGGCCCGCGTAATAGTGAAACCCCCTAGAGATGGGCTGCTTCGTCAGCGCCCATCAAGGATATAATATCTTCCAAGGAACACCTCCTAAAGAAACAAGGCAAGTCCACGCTAGACTTGCCGTGTTTCCCTTGTGTATTGGGCGATTATGGGTACCATTCGTACTCATTGCCTAGCCTTTGACTTGGAACATGGCCGTCGACGCGGCGGAATATCCAGGAACAGACTCATCTTACGAAACTAGAATTTTAAAAGGAACACATATATAGCTCACTTAGAAACGTAAACAGCGCTGCTATTATCATGGGCGACAGTAACACAGCAAGGCCGCGGTAAATGCCGTTGTCGCTGTGGATCCAAGGGTTCAAGTCTCGTAATCCAAGCTCGTACAGCGGCATGGAGAAATCAGATACCTAATCAAGTATCCTCCTAGTAGTTGAAGACGTGAAGGCGGGGATACCTTTTAGTAAAGGTGTATTGGATTAACCCTAGGCTGTGGCCTATTCACCGTCGATCTGACCGTTTACCGGAGGGGGGTACTTAGGATCAAGGATGAGGGTCACTAACAGCCCGTGCAGCACCGTCTTCTCTCTCCAGACACCACAGGGGCGATACATTAGACTAGCGCTCCTCGATTCTTTTGTTCTCCTAAGAGGGCGCGTTAGTCCTGATATTGGTGTGTAGTAAGACGCGGGGACAAGACCTTCGGGCTTGAATGTATATCAGAGACTGATAATATCTAGCATAGACGAATCAAGATCAATGACCCGCCTAAGTGCTACCAAGCAGTGATGTTTGGTAAAATGCCTTTGCGGACAGTACGAGGATTCCGCTTTCAGCTCTTGTATACACATTCCTACTAGACAACCCCTGGTGTAAGAGAGAAACCACGCTATATGCCCTTGTCTTTCTGATTGCAAGTAGATTGTGAAGCTGTCAATAAGAGTGTTAGTGCGAGTCTTGGCTCTTATCGTCGAAGAAGACATACCCGCATCAGACGAATCTGCGAGGAAGCATTCAGGGGTTACATAGTTAGCGGTGCTCCGGCGAACTACGAGGACGACATGAGAACCGAATCAAACTGATTAAGCCTTACTCCGACCTCATAGTTTTAGGGCATGTAGTCAAAAAAAGGTCGGACAATGTTTTCAAATTCGGCTCGTTTTGTGCTAACGTTATCCCGGAATTCGGCCCCGTGCGGTGGAAGGATGAAACAAGTCGATGAGATCGCGGCTAACCCCGATCCCGACCACAGGAAAACAGGCAGAGTCGTCTTAGAGCGAATACTACCTGGACACCGTTGATAGAGAGAGACTGATAAATTGTGTATCCTGTTTATGATCATTCGAGATACTGCCCTCAGAGTAAGCAAGCGGAATAAATAAATGAAAAGGCGGAAATGCGAGAGACTACACAGAGAAACGGAAATAGGAGGGAAGTTCTTCAACTAAGAAATGTATATCCTCGCATTCGGGTAATTTAATAAATATTCTTTCGCGTATCCAAAAACACGTGGGCGTGAGTTTGCAGCTATTTCGAATACAAGCTTTCTTGATCCAGGTAATCCGTCTCCTTCTCGACGATTATCAATCCACATATAAAATAGGGTATTACTGTGTATAAGTGCCATCATACATATGTCCTTTCCATTCAAACCCCAAACGCCTTAGAATTCTCAAAAATGGGTATCGATTTTTCCATTTGTTCAACGGTACATGAATTATACAAGCACAGGGTCTATTGTTTCGGATCTCCTATACTTCGGAGCTGCTATGATTTGCAAGTCTGTGCGCGTAGACGCTCGGCTGCGTCAAGGACCCCGCTATATGCGAACTAATGACAATATTGCAGCCATTTTATTATATCGTGCATGCTCCAATGCACGTGGTAGGGAGTATACTTGCTCTCGCTGGAGCCTCGCAGCCAAAACCCGGAGTATAGAAGAAAGCGTGCTTAAAGAGGCGAAACTGATGGATCCGGCCCTCGGCACACTGGGGAAAGCTTAGCGCCGCATGCCTAGGGATCCCGCGTCGTCCAGAACCTCGAAGATACCGCTGATCTTGCGTGTGCATGTCTTCATAGGACTACCAAATATGCCCATTGTCCTTGGCTCTCTCGAGGGTGAGGGCTCCAACAAGTCGAGTCCTGGGCCCTCGTTCTCGAACGGTGTAATGGGGGAAAACGACGAGGGCGGCGAGGCCGGTGAAGACTGTGTAGACACAGAACTTGGCGGAGATGGGAGTGCGGTCGACGCATCCACTAGGTATGCAGCTAGGAGCTCTGAGAGATCCGCAGTAGCCGCGGGCGTTGGCAGAGAGAAAAAGGGACGGCTGATTCGTTTGTACCCGCGCGGTGTCTTCTTGGGGCTCTGAAGAGAGACTAAATTCGCCGGGTTGTCTGCCGAGGGGTCTTGGTGCACGGAGGCTCGTTTGCTCAGCCGCCTCCTCAGCTCCGTTTGCTTCCGTGGAGAGAGCGATGTGAGGAACTTGCGTCGGGGCGCTGGCGCCGGGGGATGTGTCGGCGTTAGACTGGGGCGCCCGAAGAAATCAATGCCCTTAGACACTGGGATGTTGCCTGCTACAGTGGACTCGGCTTCGCGAAGTAGGAGTTCCATCTGACCTTCGTCTAGCTCGGCTAGCAGGTCGAGGACGCGGTCAATCGAGGACCGCGACCGAATGTGGGATTTGCGCGCCATCTCTCGGCTTGTCGGCTCGATTAAATAGTTTCGCGAATGTGAAGTGTTAGTTTAAAGAATGGCGATGTCAATACTGACTCGATAAGAGGATATATGAAGCATTGAAGAAAACATAGATTTAGATATAAGAGTTAATACGAGAGATGATGCCATGACAAGGTCCCAACTCCTTGGTAGCAGCAATGCTATCTATGTAGTATATTTAATAAGATTGGGTAGCTAGCAGTGCTAGCTATGTCAATTTGGCCAATCAAAACGCCGTCACTATCAAACTAAGCCGCTCCTTTCTGTAAATGGAAGCATCAGTGTTTCATCCTTGCATGGTGCCCTATAGCGCTAGGGGTAGGTACCTAGGTAGGTACCTGGTAAGTAGGGGTTCTAGCAGCACAGAACCTCGCCTCGGTTAGGTATTGAGAGAAGACATTCTGATATTGGGAGAGGATAGCACTCTTGTATGAGCTCCTGGTTTCACTTGATGAATCATACAACTCATCGTCCATCTAGCGAGCGAATGATTGTCTCACGAATTCCACGTTTAGATTACAGCTTTCGAGACGGCATCATTGGCGATCACTGAATATCCTCAGCCAATGTTTCAACGAGCAGCTCAGCTATCTCATCTGCATGTCTCTGTTTTTCAATATGATGATGAGTTAAGCCCAGTCTATGCAGAATCTATGTAGGTCGATCATGATATTGAATTCATTGTGCTAACGAAGCCAAATACACGATACACCAAGCCGGGTCAATAATACTCGATCCAACTTTTCTTATTGAGATTTTAATATGAGTTGAGAGGCGTCCGATGCGGGACATTTACTCAACGATAAACTCCTGCTTTGTTTTTATTACCCTTTAATATTAGACTTTTATTTAGATAAGCATCTGGGTAGCGCACAAAAGGCGCTACGCTGATGTATTAAGGATTAGTTAGGTATAGACAATATATGACGGTATCTTTGCTCTTAGTAGATATCGCATTCTCAACCTACTGAGATGATAAGCGTCATATCAAAAGCAGTCGTCCCGTGCATCTAATGTGCTCACTGTCAATTATAGTCCCCGGGAAATTGCTCGGCCGCGTTGAGGAGCCACGTATGTGATCTAGGCACATCAGCTTTGACCAACCAATTTATATTAATATAATTCGAGTCGCACAGCCCGCCGGAGTACCCAGGAACCTAGCAGCCATGTGGAATATTATTTTTGCCAGAGGACTAGTGATCATATCAAGTCCTTGCTTGAAAACTGTAGCAATCATTGCGATAACAACATATCCATATTAAAGATGGAATAGAGCTGACCACGTATTATCTGCTCGTTTCTTAATGAACACTGAGTAACAGAGTACCTAAGTATGCTCGGGAAGGTAGAGCGGCTGTTGCAGTAAATGTACCGGTGTCTATTGCACGCCGCCAGATCATCCTATGCGACTTTAGTAGTCACTATCATATCCATCGTCCTCAAAATTCATCGCCAAATCCATTGTCAAACCCATCGCCAAACCCATCATTATACCCATCATTATACCCATCGTTATACCCATCGTTATACCCATTGTTATACCCATCGTCGAAACCTCTGTCTTCGGCGGAGTCGTCATTACCCGAATGCTGATACGGGTTCTCGCCCTCTCCGTCGTATTCTCCGGGCCTGCGGGAATCATCATCGTTTCCCTCCCCATCGTCCCTATTATATCCCCTCGCATCGTACCCATCCCCTTGGCCGGAATAAGACTTCTCGCCATAATTGCAACCTTGGTAGTAATAGCCCCCTTGTTCATACCCGTTTTTCTGCCGTTCATACTCCCAGTCAGCGGCGCCATCGTTGTTACCATCCGGCTCTTCGGCAGCCCCCTGATCTTTCACGCCACTGCTAGAGCCCTGGTGTTCTTCCTTAGGGTAAATCCATTGACTAGAGTCCGCAGGGTGGCCGTCATAGAATCGTGATACCCCGTGATTAGGTATGGGACCATATCTCGACGAAGTGCGACTACTAGAATATTTCTGTTAGATAGTATATTGAAAGGGGATGGATATACCTACCTGGAGTCATCAGCATGAGAGCTGGCACTATGGCCTTGGCTCTTCTCAGAGCGAGAGTCCCGATGTTTAGGATATTCCATCTAAGTCAAGAAGTCAGTGCATATCGTACGCTAGGAAAATGCTAGGTCGGTACCTGACGGTCAATGGCACGAAGTGAACCAACCACTCCGTACCGGTCTGCGTAGCTCTCACGACCCATTGCTTTTGTGTGTAAGTGCTCAGTACGCAGAAAGACTGTAGTAAAGTTCCTCAAGTCAACATGAAGATCGAAAATAAAGACGTGGCACCCGGTTTGGTTGTCATCCAGAAGAGGGTTGCTTATCTACCTTAGGTAGGTTGAGATGGCGGGATTGATTTGTGTACGTCTTCTTATTGTAGTTGGCCCTCTAAGCATGATTGTACGCGTCACCTAGGAAGTAAATAGAATCGAAGAACACCTGCCTTCTGTTTGTCAGGGCGAAATTCTAGAGTTTTCTGTTAGGCAAGCGCAGCACCTACCATATAGCTAAGGAAAGAGCCATTAGCCTTGACGTGTTTGTAATTTTCGAAGACCATCCTTTATCCTACCCAGGCTTGAGAATCACTGCTATAGAGGACTACCTGTAAGTAGATATGCCTTTATTCGTAACACGTACTGAGTAGGATACGCAAGCCTAACACTCCATGCGGTATAACGATACAAATCGTATTCATATATTCAACAACAAACGCTCGAACTACCGTCGGAAATAGGGCAGAGTACCTAATCGATTCACGAGAATTAGAATGACGAAATTTAAATTAACTATGAGTTGTGTAAAGTTTTACACGAAGCAACAGCAGGATATCAACTTAGTTTCGCTCGTGCTTTTTATTGTATTGTATTTGGACTAGATTCCGACTCTGTTTCGAACTAGCTAAGCGGTTTAACATCTTGTAAATGTCTACTTAACAACAGGTATTAGATAGACACCAGCTAATGAATCAGTCAGTCAGAATCAGTAAAAAGCCGAGCGAATAGGCCTGCGCGTTCATGTCCTAGAGTGCTAGTTGTGAGTTGTGGCACATAGTCGTGTGTTTTGATTCAACCTGCTGAGGCATACGCAGTAGCTATAGGAGACATCACGGCGGCAGCGGACAAAGAGCGGGGACGAATTACATATCTCCTACGTTTTCCGACGGCCATACTGTACGAGAGTTAAGACTACTACACTGTCTCTGAAATTAAACGCCATCACTCCACTTGAAGTTATCAGCTTCTTTATAAACACGTCGTAGACATGAGACATCAAACATCACATTTTTTACATTGAAACGCTGGAATTGATATCTCCAGTATTTATAGGAGAGCTGGTAGAGTGTATATCATCCTGCCCTCCTACCCCCGGCCGTCCGCGAAGTTGAGGAATTAAATTTAAATTCCGCACCATATGGCATCACCACCAGAAATCAGCGTCACCAATTTGACGTACACATTTCCCCAGTACGACACGGGCCTAACCGATGTCTCCCTGCACGTGCCCGCGCGCAGCCGCACGCTCCTCATCGGCGCCAATGGCGCGGGCAAGACGACGCTCCTGCGCCTCTTGGCCGGCAAGCGCCTGGCGCCGAGCGACACTATCAGCGTGTCGGGCGTGGACCCGTTCAAGGAGGGGCTGGAGGGCGTCACGTACCTTGGGCTGGAGTGGGTGCTGAACCCCATCGTGCGCACCGACATAGGTAAGTCCGCTGGAGTCTTTTATCACCCCTTTCGCCCTGTCTCAGAGACACGAATTCCCTTACCGGGCATATTCTGCTCTTTTTATTCCTGCAAGCTCCCGAAACACTGAGCAATTCTTACTATAAGTGGACATAATTGACTCCAGTGTTATATGTAGGCGTCGATGAGCTGCTACGCTCCGTCGGCGGCGACGCGTACCCGGCGCGGCGCGACGAGCTCATAGCCGTCCTCGACATCGACGTCAAGTGGCGCATGAGCGCCGTCAGCGACGGCGAGCGGCGCCGCGTACAACTCGCCAGTGAGTTACTGCTGGAGTCATTCTCTTCCCTTTCTAGTAACTTGAGAGCTCCCGAAATGTCTCGGGGTTATGTTTCGGGAGCATGTTTCGAGAGCTGTGGAACTATGCAAAAGAGTAATTACTGACTCCAGCGGTTGTAGTGGGCCTCGTGCGTCCCTGGACCGTCCTGCTCCTCGACGAGATCACCGTCGACCTCGACGTGCTGAGCCGCGCCGAGTTCCTCGGCTGGCTGAAGCAGGAGACCGAGGCCCGCGACTGCACCATTGTCTACGCTACCCACATTCTCGACAACCTCGCCGGGTGGCCTACCCACCTTGTCCATAGTGAGTAATTCTCAGCGCTACTTTCCTCCCCTTTTAGCACTTTCGGGGTAGGGGGACTCCTTTTTAGGCCTGAATTATTCCCTTGAAGCTTTTAACGGTTTTAAATCACTTATATGCCACGCTTGAGATGGCGATAACTGACCTCGAATGCTGCAGTGCACCTAGGAACTATCCACGAGTGGGGCCCTGCAGACAAATTTCTCGGCGAGACTGCGAATCTCCGCAGTACCGGCAACAGTCGCCTCGGCGAGCTGGTGCTCGGCTGGTTGCGGAATGATCTGAAGGCTCGCGGTCCACGAAATGTCAAGACGATGGGGACTGAAGGCATGGCCTATTCAACTGGAGGTATAGGGGGTTATGGTCTCGAGCACAAGGATTGACATCGCTTAGACGTAGCTTGAGCTTGGAGGCTTTGCAGGTTGACTTAAGCACTACGAAAATAGAGCTGTAGGTAGCTATGGCGAGAGAGCTATTTAGTTTCGCATAGATGGCATAACAAGGCGTTAGGCGACTGCACTTAACTTGCGTTTGCGGGCGTCGGTTGCTTCAACACGGTCATGAGTGGTTTTTTGGGGGGAGAGGGAAGCGGTTTTCATCATCCGTCTTGGACTGTATCTACGGTATTCTCAAGATACCCTTTCAACAACGGCCAGTTGGCGCAAGATAGAAAAAAGGCCGTGTTGGAAATCATATGAATCAAAAGAAACATTTCGATCGGACAAGAGTATTTTTTTCGTGAATTGCATTGCCACACGAGGGCAGTAGCTCAAGCTGGTCATTGTCCTGGCGAGGTAGCTGGAAACCCAACAATTTGCGGGGCTAGTTTAAGAGATAGCGAATCCTTAACCTGCGTTAAGCCGGGGCTGAACCTTTGGCTTTGCAGATTGAATTAATCCTTCCCCCGGTTCTTTGATGACCCGAATTTTGCTAGCATTCACTCGCTAGCTAGCCATTAATAATTATGAGTATAGATCGGTACGACGGGAGGCAAATGACCGCCAGTGTGTGGCGCATTCACGACGACCGAGATTGCAAGGATGGGGGAGCCGTTTTTGGGATTCAAGTTCCTTTCCATCTTAACCATAATTTCATTTTCTAGCGGGGAGATTAAAATTGTTAGACGAGAAAACTTGACAAGATAATGAAATAAGATACTCATATTGCGGCGCGGAGTCGTGACCGGTAAGCTTATGCCACACTCTCTAAACTGTGATGGTCTGTGATGGGTATTCTCTGGTCATAGGCTGGTTGACCAAGGTACGCCGGGGTCATCGATAGCGACGTGGTGTTGCTAGGAGCGCTGCTTGTGATAATTCGCTACTACATTGCGTCTTGTTTTCAAGCCGACCATATTACGATGAAGGATTGTCTGTTACAGAATGGAGAGAGCGTAAAAGCCCAACGAATAGGCTACTTCCGTCGCAGAGTTCCTATCGTAATAGACAACAAGTGCTCAACCCCGTCCATCCCGCGGTGTTCCAGATAGCCCAGGACGCCACGACGATAGTCGTCCCATGACACATTTATACCACCTCGATCAGCAAGCATCCTCAAAGTGGCCTTTGTAACAGGGCCAGCATGCTTGATATTGAGTCCCTCTTGTTCTTCTGCTTCATCCTCCAGCTCTCGCAGAAAGGATATCGCAAACAGACTGAAAATGGGCGAGTAGGATAGTGAGAATAGACTCGCAAGAGAACCACCCATGGATAGAGTAGCAATGTATGATGATAGATCCTTGACTAGGGGCCGAGAAATGATGCATCCCTTTGCGTTAACGTCTTCGTCACTTAGAGCGCGCTGCCGCCATAAACAGTTGCAGATGTCCATTAGAAAGCCGTTGAATTCAGAAATATGCTTAGGTGTGTAGTTGATGTTTGCTACATCTATCGCAATTTGGAACTCTTCTTTATATTTAGCAACAACGGAACACACGCGGGACGCGATTAATGGAGAGGGGGTGAAAAACAAATTGTAGAGCAGTGTCGCTGGTGGCACGGCAGCGACTTGCGTATGTGTAAGAAGGTGGACATCGGAAGCTAGAGAAGATGTCTGGTAGTAGAAATCCAAAATATTGCCATGCGTCGACATGCTGGGCGATGTCTGAAGGAGGGTTAGACATAAATTATTGACGTGTGCAACGAGGCGAGCGGCGGCTTCGGATGCTTCTGAAAGCTTTTTATCTGACGACACCCAGTGTACTATCCATTGTCGCAACAGGGAGATATAAAATCCCAGTATTTGGAGCTGAGAATGTGGCGTTCCATCTAGTATTCTTTGTTCAAGAATTCGAAAAATATTGGTTTCTAGCTCTATACCTAGTCAGTCTGAGCGTCAAGACTTTATCGTAGAGCCTCATACCTCGAAAGTCCGCTAGCGGCGTGTAAGTCAATATGTCGAGTATTAGCTCTCTTCCCTCAATCCCATCCCATGTATTTATAAGTTCTCTTAGAAAAGCAAGAAAGATCGGAGGAAGGGCCTGGTAGATGTTAGTCGCACTCTGGAAAAGAGTTAAATTGACCATACTTTAGTAGCCGTGACATAATACTTTAGAGTGCTTAAAATATCTATAAGATGAACTTCGGAATCTGCCGCCATCATGTCTTGTGTGCATGAAGTGAGCCAGTTGCATGCGCGTATATGCGCTTGGGCTTGTGGCCGCAAGAATAGAAGCTTTTGGAGTAAGGGATCGCCAAGAATTGCAATCAATTGGTTCGGTAATTCAATCTTTTCCAGGTTCTTCACGAACCCAT
This sequence comes from Nemania diffusa, assembly GCA_038501195.1. Lineage (NCBI taxonomy): Eukaryota > Fungi > Ascomycota > Sordariomycetes > Xylariales > Xylariaceae > Nemania > Nemania diffusa. The sequence goes on along the minus strand of JBBPUQ010000010.1, from coordinate 162,354 downwards.
CGACACTCTCGATTTCCTCAAGCGTAATGGAGCTCTGAGTAGGTTAACTAAGAGTAATAACTCGTCATAATCAATGCGAGAGTGACTAACCTCCGTGGCATGGGATGTATGAACTTCAGGGATTGTTAGATCCTTTGCCCCGATCAATCTACGACGCGCAACCCTAAAGGCATCTAGCGGCGTTTCTGACCGAGAGGCACGTCGTTGTGCGTGGGCTCGTTGAATCTCGTCTACCCTTTCCCGCCATTGCGCATCTGGATGCTAACTCTAGTTAGCGATCATGCATGAAACTAACGAGTTTCTACACACGGACATTAAAAGCTGATGCTTTGCCTCGCGTTGCGTCGCCGACGATGATTTCGGGATAGTAGTCTTTGTAAACTCTTAGCAGACCTATGAGTGCTGGATCACTGCCAGTTTTTCTAGACAACAATAGACTACGAGTCGGTTAGTAAGAAGTTGGAAAAAGTGGCAGTGCCAATACTCACAGTGCTTGGATTCTGTGAGGGCGAACATGGCGACGACGTGTTGTGAGTGCTAGTAAGTGGCATGCATATGTCCTAGCGATATAAGTTACGAAAAGTCGGCTCTCAATATAACAAGACTTACCGGAGTGCAGCGGTGTCGAGTAGATTGAATAGGACAGGATATGTTTGCAACAAGTGATCGCGGTTCTCGGCTACGTGTTGAACCATGATAAGCCACTTTAATAAAGCAGCTTGGACAGTGAGAGATGGCTTTAGCTTGCCGTGACCGAGACATCCTATAACCTTAATGATGAGATCACCACCCACAGAGGTTGCAGGATACAAGTTCCTGATAATAGCAGCAAGGCTGGCTTGATCAAGAAAACTCGGCGAAGTAACCAAGTCGATTAACACGTTCAAGTCGGCCGGCAGGAGACCTTGATCATAAGCCAACGACCCCAATTGGTCAATTGCTGGTTTGATGCTTGTCCCTCGTTGCTTTGCCGGCAGTTTCGATGCTTCTTAGATTAGTGGTGATCACGAAGTTGGGAGAGGGTACAGCATACCTTGAAGCACATCTGATAGTAGCTCTTGCATTTCTGGTGATGTGTCAAGGGGATTTGAGCTGGCTCCGGTTCTATCCAAGGCTCGCCCCTGCGCCTCTCCTGATCCGCCGTGTCCTGTATTCAGGAACGCTGACATAATGGCGACAAACGATTAGCGAATGCGCACTGAGCTAGACATGCACGACAGAGAAGATATTGGCTTTGGAGATTGCGTGCCCTTCGGCATTCATTTACATACTGCGTAGGTACATGTAGCTAGGTGATATTATCGATTTGACGCGCCTTGCCAGTCCTAACAAGCGCGTTCCATGTTTGTGGTAAAGTGGACCCGATATACCAAAGTACCTCCTCTCACACGGTACAGAGTACCTGATATACTCCAAATTCAGTATGTACCTAGCAACTTTGCTAGATTGCTTAAATAATATATAAAATAGATATTTCTACTTTGGTAGTTATTTTTTACTGCTAGGGGATAATTATACCTAGATACCCTAGGTACCTACAGAGTAACATGTATTACGGTTGCTTTATCAATTAATCAAATGATTTGGCCTGGTGGACTACCTTATGTTCCTAGCCGCTGTAATACAGATGCCTGGGTACATAATTACTTATCGGCTTGGGCAAGCTCTAAAGTTCAACATTGAGGTATAGTTGTACTACTAATTACTTTAGATACTCATAAGCCTCTACTACAAATCAGGAATACCTACATAATGTATTAAGTGTTTACCTATCCACCTCTCTGCTTACCTAATTATGATACTTACGTCTCCCCAGACAGTTACCTATGTAGGTAAGGCACCTGCTTGTCTAGGCAAGATGGGTAGACAATCTCCCATCAGGTAGGAATGTTTACCACATGGGGACATATACCAGGTACCTAACCTAGGTATCGTGCTGACCTTGCTGGAGTAAGGGCGAGTTGAAGTGTTGCAGTACCTACATACAGTAGGTACCTACCTAGGTACCTCCTACTCCGTGATCCTTGGACTACGACATCAGGGCTTTATGCAGCTACCTATGTAGGTGTCTCATACCCAAACTTAACGGTCTACCCGGCAGTTGCTAACCATCTCGGTGTGCATCCCACTATCCCACAAGCAGTTGTCCATTCCACCAAAGTAAGTAGAAGAATTAAGAAAACGGAAAGCACAAAGCGGGAAGAGTATAGTCCCCTAGACGCCTGCTACCTACCTACACTCCAACACACACCATCTCCATTCCCTCTCCATTGTCGTCTATTCTCCATCCTCCAACCTCCATCCATGGACATGAGGGATGTTCCGGGCGCTCGGCCGACCCAAACCTGACCGGTAATAATTAGGTACCCTGACGAGTGTCAGGATAAGAGGGGTTTGTGTTACCACCTTCTCACTTTTCCCTTTTCCTTCATTCCTCCGCGGTCCATCGTCTCTGTCGACCTACCACCTATAAGAATGCACGGGGTTGTCAGCCTACATATAAAGTACAGTAGAGCGCGGGCTCTGGTGAGAAAGTCGATGCATGGGTACTTGATGCCGACAAATCACTCAGCATTGTGACCCTCCGTGTCTGTGAGTTGTTGTGCAACTTGACTTCAAGTGGTTCTCACGCTTCGAGGGTTGTCTTCAAGGTCCCATCGAGCTATGCGACCCACGCTACCGATGGTACTTACGCGACCGAGGTATGGACCTAGGAACCTACCTATGCAGTCGGTAATATACTGATTGACCAACTGACATGCCATCAGCATGTGTTTCCCGTATCCCGTTTTCTGTGCCCTGCCCGTCCTGCCCTGTGCTGTCCGATCCTGTCCTGCCCTGGCGCTGCCTTGCCCTACTACCCCGCCTAACCTGACTTGGCTCGACCTGACTTGACTTGACCTGTGTATCTAGGCTACACAGAGATATCTTTAGAATATATGGGAATTCGCCGAGCTCTGCCACTCTACATACACGCAAGCCCGCCGCATGTGCTGGGGCTGCATAGCTGACTGGGAAAAGCCTCTTCCAGCTCTGACGGACAGAGAGGACCGGCTGTTCTTCCCTTGTTTCATTAACCATGCAAAGCGTGTGCAACATAGACTGTATTATCATCACACCTTCTACCCTCGGGCTGCCCTAGCTGGAGTTCCTGCGTAACCATGCTTGCGGCGAAAGTGAATTGTGGTACCAATTGTGTGCTTGCACGCCCAGTGGACTTGACTCTTCCCGGACTCCACTCCTGGAGTAAGCACCTCTATTTTAGCTAGATACCCTGTCCGGTCGTCTTATTGTCACTTGGTTTGACAATATTGGCACGATTCACTGATGAAAATTGGCCGAATAGGGCCTTGGTCAATTTCTAATCCATTCTACTCCCACAACTTTCCCATATACGAATGACGGGGCGCCTTTTGTTGCCTGCTATAGTCGACAACATCCCGCTTTTCTATCGAGACTTGGGACCGGGGTTTTTCAGATCCCATCGTGCTAATTAGCCTTTCTAATCGTTAAGAGTTACCTACCGTAACGTAGCGCTCTCCTCCCGCGTCGGCCACTCCCTTGTGGAAAGCAAGCTGTCTAAATTAGGGTAGACTTTCGCCCCCTAAGCGCGGCCGGCCCTATAACACCAGATCTTGTTGTCGATCATCCATCTAGTATATACCATCACCCATTCACCCACCCGCCTTCTCCAAATCACCCCAGGACCTCAAACAGGTGAGATCCTGGTTCTGAGACTAGGCAGTGCATCTGTTTCCAGCCGAGTCCCAACGGCGTGTATCAAACTGCCTACTACCTAAGCACCCCCCTTTCACAGTCTATGTAACGAAGAAGTTAATTTGACGATGCTTACATCGTAGCTTCTTCTTCATCGGTGTCTTTTGTGAGTTCTGAACCCTGGGCTGCATTTAACTAGCTTTATTAACTTTACTTTCCTCGAGCTGACCTATCTTGGCAGAAGGCTTGTTTCATGGAGGTAGGGGGACTCTTGAAACAATTATCGCCCCCCGGAAATGATTTCAGGTCAATCTGCCTTGACGCCTGGAAATCGTGGAGGTCCTCGTCAACCCCAGGTGACAGTAGTTCGAAATTACCAGGCTTGTATTCCCCTCACCAGGATCCTCGGAGAAGGTGACATTGTACTACTTCTGACACCGGTCGTCACGCCTCACGAACAGAATGGCAGTGACCCTTTTGAGCCATTTGGTCGAGCGCTGGCCGCTAGGCATCCTTGGGTTCGGCATGTCCCGTACACTGCACGGAACGGGATTACGGAAACGCATGTTAGTTTCATAAAGCGGGCGAAGGCGGTCATCTTTGTTATTTCAGGTCCACCAAATGCCCGGCAATCGTCGCAGGCCGAGATTGCCGACGTCTCTCGGACTATTGAAGTCGAAAAACCTCACATTATTGTTGCGTGTGGGAATGTTCACGATATCGGGCCCATGGAAGCTAGCTTTCCGACCATCGTACAGTTATCTGGATATTCTTCATCAGATCTTCGTACAGCAGCGGCCGTTCTTTTTGGTGAATCTGCGGGAACTGGTACAGGCGGTGTAAAGGTTCAGGAGCTGATTATGCCACCGGAGCATTGGCCGCCAGAGGAATGGGATGGACTCGACGTTGCACCGGTGTATGACCTCTGGAATCACTGCTTACCTGACCAATTTCACCTTGCTGAGTTTCCCTTACGAAATTTGCTCCAGCGGGATGGATATGCTATGCATTTTGTCGTCAGACTCCCGGAAACGCGTGAGATAATAGGATTTTGTGCAACCTACACTACATTTGTTGACAAAGCTGGAGAGCGACTGATTGGGTCGCTTGCTATGATTATAGTGAAGTCTCCGTATAGGAGGCGAGGAGTGGGGAGGAGTCTTTACGATCACGCGGTAAGGCAATTAAAGAGAATTCGGGGCGTAGATCGGCTTAGGTTAGGGTCGACATACCCACGTCTGTTAAGCGGCATACCGACGGGTTTCTCCTCGGAAGACTGGTTTCAGAGGCGCGGTTGGCCTATGGATAGAACTGGCCCCGGGCGAGGACAATACATCTGCGACTGGTTGCTCAAAATTGAAGACTGGCCGAATGGAGGATTTTCAACTGTCCCTCCCGGTTTAGTTTTTCGCCAAGCTAATTTCGACGATTTTGAACCTGTATCCGACTTTATTGAGAGAGAGACGGCTCGCAAGGACTATACGGGCTGGTACGATCAGTATATGAATGTCGCCCATGACGGGCGGTTGGGCGACATCATCTTAGGATTAGACCGATCACGGATCGTCGCCGCTGCGTTGGTTTATACGCCTAATAGCGGTAGCTCGTTAGCATTGGATCTTCCCTGGGCTAAGACGATTGGTCTTGACGTGGGAGGTGTGACCTGTATATGTATTGCAGGTTGGTTATATGCATCATAAATGGTTGAAAGCAAAGAGCTGACTCGAATGGTAGATGACAATGGCTCGATGACAAGCAGCAAGGATACTGTTATGATCAGGCTTCTTGATGCCTGCATCACTGTTCTACGGGAACAGGGTATGAAGCGCATATATCTTGATGCCATTAAAGGTGGCGACGAAGGGTTCCAATCAATGGGTGAGCAGACCTATGAGTATACATATGTCTCCATTACTAACGGCTAAGGTTTCCAAAAATGGGCCAGGTATAGTGAGATCTGGCAACCGGTATGATCTATATACAGTCCAATATCCGATCAGAAATATGGTTCGTCAAGATTGGGTTCGTGAACACCTTCTAGACTAACTTAGCAGCAATAATCAGCTGTCACAGAGGCCAACCGCACATCACAAGAATGAGTGGTTGAGTTTACACCACATGGTTCTTTTCAAGAGGCCTAGAGCACCTCCTTTGCTAGTGATACCAGCTCAACGAATTGGCTTCCTATTACTTATACGATCAAAAGTCGTAAACCGATGACACGGCTACAAGACGCCCTTCAATGTTAGGGCGATTGATATTATGCAAAAGTCGCGATCTAAGACTAAATCAATCTTATGTGCTCTTAACAGAAAAGGGTTTTGGGCACAGGCACTGCAAAATGCAACATATACCTAGATGCTCCAAATTCCCCACATGCATTGCATTTCTACCAGTCTTCAACCGAGGGCGATAGACTTCTCTCATAAAGACCGTGCCCCGTATGGCCCGGAGTTGAGGCGGGTTCTTCCTTTAGAAGGGGGAGGGGAGGGGAGGGGGCAATAGACCATACACACAGTTTATTGTACATAACTCAGGTTCGCTGGAATGTGACGGCACCTACCCATAAACTTCTATCGCCAGTACATTTTACCACCGAGTCTGCCGGTCTATACGCTCATGTCACTCCACATCTTGGCAATTTGTTGGCACTGTTAGGCCTTGGGCTTGAGCGGGGGTTCGTGGGGGCGAAATCCTACGAGAACATCCAAGAGGAATTTCCGTTCTTAAAACCAATGGAATTGAAACCACTTCACCGACTCTAGGCTTACCTGCTGTCAGTGGTCATTTGACGGGAGATCTGCGTTGGGATCAGGTGCCTTAAATGGAACGGGAAATAACTCGAGAGCAAGCTATCGGGAAATTATCAAGTTGATGATATACCTACTACTAGTAGCTTCTCGACTGGCTTTGCCGCCTACAAGTTATTTTGGTATCAAATGAAACCTGCTAGGTTAGTGTCCTCTACACTACCGTATACGCTACCTACGTATAGGTAATCTGTTACATGGGGCTTTGCACTCCCCCTTGTAATCCGACTGTTTTCGGCAGGGCTCGCTGCATGTCAGATTAAAGCGAATCAGCTTTGACATCCGCAGTTACAGCAGCCTCTATCCTTTCTTTGTCTTACCCTAGCGAGGACAACACACAAGACCGGCATAAATCGACCAGCCTAGCTAGCTTGCATAAACTTGCTGCATCGAAAAGCCTACACCTATTTACAGGATCTGATTCCGTAGCGTCAATATTGGGTTGGCACCCCTGGAGGCTAGAAAGGACTTTGGCACGGCTACGACGATACCGGCTACGACGATACGTCACGCGCCAATGCTTGAATAGCTAAGGTGTCACAACCGTGTTGTATGCATGAAGGCAGCCTGCTGCCCTGGCGTGCTGGAGTTCGAATGCGCACTCTTTATAGCGTGCTCTAAACCCCCAAGTGCTAGATGCAACAACGGTCTAGCATATAGCACAGCAGGATACAACATTTGGCTCTACTCCATCTCCATACTTACGGTTGCCTTCATGGCTAACATCAATTATAATCACTTATTTACCTGATTAGATGTAGCTTCGAAACTTTATCTACAGGATACTCATTCTACTAACGGTCATTTTCGTTTCAAATCAAGTTATCTGCTCTAATACAACTTTCCCAAACGACGACCATGAGCGTAAGTACGACCAACTCCAGACTTACTACTCTTTTAGCTGGGGCTGACCGTAGTACGAGCCATCGGCCACAAGGTATTCATAGCAACTATCCTAGAATCCCAAACGATAATTTTAGGGCGTCTCGAACATGTGTGGCATTAGAGGCTGACTAGATCCGCTACTTGCTTGTATATAACGATACTAAAATAGCCAATTCCATGATAAAGCTTCGGTACATACACTACGTACTAGGGGTGTTTGAATCATTGCCGCTAGTCTATTTGACTATTGTAAATCCTTAGATATATGAGCCTAGATTCATCTCGGGTAGAGAACACTCACCACGGCAACCGTTATGGTGAGCGTAGTAAAGCTCGATATTGGTTTACTCGAAACTATTGGACATATATTTTGCGTCGTAAAAGTCAGGAGATGGGGGTGAAAAGCTATCCTAACGGTGCGGCTGTTTCGTATTATCACTCTAGGCTCTTACGGTTGAGTTGTCTACTCGTAAGTGGTCACGGGGTACCAGGCTTGGTCTCCAGAAAGCCCATTACACCAATCTTCCGAGTGGCTGTTGTGTGACGACCATAAGCCGCCGCTGCTGGGATCGGCTCGAACTCGTCGGCTCTTGTGCCACCTCATGACTTATAGTCGTGCCATTACACGAGGAAAAGACGCCAGAATAAAATCCCGAGAGGACCTATAAGAAGTAGTGAGAGATAGTAATAGTGCCAAGAGTGTTATATGATGATGATGATGATGAGTGGTGGTGATGATGGGTCGTGACATCGATGATCCTGGATATGATGTTACACGTCTCATAGTCCCGCCATCGACTCTTGTAGTTAACGTATCATAGACCGCCATACGCCCTTAGTTGCCTCATCTCTATCCTATATACGTAGGCACCAATTTATCTTCACTTCATGTCGCTGATAATGCGCCTCATAGCTAGGAAGAGTATGTATAAACCTGACCTACGTCACTCTAAGATCTACCCTCGTACTCGGCGAGAACCTGGTGTGCTGAAATCTACGAGGCCATAAGCACAATGCTACAATCCTCCCGTCCGCTCCGCGACTCCGTAGCATGCGTTACCGATATATGATCGGGAGATCGCCGTAAGACCAACACACAAGAAAAAGGGCAGTCATACCGCTACTTCGGATCTGTATGCCTTTCTTTTCGCCTGCAAGAGGTGACATACAAGTAACTAAGTAAGGTAACCGAATCTGTCTGCCTACGCAGGTCGACAAGCTACCTACTGTATGTACATACACTACACTACCTTGCATAAGCGCGCCCTTCGGTTCATGACACAGCGCCCATTCTCGTGGGACGCTGAGGCACACCCACTTTCGCTCGCTACCGACTTACACGACTGCACTCCACCACACGAGCGCGGCCGACAGGCACAGCGCCGGAGCGAGATCGCCGACGGATGGATCCCTATATTTGCTTTGCCTTGCGCCTACTGGTGCCTTTGTTGTTTTATTTATTACTATTATTATTATTTTATTATTTGATTATTTATCCTTCCTTACCCCGTTGGGCAACGGCGAGGCGAGGCGAGGCGACCTATGCAACGACGCCGTTTAGACCTAAACGGCCTCTTCACGGATTCTGCTTGTTACAGAGTACTTACAGTATTTGGCTGCGCGCTGCCACATTCCCGCAGATCGCCGTGGGAAAATCAATGTCCTGATTCGGCACCGTTTTGCTGACATACATGGCAGGAGACTGCAAGTACTTGCATGAAAACAAACTGACCTACGCATGTACTTAGCTATACCCCGTTCGGTGCTCACGTATTCGTTTTCCTGGTCCATCTCATACCGACGGTTCCTCCCACACACACACACACCCCGAAATCTCACTTCCCATGAATCCCTTTCCCATCCCTTCTTCCTTGCAAGGGATGTATGTATGTAGCTAGCGTAGGTAGTTAACCAGGTAGGCAGGTGGGAGGCGAGAAAGGCCAGATCTCCTCGGCATCTCTCCACCCTTGCTTGTTTCTCTTACTTTGTAGTACGTACTGTAGATACTTAGGTAACTCATATTTCTGCCTTACGCTTCGCCTTATCGTGAGCCTCCCGTCCGTTACCTCCGCGGCTGACGCCGCGTCTTTGCACCACTTCACATCTCGCGTTGCCGAATACCGACAGAGCCGACATACGTGGGTAAGCCGTAGATACATCGTGTAGACATGTACAGTAGATAGATGGAGCGAGTCTTCCGTTGCCATGAAAAAACCACGGGGCCCGCGGAACTCAGTCGTCCAGTGGCATACGAGTCATAGCCCCCCTAACCCCAACAACACCCTTTTCCTTTTCGATGCTCTCGGTAACTAGTTTCGTATGTACGACTTTTGAACAGACTGGCGGGTATATCCGTGTTCTGTGCTACCGTGGAACCTTGGCGTCGCCGACGTAGGCAATCAAGATGTAGAAACATTCACTCCCTTATTCAAGCCACGAAAAGAAGGCGACTCGTCTCCAATGTAATACTCCATCGTGACGTAACGTTAATACTAAGGGGGCGAGAGGTATGAAGGGCATTCAAGGAAATAGACGCCTCAACGTGTAACATAGTGTTTTTGATTTTGCCTTGCTATATACCACTAAAACTGCAATACTATACTTTTAACAACGAGTGCGCATCGAGTCTCAAGGATTTGTCTGTAGAGAAAGTGCACTATCTAGGCTTTGCGATATTAACTTGTTACAGCACCTGGAACAGAGAGATGCGTGCCACTATGCGCGTTACTTGATAACACAGCCTGTACATATCTCATCGTAGTTCTTGTCTTCCTTCAATCCGCTTACCCCATTTTTGAATCCTAGCGCTAGTTTATGTTCAAATCCACGTGAATATAACAATGTCGACGGAATATAGACAAGCAGAAATGTATCTACAAGTCAAATCCACCCAGGGTAAAAACAACAACTTTTGAGGCCATGATCAAATTGAGAATAACGAAGTGACTGACCACAGCCAGTGACCGAGGCAAAGACAAAATCATAAACTCTAGTGGTATCCACCCTATCCAAACGCCATGACATGATCCGCTACCAAGCTCCCAATTTTTGCTGATCATTAAAACCAAACGTTTCATGCGCACGTTGCCTGCGTAACTTCGTCATGCTGATGTTGTGTCACAGCCGAGGTTGGCTCATCCCCACCTGGAAAAGTCAAGGCTCTCGACTAATAGGTCCGCTGCTGTAGGCGGCAAGACTTCCGTGTTATCGGTAGACGCTGTTGAGAGTATTGATGAGCGATGTGAATTCTGCTCACTCGAGCTGGTAAAGAATGTGGCTACTGAGGACCTTCTAATGCTTAAACTACCGAGGCTGTCTCGAACTGTGCTCCCTGCTCGCGAGACTTCCAGCTGGGATCCAATGCCTGCAGTGCCATGGCTATGAGCAGTACCGGGGGGTGAAGGTGTCGACCCCTGGGGGTTTGATTTTGGCCCGTATTTCTCGCGCAGCCGGTTGATATCCCTGAGTCGATTACCCCACGAAGAAATATGTTCCCCGCCTTCCCGGTTGGCCCAAACATGAGAGAAGAAGGATGCATTGAGCGCGAGTAGTCGTATGAAGTCTGGTAATGCCTTTAGACTAACGATTTTGGTTTCTGAGGCTGCTGATATCTCGGGAAAGCCGGGTTTACTCATGACCTGAACTTTGTAAAAGGAATCCTGTACGTCTTTCGGCGTCCTCTGCCTCGTAGCGACGAACGAAGCACGAGACTCAGGGGCGATGACGATGTAGACGTAATTAAAGTCGGACGGAAATGTGTCGAATTTAAAGGGAAACCCTGAGTCATTGAAGATGATGTTAACAAAGTCGTTACCGATATGCCGCTTTTTCTGAGCGCAACGAGGGTCATTCTCTAAATTCGTGGGCATTTGGGTTGTAACGTGGAAGACAAGTTCCGTGACACGATCTCGCCAACAGAATGTATACTCGCCATCTGTATCATACTGTCTGTCAAGACCCTGCAGATTGAAAGTCGCGCCTTTCAGCTTTGTCAGGGTGCCGAGGCCATTCAAGAATTCTACATAATCGCTGCTACCGGAAATGTTGGCGAGGATTTCAACCTCGTCGACCTGATTTTCTCCAATATAAATTACACCGACTTTATGACCATCCAGAGTAGAGTTACGATCAAATACCCTGATGGCCATGTCAACGGCGTCGGTGCTAGGGAGCGGAACCGGCTTGCTTATATCATTGTACTGGGGTATTGAGGACAATAGTTGCACAAGTAGATGATTTGGTAGCACGAAATTTTTGGAGCCGCCGGTGATGTTGATGTTGCTATTGGTGTTGTTATTATTGCTATTGTCCCTAGTACTATTGTCCATGGGTTGCTGGTGCGCGGGAGCCGGATGGAACGATTCGCAAATTGTAAATGATGAGGTGCCCGAGGGCTGACGCTTCGTGATCCTCGCCCAGCCTGAAGTCACGGCCTGTTCGATAGTAACGATGGAATTGGCAACTAACCATCTCTTCTGGAGGATCTCGCCAAACCGACTGGAAGTAAACAACGGGTCCGCTGCCGACTCGTCAACATTAGCATACGTCACTCGCTGCATGAAATCGATTGATGTCTGGGCTTTTTCGTCTAGGACCTGCGAACCATCAACGTCCGTAAAGAGATTCTTGGCAATCCACGAAACGTGACTCGCACGATCTGCTAGCTTCAATGCTAGAAACCAAAAGATGATGACATGGTACGCCAACGAATAGACATATTGAGGAAGATCATCAGAGGCATTTGGGTGCGAAGGACTGTCAGCCGGAAATGATTGTTTTCTAGGGTGCGCAATATCACCAATAGAACTCGGTCGATGGTTTTGTTTCTTACCCCTGACAAACTGGAGATAACGAACACAAATACCAAACACGATTTGATATTCCTCTTTACGAAAGTTTACATATAAAGATGGCAGCCGGCTGAGGCAGGCTAAGAACTCAAGGATATGCATTGCCACATATGGTTGCGTGATGATTTGAGCCATACGACGCAATATGGGAATCAGTACTTTGCTTATAGAATAGGGAAGTTCATGACAGCATATGGTGAGTGCATGTATGCAACACTTGGCGCTGCGCTCCCACGTTGTGATTGCATCAACGAAGGTTGAGACGATCTCGTCCTCGTCTGACTTCTGAAAGTGCCGATGATAGCTCAATATCATTGTAAGAGTGTGAAGGAGGCAAATTGCGATGTCGGCTTTACGTAGACCAGAAGCACTTGGGGGTTCTTGCAAGATACCCTGTCTGATCTGCTCACAAACGGTCTTCCGTAGTTCTTGTAACTGAGGCACGGCCCTATTGAAAACGGCGTGGTTACTTAACTGTGAAGGGAGGTGTACAAGAATAAAGCTGTAAACTTCCCAGTCGCAGCCAATCTGTAATAAGTGCAAGATTGCCTCGAGCCATAGGCCCATGGGCAGAAGGACCTCCTCCCCTTCCGAAGCGCTCTCAAGGGAAGTGTTGGAAAAGCTGGAATACACCACAGGACTGGCGGTTGCAGACGGTGCTTCTGGGAGCGGTTCTGGATCGGACGCACTCCACATGAATTGATATGCATTATTCCCTGTCTTCGTTACATTTGCTCGGTGTGAAGCAGTCCGTTCTGGTACTGGGGTAGAAAACGAAACGCCTCGGGTAGACCGGGATGAACCGCTAGCCTCGGATCTTGATAGTTTAGTTTGCGGAGAGGCCTCTTCTGAAAATTTGCGTGCTATAGCTACATCAGTGCGATGCAGTGTTGTAGCCAGACTGTTGGTTTCTGTGTGTGTAGTGATGAAGATTCGATTAGCCCAGTCGGCTCTCACACGAAACAGCAGCTTCATCGCAGTGAGACGAGCGTCGGTCGCATTGTTTAGCTTGGCTATCGAAACAAGCGTTTTGAAGAGACGAATAGCTTTGGCAATATCTAAATTCATAACACGAAGGAAAATTTGTACGAAACCCTTAGTAACAACATCTGCTGGTGTCTGGCTGACCGGTAGCTTCAATACTGAGGGTACACCGTAGTTTTGTGGGGGCGAGTGAATGACCGTACGCGAACGGTTACCGCCAACGATACTAGTCAAGGTGTCCGTAATATGGCAGAACATTGGAAGACTTATTGTGGTTGCAACAGATGCGGCAAATGACACGATCTCTTGCAAGACCGCAAGATCTGTTTCTTCAGTAACCCCTACAAGCAAGCGCTTCACGAGGTTGAGGACAAAGTCTGGCTCTGCACCATCATTGATGAGTTCCAGCATGTCATAAACCTCTGTGACCACATTCAAAGCCTGCAATCTCACATCTGTAGAACGATTTCTGTCCTTGAAGAAGGCGCTCAGGACCATATCTAGGTTCGATTTCCACTGTGCATCCGAGGGGAAACAACAACGAAACTCCTTGTAATAGTTTAGAACTAGCGTGGCTGCTGAGTCGGGGATCGCTCGGTGAATATTGGAAAAGAACAAGATACAATCCTGCTTCTGAATCAAAGGCCCTTGGTGGTTATTGACGATATTTTCGACTTGAGCGACTAGGTCTGACAACTCCTTGTTTATCATTGCTGCAGGCGGATCACTGCCGTCCTGAGACAACGATGAAGTGATGGCCTCATTGGATTTGGTCAAAAGAGTCACGACACCTGCAGAACATGCCTCGGCAATGTCAAAAATTAGTGTCCAGTCTTCGTCCGCAAGCATGGCGTTAATACCACCCTGGCTATCGCAGAAGAGCGCATTGCATAACTTAAGAATGTCTAGGTAAACCTTCCAAGATGAGGTAGCCTCGACGACCTTAGACAAGCCATCGATTAAAATAGCGTAGGGAATAGGCGGGTACCCCTTTTCGGAGCTCTTCGGCACGAGCTTGTTAAGAATCGACAGGGCTCCTCGAATATGTCGCAAATCATGCTTCCTGTCTTCATCCGCTCCGGCACTGGTTAGAGCTTCAAGAAGTAATCTCACAGTGGCTTGGCCGTTATGGGACTGGCACAAAATGCGAATGGTATTCCACGCACGTTTCTGAGCATCGGGTACCAAACAGTGTATAGAGGAAAGAATCTCAACACACTGTTTGAGCTTGTTTCCAGGGAGCACCCCGAAGGTGATAATCGCGTCCAAAATACCACAGCATGCTTTCATATCGTCTGAGTTATTAGTTGACATGCATATATGCAACAAAGTGTCCACCAAAGCTTCCGCCGCGCTATCATCGGCAAGAATGGAATTGAACTTGATGGCATCCGCTACAAAGGCGAAGAGGTCTGCGAAATCTTTGTTCTCCTTGGTCATGATTGATTTGCCCTTGGAGCGTTGGCCTTGCCTTTTTGCCATAGCTCTAGCAGTACGTACCATATCAAAACTCGAACGCAGCCACCTAGATAGGAGCGGAAACAGCTCATAATCAAACCCGGTCATATTTCGACCGTGATCAGATAGATTGACGAGCGCAACAAGCTGTAGGTGGAAATCATCTGAGTTGGCAACAGCAGAAATCGTTTGAAAATAGTCTTTTCGCTCCAGGTCAGACGAAGATGGATGCTTGACACACTCGGCGAGAAGCTCCCATCCGGCGACCCGAGTGGCCTTGGGGTTTGTTGGCTCTATGAGATCCTTTGCGGCATGCCAAATACCTAGAACTGGATTGTGAGGATAGTTGGCTACCACTGTGCGCAGCGAGTTGGCGGCAGCCACTCGGTCGTTGATTGTGCCATCTTTTAGCTGTTCGTATAGGGCTATATGTTGAGGCGGTAGGGCGTAGGCGTGGGGGATGGGCATCGAGTTAACTTGCTCAGCTATTTCGGCATGAATTGTCTTGGGTCCGGACGACTGAGCAACAGTAGGCGAGGACTTCTTGGCAGCACCGGCCAAGCCCTTGAAGACGCTGGCAAGACCTCCCACAACCTTGGAATCTTGCGATGGCGGAGCCCCATCTCCAGGAGATGGGGACATCTCTCGTTCTTGGTCAAAGTGCTGTTCAGAGGCCGGCTAGCCTAGAGATGCTGTTTGGTGCGACACGTTAGCCATTGAACTCTCGACGTAAAGCAAGTGAATAGACAAGAGCCCTGAGGCAAAGGGGTGCCATGTATCGAACTACACGAAGCGGGAGCAAGCAGTTTATAGATGCGCCGAAAGATCTCTCTTGCGTCCGATGAGTAGGAACATGCTGGTGAAGGTTGATCGCATATACAAGGCAGCAAACTGCATTGTAAAGTGGCTTTTGCCTAATATCCAATACCTAACCACCACTGTCAAGCATAAAAGAAGCACAAACAGCAGTGGAATAGGAAATAGAAGCAGAAGCAGAGGCATCCAGGAGTCACTAACCTACAAGCAAAGGAGAAATCGCATGCGAATACAAGTAATTTATGATAAAAACTTAAGCACTACTCAAGCATCTCCGAGCTTGTGGGAAACAGTAGGTAGCTAGGATGTTGGATGTTGCGCGCTGCAGCTCTCTCCAACGGCGGTCCGAATATTTAAAGTTGCTGATGCCGGGGATATGGTTCTTCACTCCTCAACCTTTAGTGGGGTCGTCTCTCTAGCTCTGCCCTCTCACACTTCGCTATAAGGTATCCTCAGATTCGATGATGTCTCCGAGGGAGTAATATATAGTCGTGTGTCTCGAAATTCGCTTCGGGAGAGATGGGTAAGCATCAGAGGCACACATCGGAAGACGGGAAGTGGGAGATAGGGGGGGACAATAGATAGTCGGCGAGTCGAAGAGCGGGGCGGTGATGGGCGGGGATTAATTCTGAAATTCGCTGGAGAGAGAATTAGAAGTTTGGACGTTGGGCGATGGGCGATGCGATGGGCGATGCGATAGGCGTTTTGGATGTTGGATGCTGAGTGTTGAACGAAGCAGAAGGTGGAAGACGGTACCGCACGAACTAAGAGAAGGAAGGAAGGATTTGAAGTTAAAGTGAGTACCTGCCTCCAGACAAGCCCACATCTCCACCACCAGATACCCTTTTGGTGCCCATGCGACACCACCTATTAGAAAATCCATATCAAGTAATTGATACATACCTAGGCAGATACCTAGTGCCTCCTCACTTGCCCACTGCCTTAGCTATTAGACACCTGGATCTAACTTTATCAAGGTCCGGCGTTATGCTTCGCAGCAGCAATATAGGTACCCCTAATGAAGAGCTACCTCTACCTCTACCTGCACTAGAAAAAAAATACCTTGTGGGAGGTGACGTGAGCCGATCTTAGCCGGTCCCACCACACCTCCTTATAGGTATATCATTCTATGTAGTACTGAGCATTCTGATGTAGCACCAAGAACATACCTCATGTAGTGTGTTGTACCTAGAGAAAACAATAATACCTACCTCAAAACCCCTATCTATACTAAGAAATGAAAAGGAAAAGGAAAAAAGACAAGCTCATCGCTTACACGTATGCTTCAAATGTTAAGCGTGGTACTACTCTCAAACCGAGTGCTTCTATATATATTAGCGCCATAGCTCAGTTGTCTTGCGTAACTAACTCGAGTTGGAGGTAGACTACCTCGCATGTAGGTGCCCAGTTGCAACAACTACTTAGCGTACGGGTATATGTAGAGCTGGAAGTGAGAAGTATGTAAGAGGCAGCCTGTACATTAGGTACTGCGTAAGGTAACCTAGTAATCATGTAGATGTGTAGGCCATTACCTCGACTCTCGAATACCCCTAAATTATTAGTAGCCCAGCCCTGTATGTGTTAGGTAACCCGTGTACCCCTCAGTCCTCAGGCCCTACCTAAGGTAGGTAGGGTATTATAGCAGCGGGGTTAGGTACTACCTTGTACATAAGTACCCACAGCACCCACTAATCTGCCTCTAATCCAATTAGGTACAGCACCTTTCAAGATCCAAGGAGCTAGCTGGCGTTGCTCGGAGCCTTCAGTTACTATCAATAAAAAGTTGATAGCTTCAATACCATCCTCCAAACAAAACATTCACCTCCCACGCCACACCAGCTTGCGAAATCGCCGAACCACCCCCTTATCCTCCCTTCCTCGGCCCTGCTGCTACCCGCCTCCCATCATCTGAGCACGAGGTAATCAAAATGGCTTCCGACATGGGCCAGATTGCCCAGCTGCTAGATGCGACACTAGACCCCGTGAAGCACAAGAAAGGTACAACCCAACCAACACAGCACGCACCCACTCAAGATCTACCCCGCCATATTCCCACCCGAACCAGGAGGATCCTGACTGACTCGATTGACTCGCAGCCGAAAACCAGCTCAAGCTAGAGGAGAAGAAGCCTCAGTTTTCCCTACAGCTTCTCAAAATCGTCGCTACCGATTCCTTCGAACACAAGATCCGCCTCGCTGGCGCCCTGTGTTTCAAGAACTTCATCCGACACAACTATGTGGTATGTCGGCTGCCGCTCGCCTTGCTTCCTGGTTTTCACTAATGATTGCGCAGGACGAGGAGCGCAATTACAAACTACCTCTTGAGGAAGTCAACACGATAAAACAGGAGCTTATTGGGCTCATGATCGCATGTCCTCCCACCATTCAGACACAGCTAGGAGACGCTATCAGCATAATTGCCGACTCCGATTTCTGGGATCGATGGGACACCTTAGTTCAGGTACCTTTGCTATTTCCTAGCCGAAACTGTCTTCCCGTCTAATACAAGTGCGCTCACAGGATCTCGTCTCCCGGTTTACGCCTGATAACTACAAGGTCAACAACGGAGTGTTAGAGGTTGCCCACTCCATATTCGTGAGATGGAGGCCGCTATACAGGTCCGACGCCCTGTATGCTGAGATCAACCATGTGCTCAATACCTTTGCCGTGCCGTTCCTCAATCTGCTAAGTGTAAGTACAAGTCATCTTGTTGACTTATAAGGAGGCGTCCGCATCTAACACAGCGCAGGCAACCGACCAACAGATCGATGCAAACCAGAATAATAAGGACGCCCTTAAGGGTTATTTCGATACCATGAGCCTCTTGATCAAGGTCTTCTACGACTTATCTTCTCAGGATATGCCACCTCAATTCGAATCTAACCTAGAGCACATCTCAACACTCCTCCACAAGTACCTGATCTACGAGAATCCAATACTTGCAACTGATGACGACTCAGAAGCGGGGATCATTGAAAACGTCAAGGCTGATATTTGTGAGGCTTTGGAGCTGTATGTGCATAAGTACGATGATGACTTTGGTCCGTATATCCAGGTCTTCATCTCCAAGGCCTGGAATCTACTTTCTACTACCGGACCCGAAACCAAGTACGATAACCTGGTTAGCAAGGCGCTCCACTTTCTAACAGCTATTGCCGGAACTTCACAGCATTCGGCGGCCTTCAATGACGAGAACGTGCTCAGCCAGGTTGTGGAGAAAGTAGTTCTTCCCAACGTTGCGCTTCGAGAGTCCGATATTGAATTATTTGAAGACGAACCCATTGAATTCATCCGCCGTGACCTCGAAGGCTCGGACACGGACTCCCGAAGGCGAGCTGCAACGGATTTCCTGCGCCAACTTCAGAGAAAATTTGAACAACTAGTCACCTCTGTGACTGGTAGATATATCAACCACTATCTGGAGCAAGGCAAGTCTAACTGGAAGGACAAGGACACCGCAATCTCGCTTTTCCTGTCTATTGCAGCCAAAGGTGCTGTTACAGCATCGCATGGTGTGAAGACTGTCAACGACCTACTCAATGTTGTCGATTTCTTCCAGCAACATGTCGCGAACGACTTGGTTGGTGATGCTGGCGTGGAGCCCATCGCAAAAGTGGATGCTATCAAGTATCTATACACGTTCCGAAGCCAATTAACTAAGGAGCAATGGCAGGCTGCTTTCCAGCCTCTCATACAAAATTTAGGTTCTTCTAGTTACGTGGTATATACGTATGCAGCTATTGCTGTTGAGAGGCTGTTGTACCTGTCAGACGACTCTGGCGCTCGCATCTTTGGCAGAGCCGACATCGAGCCATTCGCGAAAGACCTACTAGACCATCTTTTTAAGCTCGTTGAAAAGGAAAATTCGCCCGCAAAGATGCAAGAAAACGAATTCCTTATGCGTTGTATTATGCGTGTTCTCATCGTCATGAACACGGGCATCCTCGACTTCGTTGATATGGTCCTCAATCATCTAGTATCAATCACTAATGTCATTAAAGCGAATCCAAGTAACCCGCGATTCTACTATTACCATTTCGAGGCGCTAGGTGCCGTAGTCAGGTAATATTTTAACAATTCTAATCTCAAAAGAGAGACCCGGCTAACTAAAAACAGTTGCGGCTCACCAAATGGAACTTCGAAATTGGAAGATCGTCTCTGGGAACCTCTGAACTTGGTCATCACAGAGGAAGTGAATGGTGAGGAGTAGGACAACCCATTCAAACGACAAAACGCTAATGGTTCGCTAGAGTTCATGCCCTACGTCTTCCAGCTTTTCGCTAAGTTGTTAGAGCTGAACCCGTCAGGGGCACTACCTAATCATTACCAAGCTCTCGTCCCCCCATTGATGCTACCTGCCACTTGGGAGACTAGGGGCAGCATCCCCGCGCTCACCAGATTATTAATAGCTATAATACCTAGAGCTACACAGTACATTGTAGCAGAGAACCAAGTTCAACCTATTCTGGGCATATTTCAAGGTCTCTTGAGGGGCAAGAAAACTGAGCAAAATGCCTTTGATCTCCTGGAGTCGGTTGCATTGTCAATACCTCGGTATGTCGTATACTAGCTATCTCGTTTTATGCGACAATGACTGATGTATTACAGAGGTTCGCTCGAGCCATATTTCAAGAGTATCTTGGAGCTTCTCTTCACTAAGCTCCAATCCAATCCATCAGACTCATTCAAACTACGGTTTGTGCGGTTCTATCACCTCATAGCAGCTAAGCCAGAGGCCGATCTCGGAGCGGATTTCTTCGTCAGTCAAGTTGATCTCGTGCAAAACAATTTATTTACACAGATCTATTTAACCATTATCTTGCCAACATCTGGGCAGCTTGTCCGCCCAGTAGACCGAAAGGCAGCCGTCATCTCTTTCGCAAAATCGATGGGAGATAGTAGGGCCTTCGCACAACGCTACGTCAAGGGCTGGCGGTTTACTTGCGAAGCCATGCTCAACATACTCATGAACCCGCCAAAGGTGACCATGGGTGCTGGCGACGAGGTTGTCAATGAGGCTGATGTCGACGATATCGGATTTGGTCTAGGCTTCACACCTCTCAACACATGCAAAAAGGCGGCACGCGACGATTTCCCCGAGGTCCAGGATATACAACCGTGGGTGCGCCAGTACCTCATGGAAGCCAATACCCGGCATAATGGCGCCATCGCAGGATATATGGATCGCTTGACAAATGAAGGCAAGCAGGCTTTAGCTATGTATGTGTCGTAGATGAGCAAGTTCCGGAGATTCTGAAGATTCCGAAGATAAAAAGTAAAAGAAGTGATGATGAGACTATCTCAAGGAGACTAGAAGTAGTAATCGGCCAACTTATCTTCAAAGTTTTCTGTAGTATCACTATGCTTGGGCGAAATTAAATCGGGAGGCAGAGACAATGTAATCCCCTGTTGATGATTTCCAGGAATGAAAGGTTTGCTTTCTCTTAAAAATCACATATCATATGTAGGGGATGCCGTCATCATTCATAATACCCACCAATACACTAGAATTGCAAAGTCGGGTTCTTTATCTACCTAGTAATTGTTATATTCGTAATTAAATTTAATACTGTATTGCGCCTGTTGAACTTATTCTCTATTGGGGTATCACATAATAATCATGCCACTATTCTTCCGTAAACATAAATCGTACACGTCCAAATATCCCACGCGCTTTCCTCATTAGTCATCTATCAATTGATTTACTACGCTAGTTACTTGGACGCGTGCTTCAACTTGGACCCTCTAACCGTGCGCATCGGCGCGCTCTGCCCGAAGGGCGTGCGGGGCGAGACGCCGGCCGAGCTCCCGATCTTGCTCCACAGGCGCTGCGCGGCGGGCGTCAGGCCGCCGCCGCCGGCCACGCGCGGGCTGCTGGGGAACTTGGGCACGGGGGTACGGTCGACCTTGCCGGTAGCGCCGAGCCGCGAGGACGTGCGCTTCGCCTGCGAGATGCGGTCGACCATAGAGCGGTGCAGGGCCTCGCGGCGGCTCTGCTCCTGGATGACGAAGGGGTTCGGCGTCGCGTCGCCGGGGCCGAGGTCGATGCGCGGCGGGGCCGCGGCTAGAGAGGCGTATTCCGGCTCTTCGTCGTCTACGAAGGCGTACCCGTTTACGCGCGGCGTCTCGTTGCCCGTGGCGATGGAGGAGGAGGCTGCGCTGTCGGGACGCCGGCGGCCGGCGATGGCGTCGCGGATCGCGGAGAGGGAGGGCGAGGGTGGGACGGATTCTGTTGCGTCGCTGACGGGCGCGGCGGGCAGGCGGGTGTTGTGGTAGTTCACGGCCTTGGGGGGCGCGCGCGACGCGGCCTTGGCGGCCTGGATCTGCGTCTCGACGCCGTCGGGCGCGAACATGAGCGAGTTGTTGGGCAGCGACTTCCAGGTGTCGGGCTGCGCGGGGCGGTCGTCGCGGTCTCGGATGGCGAGCCTATCCTTCTTCCCGAAGCCGTCGTCCTCCAGACTCGCCCTCCCCCCTGCTTCGAGAAGCCGGCCCTCGACCTGGCGCTGCGCGAGCTGCATCTTGGACGGCAGCTTATTGCCCGCCCACAGCCAGGCGTACTTCTCGGCGCGCTTCGAGTTCTGCTTGTCCAGCAGCTTGTAGAAACTCTCGTTGTCCTCGCTCGTGAACTTGGACTGGAACGCACTGAGGCTCATGTTCGTGTCAATCTCGGGGTCGTTCTCGTCGGCGTCGCCGCCGCGTGCGGAGGCCGTCGACTCGGCGGAGACGGAGACGGGCGTGTCGCCCACGAAGCCGCCGCGAGGTGTCTGGGATCCGGGTGCGAGCGACGTGCCCCTCCTCACCCTCTTGCGCCCGGGCGTCATGACGTGCTGGAGACGACGGCTTGCGCTCGATATCCACTCCGGGTCCTTCGAGTCGAGCGCGTCGAGGTACTCTTGCTGCGTTTCGCTTTCGAGGAGGCCCGGGAAGAAGTCTCGCGCGATGATCTGGGAGAGCGCGTCTGTGTAGCTCTCTTCGCTAATGACTTTCTTTGGCCGCTTGATTCGTTTCGGGGGTGGCGGTGGCGGCATTAGCTCGAGGTCGTCCCTCTTGCGGACAAGGGTAGTGGATGTCTTCATATCGTATGAAGCCATTGCAAAATTGAGAAGTAATCAGAGCACGTATTTCGTTAAGACGGTAGTAAGATGAGGAATGACGATGGTTCCGACGTGCTATCTTATCGATATCTTATAGCTTATCTTGCTTATCAGCTTATCTTGACTTATATAATAGGTAGGTAGGTAACAGTGGAACTGTGTTGGTGTTAATTAATTCCCCCCGGGAACCTACCTACCTACATAATGGCTATGTTACCTACTATTACCTACCTATACTGCGTATTCTACATAACGTATTTATGTATGCCTTCAAAAACCGTCTATCTACGCGCTCGATACCTTCACTCTAGAAGCTTTATCCTATGCCTTTTTTTAATTAATTTTATGGTCTAGGATGATTAATTCAATATATTTACGCCTTCGCTTTACCTCTACCAGGGAACTTCATTATGCACGATGAGATCTGTACCTACCTACACATGTATATATGTAGGTACCTACTACATATGTATGTAGGCGGCCTCTCTTCTGGTCATCAATGGTACCTACCTACATCTATGTAAAGAGGTATCTATGGAGGTAGATGCCATATTTGCATTACCTCTATGTAGGAAGTATGCTCTATCTAATACCTTATAGCACCCTGAGCTACCTAATTCAGTTGTTCTTTCTCGTCTTCTCAAGACTCGTGCTAAGCTTTCCGGCCAACTTCGAAAAGACAGGTTGGACCAGGAAGGAGACGTGGGCTATCATACCTCTCTCTATCGCCGTCGCTGTCTTTTCCCTATATCATCATATTACCACATCACTTTGGCCATCTTGTAGCATCAGAAACATCCCAAGCATCTGGATTAGGTCCATTTTCTTCATCCCGTAGTTTTACGTCAATAGGTTATAGCAGCAGGACCAGACGCGATGGATCGCAAACCGCCCTTTGCCTTGAAACGAAAACTCGAACCAACAACCACATTTCCACGCCCCAAACGGCCGGATACTTCCGCCGCTCTTTGGCCCTGCTTTCTTAGCCCTGCTTGTATTCCACCCCATCCCGATAATGAGGCCTTCGAGTTACTCGAGCCGATTGTCGTCAAGGATTCCAAGGTACTGCACCTGGGGTGTCGAGACGGAGCTCTTACTTTCGCCATTGCCAGAGTGGTGCGACCCGAGGGTCATGTTGTTGGAGTCAACTACCCCGGCGAACATGTCGATGCAACCCAGAGGCTTTCCGAAGCCCTCCGTAAAGAGGAGGATATCAGTAATGTTAGCTTTGTCCAAGTTGCGGACTTCACGAAGCTCCCGTTTGCCACCGAGGCTTTCGACGTCGTCTATGCTTGTGATGTTGTACGTGTCAAACACACCCGTCAACTATCAAAGCAAGAACCCGAAACCATAAACCAGAACTGATTCTCTCATGATAGATGGCTCGTCTCCCGCCTAGTCCTAACTAGTTCGTGTTTCTAAGTTTTCTATCTTCTATTTTGGCAAAGCCATGATACCTCGTTGCTCTTTTGTGCTCGTGGGATCGCCAAACTGTCAACTCGCCAACAAGGTGTTCAATCTTCGCCGCAAGCGCTAATCCGTAGCACCCGAATCCTTATAGTGCGAATGCACTCCAACTTCTCGTAGAGATGGAACGAGTAGTAAAGCCCTTTGGTTTTATTGTATCTCGCGATATCGCCGCAATGCACTTCTTTCCCGAAACTGATCTCGGCAGTCTAATCACACGAACTCTATTTAGAGCCACTGGTCTACACGGGTGGTATGGGCCTCAAAGTATGCTATTTTCGGTGCCATTCTTCCCCTCTCCTACTCGTCTTTGCATTATAAAGGGCTCCTTCCCTGTAGATTAATGAACTTCGAGACTCTCGCTGTTCAGTAATCCTCATATACAACGCTCAAATTATAGATAACTAACTCCTATTATTGAAGTGCCCAAATTATTCCAACAACTTGGGTTTACACTCACCCACCTAGGAACGTCCACCTCTCGCCGTGGACCTGCACGTGAGTGATTCTTAGTGACATTTCCCTTGTTGTCCTACCTACCATTTCGCAGAATAGAAGAGACTTTGTTTAAGTTATCATTACAATTCCAGAGCCTTCTATGCTTCTCAAATACTTATGGCCCCCGTCAAAGGCAGCAACGCTAACTCTGAATATGTCAGTCAACCAGAGCTTTTGGGCTGCAGCCTATGCGTTCGAATTAAGGCCAGGAAGTGAAACTCGGGCGAGATGGATGGCTGCTGGGGTTCTTGAGCAAACCATAGATTTGATTATAGAGAAATTGCAGGATTGGGGCCGTATACCACATTCTTAGTTCGTATGTCTATACACGGAAATAAGCGGCTTACCGGAAAAATTTGAATACAGCGACGACGAATCGCCCGCCACCAAGGCTTTGCCCATACGTTCTTCATCTACCGAGGCTCCGTCCGGTGATTCCTCGTCTATTGAGGCTCCTCCCGCCGAAGCATCATCTGTCAATAGTTCATCCATTGAGGCATCGTCCGCTGAGAGTCAATGCGTCGAGATTTAGGCATCATCCGCTGAGACCTCAGCCACCAAGACTTCGCCCATGGGTTATTCATCTATCGAGGCTCCGTCCGCTGATTCCTCGTCTGTCGAAGCTCCTTCCGCCGAGGTTCCATCCATCGAAGCAGATAGTTCATTCATTGAGGCATCGCTCGTTAAGAGTCCATGCGTCAAGGTTTCATCCCCCGAGGCATCATCCGCCGAACGTGAACAGTGATACGGAGTTATTATAGTCGCAGGGAGGGTAACATCATTCGCAGATAGTAATAAAAGCGCAGAACTACACGTGCTAAACGCTAATAGGTAATGTGTCAAGGTGGTAAGATTTTCAGCATATGCTTTGACTTCATCGGAAGATTCTTGCGAAAGGCCAGGCATATACTGTGATGTACTAAAATTCTTGCTCTCCAGCTCACCGCGTCATAGATTCATCTATTTAAGCACCGCGGGCTTTCGAGGATCTTCACGAACCCCTCTAACAACCTACAGATAACGTTAACTTCAAATGAACTAAGCCTATAACAATGCACCCCCCTTCGCCTTTTAAAACCCAATCTACGCCTTGGGCGCATTTGCCTCGTCGTTAGGCTGCAGGAGCAGCTCCTTCAGCTCCTCGGCGGCCTTGACGATCTCGCCGGACTGGCCCTCCCACTTAGCCCGCGACGCGTCGGCGATCTTGCCCTCGGCTAGGATACCGCCCATCTCGGCCCTGGCGTCGGCGAAGGCGAGCTGGGGGCGCGTCTCGGCAACGCGCAGGCCCATGCCCGCGAGTATCTCCTTGGCCTGCGCGCTCGCCTTGGACCCGCCCTGCGCGCCGTAGCTCACGATAGCGAGGGGCTTTCCCTTCCACTCATTCAGCAAATAGTCAATAGCGTTCTTAGTGCCGCCGGATACTGTGCAAAGTAGCCGTGTTAGTATAATATGCTAGGTCTGAAGGGCGGGATGACGGGGATAGGGGTATCGCTATGTGTAGAGGAAATCCTTGGTTTAGATTGGTTTAGCTTGCAACATACCGCCGTAATTGTACTCCGGGATCACGAGTACATAGCCGTCGTACTTGGATATCTCGGCGCTCCACTATAACCGCTTGGAGTCAGTAATTACTCTTTTGCGTAGTTCTACAACTCTCAAAACATGCTCCCGAAACATACCCCTGAGACATTTCGGGAGCTCTCAAGTTACTAGAAAGGGAAGAAAATGATTCCAGCGGTAACTTACGGCGCGGGAGTGTTCGTGCTCGAACTGCGCGTACTCGGGGACCACTATATTCTCGATCAACAGTTAAGTTTAGTTCATTCGTATTGTCTCGCCCCCCCGCCCTATGAGAGTGGGATGACATAAAACAGCATGCAGTTGCTCAGCCGGAGCCGGAGCTAGTATGTGTACATCCTAGGCTAGAAATAAGGGAGAAAGCTAGCTCACTTGCGGGCACGACGTTTTCGTTGAAGATAGGTAGGTTGAAGTCCCGCAGGTCGACGGGCTTCAGAGTGATATCGGCGGCCGCCAGCGTTTTCTCTATGATAGGCTGCACCAAGGCCGCCACGTTAATCCCGACGCGCCCGGGACGTAGGCTCGTGGTGATGAGGGCCACGGACTTGGAAGGCATTTTGGCGGCGGCAGCGGTGATTTTTGAGATGCGAGAGATAGTAATACTATTGTATATTGTGATCGAACTATGTCTCGTTTATCACTAAGAGGGAAGCTAAAGATAGTTATGGTAGGCAGTCCTCAGGGAAGATGGTTCTCAACGGCATTTGTTCTACTCTGCACAGCAAGTTTCGCTCGCCTTATATAAACTGCTTGCGCCGCCATTTCGGTCGTATACTCCGTCAAGTCTATGTAAGATAATACGTGATAGGTATCGTTCCCCTGCCTAGCAATAGGGGAGGCTGCAGCATCTGCTGATTTGTAACAGCTCTTTCTTTGCTGGCTGGATTTGTAAGAACATCACCAGAACGCCATGTGGAGGATTCAGAGAGCACGTCAATTTTCTAGGTAGATTTTGTAAGTCAATACACCTATTAGGTTGACAACCGCCTTTGGAGTGGAAACCAAGTGCTCGAAACCGAGGCGGTGGCTAGCTGTAGTTGGACTTGCACCATCATATCAAAGTGGAGATGACGCGTTAAGGCCATTGATTGGTTCATTGTGTGCCATTTGGGTAAAGCCTAGAAAGGGGAAGGGCGAGCCGAAGCGAGGGAAAGTCGAGACGGGATCCTGTCGGCGGGAAGGATTATAATTGGCTGCCTGGCTGACCGATACGTACCTATCCACAGCTCTGTTGAAGTTGTTGCTAGCATAAGATTTTCTAAAGCACCATCAAGTGTACGTCACAGCTGGCACAGATTGCATTTTTATATGCCACTTGAGTTACGAAAATCAATACTAATCGTGAAGATTGTCATGGATACAGGATTTATTGCGAAAAGGCCATTTTCAGGCAAACCTTATGATACCTAGGTACCAAAACCAACAGACAGAGCAGGAAGTGCGTAGGGGAAAGGTGCCTTGGGGAATTATGGTGACTTTAGCTATCAGCAAATGATGAGGGTGAAATGATTGCTCCTGCCTTCTTATCGGCAAACAACACAGCTTTAGGAGGTACACAACCAAATCGACGACTTCTGTCTCGATTATCCCTTTTCCTAGTGACGCCTGCCAATCCGCATTCCAACGCACCATGTCTCTCAAATATGCTCGAAAGTAAGTATCTGTTTTTAATCACACGTTAACATAGTAACCAGCTACAGGTATTTGTCTGTTTTGTCACTGACCTTATCCCTAAGGCAATTTGTCTTGGTGCTCAAGTAAGAACAAGACAGGTGTGGCCAATGCCATGCGTAGACAATCAACAGTGTTAGGACCCAGCCGTAAACGATGTCAGTAGGGTAGGGAAGGAGAGCATTGAAAAGGCCTAGAACACGCCAGGAGACGAGTCTAGTATGTTGCGCAACTGATTATCTGCGTCGAGTCATCATCTCCATCATCTGCTCCTGCGCCGCAACGGCTTCCTTGCGGGCGTCGATTGCATGCTGTCGCAGAGTGTACAGCATGCTCATGTTTGTCTGGAAGATCTGTCCGCGGCGGAGCAGGGCTTCCCACTGTCTGAGGCACTCGCGCTTCATCTCCACTACAACCGCTGGCGTCAGTAATTACTCTTTTGCGTAGTTCCACAGCTTTCGGAACATGCTCCCGAAACATAACCCCGAGACATTTCGGGAGCTCTCAAGTTACTAGAAAGGGAAGAGAATGACTCCAGCAGTAACTCACGGGCGTCTGCCTGGGCCACGAAAGCCTCCTCTTTGAGCTTTAGGGCCTGTTCCTTCATCTCCATAATCTCCCCCTTCAGCATGAGAGCCGTCTTCTGGAGCTCGAGGATGGTGCTCTCATCCTCCGGGGCTGCTTCAGACTTGCTTGCAGTTCCTATGTCGCCTGTGATGCCGTGTTCCTCGTTGTTTACTGCGGCAGGGCCTGGGGATTCAGCAGTGTTGTTCTTGTGATCGGCTAGTTTAAGATTGGCCATGTCTTCAACACTGTTGTTGTCTTGCTTTGTCGACATTGTGATAAGGGAGAGTTCGAATTAGTTCAGTAAGGTTGGTATGTCGAACAGATAAAAGGTGAAGGATTGGAGGTTAATTCTTGTGTTGGGAAGTGTGTTGTGATGAGTACATGTAGTCTGGAAGTGAACTTCATTGCAGTACAAGGCAAGCATTGGTGGAAGTAGTGGTATAGGAGAGTGGTGGTGCCGTTGTCAAATATGCACTGCAAAGTTATACAGTGGTACCTAGTTGTCGAGTGGCAGTAGCAGGAAGTACTTCTAGCAACCTATTAGCAAACATGAGAGGTATCAACTCCAATGTGTAAATACACTTGCAGGTTCACTTGAGAGGTACACTGTCATTACTAGTACTTAATTGTTAGGCGAGCCAGTGAGCGAAATCTATACAACATGGTGTCCTTTACGTTCCCATATGCAACATAATACTTGCCACTAACATATTGAAGAAGTAGTAATTGGGTCCTGAAAAAGGGGGAAGGCGGCCCAATAGCTGATATTCACATTTTCTCTTCATGTATCTAGTGCTGCAGACAAGCAAAACTTAGGAAGGGTAACAGGTGGGTATAGCGCTTAGTGTGAGTTTGAACTTGGGTTTGTGATGTCGTTTTGGCCTGAAGGCCGGTTGTTTGATGATAGCTTCCAGTGTAGTCCCCTCTTTGACTATACAGATCCTGGATCCAACTTGGCGATCCCCTGAATTCCTGGCCAATCCTACCAAGTGTATGAATCTGCCTCAGAAAATGAATATACTCTATATCATCGAGTTCTCTTCCCACGTGGACATGCCATGCAGACGAATGAAAACACCGGGTTTGGTGCTTTGCCATCTTCTTGCTGTGATTCCCCATTCTCCATCTCCTAGAATTGGTCTGTGACATGAGACATTAGTATCCAATATCAAAGTATATGTTTGTTGAGTTCACTTGGCTCTCCGGGTAACACAAATAAGGCATCCGCATAAAAAAAATGGTTAAAGAACTCACCTAGAGTCATGCTCATGCTCACATCCGTGTTTTCAACCATCTTTGTGAACTCCTCAAAGCTGATCCTGCCGTCCTTGTCTAAGTCGGCTTCCATAATGGTTTTGTCCACAATCTGCTGTAGCTGTTGGTCCTTCAAATTGCTACCTACCATCATCTTCAGGACAATAAATAACTCTCCATTGCTGATATAGCCGTCCCGGTCGATATCATAGACCTTGAAGGCGAACTGCAACTTTTGTTCCTTGTTACCCTTGCTACTAAAGGCGCTAAGACCTGATACAAACTCCTGGAAGTCTACATCGCCACCGCCGTCCTCGTCAAAGATCGCTATTAGCCTAGAGAAACGAATATTTCGTTAACTGATAAGTCCTAGCGCATGTCTCGGTCGCGCTTAGGGTGGTTGATGGGCAGGACAGCTAAGGGGGTTGGTACCTTGTGGCAAGCGGATTTGACGATATTTGTGGTAGGCTTAGGAACTCGTCTCGCTCGATCGTGCCATTTTGATCCTAAACAGAGAGAAGTAGTTATTAGCATAGGTATCTTAGTGGTCATACAAGGCTCCCGTCGTACTTTGTCAAGTTTCATAAACCTCTTCTTTAGCCGTTCTACTTCTTCGCGATCAACTATTGATATCCCTGTCAGCGCATACCAAACAAAGTTACCACGGAGCCAATTCTCACAATTGCTTCCTTGGACAATGTTGTCCAGGACCATGCTAGTGCTGTTACCCATTTTGTGTTCAGACCCTCCTAGAGGTCACACGATCAGGCAATGGATTCTTTCTATCAGAGTGAAGGGTGAGGTCGCCTGAAGCTATGGGAGGAGAAATGAAATAGCGGCTGCCGGAGGCTCGTTATGAAGGTTCGTTACTGAGTTGGAGGTTGGGTTTAGGTAATTCTGTTGTTGTAGGATGATAGGTAAGGCTGAGTGGGCTGGAGGGTCTGTCTTAGAGATCGTGGGGGCCTTAGAGGGACAAGAGCCCACTCATTTAGGTACCTATCCTCTAGCGCGATACCCATGCATACAGCGGAAGTTGATAGCACTGCGCCACTACGCCACAATGCTAATTACCTTCTTACGTAAGCCACAAATCTTGAGACTAGACTAGGAAACTGCAACTTCAAATACAGGTAGAAAGACCTTAATAATCGTAGACAGGGTTTGCACCCCAAACAAGGTGCAAACGCTACCTAACTTTAAAGCTGAATATCAGCCGCAACAAACAAACAGGTGAAATTTTGGTACAGGCGCTATACTCATGTAATTCAGCAGTGTCTGTTAATATATATAATATATATATGTGCTATATAAAATTGATTTTTAAGATAATTTTAAAACTATGTTATTTTATATATTATATATATTGGCAGATAGCGTTAAATTGCACAAGTATAGAGCTTGTATTAAAATTTAACTTGTTTGTTTGTTACAGGTAGTATTTAGCTTTGAAGTTGGCGTTTTTATTTCGTTTTTGCTAGCTAAGACCTGTTTGTAATCATTGGGCTGTCTTCGATTTTTGGCACCCTCTGAACGCAGTGAAGAGGGTGCTCCATGGGTAGATCCTCTAGTAGGGTGGTAACATATAAAAAATACCTAGGTACTTATTATTTAGGTCCTGAATAACTGTGTAGGTTATCATTGTCATAGCAACAACTATGATATGGTGATTACAAATATTGCTGTAGTTGAGAATTCCGATAACCACTCGAGGACTTTCCTGCTAAGCAGTCCCTTCTGTCAGCCCTAAGTAGTATTTTACCTAAAACCAGGCCAAGAAAGAGCCAATTTATCTTCAAAGTCCTAGTGTAGATACTCGAAGATGTGGATAGAAAAGGGGGAATTGAAAATAGCCGGAGTTGCCTTCTTTCGGCTGTCGTGTGTACCATGAATGAAAACCGCCAAGTAATAGTCCTTGAGAGCTAGAACAGATCTAAGCTGTGTGTGTAATACTACATTGCGTCTATTGTATGTATGGCCCTATTTACACTATATGTATAAGTGGTTACAAGCCTCCGCATCTATGCCACTGCTTGCATGGATCACAAAGAGTATAGAAATCTACAGAACGATTCCGCTTATTGTGTCACATAGCATATCTAGCTTGCCAAGTTCGGGAAAGCTTATCTATATAGTTGGCATAATGGAAAGCACTCCACCAGCCATGAGCGGTCAGAACTGCTCAGAGCTTCTCTTCTAACGAGAAGATATATATAGCTAGTAAATATAGAAAATGTTGTAACAATGGAGGCAGCTGACAAGATGTAGATATGTTACACTGATTCTTGTGAAAGGTATTTGTCTACATATGTAGGTTCGGCATCTTAAGGTACGTATGTAAGTACCTAGGTTTTTAATATACATATATGCGTTGTTGAAATCCACTACCCTTGCCACCCCACTAGACTGTTTCGCACTCCACTTGAACCGCCCCGCTGGGTCGGAGAATTCTTTAGAAATTCAGTGGAAGAATACCTAGATAATCGAGTATGATTATGAATTAACCGTCGGTGATAGCAAGGTGGTGATCTGCTTTAAATATAGTTACTCAAGGCTGTAAACTTTAAAGTATAAATAACTACATAGTAGGTATCCTAGATATCTTATCTATGATCCTTGGAATCAATGTATACACGTGCAAGATTTCCGAGGAAGACTCTTTTATTAATAGCAGTAAGACGGTCATTTATGCATACGCATACACTATTCTATGTAGTAGGTAGTATGTAGCATGATACTACCTAACCCAGAGCAAATATTATTGTTGAGCTTATTGCTGAGTAGTCGACGCAGCTGAGCACCTTAGGTACAGTTTCATCCAAACATTGACGATAATGCGAATAGGTCTAACCCCAAACTGCTTACAGTCGCCTTCACTGTGGCATTCAACACAGCATTTAATCTATAAGCCGATATTGTTAGCAGCTTTCCAGGCTCAGCTAATGCAAGCTCTTGACTAGGTAACCACGTCAGTATTCATTGAATAAGTTGAGATAAATGTGAAGACTCTATAGTATTCAGCACAGCAAATAGAATCGGTGAGGTAGTAGGTAGGTATATGGGCTATTTTGTCGATTTATTACTCGCTTATAGGAAAGTGCTTACCTACATGTACAGTAGTGAATATTGCGGGGTAAGATACCTACCTATGTCCCTCTTGAGTCTTACCTATGTAGGTACATAGGTAGCGGTATGCAGCGATTAGGTAGTTGAGGACACCATCACCATGTATACCTATGTAGTCATTGAGCAAGTAAATCCCCACAGCACTAAATTGTACTCGACTAGTAGCGTCAATAATTAGAGGGGAGATTACCAGGGAGCCTAAAACCGATGGGTCTTGACCAATGAGAGATCCTTATCAGATGCACGCTCCCCTTATCTCGCTGGCCGGCCGATAACGCATGCCCAGAACAGGAGACAAGGTGTCATTGCCTTTGAATCTTCATCCTTGATTGGCTCCTTATAGTCTCACGCTTAGACCACCTAAAGGCCGTCATCACGTGGTCCCCCTTTCTCTCGCCAGCTTTGTATAGGCCGTACAGTGATTGCGTACAGTGCGTCCAGCATTGTTTACTTCCCTTAGGTAGTCATCACTCATTCCTTTGCCTACCTAGGCTGCCTCTTGGCTGGGGAAGGTTTGGCCGCCCCCCCCCCGGTCTGGTTTGCTTTTTGCCCGCTGGTTTGGCTGTTTACTCGCCCACTACAACCACTACAACCGCACTCCCAAGCACGCCCGCACCACCCAACAATAGAGGAGTCCCCCAAGCAAAAGCCAGCGAAAATTTGCGCCCCAAACCAAATCCAACGTCACGTCGTCCGCCCTCAATAGTTTGACCATCAAAAAAACCACCTCAACACCGGTTTATCAATCAGAAAATATAATATTTCATTGTCGCATGACTTAAATTATCCATTACCCGATTTTTTTCGGGGTTTTTCCCTCTCGGTCCGCCTCTTTTCCGCCTCCGCCCCTCTCAACCTCCCGCCCACCATGACCACCAGGAAAGTGCGATACAAGAAACTCAACATCAAGACACCCCTCCCCGTCCTCCGAGAGCACCAGATCGACGCCAACGAATACGAGTCCCTCACAACTGAATCACAAATAGTTACTGGTGTCGAACAAGCCGAAGAAAATGTGAGTATATTCCTTTTCTTTGCCATTTTGGCATAAGTCACGTGCACTATCACGTGATGACCAATTTAGTAGTTTATTGGTCACTGATATCAGACTTACCCATTTTCATTAACACCTGTCTGTGATAATAGGAATACCATCTTCAGGCTGCCCTCAAGGGTGTCGGTGCTAGTGTGGATAATGAGATCCCCGTCCCGCCACCGCAGAAGAGCGTGGAGGCCGATTATGACGAATTATATCCCACCCCATATGTAGAGCCTCGCAATTATATCAAGTCTTCAGATACAGTCGAAGAGACCCTGAGAGGGAGTCTCTACGACATGACAACTGACGATGATGAATTCTTAAAGAGTTACAACTCAAAGAGACCAACTAATGCTCACCTATCTGAAGATAATTTCGAGCGTATTATGGAGGTATTTGAGGACACCGCCGCTGAGAGTGCCCCATATGCAGAAGTTGACAATACGTTTGTCCCGTATGAACTGATGTCTCCTGCGATAAACCATCACATTTGTGAGAAGCCCGTTCATGGCCACGTCAAAGCCATATATGAGTACTGGAGGGGTCGCCGTCAAACTGCTGGCAATAAATCCCTTCATCCTTCGCTCAAATTTGAGATGCATCAAGAACATGATGACATGGATCCCTATGTCTGCTTCCGGAGGCGTGAAGTTAGGCAGACTCGAAAGACAAGGGCTCGGGACGTGCAAGTTGCTGACAAGCTCAAGAAGCTCCGCAAGGAACTGGAAGAGGGTCGCCAGCTTGTAGTCTTCGCTCATCGGCGAGAGGTTCTTAAGCGGGAATTGCTTAAGACAGACAAATTAGTTTATGAGCAGCGTGCCAAACTGAAGGAAGCAAAGATCAAACTTAATATCAAAACAGATGATGACGACTTGGTTAATACCAAGCCACAAAAACGCCCCAAACCAGAGCCTCCACAACCACCTCGTGCTGCTTCTCACAGTCAACTTCGTCTCACTGTTCGTCCGGATGGTGGTCGCTCTATGGAACCTGTCGAACTCACACTCTTACGTGATAAGCAGGCCGAGAGGCAGCATGAGCTCCTGAGCAACATTGAACTCAAGGTTCAGGAGCATCGCCGCTGGAACTCGAATTATATTGACTTGACAGCCGACCCTCTACCTCCTGTCAAGGAGGAGCAGGAGCAAAATTTCAGGCCTGCCAAAACCACGTATTTAATGACACCCCCTGCCTCCGCATCGGACTCGATGGAGATTGATGAAACACCGGCGGCACCGGAGAAATCGATTGCGCCCTTCGTTTTCCATGCTACCTCATTAGAAGACTCGGACCAAGAAGAGATGCCTTCGTTTCGTCGTCGCGTCGGACGACTGGGCCGTCTATTCATTGATCGTCGTCCTGGAAAGGTGTCGACTGGGTTGAGTAGTCCTACCCGAGAGCCTTCTTCATTCCAGAGCGATCGTTGGAAGTACGATGATGATGACGATGATGATGAACCGGCTGTGTATAAGATTGACACCAATAGTCTGCGGCAGATGAAGTTTCGTTCAACTATTCCTCCCCCAGCTAGCCTTGTTCGGAGGCCGGCGGTAGACATAACACAACTTCAAGCTGCAAATCGACCTGTGATACCACAAGCACAGGCACTGATGCACGTAGCTCAAGCCCAAGCTCAGGCAAAAGCGCAGGCGCAGGCGCTGGCAGCTCAAACTCAGGGTCCAGGCACACAAGCGGCCCCAGTTCAAGCCGCAATAACCCAGCAGCCCTCACCCGTGCATCCTCCGTAGACCGCATCGGCTGATCACCTTAAGCCGGAAACCACAGGCATCTGGTTACCAGTTCAGTGTGAGGTAGTGTCTTAAAACATCGACATCTGGGGATATGAACTTACAGACTAACCCGTCGTCGAATCGAATTTTTTGTTTGATACCCAATTTTCATCGGTCGAAAGAGGTAGACAAGGGGAGGAGCAACGATTGTATATACGCTTCGTTAATGTGTCCGCGAGAAGTGAATTGGTGGTAGAGGCGATGATCGTGGCAGATTCGCTGTATATATATGCCGTAGTGGAAGAGAAGAAAGCGTATCGCTACCTTCGGGCAGATAAATATTTAAGAAAATAATAACTTCGACATTAATGTCGTCCATCCTCATGGGACCAGTCATATGACGTAGTTCGCTTCTGCTTTGGATTGACGTGTATGTTAGGTATGCACTGAACAAGCTTGGTTGTATTGTGCTTCGTTGGGGGGTTTTGAGTCGCTATTATGCTGTTTGAGGTTGTAGCTCTCCATGAAGGTAGGAGAAGAGGCGCAGGCTGACAACCTAGCTAACACATTTTGCCTATCCGAGTTTTGTGCGAAATGAGCCATAGGGGGAGAGGGTGACGAAAAGAGCGTTATTAGTCGGAGAAATAATATCGGCTGTCGATTAATATCGGTATTCGTCCCTAGTTTAGCAATAATTATAAACCGCAAGGCGTTCGCCTAAGGGTTTCCTGACAAGCTTTTAGCTGGCTGGAAGAAGGTCTTGCGGAGCCGGGGACCGGTCGCCGACTGCATAGTTGACAAGGCTTAGATAGAGTTTCTCTAAACCATACGCTGAAAATGCTATTCTCGCGTAGGCCCGTAGCAGGATGGGTATTGTTTTCTAGGCGACACGAATACTGACCGTAAATCCCGTATCGGCGCTTAGTGAGAGTGGCACAGTGATGCGCCTGGATAGCGGGGCCCTTGCTTCATGGTCCTGGGAAGAAGCGGCCGGTGGAAGTTAGGGTATTCGGGGAACATGCAGACGGCGAGAGAGAGAGGAGGAGAAGAGAATCTGGATATGACTAGGCAAAGGGTCAGCAGATGTTGTGGAAACATATGGGTTGTGTAACTAGCTCACCACGTTGAAGTCAGACAAGGTGTCAGGTGCGAAACATGCACCACCCATCCTGCAGAGACCAGAGCTCCCGAAGGAGCACATTCCAGGACGAAAACGGGACCAGATTTTGAAAACACCCTGAAGACCAAAGAAAAGAGAGGCCTGCGACGCAGGGCAATGCAAGACGAGGAGAAAAAAAAGAGGTGAACGGGGCCAAATTGGTTTTCGGTTTCTTGCTAATGGTCGGGGCAGGTGAGTAGTAAGGCCGCCCTAGGTCAAGGGAATAATAGCCGTCGGCCAAGTTGTGGGACTCCCGGACTGGGAAGGCCGCCGCCTGTTCTCTTTTGACCCTTGACTTGAGTGGCCCCGCAGTGTCCCCACTTCTGCGCACTTACATAATTAACCTTATACCAACCAAATACCGGAACCAAGCTCTTCGCCTTACCGACCTAGGTAGGCAGAGTGGATAGAGGTAAGAGCTTTTCATGGTTTCGTTTTTGTCGACAACTTGAATTATTTTACCGAGTTGAGCTACTGCTGAATCATGCCTGCATGTTAGTGTTAACTTGGGAAAACAATATCAGAACTGCAATGGTAGGTGGTGAATGGGAACCTAACATACTTGTACCTATCCCTAGATAGAGAATGCACATGCAGGTTACATGTTCAGCCTCACTTTCATGGACAAACTACCAATGATATCCTCTATGATCCACCTGACCTCAGTATAGTGTAAGTACACCCAATACCGTGCACTTTTCCGTTGGCTGTAGACCCCGGGATTATTGTCCTTTTCGTTGATCTATTGTTTTATTACTTTATAGTTTTGTGAACAAAATAGGGCATCCTTTGTCAAGATAGATAGAGGATAGAGCCTATTCGAATTAGATTGCCCCTGTTAGTGCATATGATACTTTGCTGCAATTCCATTCCGCAGATAGCGACGGGCCGCCCCACCCCCACCCCACCATGATCAACTTCAATGCAACTACCCCTCCAACCAACCAACTTCATGGGCTTTGTTTTTTTGATAAGTCTAAACCCAATTATTTAAAGTTCTGTATATTAGCTTAATACTCTTGTTAGCAATAAAGCAAAGAGACAAAGTAGAAAGGTTTCTTTCCATCTTGACACCTCAAGACCCGTACTAGACTTGAAATTTCGACATCCACGCACTGCCCCTCGCCGCAATCTCCGTCTGACTCCATCCCATCTTCCATCCCATCTTTGCCTACCTGATAAACGCGAACAACCAGGCGCAACCATGGCCTTGGCTAAAGGCAGCTCGAGCGGACCGCTGATATCCCTAGGCTGCGAAGGCAGCGCGAACAAGCTAGGCATCGGCATAATAGCGCACGACCCAGCCACCGGCAAGTCCACCATCCTCGCCAACATCCGCCACACCTTCGTCTCGCCGCCGGGGACGGGTTTCCTGCCTAAGGACACAGCGAAGCACCACCGCTCGTTCTTCGTGCGCATCGCGCGCTCGGCCCTGCGCGCCGCGGGCGTGTCCCCGGCGCAGCTGGCCTGCATCTGCTACACCAAGGGCCCCGGCATGGGCGCGCCGCTGCAGAGCGTCGCGGTGGCGGCGCGCACGCTCTCGCTGCTCTGGGGCGTGCCGCTCGTGGGCGTGAACCACTGCGTGGGCCACATCGAGATGGGCCGCGAGATCACGGGCGCCGCGGACCCCGTGGTGCTGTACGTGTCCGGGGGCAACACGCAGGTCATCGCCTACGCGGAGCGGCGCTACCGCATCTTCGGCGAGACGCTCGACATCGCCGTTGGCAACTGCCTCGACCGCTTCGCGCGCACCCTCGAGATCAGCAACGACCCCGCCCCCGGCCACAACATCGAGCTCCTCGCCCGCGAGGCTTCCGGCCGCGTCCTGCTCGACTTGCCCTACGCCGTCAAGGGCATGGACTGCAGCTTCAGCGGCATCCTCGCCGCCGCCGACATCCTCGCGTCCCAGATGCGCGAGCAGGACGCCCGTGAGGCCCGCGGCGAGCCCCCGGTCGACGAGGCCGCCGGCGAGGTCCGCATCACGCCCGCGGAGTTGTGTTATAGTCTCCAAGAAACCGTGTTCGCGATGCTCGTCGAGATCACGGAGCGCGCCATGGCCCACGTGGGCAGCGGCCAGGTGCTTGTCGTCGGCGGCGTCGGCTGCAACGAGCGCCTGCAGGCCATGATGGGCCACATGGCCGCCGAGCGCGGCGGCTCCGTGTACGCCACCGATGAGCGCTTCTGCATCGACAACGGCATCATGATCGCGCATGCCGGGCTCCTCGCCTTCGAGACCGGCTTCCGGACCCCGCTCGCCGAGAGCACGTGTACGCAGCGCTTCCGGACCGACGAGGTCCACGTTCAATGGCGGGACTAAAATAAAGACCACGGAGCTTGAAAAGTTTAATCGCCGGGCCGCAACTAAGCCGGAAAGGGCGGGGAAAGAGATGCCATCAGCATCGCGAAGCCATACGACACATCGTAGTAGAGCTAAAGGCGCGTCGCCCCACGAATACGCTGCGCCAAGGATGATAGAAGCAAGTGGCCGGTGGCCTACGGCGCTAGAACATGTCTAGGGTATTTATCCATGGCTACCTCTAGCATCCCTATCTCAACATTCAGAGGCTCTCTCCAGTGGAGACGATATAGCCGAGGGATACTCATCGTCCTCATATTCTGTACACGAGGGTTAGGTAGGGCCAAGAGGGAAAGCTATGGACCTAAACCTACTCTATGAACCATCTTTAAGAGAGAAATGGTTATTACATGTAGATTGGGTAGAATAGAGACGATGTTGAATTATAAGTTGAAGAGTAAGTTACCAATTATATCGTAGTATAAGAGATGGGAATAGAGCAGCAATGAAATGCCAGACCTTAAGGGATCTAACTCGCTTACAATGAGAAGGAAAGAGACCCCTGAAAAGAAGAGCTTGAGCTTTAGACTGTCAAGGCGATTTTCGTATTCCTAGTATTCAATCAACTTTATTTCGAGTACAGGCAACGGATCTGATAATCGAGGTACCTATCCGTGTTCCCGTTATATCTCACCCCCTAAATCCGAGTATCCCATTCCGATCCCTCATGATGTTCATGGCCTCGTTACCTGTCCCCTACTCCTATTTTATACTAAAGGCTTCTACCTTCAGATAGAGTTTTCTGAAAAAATACCCAACATACTCCTCAACTTTGTGAATCTACGACTCTAACACACCACTCTTACCCTACATGAGTACCGAAACTTTTCCTAGCAGATCATTATTTGAATGAATGCGCAAGGAGCCTGTCAGTAAATACATCCTATATACGGCTTAGGACATATACTATAATTCATATCGTTCATTGGATGTGGGAGTTCAGCTGCTGCGACTACTATCGTATTTTGTAGGGGACGATCATTTCGATGAATCACATCGTGGTAGAGCGACAATTTTAATGTTTCGTTGGTTTATAGATGACAGTTGTCACGTACTAGCAGACTATTAATCTCCAGGCCCTAGCAGCGCGTAGCAAAACAATAGACTTACCTTGTCTTTGTATCGAGTAGTAGCTGATAAGGCCAAAACATTATTCCTGATACTACAGGTAGCTAAGTGGTTGAGGACTGTGTGGTTGGGCATATTTAGGACGCTGTTGTCATCCTTGATCAGGGTAGTGCCGTTCATAATTGGCTTGCTGAGAAAACCAGGCAAAACTGGTGGCGCAGGCAGCTTCTCTAGAGCAGCCGCAGATGCCCTGTACCGCCTGGATTCTTCGGGTTGGTCGAAATCATCTAGATACTGAGGGAGTTTGCCGGAAAACACGCCGGCTGGAACAATATCTCGCCTTTTAGCTGACTCTGTTCCTTTGATGTTAGGTGCGGAACCCGGTCTAGACGGCAGATTCTGGACATCGAGGTCAGCCCTCAGAGCGCCGTCTTCGATATTTATTTCTCTAGGAATAGAAGCATCTCCGCTGACTTCGATGTAATTAACTAGGTTATTTCCAAAGTCTACTGTCGTGGGGAGGTCTGGTGATGTTTGCATTGTCCCATCGACGAGGAACTTGATGTGATGTGTGCCTGGGAATACCCGAATAGTAGTTTCGAGAACACCATCTTCTCCCCTAAGGATTTGACACTATTAGCGAATATTCCTGATAAGGAGGCTCAAACTTTATATTTTTAGGTAAGGCCATTTAGTTAATCATCTTTCATACGCCAGGCCTTGAGACTTCTACAGCCGGTGAACGGCCATCCTTCAGGGCATTACTCACGCTGGCAGCAACCGTTGTTTCCGACCCCATTGGAAGGGTGTTCCAGTAACATAAACCTTCTGGCCACCCCGGAGCCATGTTATCCGCGTGGGGAGTGTTGGGCGAGACTTGTCCACACGCAATTCCTCGGTGTCGTCTTCATCCGTCACGTTGCTGAGCCCCGAGGTACGGCGTGGTATATCGGCGTGGTCATCAAGGGGACCGGCATCGTCAATGTCTTGGTTGTTGGTGTCGTCGGGGGCATCTATGGGCGAGCCGGGGGTGTGAATCTCCTCCTCAATGGGCAGAGGGAGACGCGGAGGGCGAGGCATAGGATAGGTCATGTCCTGTACACTGCTCGACGTTGTGCCGGTGGGGAGGCCGTCGTCCAGCTGCAACTCTGTGGCAAAGGGGCTTGATTCGGGGTGGAAGTGAGGAACGGCTACAGGCTTGGAAGGCTCCTCGTGCCTGGCGTCGGCGGCATATCTCGGCTTTTGTTCAAGGGTCCGCGGGTAAGCGGCGGGCTTTTCGGACTGTGCCGTTATAGGCGAGGCTTGGTTTAGGATGGATAGGGGCCTCGACTGAGAGGACCTGTTGGAAATGGTGGACCCTTGGGCCTGGACCACAGAGGCCTCAAGGGAGGCTGGCGATCGGATGTGGTGCGGGTGATGTATCGAGACGAGGTTCTTGTGCTCCTTGTGCTCCTTGTGCTCTTTCTTGGAGGCACGTGGAGAGTCGGCAGCGGTGGTGCTGGCATTGGAAGACGCCGGGGGCGTTGGGGTAGCTGACTTGGCCGTCGACGACGGGTTGTTTCCCATCTTTGGCTTGCTTGCTACTTGCTTGCCTGCTTGCGTGATGGAGACTTGGACTTCTATTTTTGGCTGGATCTCAGCTCTACAATCAAGTTTCGAGGCTTTGTTTAAGGAGCAATTATAGGTAGTATTAGGTATTGAGGTATTGGATAACGAACGCTAGGGATGTACCTAGCCTAGCTGGTCGCCCGAGGTTTTCTGCATCATACCTACCTACTCAGGTAGGGAGTGGATGATCCAGGTACGCAGTGCAGAGTACCTACTAGGTAGGTACAATGTATGTAGGTAGGTAGGTAGGTAGGTAGCTTAGGTACATCTTAGGTAGATACCGAGGTACATATAGGCGGTGCTCTACCTATCGTGTACTACACTGAGGGGTAATACAAATTGGGCTTAGCGTGCCCGCCGCTTTTGCTCAAACTTGCCCGTTGGAACGAAGCACTTATTTTATGTACTATGTATAATTTATGCAGAAAAGGGCGGTCCGTAAAGTACTGTGTCATTTGCGTTTTTCTGCGACGGCAAACCTCAACCACCTTACATATAGCTAAGGTAATATTAATTGAGACGGCAATCATAGTAAACCTTTATATATGCCCTACGAAGGCCCGTAGGTTATATAGCCTCTTACAAACTAGCTGTCGAAGGGGTATCAACGCAGTTGTAACCACCAGCATATAATACGTACAGAGACTATAAATACGTGAATATAATCGATACAAGATTGCCTCAGCAGGTACCGAACATTTTCAAAATTTTGAAGCTTTTTTTCGTACGTACGAGAGACTATAACTATCCTCTATACCTTATATACGACTGGTCACGTAGCTGCCCTTCCTACGCAACTATTGATTAAGCATCCTTACAAAGCGCCTATAGAACGTGTTACATCACTATATACGTGCAGCAATACAAGCCAGTGGTATAAATCAAAGGATATAGCTGTGAGACTGACTGTGTATTCTAATTGCTATATGCCTTTTGAACTAAAAGACTACGAGGAAGGATGCTAGGTATTAGCAGGTCCAAGAAAGGTACCTAGTTTAATTGTAAAAGGCTACATAACGCACAGACTCGTAGGTACAGACCTACTTAGAGCAGTACGCTACAATGGGTTTACTCATCCAATCCCTACCTAGCTACCTAGGTAGATTCACCCTCTAAATATCCTGCTCTTGACTAAGGATCCCGCGATTGCCTATCGCCGCCTCTTCAACAGGCTCCTCCATATATACCTAACATTAACATCTTGATATCTTTGCCTATTTGTATAGAAGGGTGGCCTAGTCTACACATTACTAAAGGGTAGGGGTTGCCTCCCTTACTAACTCCTTTTGAGACCTTTTAAGACCTCTTATAACCTCGTGACCTTCTTGCTCCAATCGCCTCGCCGGTAGCCTAAAGGGTCTCAGTTGAGCCCAGGGCTTGATCTTGGTGAGGGCCTAAATAGAGGTATGTATTAGCTTCAGAATTCTCCGAGGTCGGGGCTCCTATACCGTGGCTTTTGCCGTGTGACAATCTTTTATGTTACACGTAGGCAAGTGTGGCAGATGGACTCCTATTAGTGGACTAGGATCTTTGAGTACTAGAGAATGCATCTTGTTCGTCTCGCCATCTCTTTGCCACAAATAGTTGAGCTCGTATGTTAAAGGACATATTAAATATCACATAGTACCCTACCAGACTGCTTCCCTGGACGAAGGCCACTAAGATCGAGAAGTATTGATACTACCTCCATTCATGGACATATCTTTGTCTCAGACGAGGATGGACTATGTGCCTATAAGCGTCAAGAAGGTCCAATCCCTGACCTGTCTAGAGTTGGGCACGGACTTTTGCCCGACTTCGTGAACTACATTGTCCAGAATAATCCCACTAAGCTTATTGGTCTTCAGGTCCTTGGTTGTGGTGATAAATCTATGTCGAGGCTTATTCTCGACCATGCGACTGTCATACTGAAGTCCTCTGTCGTCAAAAATACCTTACCCATCCGGATCACGGGCTGGTCGTTCGAGTCGGTAAATGACACCCCGCGTGCTTGCCAGTCAAATGAGGCTCATTCGAAGCTGAATCGGGCAACCACAAAGTTTTCAACACTAGGAAACCGCATCCAAAACTGGAGAATATAGAGGATCTCAAGGCTGCTCTTGTTGAGGCAGGCATCCTATGATTGGCCGTGCCTATTTGGTATTCTTCCTTGAATGGAACTTGCTGAGATTTTTCATCGTTGGGGTTTCATTCTGCCATTCTCTATTTATCCTAACTTTCATGTAAGCGATCTGTATAGAAATCTAGGTATAGGTACTAAACCAGAAGCCTGATGCTCTAACTTTCGTAAAATGTCCACTAACTGAGTTAAACATCCGTGTCATCTCTCTAATTATGCCAAATGCACGACTCTTGTTGCATGATTAAGTAGCAATCCATCTAGATCGAGTAGACTGTAAGCGCCACTCTCATTATCCTGGATCGGTTTGGGCTCTGGCATATTTGCAAGTCTACTTGTAAAGCCCGCCGATAATAGCAAACGCATAACCATTACTGAATGGATAACTTGAATAGTATCGGCACTCAACCCTCCAACTTCTCTACGGAACCCACTCCAGAAGATCCCTTGTAATATGTGATAGTTGTCGTACCTGGTCCAGCCGTTCTTAA
This sequence comes from Nemania diffusa, assembly GCA_038501195.1. Classification (NCBI taxonomy): domain Eukaryota; kingdom Fungi; phylum Ascomycota; class Sordariomycetes; order Xylariales; family Xylariaceae; genus Nemania; species Nemania diffusa. The sequence continues at coordinate 118,013 of JBBPUQ010000010.1, read as the reverse complement.
GGTGAAATTTGCTCGTAAATGGCTGAATAGTGAAACGTAGCGTGCAATATACACACAACGCACTCTAGAGGACTGGCCACGGCCATCTCAATCACTTCTAGAGATTTGAGGCAGTAAAAAACAGTAGTCTGGTAAAGCAATCGAAGTATTATTGGTGTAGCAAAACTACTGTAAATGCTGCGCAACGACCGATTCGGTCGATGCCAAAGGCATCGACACCGCGCCTGGCCCGTATGCGCCCTAATAGAGAACTATCTCCTTGCTAGCTAATAAATAGAAAAAAAAAATGAAAAGCCTAGGGTCCTGATGACCTAATCAACTTGACCCCCTGTAGCAGTGTCGCACGCACTGTCTCAATAGAGTGCAGATTCAGCCCGAAAGACCCAATTTCAGCTTCAGCCCAGCCGACAACTCCAATAAGACGGCAGGATACGTTGTCAACGATAATATTGCAGTCACCAAAGTCCCTGTGAAGTAAAACCATAGGGAGAGAAAATATAGCCGGTATGGAATCAAGAGACCATTCGATAAAAGGGCGAAAGCGAGCTGGTAAAGCAATAATCTCAGTTCTCTCTCGCATTTTGATCGGAGGGCGTCGTGGCACACAATTTGCGGGTGTTTCCATGATATAGCAAAGAACCTGCAATCCATAGTAAGTGCTGAACATAGGAATAATAGAAGATTAGACTAACCTTGCCATGTCAGCAAGGAGGGAATCCCGCCAGGTGAACCATTCAGGCGAGTTATCAGGGATATCATGGCTTAGAACGAAGTCCAAATAGCTAATACCCGGGATGCGAGTCATGACGTATATACATAGGGGCTCCTTGCCATTGGCATCTGCCTCCCCGCCAAGCTGCCCATGGAAGGAGACCTCACCCATAGATGTTTCGGGCGAGGGTTACAGTCTCCAAATCTAGAGCGAATGATTTCAAGCGAAACTGGACTACGAACTCTTGGTTTCGGCTAGTGTATACGGTGTAGCTGCACACACATTGCACTGCTACGGGAACGACATTGCCTCCAACGAGCTGTTTCGCTGAAACGTCACATTCTGCTCACATTCTGCCTGTGTCGCGGACGTCTGTCTAAAAAATGGGCAATCTCTAAGCCACAGAGTATTCTTGATAAATGGAGGTCATGAGGAATTATGGTTAGATGCCTAGTATGCAATACTAAACAGTAAAGTCGGGGGGTAGAGAAAGGAGGTTGTGTTTTTGGATCGAGGGAGGACTAAAGAGACGTAGCAAACGCGTACGTAGCAATCCCTAGGAGGATCCTCCGAGCACTTGTGAAACATTTTTTTTGCTGTCCTGTTTATATTCGACGTTTTTTTGCTCTTATGTTTGATTTTCGCCGGCTTGAAGCTGTCTCAGTTGCACGGTCACTAGAATTACTCGAATCCGTTTAGATATGAAACGGCTACTTTCGATTTATCTCGGTTCATGTACAGTAATATGCAACATATATCGAAAACGGTGCAAGTTTCAATCCGGGTTGGGTTATGAAAAGATGGGTCTTGCTTAGGCTAGGCTGAGGCTAAAAGCGGCATGGCTCAGTCGAATTACCATTTCGATTTAGAACCCCTCACCCCGCTCTCACCAGCCCATTAAGCACAAGGTTGTATTGGTGGCCTATGCGCTTACCATGGCGCGTCACGTGGCTAATGCTTGATAGACCCAGCCTGGAAGTAACCTAGGGCCAACACTACCAATCGGCATTCATCCAACTAGAAATGTTTCTTACATATGCGTACTTACACATATTTCTTAGCCAACTAGGTAGCTGATATATAGGTCTTGTGAGAGACTAAGGGACCCTACTTAGTTTCAACATCACGGGCCCTCGCCTTCCATTCCCGATACGACAACCATGCCATCTTCTCCAAGTATCAAGCTTGAAATATAAAGGCTTTAGAAAATAACAGCAAGTCCTATTGTTCACTACACACCGAAAATACTATGTGAATTACAACAAAACAAATAATGAAATATTTCCTTAGATTACGCATACACACGTACCTGGCTTCCCGTATAAACTGGCATACGGCATGTACCACTCCCCTGGTTTGTAGATGAGTTCGACGCTTCTGGCAGGCAACAAAAGCATTCAAGGTTCCACCCCTACCTCCGCTGCTAGACAATTTAGTTCAGACAGATGTTGGGGGTACGGCCTCTGGCGTTATGCGGAAGTGGGATCCGTCAAAAACATTGGTAATGGATACAGTGTTGTAGATTGAGAATTGGTCTCGTGGATAGGCACAACGTGGGAGCGCGCGGGAGCAAGCGGTGAGTGAGACCGGGTGTTGATGGCTGAGGCGGTGGTTGGTGAGCGAGTCCAGAGATGCCTGTTGGGGGGTGAGCGGAGGATAGCCAGGAAGCGGATGTCAAAGGTTGGGAGGACGGGATCATCGCATGAGATTAAGGTCATGAGACTTTTTGCCCCGGGAGCCTGCCTTACAGGTACGGAAGCTACGTAAGAAACATTGGGGGAGAAGTGACTAATAGCACTTTAGGTCACCGACTATTAGCATATTCCTCTCGCAAGGTTGCAGCACGGATCGTGGACTTCCCGAACTGAAGACAGATAAATATAATGAATTATAGGCCCAAGAGTATGTGTTTTATTACGGTGTAAAGTAAAATAAAACATCAAATTATTTGAAAATCTTAGTCCAGACTTTAGGAGGTAGGTACATAAGATATATAGGGACCCTGATATCCCGTAAGTACATATGTAGGTACCTTATTCTGTACGGACAGGGATATCTATCCTACGTATGTAGATAAGCTCGGCTTACCTCACATAGGTCCAGATTAGATCCATCTCGTGGGGCGTTTAAGATTCTACGTACCCCGCCGGAACGGATTAATACCCGTACCAAATTTGGCAGTTTCAATGCTGAGTCTGTCGTACCTATACCTACCTATGCACTTACGTAATTAGGTCTTTGGTGGTACCTACCAGCAAGTACGTACCTACCTCTAGGTAGGTACCTGTCACTTACGCATACACATATGGAATGTGGCGTTCAAACGACCAGCCAAGGCTGTGGCTCCATTATACATTCCTATCACAAATCGACCACCGCTATGAGCAAGTAACTCTGTAATTATTACACTCCGCACGCTTCCGGAGACAAAAAGAAAAGAAGAGAGCGAGAGAAAAATCAAATAGAAAATCAATGATTATGTGAAGTCCCTGAAAAGGCACGCCAATGCAATGAGCTGGCTCGCGTCCCTGAAGACGACGGGCGCGCTGGCCCTGTCGACGGCCCGGTTCGTCGCGCGTCTGCTATACGTGCTCTCGACGCCGCTCTGCTGGCTCCTATATCAGATCTACGCGTCCATCATCTTCCTGCTGTCCCCGGTATGGTTTATGCTCAATTTCGGGTTGGGTTCCGCGTCCCTCGCTATGAACTTAGCAGTAAAACTCAAGGTGTGTTTCTTATATTCTACCAACCCCTACCTAGTTTTTGGTTGACAGGCCACGCCTGGACTCGTTCGCCAAACTTGCCTAGTAGTTTATGTACCTGGATGAGTCACCAAGCTAACTTAGGTCTATTATAGTACCTCTACATCTATGTAAGCTACCCTGGTTCTTCAAGGAATGCTACTTTTACACGAGAGCGGGAGAAAGCCCAGCCGGTCTATCATGTCTTCTTGAAGAGTGCACAGCACTAACACGTGTCTAATCTAAAAGCTCGGTTGCGCGGTGATTATAGGGACTTTCGCCGGCTTCATGCTATACGGCACGTCGAGGTTTATATTTGTACTGCTCGGCCTGGACACCACCTCCGAGCGACGGTATCTGAAAGACCAGCAGGACCAACAGAGACAGCCACAGCATACACCTCAACTCTCGCTCGACGAGGATGATGAAAAGTATTACGAGGAAGGGTCAAGTCTGAGCGGAAGTTGGCGCCGTTCCGATAAAAGACAGCCTGTCGCGAAGATAGACACAAATAACCTATTTGAGCGGCGATGGAAATTGATACGGACTGCTGAGCAACCCAGGAGACGGCGAAGGGGTTTGATAGGGCAGACGATTCACGAGGAAAGCAGTGAGAGCGGTTCTCTTACAGGTTTCATGTAATCTATAATAGCTAGCTGGTGTGCATCGCTATCTGTGAGCCCGGCAGTAAAAATACTAGCCTAAAGTCTTCCGTTTTGCCCTTTCTTGAGATCATGCGTGAAACCGGTAGCCGCCGGGCCAAAACACTAATTTGTCAACTCCAAACGCCGGTCCAAATTCACCGTCGTGCGACCCTTGTACTTGTGCCATAGCTCCTGAACCTGCCCGGAACATTATTATGCAGCTAGGTCAATGACCATCCACCTTGTCGTTGAGTTATTTTGGAGCAATAGTGGTGGCATTGTCCTGTTGGAGAAAAAGGATTAGGGGAAGGGAGTGGAATTAAGGCCTTGCCGAGGATAATTGCGAAACTATCGACGATACACCTCTCGGTCACGATCCCGGTCTCTATCCCTAACTGGAGATCGGCTACGGCTCCGCGTCATACTGGTTCTGTTGCGATCCCGTTCGTGCCGGTCATCTCTTCTTCGACGGTCATCACGAGGTCGATCTTCCCGTGACGGCAGCTCATCCCTCGCACCACGATAGCTGGGGATATAAGTGTCGATATCTAGTCGACTGGCGCCGCCCCGGTTCCTTGGCCCCCGGTCTCGGTCTCGATCTCGATCTCGGTCCCTGTCTCTGTTATAAGAGCTATGCTGCTGATCCTGGGCTCCGTCCCATCCACTAGGTGGTTTTTCAGGAGGCGGTGGGCGAGGCGGCAATCGGTGTTCATGGCGTGGTTGCTCTCTTGCCCAAGCTGGCCGACGTCCACCATCCTCACCATTCCGATGTCCGCCATGATGCCTACCGCTCGCCCTGTTGCCGTACCCATCCCCACTGCCGAAACCAACATTAGGTTCATTAAACGCACCCCCAACTGTCCCTCCTTTAGGAGCTGGTGGGAGAGCAGCCTTCCGATCTTGGAACTTTCTACGATCCAACTCATGGCTGTCTTCAAAGGTCGGGATATCCTCTGGCTTGGCTGGGTAAGGAGCTGTCTTAAAATAGGGATGTTCTAGGGCATCGATCGCATTGATACGAGTCTTCCAATTAAGCTGCAAAAGCGCCGTTAACATAGATACAGCAGCAGCGCCATGCTCGCGGAATCTTGTCGATAGTGATCCTGGCCTTGACCGTGGAGTAAGTGATTCTCCACCGGGCAAGTGCTTCCATCCAGGCATGTTCTCTTCGGTAGGGGATCCAACAAGATCAAAAATAATATCGAGCTGATGCGCGTCACTCTCACCAGCTAAAATCGGTTTGCCGATTAACATCTCGCCGAAGACACATCTGTACCCTACGTAAGCTAAATTCTGAGTTGGGAGCAGAGGCTAACACTTACCCTACACCCCACATGTCAATGGCAGTGGTATATCTTTTGAGATGTAGCAGCAGCTCAGGGGGTCGATACCATCTGGTGACGACTAAACTTGTGTACTCCCGTTTTGCCTCGCCGCCGCCTTGACCAGCCTGTGGGACGGGCCCATCATAAGTTCTCGCGAGACCAAAATCAGCAATTTGAAGTATGCCTTTGTTGCTGATGAGTAAATTGGCTGCCTTCATATCGCGATGAAGAATCTTATTTTCGTGGAGGTAGCGGAGACCTTGGAGAAGTTGTAGTAGATAGCATTTAATCTGGGGTATGGTAAATGTTACGGAAGGATTATCGAGCAGGCCAGACAGATCGTGGTCCATGTAAGGCGTTGCCATATAAATAATCGGTCGTTTTCGTTGGTCGGCTTTGAGCACGTCAGAACAAGTGCTACAATATCAACTTTGACAGATATAGGACTGACTTTGCTTAACATAATGCTCGACAGCCATGTCTTCTAAGGATAGCACGTTCTTGTGCGATAAGAGCTTTAGAAGCTTGATCTCTCGAAGGGCGGTGATAGGGAACTAGAAGCCTAGTCAGTAACCACAGATGCGCCGAGCCAGCAGGTAGTCACAAACCCCGTCTTTCTCATTGTGCATGATGATCTTCTTAAGCGCAACTAGTGCTCCTGTCCTCAGCGATCTCGCCTTGTGAACCTCGCTATATACCGAGTTTAGCATCTAGATTCAAGCAGAAAGACCGAGAGGTTCTCACCCAAAAGTGCCTTCGCCTAGCTTGCCTAGAAGCTCGTACTCGTCGATGCCCGAGCATCCTTTAAAGCTGTTTTGGGGTCGTTGGTGTTGTAGGGCAAATGATCGAGGTGAAGGCGCTCCATTCTCGCTGTTGTATCCGGTTGCCGCCATGGCCGTTGACGAGCCAGGCCAGGGAAGAAATACGCGACGCCGTACTCAGGTACGAGCTATGATTGCGTGTAGAAGAGCCCAATCTCTGTACTAACACCAACAACAAGGTCCGGTCGATTATGTCGCGAGTGTCAAGGAACCCAGAGGAGTGCGCATTGCAACAGGAGCGGATGCAAATCGAAGCTGCGCGCGTGATGGACCAATGGCTGTTTAAAAATAATATCCCTCACGAGGAGAGGGAAATGGACTACTTCGTTGAGTCGATCTGTCGGGGAACACAAGAAGGAAAGAGAGAGAAGAAAAAAAAAGTACTTTTTGGGGTATCTAGCTGGCATACCTATGCCTTCTGTAGGTTGTTTAGGAAGTTGGCGTGTACGGAATACCTACGTACATAGGTATATGTAGTGCTAACCAGGTACCTATGGAATGGTACAAGAGAGGTAGCCGTGCAGAATAGGTAGGTACACTAAAGCAGCAGCGCGTGGTGAAAACAAAGAAACTTTTGGGGGGGGGGGGGGGGGGGGGGTGGATCTGCGTTGGATTAGGTACCTATGTACACAGAAGGTAAGTCGACGCATTGGGGCTACCTCTGCAGTGCTACAATCATCAGTCCGGGGACTGAACCTACCTACATGTATCTGTAGATAAGACAGGTACCTAAGGCACCTTACCTTGTAGATAAAGTATCGGCTCTCTCTACCTGCTAAACCGCGCAGCTTTATACAACCTCTTCTAATCAGACGCCTAGGCATTCTACCTAGTCACAGTTATACCGCTAATTGGGAGGCGGTAAGGAGTAAGGCAAGGTATGAAGTTGCGCCTAAGTAGGAGGTAGGTATATACCTACTTGAACATAGGTAGGCTGACAACCTCCCTACGAGGCAATATATTGTATGGTCTCGCAACTATATTTTCATCTAGGTCCGAATTTACTGCTGCTTCTCTGTTCATTTTAAAACAAGATAGGACACGATAGCTGCGAAGCTATTTTAGCGGTAGCTAGGTAGCTAAGATATACATTATATACTACGGTACATAGGTTCAATCCGGTATGTCTTACGCATACTAAAGTGTAAGTTCGTCCCTTGTTTTAATTACTCCCTAGCCATTCATTTACGCATAACAGATTAGATAAGTTCTAGTTCAATTAGGTTAGACTATATCTGATGGCGGCAAACTAGCGCATTTCTCTTCTTTAAGTTTTGAGCTTCCTAAGGAACTTGCCTGAACGTTGAGCAAGATGCGCTGGCAAGAAAGAAGTCATCGGTTTCCCTGCGTCGCAAACGTTCAGATGCAGGCATCAACGCCGAAACAGTCTCAACACAGACACCGAGCGACCAATTACCGCGGGAGCACAAGAGCGCCCCATATCGACATCCTCTCTATGAAAGCTGGCTTAGTAGCTTCACGGGTAAATATAAAAATATCAGAGCCTTGCCACAAGCTCCTGAACTCACCATAGTCACCGCCAAAAGATACATTGTTTGAAAATGATCTGTTCGAGAATACCTTGCAATCGACCAGAGGTAGAAATGAGATCAGGGTAATTCGCGATATTGCGCAGCTAATTGTTTCGGCCGAAGTTCTAGCAATTCGTGGCTCCAAGCATCTCGAGAGTCTCCGGGAGGCTACTAACGCCGGCGGAACAACACCATTAGGCTTTTACTAAGGAACAACTGCAAAAGCTTGAACCCTTAGTTGGACACGGTTTGGAAGAGAGCTCCTATTTTATAGCCACGTACGATATTTAATTTCCATTCCTTACCAGCGAAGTGAAATGCGGAGCATCCGAACTTGACATCGCTGATAGACAAAACACTCGCAGTCAAACTGTCTTACTACGTGGTCTTTTCGAGCTCTTCCGCCTTGTAGGCCGAGAGAGAGAACTTCACAACACAATCAGCGGCTTTTCATACTCGCGTAGTGACCTGAATGTGTGAATCCGGGCACACTTGATTGCCATAAGTGGGGACGACCCTGAGTTCTACCGCGAGCCAATTGCGGTGTTTGATATCGAGAAGATCACACAGGTGGACAACATATGGATTGGATGGACTGTTGCTATGAACATCCTCGATTTAGTGGTCCTTAATCACTTTGAATTGATCTGCTCCGCTATCGATATGTTACCCGCTACCTACCTAAGTAGGTAGCTTGGATTTTGAAGTCTCTGAGCTGTCCGAATTCTAATCCGCAGATCTAGACGTAGTTCCACTACATTCGGGACTGTTCTAGCAATTTGAAGAGTACAGCTTGGCTAATGATCAAGGCATAGCGGACAGTCAGCTGAGCGTTTAGCAAATCACTCCAGCTACAACAACCTAAGCAAAGTCCGACAACCCCAAGAAGAAAAAGACGAAGTAAACGACCTACGCTCGTCATTTTAATGGGGCAAACGAGGGCTTGTGACTCGAAGGCAAAGGAACTGATATTGTAACCCCATGCACTACACTTTGAGTACAAGATGGGATACTGATCGCCCGGGACAAATCGCCTAACGGCTCCCATGCTCCCGTCTTTTAGGAGACTGAGAGGGAAGGAGGGGAGGGGAATTAAGGAAGCCCATGTCGGACACCAAGAGTCGGTCAGTGACATTGACTAGGCGGGCTGGAACACCATACTACTAGGAACCCTTAAGGACTTCAAATCAAGTGTCATGGGACCTAAGGCATGAGTGATACTTCTTGCTGACTAAGGTACGTTCGTTATTCGTGCCCCTGCGGGTTTATACCTAGGTACTTTATGAGCCTTCAGTGGCATACTATTTAACATGGATGGCCCGATTTATTGTTTGAGACGGGTCTCCAGTGGATTACTGGAAGAAACGGGTCATAACCACTTAAGTTACCATGGCCGGTCGTAGAAGCTCTCGAGGAACCGGGCGCCTCTGCATCATCCACAGTAGCGAGCCAGCTCTCATAGCTATCAAGGCGTACATTTCCCGTAGAATCCTGAAGTCGTTTCAATGTCTCATTCACTAGCGCTACTCGACTTAGAGCGTGGTTTGCACATGACGGGGCTTTGCCTTCTCTCGTCTTTTGCTGCTTTTCACGTCGCCAGTTAAGGATTTGAGCTGCTAGGCTGGTAGCGAGTGCTAAGGACACGGAGTCGGCATCGAGATCGGCCGTGGGGTATGAATTGCTGGCCACGACTGGGGCTGTATACTGCCCTGGGAAGAGAAAGTCTGCCACTCCTTCCTTGGAATTACTCGTTGCTATAAATGATGCCCCTGCACCCTTCAGGGTATCTGCAACTTCCCACCTTTGATGAGAAGCCTGGGATTCGTCCTCAAATTCTAACGGAGACCTTAGGACGCTCATCAAGACAATGTCCTTTTTCGTGAACTCAAGTAGCTCTATCGCAAGCGCACGGGCATTTTCTGCGTCGGTTTGACACGGTATCCCAGGAAGACCGCCGAGGCATATAATATCAACATCCAGAGCCACAGCCCAGCGAATAGCCTACGACTATTAGTATTGACACTGGTGGCCTTGCAATACATATCCTATATTGACTTAATATATGTTGAGACATACCTTTAAAACAGAGGGCAAGAACGCGTCGGGGTTGTCGGGGTTAGTGTCTACGCGCGCTATGTATAGCTCTACCGGGTTGGCGGAGTCACATAAGATCTCAGCCACGGCGCTGCCGCGACCGCTTCTGGAATGCCACCAGGGAGGGACACGTCCGTCCATGAAGCGCACAAACGACTGGCCTCTTGCTATATTTAACCCTACTTTCTCGTTCGTTGGTTCGACGCCATCCTCGATGAGTGCGATTTTACTGGCTTTTAGGTTTGGAAACGCCTTCATGTTGATGGCAATATCAGAGAGTGTTTTTAGAAATTCACGTTGGCGTTCTCTAAACACCTTTAGCATCTCTCCGATCTTAAAAAGAAAAAGAAAAAGAAAAAGGTAGGATGAGCCCATTATAAGTTGCTAAGGGAGTTCTTACGCTTCTGGCTTGATAGGCAGCGCCACCTCCGCAATGGGGTATTCGACGATGATGCGAAATTTCCCATCGTTGCTCCATAATCGCCTGGCAAAATTCTTGATATTGCGTATAGTCCGCTCGTGACTTTGTACTGTCTGGAAGAGTAAGTTAGATGGTGTAGTGGGTCGTAGGTATATATAGAATGCTTACATTGCCAATTACGAGGGTAACCTCAAGAAGCTGAACAGCTCTTAGAATTAGCAACTTATAATTATCTCATAATTATCTCACGCCGTCTACTACGCTCCCGTAGGGTTTCAACTTACTTCCCGCAACTGAACTAACCCATCAGAAGCTGACCAGGAATCCAAGACACCGGCGTTGCCGCTCCAATATAGCCTCAAAGTCTTGACGTTCGGTGCGGCTTGCTTTATCATTTCGGCACAGACATCTTGGGTTCCCCAGTCCCAGTCCTCGACGTCGAATCCGGAGAGGGCTGTCTCGATCATATCATCGTCGAAAGGTCGATTGCCACGGTCCACGACGGCCACTTGTACGATCTTTTTAACGCCGTGCTTGCGCAGCAGATCGAACACCGCAATCACGGCTTTCTTTGGCGCACCATGGATATGTGGCTTGTCGGTAGGAGAAGAGAGCGTTAAGTCTCCCCGATCTTGGAACCCATCCTCTCGTTCACTTAACCTGGGAATGATAACGCGGGCTATAGTGTCGTCAAAATGCAGAAAAGAGGTTAGGTTCCGTAAACGCGTTATGAGGTTTCCCGGAGTCGACCCCTCAAATTCCGTGAGATCGAAAAGTAGCTCTAACTCTAGAAGTAGAGAATTAGTTCAACATAGAGTGTGATACAAATGAGTGCTATGCAGTTTATAATATTTGGCGGGGGTATAATCTTTGTACGCACCTTCGCCTTTGTTGTAAAGGACCTTCAACCATGTATCGATATCGCACTGCTGTCTTAGAATAGTCGTCTTCAGGCTTTGTTGTAATTTTTGTCCAAGATCTGATGTGGTCTCTTCTTCCCTTGTAGGTACAGGGAAGTCTTCCTGAACTCCCGCCTGGCGCTGATCCCACTTGGCCCAAGAGCGCTTGCTCACCTGATATGCCGAGAGGTTCAGCTTGTTCATGACAATTGCGGCGCCAGGACATTTGGCCAACAGACTCTGGACGAGATCGAACTGTTGGCTGGTAGAGTACTCGGCGTCGACGGCGTAGTGCAGTGGCGTATTACCGTCTTCGTCCTGCGCCATGATGGAAGACTCGTCGCACCAGTGCAGTAGGTATTTGATGTAGCTCTCCTGCCGTCTGATGGCGGCATGTAAGCAGTTGCCGTTGTTGGGCCCGGTACAGGCGATAGCTTCAGCTGGTCTCCGCGTTGTGAAGACTAGCCACCTGATACAAGATATGCCATGCCGCTCGATGGCTAGATGGAGGGGAGTCTCGCCGCGGTGGTTGCGGACCTCGAGGATAGACGGCATGAGTCGGAGGCAGGCCCTGAGGAGTAAGTGAAACGTGGTAAGTTTGTCGGATTCACTCTCTCCTAAGATGAGGTGAACTAGTGTGTCTCCATCCGTCCCGTTAGTCAAGTATTTTTTGTACTTTTTCTCGAATAGCTCTATGCCTGCTTGGGATTTCAAGTTGAGTTCTCCTGCCTGGAATTTGTTTAAGGCTTCCCTCTGCTTACGAGCCGTCTTGCTCGACCTCTGCCCGTCAAAGGACTCGTCATCATCTTCGCTGGTGTCCTGTTCCAGATCGGTGCTCATGACATCGGGGGTGTTTTCGGCTTCACCAGACTCCTCATTAGTTAGAAGGCTATCGCTGCTGCCACGTGTGCGGATGGCAGAAGAAAGCATCGAAGATATTGACATTCTATGATTGTATCTTGGTGGGTCCTAGCGTGAGCTTGAGGTCTTGGTTGCCGTTAGACGGGGATGTTTAATGACTCGATTGAGCAGGAGAAGTATGTCGGGATAATTAAGGATATACTTCGGCGAATCACTAAGGTGACACATGTAAGATTAAGAAGTAAATACGCCACCGCCGCTCTGCTCCATTGCTGAGGCCTGTGCGCGGCGTCTGCCTGATAGTGGTTGCCTTAATGTAAGTCCTCTTCAAATCAATCCACGCGTTATGCAGTTCTCTATTTACTGCCTGCAATGACTACATCTGTGGATATATCTTCAAGCATAGAGTTTTCTATCTGCTGACTAGGGGTTAGAATCTGCTAACCGAGCGAGAATGTACGCCTTATGATTTAAGGCTGGCTTTAAGCAAAATAGGGATATATGGTTACGATTCTCGGTAAACTAGTTGGGCAGCCGAGTAGACGTAGATTGTAATAATATTTGCGTATAGGTGCCGAATATGTTCTAGAGAAGAGTAGATTAAATGTATAAAACATTGCTGGTTTTTTTTATACTTTTTCTTTCTTCTTTCTCCATGACGATACTGCTGGGCTTTATGCGGATCTCAGCTATAACACGTGGATGAAGGCTCTTGGAGTACGGGACCGAACGGCAAATCCAACCTTTACCATAATCATCAACTGGCCATAGCACTGTTATAGCAACCTTCATCCGGCAACACTATCCAAATGTGAAATCGACGTCGCTAGACTGCAGGAGTATTGAATAGCTGTAAATAAGAGATTGATTACAGCCGAATCCGCCGCGAGCGTGCATCTCTCGTCTACCTTTTGGATTTCTAACCGTGTTTTCTGTCAAGCCATCGACTGGGTGGTATCCCGCGATGTCGATATCATCTCGAAGCGCTGGATAATCATCATGGCCGACGAAAAAGGGGCCTAGATCGACAAGATGAACCCGGCTATCATCAAAGAAGCGACAGTAAATAAGATACTCGTATTCTGCCCCGTCAGCGACAGGGGCCCGTTGAATCCGGCCACGGGTGGCCGCGGGGAGCATGTTCGTCATCGGCATGACCACGGGCTCGGGCAGGCCGAGAGACTACAACGGCGACCGTAGGATCAACTCCGTATTTCCGGGAGTGGAGGTGGAGCTGCGCTGCCGGTGTTGACGGCAACAACTAGTTCGATACCACGCTCGGGGTGGACCTCGTCCGCGATAGGACCTCATTGGCTACCAGCACGTATAGTCCGTGAAGCTGATCAACAAGAGCGAGGTAGCAATGATGAAAAATGATGTCAAGATGAAGACTGCCTTTGGCGCGATTAATAGCTTAGAGAAGGGCGAAAGCGTTCAGGAGTTCCTCCCGGGCTTGTTTGGTAGCATTCGCCAAACAACCAGGAGAAGCTGAGAAACATGCTGCTTCCCGTAATACTCTTCTTTCTCCTTTATGTTTATTGTGGTATATTTGCAGTAGGTAACACTGGTAGGATTAGGTACCTACCTACAGAGAGGTACAGAATGCAAAAGGTGCAGTTGCTCCATACAGTGCTTAGGTACCTATGTAGGTTATTTAATATGCGCTAAGCGCTAAGCTTGATTTGGGTGGGCTACATACCTACCAGGTAGGCACCTTAGGTAGTAAAACCCACTAGAACCTCACTTCCAGTTCCGAGCTCCGCCAATCTGCAATCAACTCGACTGACAACAACAATCATCGCGCCCTGACAATTGCGATTGCCTTACAATACTTAGTACCCTAAGTAGTAGACGACCTGCCTGTACAGCCTTATCCCTAAAGAACCACCGTCGACTCATTATTACCTCCCTGCGCTCCAGCTCCTCGCAATGGCTGGTGGTCCCATCAAGGCTCATGTGCCTGGAATCTACAGATTCACTGCCACCGCTCTGGGCGCGAGCATGTGGTTCTTCGTGAGTATCAGGCGATTGAAGATTTATTTGCCACAAAAGCTAACTACCAGTCCTAGTTGATGTACCGAGCAAGGAAAGATGGTATTCGAGACCTACCCCCGATACGATCGAACGAGAGATATATTAACACGTCAATTAGGGCCTGTTCTTTTCGGCTACAAACACCCATGGGACCACTAGATCCGAACACAAGCTTGAGAGAGAAAAGTTTCATGATTCAGTTGGGCCTGCAATAGACGATCGCGGCAGTGTTGGAACCCAGGGTGAAGCTGTACTTGACAACACCCATTGATTTCCTTAAGTTAAAGAAATACCAATGAATAAACACAATGCCTGCAATATGGGTTGCAGGGCTATAACTGATAGTTATGGTCAATCACATAGGCCTCAGGATTTTGAGCATGAAACGAGTCGCCTCCAGTTGTTGCAACCCACGAGGTCGAATACCTTCTTCTGAGCAAGCCAGATATAATATATCCTATATTCTCCACCATCTTCGATGTTTATGTCATTGTATGTACAGACAGCTAGCTGTATTTCCATGCCATCATGCTTTCCCCCCCAATTCTTGAGCTAAAGTCAGGAAACATGGCTGGGTATTAACAACGTAGGGTATAAAAATCAAGTTGTCTACTAGCATTAGAAAGCGCTCTCTAATTGACTAGCTGCTTATCCCCAGTCATGTGAAAAATCACCCATATTCTAATGGGCGGAAAGCCACGCGTATGGCATGTCATAGGACTCCAGAATTGCCGGGTTTCACAATGAGCAGTTCATAGTTACGCCCATTTGAAAGGACCCATTAGGGTTTACAAGGCTACTGTAGTCATCATTGGTGGTATAACCTGGGTTCCAACAGGATTGTTGTGGTATCTCGAGGTAAGCATTGTATTCTCTCCGTTTGAGTAATAACACTTGTGTTTGTATTTAGGTTTACACAGCTGCTTATCTAGTCAAGCTTAGTAACCACAATAATCATCCCACCCGGAGAAATTCCTATAGTGTTAATAGATTACATGCACACACACGACTTCTTCTTAACTGTTAATTTATGTGATATTATGTGGCTAATAGGTTGTGCGCATTTGACAAAGAATGTCAGCTCAAAATGGCTACTATAGGTTGTACCTAAACACAGAGTAGATAGCTACAGCCCCTATGTACAACTATATAAAGCACAGAAGAGAAGAATATATTTGAAGAGGTGGGAAATTTATATGAGTTCTGGCACGAATAATCAGATCAAGCTAAATTCCTTAAAATACCTAGGTAACAGGTACTTGAGCTAAATATTCATACTCAAATACCTAAGGTACATATGTAGGTACCTACCTAACCTACAGCTAGGGTGGTGGCACTATTATTGGAGGGGTGTCTACTAAAATAAATTCTTTAGGTGCACCAATGTTGCCGCTCTCAGCCTTATCTTACAGCATTGTATCAACCAACCAACCAACCAACAAACCTACATGTGCCAAATCGCACATCCTCATCTAGTCTCTCGATCAAATTTTCCAAAAAAACCAGTATATACAAGCGCAAGCCCCGCCCGAGCCATCTCAACCCGACATGTCCAAACGACACGCCTCCGAGGCTCTCGACGAATTGTATGGCGTCGACTCGCCCGCGTCTAAAAAGTCGCGGTTCGATGAGGGCCCCGAGTTAAATGGAAATGGAACCGTAACCACGACACCGTCAGAGAAACAGGACGACAGCATCGCCGACATCGAGAGCGACGCTGATGAATTCGACGACGATCAGGCCACAAAGGCACCGATAAGACAATCCGCGCCGACAGAAGGCTACGGCGACTTGTACCTCGACACAATAGACCGCAATGTTCTCGACTTCGACTTCGAGAAGCTCTGCTCTATCAGCCTATCTAACATCAACGTCTACGCATGTCTGGTCTGTGGGAGGTACTTCCAGGGAAGAGGGCCCAAGTCCCACGCGTACTTTCACGCGCTCGAGGATGGCCACCACGTCTTCATCAACATGGCCACCCAGAAGGTCTATGTTCTGCCCGAAGGCTACGAGGTCAGGAGTAAGTCGCTTGACGACATCAAATACGTTTCTGATCCTAGATACTCCAGAGACGAGGTGATGCAGCTGGATCGCAAGCCCAGGACGGCGTGGACCCTTGGTGGGAAGCAGTACACGCCAGGCTACGTGGGCATGAACAATATTAAAGAGAACGACTATCTCAACGTCGTGGTGCAGGCGCTATCCCATGTCGGGCCGCTGCGGAACTTCTTTCTACTCGAGGATTTTTCGTCGCGCCCGGAACTGGTTAAGCGTTGCGCCATTCTTTTTCGCAAGATCTGGAACGCGCGCGCTTTCAAGAACCACGTATCACCACACGAACTCCTTCAGGAGATCTCGCTGAGATCGAACAAAAAGTTCACCTTGACGGAACAGTCCGACCCTGTCGACTTCCTGTCTTGGTTCTTGAATAATCTCCATTTAGGATTGGGCGGGAGTAAGACAAAACCAGGCAGCAGCATCATACAGCGCATTTTCCAGGGCAAGCTCAAGGTCGAGTCGCAAGCCATCACAGCAAAGGCCGATGTCGGTGACCGGCTACGGTTCGAAGAGGCAGCCGAAGTCAAAACAGATATCAGCCGTTTCCTACTACTCACCCTCGACCTACCTGCAGCACCCCTATTCCAGGACGAGATAGAGGGGAATATCATCCCCCAAGTGCCCCTGACGACCATATTATCGAAATACGACGGCGTAAAAGCCCAGGAGCACCTAGCACAGAGGAAACGGTACCGGCTAATGCACCCGTTACCACCATTCCTCATATTCCACATCAAGCGTTTCTCGAAGAACAAGTTCGTCTCAGAGCGCAACCCCACAATCGTCACATTCGACGCCCGCGTCGGCCTGGACGCATCACCATACGTAGAGCCGAGCCCTGTAGACCACCCTCCCGGCGAGCCGATCTGGTACGACCTCGTCGCCAACGTCACACACGAGGCCGTGCGAGCCAAGGAAGACGTTGCCGACACGGGGGAGGAACGCAAGACGTGGAAGGTCCAGCTTAAAGACAAAGGCCGGGACGAGTGGGTCGTGTGTCAAGATCTATTTGTGGAGAGCATCCAGAAGGAACTACTTTATCTTGGCGAGTCGTATCTACAGGTATGGGAGAGGCGGCGAGAGCCTAAGGGGAAGCAGAGGAGATAGTGCTGCTTGTAGAGGCGGAAATACTCTAGAAGACGACCGAACCATCTAGCTTGTGATTGAGTCCAGTCAGACTCACTAATACGGCATCACCTGTATAATGAGGCCTTGAGGAATAAATCATTCAACCCGTCCGCCCTATCATACTCGCGTATTCTAGAACTAGAAATCACGTTTGCTCAGTACGATAGACGGTTCACTTAAGCGCTCAAAGGTCTATACCCACAGCCAAGCCCTTCGCGGAATAAGGAGACGAGTAAGTTCGATTTCGTTTCCTAGATCCGCCAAAATCATATAAAAGAATACGGCGGACCATCGTCCATACATGAGCGCTGAGGAGACATTCTGTATGCTTCGTATCAACGCGAGGTTGGCTCATGCTCGCGTATTTAGTACGCACGAGGGCCTGGGCGTACTGGGAGACGGGCAAGAGCTGTATTGTACGCAATTACTCTGTTATATATGTCTATATTCTTTACTTAGCAGAGAAGTATCTAAGAGGTATGGTCAATATGCAACGTCTATAGCGTTTAAAACGGAAACCCGAGAAGGGAAATAAGGTCTCAAAAGCAAACAGCTTTCTCAAGTATCACGCAACGATCATTCGTTAGCTAATAAACTATCGACTAATAGTATTATTCTCTAATGTCATTTAAGACTCTGTTCCTATTTATCTGTGGACGTGTTTCCGTGACCGTCATCGCCCATCATATCTCCTCAATCCAGGCAAAAGACATACGCGTCTATGTAACCAGTCTCCCATATCATCACTTCTTTGTGCACCGTATACCGCCCGTTGTACCCCGAGAGCGGGGGTTAGAGGAAGGGAGTGCGCGATATCCCACGGCCTTAGCCTATCTTACAAGATAACGCATACGTCGCCCCGTGAGCTGCCAAAGGTAAGGCCGACTTTATCGTCTTTGCCCCTAGACCCGGGGCGTGGCTTGATAGTCTTGCTAGTCTTGACGATGGAAAGGCCGGTCATTTTTTCGGTGTGATGAGGTCGTAGAAAAGGTTGTCAATAATAAATTGTTTGGTTTGCTTGGAAAATTGATGTGTTCTGTTTATAGTAGATAGCTCAATATAGGAGAAGTAAGCAGGTAGTTAAGATTTAGTAAGTAGTAGAGCGAGCGAAGAGGAATCCTTCGAATTTATGGCTTACGGCGTCTCCTACAGCCCGTATGCTTCTTTGACGCCTCAACAAAGGTCTAGCGGGAGCTGCTTCAGACGAAAGAAGCAGTTCTCTGCTAACTGAGTGCCTAACAAGCCATAACCAAGAGTAATTTCACTTTACCTTTATATGCCTATCTATTAAGTCAAAGGATGAATGCCGGGTGGCGCGTACTAAACTAAGTCCCTATAACCAACAAAGCAGACACGACTTTGTATAATCATTCTTCCTCACACCCTCAGTACTGAACCACATCAAGAACGAAAATATCAAGTACTTCATCTGGCATACGTCCAGCGCACGTAGCTACTAGCATCTAAACAAGTTATTATATAGCTAATTTCGGAAGAATATTTGTAGTATTAGTAATTACTTCGAAGTTTGCTCCTTGTAGCTAATCTCCTAACCCCTATTAGCCTAATTGTAGAAGGGCTCGTGATGATATCTAATAGAATGTGTGTCATAACTCCCTCCCACATAAGCTTGTAACGATACTACTTTTTATTAGTCATTAACTAATTTTGGCCATCCTTACCGAAGGGGAAAGACATTGGCGTGTCTTGCTTAGATCTAATAACCATTACTTTTGACTTAGGGTTGAGGTGTATGGATAATTCAGATTTTGTTCACATATTCACAAGAAAATAAGATCATAGGAGCCTCAGTTGGTTGGTATCACGAGTTTACTATTTTTTTTTTTTCATCTCAAAGGCTTATCATTAAGCTCAAGATTCAGCTTAGACGTTGATAGGTCATTCCGTCATTCCCTTCCATTTCCGTTCCTATGCAATTCCTATTGGGCATAACCTCATCAACGCGTTACCATCCCACCGCAACTCAGCCGAAGTCATCATTTATTTGAAGACTTTGCCATCGGCGTACTTGTACTCCTTGTCGTTGACGACAACAGGCTTATCAAACTTCCACCTTGACTCAACAACGGCCCGATCCTCAGGGTTGTTAGGGTCTAGCTTCTTGAACTCGAAACTCTCATAGTCGGGAGCAACATCAAATACCGGTAGGTACTCATCACCGCGGATGACGAAGGCCCCAGAAATGACCGAGTCGTGGTTCTCGCCGTATACGCCAGCGGCGCCGAAGAGGTACTTGCGAGAGCCCTCGAGGCGGTTATTGAACCCACCGATCAGGTTGTTGGACATGAAGACCAATCTCAACTCGTCATTGTACTTATAGTCAACCTGCCAGATAGAATAATCCTTGAAAGGAACCGTCTTCCAGAAATACTCCAAGGCCTGGTCAGCAGGGTTGTTTGAGTAAAAACGCTTCCACTCATCTAGAGGGTACTCTGATCTAGGGAGAAGATCGATAGGGTGCTTAGGCTTAGGAGCGGGAGCAGGCTCGTCCTCAGCCTCGGCCTCGGCGGCTGGGGCGGGTTTGGGAGCAGCCTTGGGCTTCGCCTTAGGCTGCTCAGCCTTCTTAGCCTTGGGCTGCTCGGCCTTCTTGGGGGGGATGTTAACTAGCTTGGGCTTCTCGAGGAACTCAAGAGGCTTGGAAACTGCTAGGTAGATAGGCTGGTTGTAGACGGTTTGGAACCATCGAGTGATGTTGGGGTTCTCAGCGCGCCACTCTGTGTCCCAGAAAAACTCAAAGCCACGCGAAATGATGCCAGCAGCGAAGAGATCGGCTAGTGTAATACGCTCGCCAACCAGGTAGGTGTGATGGAGAAGGTGCTCTTCGATAATGGCAACAGCCTTCTGCGCAGCCTTAATAGCATCGTCAATGTTCCTCTTATTGTAGGGGTCCTTGCCCAGTAGAGGGCGGTACCAAGCACCCAGATGGGGAAGAACCTCCGTGTTGGCGAAAGACATCCACTTTAAGATAGAGGCATAGCTACAAAGCAATCAGTACACTTTATCGAGGCTAAAAATGATGAGAGAGTGCTTACTCTTGCTTGGTCTTACCGAGAAGAGTGGTCTTCTCATTTTGTGAAGTAACTTTAAAAAGAAAATCAGCATCTTTCACCCCAATAAGTGGTCAATTGATTGGCAAATGTATTGAGGCACATAGGATCAGAAAGTAGAACGATATCAACAAAGATGATTCAGCCAGGGATAACTGTTAAAATAAAGGTCTAGGTCATCATGTCAAGTGCCGAGAGCACGCACCCAAGCGAGTAAGCGTCGTTGGGGTGCATTGGTTGCTGGGTAAGAGGGGGGCGTACAAGGAGAGGGAGCTACATACTGTAGATGGAGATGGCCATCGTCTCACTCAAGGCGAAACCATCGCTGCCGAGGAAGGTAGGAACCTTGCCGAGCTTGTTGTGCTGCAGCAGCTCGGGAGAAGGGCTCGCAGCATCGACGTCGACAATATCGAGCTCGAGACCGTTGGCCTTCGCAACCGCAAGGATGGCGGTGGTGCGGGGGTTGAGCTGTTGCGTGTGCGACAAGCTTGCTGTCAGCTCACTCACATCGATAATAGAGCAATAGAGGAGCAACACGCAAAGGAAATACCACGCTGCTTACCTCCCTGGTGAAGATCTTTCCGAAGGGCGCCATGGTTGCTGAGAAGCCTGGTGCTGGAAAAAAGTTGCGAGTGGAGGAAGGTTGGGAGAAAGTTGTGTTCTGGTCACTTCTATAGTTTTTTTCCTTTCAAATTTCTCAACAACGCGAAGGCGGGGCAACAGCAGGGGAGGCATGTACCTGTGTACCTGGCCCGGTGCACCTGCAGGACACAGGCCCTACCTCTACCGGAAATTCGGAGCATCTTAATTGCGAAGCAAATTGAGCTTGGCTCGGCCAATCAACCATCGAGCCTCCAGCCCGATTGAAGTCGCCTTGCTAAGCTATCACAGAAAACTTCAAAACGTCTCACGAACATTAGGCGCTGCAGCCTCGGCTCACCACCACGCACGAACACCTCGCTGGTCATGCCGATTTTATGATAGCGACTATGTCTTCCCTGCGCTATGGCATACGTTGCTGGAGGGCCTTCTCAACCTCGACGACAAAACAATGGCCATCGATTGCCAACTCCGCACATTCAAAAGGGTCCGCCCCTAAGCGAGCTTTTGCGACGACGCCTCGGCGCCAAAATGATACCGCACTCTTAAATGCACTGGGACCAATTGAATCCGACCTCGAGTCCGAAGGACTCGTATCTACATATGCGCGCCCCATGCCCGTTTCGCCCTCCTACTTCTCGCGGCTTCCTCAATTCAATGACAGTTTCGTCCATGTGCAGGAGCTCGCCCGGAGATACGCCCGGCTCCCGACCCTGCACTATAGTCAAGTCGAACGAGTCGCCTGGAAAACGAAGGACCAATATCGGTTGTCAGTTGGCGAACACGTCAAGGCGAGGGATTACGCGGCGTGCATTGCATTGGTGAAGAGATTGAATCAGATACATCCAGATTTGATGCCTGAGGAGGTCAAGGAGGGCACCCGGTCTTTTAGGCGGGACATTAATATCTTCCTCAATCGCCCAAAAGTAACTCCTATCGACAAATTTGGCAGGTCACATGGCGTCGGTAAGCGGAAGTCTTCAATCGCCCGAGCCTGGCTTGTTGAAGGCACTGGTGAAGTCTTGATCAATGGCAAGCCCATGAACGAAGCGTTTGGCCGAATTCATGATCGTGAGAGTGCTCTCTGGGGGCTGAAGTCTACAGAGAGATTGGATAAGTACAATGTTTGGGCCCTGGTGGCCGGTGGTGGCTCCACCGGCCAGGCAGAGGCATTGGCTATGGCCATTTCTAAAGCACTTGTAGTTCACGAACCGCCTTTAAAAACGCCATTAAGACGAGGTAAGCCCACATCAGTAAATGATGGCATTTATTTGCATTACATGCTAATTTTGGCTTATAGCCGGTTGTATTACTCGTGACCCGAGAATTGTGGAAAGGAAGAAGCCGGGCCACGTTAAAGCCCGAAAGAGCCCCGCATGGGTCAAGAGATAGAAAATACACCCTTACATATATTTTCTATTCAAGGAACGAGTTAACCGAGGAACCAGGCTATATGTTTGCGACAGAGCATATTTTCTTCGTTGTCAGCACCGGAGGATGCGTGTACGAACCGTTTCTAGAACCATCTCAAATCGCATTCTACGAGATGAAGTAGGTGTACAGAAAATGTATTAGTATGTAACTATTTCATGACCGAGCCAAGTAGAA
Organism: Nemania diffusa; assembly: GCA_038501195.1. Lineage (NCBI taxonomy): Eukaryota > Fungi > Ascomycota > Sordariomycetes > Xylariales > Xylariaceae > Nemania > Nemania diffusa. The sequence goes on along the minus strand of JBBPUQ010000010.1, from coordinate 95,464 downwards.
GAGCTTCAGAAAGTAGCAGCAAATGCGTGAGGTATGGATAGTTCTTCACACCCAAAAGGACCGACTCAATCCTCCCACTGCTTGGTCTGTGCTGGTTATTTCGAATTTTCGTGAGGGAATTTGCCGCTCTTCTCAGCTCGTCATCGGCGTCCCCGTTTTACATGATTGTGATTTACACTAGGGCTATAATACTAATTTGCTCATATTATAGGTCGTTCTTGAGGAGCAATGAGGAATGACCTAGACAACCCATAACTTACATACTTAGGTAGTAAGGAGTAATAGCTCCTAACTGTACCGGTCAAAATAGTGACCTCATTGGACCTCCGGCCAGTAGCTACTGAGTAAGTAATTCGGAGCCGTCTTCGTGTTTCATGGGCGTACTAGCACCTTACAAAGGTAGCTAGAAGGGGGCGTCCCAGGTTCGAAACTAACCTCTTTCCCAGCCTTACCACCTGTGGGCCATGTGGGTTATGACGCGATTCCAATCAGAATACCAAGGTAGTTTAGCCATTCAAGGATATGTGCTGGATTTTTAAGGCAATTACCACGCATTTGGTCATGCTAAAACATCTGACAAGCGGCCCGTGATGCAACATCATGCCAGATATTGACTGGACGCAATGACTGGGCACTTAGTATATTCATTATCCCCTGTATCCCAAGGATGTTGAAGCGTATGCGCACACTGGGAAAGAGTTCGTAAGACATGCGATTATATGCCATCGTTACACCCAAGAGAACTGACTATCGGTCGGGACAATTATGATGCTATTACAACTCCATATCTAACTTTTCAAAGTCAGTAAGTGCAAGCGAACTTAGTCTCTAGGTCGCTCGGACCTCTACGTATGTAGGCATTAGATTAGTGTAGATAAGTGCCCGTATAAGGTACGTATGCTTAATGTGTCAAGTAATCGCTTGGTAATACTACATCGTACCCTTTGGCCCGAGTACGCTTAATTAGGGGATGCATATGCGAAGGGCATACCGTGGTAGAAGTGGGAAGACAGCTCAGACGTTTCATTTCGCTATGCTGAAACGTATTGCCAAGTATCCTTCCGGCTTGCTTGCAGTTCTTAGTATATACTAGGTCGTGCGCAAGCCACCCGCCTCTAGTGGCGGAATATGAGATCGCAATAGACCTTGTCAACGGTAAATTTTTGTCGGCTCTCGAGCGTTCGTTCGTGGCCTCGACGGCCCGGAAATATGCCGTCTTACATCTCAACGAGAATGGAGATAGAAACGCCTGTTATCGCCCTATTGTTTTCTACTATGTAAAGTCCCCCACGTGGCGGTTCGAATGCAACGTTATTAGGAAGGATTCTCGAATATTTCCCTTTTAGGCCAATATGCACACGCGCGTACTTATCCACAAGCAAGATCCAACGAATAAGCGCTTCAGTTGAAGACTTGCTTGGATTCTTTTTATAGAATTGACCGGTGAAATCCGGTGCATCTACTCTAACCACAAAGCTCAGTAGCCCGAGCCAAGAGCTGTCTTGCTTCGCTAGATTCGCGTTGTTGTGAAGGCAGGCTTCATAATGGCGTATGCGTACGTCGTACACTAGATACCAACGGTCGAGTTGCCACTGCGGAAGTGGCGTGATAAAAGTCAAGATAGTTATCCCTGGAGTTACATCGTAGACAGCAAGTCTCTCCTAGGCTAATGCTGGGCTAGCAAGCCGACGATGGTGTAGTGTAGCCGCCGCTTATGCGCCATTGCCACGAGGAAAGGAGTAATTATGCAGCCTCATTTCCAGGATCTACCACCTATCCTTTTTACCTCGGCAGTTGCTTTAGGTCTTGCCTGCTTAATAGCTGCTTACCCAGATAGGTATTCCTTCTGAACAAGGCTGAAAAGAAGTTGAAACATCGGGCACCAATCGACGAATCCTGGTGGTCATTCCCGTTTTACCTTGATAGCGCTTGTTACCCTGGGGCGTTGCATTGCATCCGAGAACCAGGTACGGATGCAGGACCGGCCGTTATTTCCGACGCAGGGACAGGCAATAGGGAAGAATCCGGCCTAAGAATTCTTAGGTTAGTTCTTCTCAAGTACCTAACATTCACCCCTCATATCGGGACTTGGTATTCATCAGTACGCATACTTATACCACACTAATAAACCGCACAAGATGTTAGACTGGGTTCAAGCTTTACAATAGGACACCAGTTAGAAAGAGGATGTTTGGGGAGATAGGTAAAGTCGACAAGGCCGCCCATTGTCACTAACTATTTTGTGTTACAGGAAGAGGGAGGAATAGTGATTGACAATCTTCTCATTCCTCAACGTTACATTCGTAACAACGTTGGGTCCCTGTAGGTGGTATTTTTGGATCTAGTCTGCCGAGCCCAATAGCAAGGAGCTGCTAATGCGAATAGCCTGACGTCGGTAAATTGGCATACACGTATAGTAGGGAAGCGTGTACTCTCGACCTAGCCAGGCTAAGCATTAGAATAATTTTATTCAAGCTGAACGTCCGTAGAAATCAGGTGATTTCCCGGCACCAGCAAGACAGCCCGCTTGCGATCTAGCCTGACTTCTGTTACCATCCCTGCATAGCCCACTAACGGTATCTGCCTACTCCAGATATCTACTACCTCCTACTACCATGAACCTAGCAAGGGCCGGGCTTCGTTCCCTATCGTGCAACTTCTAGATGGAAGCTAACGTCTTCTCGAAACGAATAATGCCCGGCGCTCTGATCACCGGTTCCCACCTTATAGTATACCTACCTAGTCCTAGAAAGCCGTTAGATAGAGGCAGAACTAGGGGCTGTCATTCGTTATATAGTATCTCGGGCTGCAACACCAGTATAGTGAAAGGACTTAATTGAAGCAACAAGCGCATAAGTAATAATACTTAGTGCCGAAGAACGTCGTTACCACCATCTTCGAGAATATATTCTCTTACCACTAGCAGGCTAACACTAGGATGAAGATTGATTCCCGGCGACCTCGGACTAATTTTTCTATCCTCACCGGTGCAAGGGCTTCGCCAAAAAGACATCAGGTGTCGAGTTTCGGCGACGATCGTAGGAACGAAGTAACCTAGTTGATTGGGTATTAATCAGGCATCGAGGTAGAAGGCGTCCCTAGCTAGGCCCTAGCGAGGGAATTATACGGTAAGGTGTTCAAGATAAAGGTTACAGAGCGTCACCCGAGACCAGCTTACCTACTAAGTTTTGTTTCAGTCGGCTTTCGGAGTCGGTGCCGGCTAACTTTCCCAACTCCCGGCTGTCCTTACAGTACATGCCATACCAGTACATTGCATCCTCACAGTATGCAGGAGGCTGTCCGGGCCAATAAAGGTTCACAGAAACATGGTTGAATTTCAGGATTGGTGGTCGTATAGGGAGCGAAGGGGTGGATAACGATGGCGAACGGTGAGGCAAATGAGACCATTCAAAACGCTTGCTTGGACTTGTGTCTGTTTGGTTGAAGCGGAAAACGGCGCGTTTGTCGTCCTATGCAAGTCAGTCTTTCTTTACGTGCGATGAAGAATCGAGGCCAAGCAAGCAAGTACCGCGCCCAGCCGAGGTAGGTACAGCCATGCAGCTGTACGTATATTAATACCTACCTAGTAGTTGCGCTAACACATACATAAGGTAAGTTACTTACACACTGGTACGGTAGGTTTTGCCGACCCACCAATGCCCGCTGTAATCCCAGTTGAGTCCGATTGATTGATATCACCTACCTTAGGTACGTATAGCAAACCGAAGCCTAACCAGCTGGAAATAATTGTGCCTGCCTAACTCGACGGGACCGAGGATACCTTAGTTGACGGACACCTAAGGTATCAATCATGATCTGTCGATATATCCTCAATATCGCAACCCGCAGTTTGAGGTTAGCCTGATACCTAATAGGTCTAGTATGATAAGTAATAGGTAATAACTTAGGTAAGTTTGAAGAGTGGCCGCGGCCTCGTACATAAGTATACTAAATACTACCTACCTTAGGTACATAAGGTAGGTATCTAAACAAGATGTCCATCTGCGTGACATCAAACCTATCAAAATAAGGTTACAAAACACCACCTACCTAGTAACCTTACTATAATAGGTATACATGTACTAGGGAGGTACGTAAGTAGCCTGCCAAGTCATTCCATGTTTGTTTGAACATACCTCCTACCTCTATCAGCCTATATATATCGTACCTTAGGCAGGTATATGCAGGTAACAAAATGAGCTAAGGAATCAATAGGTACCTTAAAGTACCCGGTGCTCTCGGTAGGTTAGGTACCTACACACTTGACGCTCCCTCACAACATATGTAGGTAGACGTATGTATCGTCTGGTTTTCTATGTTGTCTTCAATTTACCTTTAAGTATGCCTTTATATGACAAACCTCGAGATGTATAGCACACCGGCGTTATTGATGACAAAAAACAAATGTTGCCTTGCTTATTCCTACCTGCACACCTGCCTAGACCACGCCTCGTTGTTACGCACGTACGGTGTTCATGTGGAGTACTCTACCATCCTCTAATAGATGAAGGACCGCATCCACGGATCTTCAAACACAGCTGCATTCTCCATCAGAAACCATTGGCCAATCCATTGGCCAACTTCAGCTCGACAAAACAAACCAATGCTGTCCCTGTTTGGTTTGGACTGATGAAAGAATGAAAAAGTACATAAAATAAAATAAAATAAATAAAACATATTGAACCAAAACGAAACAAAACAATGAATACTCACTCCTGGCTAGCGCAAGGCCCAAGGTATGTTCTGTTTGCACATTACTGGCAATATATCAGTCAAGCGCACGAGACACAGTACTGCGCACAGAAGAAAAAAGGGATATTGGTTTTGTGTTACTGCCTCCTAGTCTAGGGGGTTGGGTATATGTTTTAAGTATACCTAAAGGTAGTATATACTGTACACTATGATAGATCCGGACCTCCGACCTCCACAGTCAGTAAGTCTGCCGAGAGCGTTTCATGGACTTGCGTTTGACATCTGCGAGGCCACGACATCTCACGACCAAGCTCGACTCACAGACGTACCTACCTAACCTACCTACCTAGGTACCGCGTACCTACCTACTCACAGCGTACAGGGGGTAAGCACAAGCACAGCATCGTACAACAGCCAGCATCCTCCACCTCCCGGGGTTCTGGAATCATGGGGCTGAGAAGGCGCTGAGGGCGCTGAGAGGGTGAGAAGGTCTCTCCTCCCCGAGCTCCAAGCGTTGGCGCTTTTTCACTGCTCTGTTTCACGGGAACCCACCGCCCTAAGCTTCCTCGCCTCTCCCAGGGAACTACCGGTACACCAGATCTGCACCAGGACTCGTCTATCCATACTTATCTAGATCCATTCATTATACGGCAGCTCACTAGTGTGTGTAGCTGCATCTGCATCTGCATCCCGTCTGCACTCATTTTGCATTTGCATCCGGCGAGCCTCTTCTCAACCGCTGTAGAACATAACCTGGTTCTTTCTTACCCTACCTGCCTCCTAATAACCAAGTAATTCTGTAACACTGCCTACCTACCCACCGTCATTGCTACTACCTACGTCCCATAGGCTACCTATGGGCTATAGGTTGTAGGCTATGCCTGCCTACATACCTGCCGACCTACTTTTACCCATCGTCGTCGTTGTCGTCGCCGTCGTTTGTCGTCATAACGATCGATGATTATCGTTATATTGTCAAGGTTGTTCACCTATACCAGCTTTGACACCATCCCTAGACCCTGCTTGGCTCAGCCTACACACACACTTGTATATTACTTATTACATACCTATCCCAAATTCATGCTGGTCCTTTCCTACCTACGTTGGATATTACCTGCCTAGGACCTAAGTATCATGACCATGACATAAGTGTGCCAAGGGCCTCTCATCTACGCTACACTACGCACACACCCCCCCCCTTTTCCCAGGGCTGATGTGGCACACACGCAGATCTCTAAATAACTAGCCTGCAACAATGTCCCGCCCAAGATAGTTAGCAAGCTCATTAGTAGCAAGCCCCATTTCGAGCCCTGTCCACTCGCTCACTACCTATGCTCTGCTACTTATGCTGCTCAGCCAGGGCATTGATGCCGAATTCAATTGCCTTGATACGGCATTCTCTCATCATCGAGGCTTGCTTGCTGGCCAATGCTCACGCCTCATACAGAGTACCTCACTCACTGCACGCTACCTACAGTACATCGTTCGTTTGGTCCACCCTTTTCACAATTTCCCATCCTCCCTCGGGACCCTGGCTTCCTGCGCTCGCTGAAGTGCCTGGTGCTACGTAACCAGATCCGAGTCACCACCACCCACTTGCCGGTTCTGTGCCAGCTCCACGCTGCCCACTCGCTCGCTACCTAGGTAGGTCTGGGTAGGTATAAGCAGCTCCTAGTCTGAGAAGAGGTTCGAGCGAGGCGTTAGAAGGTAGTGTATTCTTCATGGTTTTGTCGCCTTCTCCACAACTGAGACTAGCTTGCGGTTCCTCATACCCTGCCTCATAGAACGTACCTAATTATACCTATGGGCAGGACCAGGTAGGTAGTAAGTACCTGTCAAGTATTATGTGCTCAGAGAGATAATCTCATAAATATTATCCCCCGATCGTGAAAATCTTCCGAGTCGACATATGTCACCCGCTTCGTTTCTTATTATATCTCCACGTCCCCTACCTATCTAACTACTTACCTAGGGACTATCTAAGGTGCGGTCTATGTTTGCTGCTTCTCACCATATCATATATCACAACAATCACAGCAAGCGTTTGAACAATTTGTTTTTATTTTTTATCTATTTTTTCTTATTAATTCCATTATTTTGTTTCTCCCTCTCTCCCTTCCTATTTACCACCTAGGTATTTATAGCCTGCATTTTAGAGTGCCTGTTTAAGCCTATGCAAGTTCTTTGCTTTCACTCTACCCCCTGTCTTGAGTCTACGTATGAACTGCCCACCCTTCAACTCAGTAGAGACAACATCCTGTTGGCTACAAGTGCGAGGTGCAAATTGGAATGATTCGAGTTCCCCAACAAGCTCTTATAACAGGCCGGAATAATTAGGTTCGTGCTACTTGTGTCGAACAAACCTCCATCCTTCGACCCATAATAGTGCGGCTTACCAAGTCCATCATACAGAATAGGAACAGGGTCATCGCTGGTTGAGCTAACTCTCGCTGCAGCGCTGCCAGGATATTCCCAGTACCATTTAGTGACAACCGTTTAACGAGCTACACCTACCTACTTAGCTCCATTATAGATCAGCCCTTTCGAGACAGAGCTAGCGCGTGTGGTGTGTGTGTTCTACGCGATTAGGTAGAACCTCTTGAAGGCTCTGCGTGTTGCTACTACTGTTATTTTTGTTGTTGCTATCGTCATCATACCTTGCAGCGGAAGGCGGCCAGGCCATGGCAGTTGCGCCCTACATACAATAATCCGGTAGTCTTTGCATCGAAAACTCTCGACCATAGACTCGTGGCTTTTTCGAGGTTAGGTTTACACTAACAAATTCATACTTTTGATCTCGCGACCCCCCTCCAACCAAGTTTCACCCTCGCCTGATTTTATACCAACTTAAATATAAAATACCCCGTACGTAACTCTCCACGTACACACCGGTACTCTGTTTATCGTGTCTGGGAGCCACATTCTCTTGATACGTTGGATACCATAAAAGACCCTCTCTCCGCAGCTCAGGCACCCCACGCAACAGTTCATCTATCCTCGCCTAATCGGTTAGTTACTCACTCCACTACGCCTTCTTGCGAGTTCCATATCGATACTTGCTACACCGCCACTAGTTTTCCCATCAGGACTTCTTGGAAATATTGTGAGCCAGTCGGTCCTCGACGCGGCCGGCACAAGGCAAATTGGCTGCACTGTACGCCCAGCCAGCTCCGTTGCCGGGGACGTACCGGCTGGGTTCAAAACGCGAGCCCGTTAGCGACAGAGTTTCACAGGGCATGGCGGACAACTCTCGGCGGCGGTCGCGAGGACAGCCCGGAGGTTCTTCTAGTTCCAACCCTAGGTTTTCCATTAACGACCCGAATGTCACAGCTAGATCCTATGGCACGGGAGGTTTAGATAGGTTCAGACCCCCGTCGCTCAGCGGCTCTTCGCCAGGCCCTAGAATGGGGGCCACGCCGTATAGCGGCTACTACCAAGAACCTACGGCCTCCTTTTCTGCGATGGGGTACCCCTCTGAGTATGGGCAGGATACCAGACAAACACAGGGCTACGGCCAGTACAACCCCAACATGATGTACCCAGGGGGAGCGCAGGGCGCTGTTTACGATACGAACCAACAGTTCCCGTCACGGCAGGCTGCAGGTCTGCAGATGATGTCCGCCGAAGTTGCCACCCCTTATTTCCCGAGCGAGCAAACGAACGCCGCGGCCGCGGCGGTGGCTGGCCTGCAGCCACAGACGGCGTCCTCGAGCACCTCAGCCGTCTATCAACAAAATCCTAGCGATCCACGAGTGTTACAGCAGAGTTACGAAAGCGCGGTAGTGAGCGGTATGGCACAGGCGGGCGGGCCCGATCAGGTCATCGAAGGGCAGGAATACAGCGTGTCCGCGCCCGCACTTGCGCCCGCACCCGTGCCAGATGCCCAGATGGGCGAAGCCTACGAACAGTATCAGGGCGCGCTCAGGGAAGTGTTCACCAACATCCATAACGGCGCACTACATACGGCCAGCGAGTCTCTCTTGGGCATATCCGAGTGGCTCTTGACGAAAGTCGTAGAACTAGGTTGGTGTTGGCACCTCGCTTGGACTGTCCTTGTATCCATAACTAATAGCCGAGTCTAGGCCTCACTGGTGACGACGAAAGCCTCCTCGAAGATCGGCTCACACTCTGGCAGGACTTCAATCATGCGTGGCTGTCCTTGTTCCAGAAACAGAAAGATATGCTTGACGCCGGCAGTACGCCACGACGGAACCGGGGTGTGATGACCAAAGACCAGTTGACAAAAATGGGTAACGAGCTTGTACGACTATGCAACGGCATAGAACGACATGGGCTCGTCGACTATCAATACGGTGTGTGGGAGGAACGCATAGTCGATAGTAGGTCTCTCAAATCAGTCTTGCCTCCTTCCCCAAACTTTGAGTCCCGTTACTCATTCACTGGCTACTCTAGTACTCCACAAATGCCTCGACGTGTACGAGAGCAATCGCGGCGAGCACCGCCGTCGGTCTTCTCACCGCGGGTCCTGATCGACCGGGAGTGTATTTTCCCCTACGTGGACTTGGCTGGGCCGCCACTTCTCTCATTACACCGCTACGCATTTTTCCTATCGGGCACCAGGAAAGTTGTGGGTTGCCGGGCGTGGGCCATGCGAGTGAGGTGGCGGTCGACCCCCTCGTTCCGGCTTGTATTATTTTTTTTATTTTAATTATTTTTTTTCCTTGCCCCATGTATCAGTATACCAAGTTTTTTTTTGGGGGGGAGGGTGACCATTGGGGACTGCCGGGGCATGTCAGAGGACATTCTGGCGAATGATAGACCCAGCAACGAATGCAAGAGAAAGCACTGAACAAGGAACATGGGTTGAATCATAGAGTGGAGGCGGCGTACGGCTGTACGTACGAATGGAGTTTTTAAGGATACCCCTGAAACTTTTTGACTTCAAAAAAGGGTATTTGGGGATGGGGGGAACGGGGGGCAGGGAAAAAGGAAAAAAAAAAGGGATTATAGAAAAAAAGAGGCAATAGACGGGGTAGTCTACGCTCTCACGAGCTCGTTTTTTGCCCTCTGCCTTTTTTTTCTTTGGTTTTTTTTTGGTCTTTTCTTGAAATCTTCAAGGCTGTCGTAAAGACAGGGGTGGGGACTGGTTTGGCAGGGCTTTGTTCGAAGATGGCTGAGAAGGGTCGTTTGGCTTTTGTGACTGGCCTGCGATATGCCTTGGCGAGTTACCATTCCACTGTATAGAAAACTGTTGCATGTACCTACGTACGCAGCAGTGGTTGCAACAGTTAGGTTGCAGCGCTAGCAATAGCAATAACGAGCATTTCCAGCACCATGGCTTGCTACCTGACCAAGTTGGACCATCATGAATTGATTGTTAGACTGTTCGTCACGACCCATGGTTCATGGCCAGAACTATGTCGAATCCCGACAAGCGTGGAGTCACGGGGTTGAATAGATGGCCAATGAGCAGCAGATACAATCGGGTAAACATGATCTGCGCCTCTTATTCACCAGATGGATTACGGGATATTGTACATGATGATTCAGTTAGGTAGGTGGTTTACTTTTGATACCGTGCCCAACCAAGACCCCTGCCTCGCCGGCTTGTCAGCGTCTCCAAGCAAGCCAGGGTTCCTCAGCCTTCTCCCAGGCAGCTGGGTCGCCATCGGGGGCCTCAAGATCAGGGGCCCAAGGGCTTATACCTACCTAGCATATTTCTCACGCGGGATTCTTTCCCCATATACCGGCTTACGCCGTTTCCATTCATAGCTAGTTGGGCATCAACCGGGATTGCCGCGGTAGTATCTATCATATTGATTGGGAGCTCAACAAAAACAATAAAAAGCAGCAAAAAAAGGGCGAGGGTGGTTCTTAACGGACCACGTATAGGTGGTCATTCCGGGTACCTGGTATGAATGCATATCAAACCGCATGGGGGGAGAGATGGGTTGAGATGGGTAGGTAAGAAGAAGATATATATCATATCCAAGATAATACATCTCGATTAAATATTCGGTGCTACTGTGTTCTAAAACGGGACTACCCAATGGCTCGCACCAATCAAGTTGCTGCCCAACGGAGAAAAAGCAACCTATTATTACCCAGGCACTTTGCCAAGGCTAGCAGATGGGTGTCATATGCCTTTCAGCTTATCCGCTGCTGCTCTACGTATATGCGTCTAACAAGGATTTGAGTAAAGGAGAAAAAAATAAAAAGAAATATGCGTAAGGATTTAAGACTTGGACTGCGCATTGTACGCGGCGGCGCTCCCAGCATCTTGGTAAAGGAGCTCATCTTGCATAGCGCCCGTCCGATCCGCCACCTCCGTACCTTACGCTACCTTCCCTCTTCGCTCACTTCCGCGTTATCCCTATATCTGGGGCACTTTGCGAGGATGTCCATGTCCAGGTACCCACACCAGTCATAGTCATCTTTCATGCCGACCGTGGCTTCTAATCATGCGATGGACCTGGTTCGCATCGCTTACTCCGTGGTAATGTAAGAGTTCATGGAGCCTATACGTGGTGTAATTGGAGTGTAAGAAACCAAAGAAAGGAAGCATGAGGATCCTGTCATGTCATCATACCTATGCTACTGTACCGTACATACTGCCGCCGCCGCCGCCTTCTACCTGAGCCAAGGTAAACGCGGTCGATCCTCGCCCACGCAATCGCAACGCGCTTACACAAATGCAGGAATCTCTCACGCACGCATACCCACATGCAGCAGCCTGAGTTTGTCGGAGTTGTGGAAGTAGGTGTAAGGCAGAGGCGCTGCCTGCAAGTAGACATGCACTACACTATTGTAGGCAGGTACAACCAGAACTCTGCATATGCTATCTACTGAAATGCTGAAAATTACTTACTTACTTACACCACATGACTGGGCGAAGAAGCAATTAGCCCGGTTCCCCGATGCCAGTCGTCATGTATGTATGTATGTATGTATGTATGTATGTATAGGTACGTACGTACGTACATGCTCCTGAGTTTGGAATACCTATATGTAATCGATTTCATCACTTGTTGGCCGGTCACCCGCACTGTCTACTTGTCTGCGAAGAGCATCAGAAGAGACGCGTCGCCTCAGGGGACGGATAGTTGGGCGAAACTCGTGACCCATGACCCGCTCGGAGGAAGTAGGTTAAAATAGGTAGGTAGGTAAGTATAAGTAAGGGAGGACACATTTTTCATACAGTAGGTCATAAATATCACAGCCCGAGCTACCTAGGTAAGTCAGGCAGCCCCTGCCGTGCCGATTTATCTAATTGCTCGCCTCATCCATACTCAGTATATATCAAATAACTACCACGACCGGTCACCATATTTGTGAAGATACGGGATATTAGAGACATCCATACATGTATGTAGTGAGGCGATGGTTGCTCTGTAAAGCTCTGCGCAAAATCATTGGTTCCTAGGCGGACCAAATGGTACCTAGAGCACTGTAGCAATTGCCAATTCAGGCGACAAGCCAGCATTGATTGGCTCAGTAGCAAACAAGCATGGATGCAAGCCAGGCCTGAGGTGCAGATTAGCTTGGACCAGTCAGCGCACCGTAATGGTGCCGTAATGGGGATGGCTAACACGTTGATCGCCCGGCTCGGGTTGAATGACGCACATGAATACCCACGATTCAGTCCCGACACCTTGGGTAAGCTAAACTTCTACCGTATATGTAATCACGCCTGGCCGCCGTGACTTTCACGTACCTATGCGTACATACTCACTCACACTGCGCTACTGTACGCTACTTCCGCTACCCTCTGTAGTACAGTATAGTACATGCACTACGAACTACAGGCGACCGCCAGTGTCCATGCAACCGTTTTCCCGCCACGGCAGGAATTGGCGCGCGAGCTGGGAAGAGCTGATGGGACAGCTGATGCTCAGATGAGGGGGTACTGACCTGGGGGTTGGGAGATGATTATATCGTCATGGATACGCGCGCGCGCGCGCGCGTGTGTGTGTGTGTGTGTGTGTGTGTGTGTGTGTTAAGTAGGGTACGTTACATTATGAGGCCGGGCTTGGTTTGATCGTGTCGCCAAAGTGGGCGGGTGTGATAAATGCATGGTACCTACTATACACCATCCTCCTCCTCTTCTTTTTTCACCTACTACCTACGCGATACCATTTCTGTACATAGATTATACATTATTGTTTCGACCCCCAACCCAAACGACCCAGGTGTCAAACGAAGGCCGGGTCCCCGGTCCCTCCCCAGTCAGCTTAAGCGAACTGATAAGGACATGGGTTGGCCGGCGATCCCAGCCAACAGCCTCGACGCCATAGCCGGGCAGGATCGCCAGCTATGGAACATTGGAAAGTATATGCGTAGGGTAGGGTAGCCTATACTACGCCATCTGTACTCTATGGCCTGGATACCCAGTCGCGAACGGGTGCCAAAGAGATTAATGTGTTCTTAGCAATCTAAGTATCTACAGTAGAGACAGGAAACTAATCCTCGCAACGAGACACACTCTACAGCAAAGCAACTACGCTGTACTTAGGCACTGTAGATGGATAGCTATTCGTACGTATATGTTCGAAACACGCACACGATCGTATTTTATAGACACTCATTTCTGCTTTGCGTAACCTATCAGCTACGGTCTGCTTCACTTAGATACATAGCTATCCAAATAGGGACATATGGTCTATTTATGTTAATGTCTCAGGCCGACGAACGTCATTGTACCCATGGGCCATCTTACATATTCTACGGTGAGTCTTATTATCCTCCGAGATCCCCCAAAGCCTACAGCAACGTATGTATGTATGCCAGCGCCGAGAGATGTTCTGTGTTCCCAACTAGTAGATATTATCCGAGGCACGGACGCACGGAACTCAATCGTTAACTGCGGGCTTAGACTATTAGAAAAAGGAGGCTGAATAAAAAAGACGACGTTAAGAAGTAAATAAGAAAAGGGGGGCCGCATCGACTAGCGTCCCGAGCGATTGGGAGATAATGCAAACAAAGCCTTAGAACCTGTGAATGTCTTGTTCTTTTTTTGTTCTTTTTTCTGATGATTTACAATACTACTAGCTACTACCTTTCCTCCCAAGGATGCACTGTAAGAGAGTCCTGGGGAGGAGCCGGGGGGTTCGAGCTCGCTTCGGCGTAGGTACCATACATAACTACGCCCACCTGACCAGTCCATGCGTACGGTATGACTGAACTAGGTGGTCCTGCCCATGGCGGGCCGAATGTCCCACGACAGGGCCCGGCTACGCTACACTACACTACACTACCTAAGTAGACTACCTACCTGCCTACAACCCACACAAGATCTCCCCTGCTATGAACTTTTGACTACCTCAATGTTCGATCCCTTTGTTTCTCTTCTCCCCTACCCCTACCGGTACCCTCCTAATTCACCCTTCCCCCTTCCTCTTCCTTCCCCCCGGGCCTGCTGCTAGGTACTGCTGCATGCTGCATGTATATGTATATTGGATGCTTTCACACCAATGCAGGTAGCCGCACCGCTCATCCCAGCAAGACGCCACGACGGGTGATCGCATCCGAGTGCGACCGGCGCGAGATTGACGAGCACACTAGGTACTACGCACGCTACACCACACTTGCCTTACAGCAGTAGCGTCCTCAGGTAGGTATGTATGTGCAACTACGCTAACTACCAGTCCCTCTATTTAGGTTCTGTCCGCCATACATCAAGTAGGTCGTTTACCAACATACATACACTACCCATCAGCCAGGCAGTAACGACGACACACGAGCGCCGCCGCCGCCACCGACGCCTTTGCCTCTTTTCCGTCCGAGCTACTGGGACAGCCGCAATGCCATGCTGTGTGTCGTGTACCAACACTATCCACACATGTCCACACCTGCCAGGACTGGGTCCTCATTCATGTACGTATGTATGTAGTGGTCTTACCTGTCCTCCCCGTATGTATGTACGCAGGGACCTGCCCATCCCGATCTACGTACGACGGCGGACGACATGGGTGGGTGTTCCTGAGCATGAGGTACTGTTACAGCACAGGAGCAGCGCGGCGCCCGAAAAGAGCCGCGGCTTGAGCGACGACGTATCGCTCGTATGACTTGACTCGTCCTTTTGTTATTTGCTTCTACCTTGTTGCTGTGTTGCGTTACATTACCGTCAAAGGTAAAGTGAAGGAAGCCCAGGTATGCTGATAGACTGGGTAGGGTAGCGTAGTGGGAACGAACCCCTTTTTCGATATCAACTCCATGGCGTGGCTCTATCCGGCCCTCAGAGATATGTACGTAACAAACATTAGTGAGAAAAAGAGAAAAAGAAATACATGGCCTTCCCTCATCGGGGTACTTTTGTTGTTCACTAACCTGGGTAGTGTGTCCTGTACACTGCAATTGCTTACCTTTTTTCTTCAGGCGTGGTAAGGGTGGTTTCGTTAAAGATTGCCTCGACCCTGGCTGCTCGGCATGGTGCTTTACTTAGGTATTGTGCATATAGTATGATATCTTGTACCGAAAGAGCCCCGTGCATTTGGCAATGCCAAGTCCCAGTAGGCATACATAGTACTGCCGCCAACAAGTCTACCGGATCGCTCCCCGGCCCATACCATATTCGATAGGTTACAGTAAGGTAGGGAAAACCATCTGCTACGGCACCCGTAGCGGGTCCTATTCCATGGTACCATTTTCGTATACGGGCAGCGATCGACGTCACATCGAATACGTAGGTATTACATATCTACATCTGCGCGTCGTCGTGGAATGACTCGTCACATCGGCACCTGCGAACGCAGCCCCGTTCCGTCCGGGGATCTGGTCGACGCGCATAAGTGTAAGGCTGGCAGTGTCGATCCTTTTTTGTTCTCTATTTCTTGCTGTGGCGGCTATAGTCGCGAGGCTTATAGGTAAGGTAAGATAAGGTGGCAATCAGTAATCAGAAATTACCTAGGTACTAACGAACCCGCCTGCTAATTCATCAGGCGGACGATGTTGGCCAGTTATTCCGCGCGAGGCTGTATAGAATGTGCCGAAGCCTCCCCCCCCACATCCCTCATACATTAGGTACCTACACTAGTGTGGCAGTGTATACTGTACTGGTTTTATTTTTTTGACGTTGGAAAAATGCCTGCACTGTCTTTGTGCGGAGATGCGAGAAACACTAAAAAGGTGCCCCCTCATGATTCCACAGTGGCGCGTTGTCGGCCTCTGCAAATGCGACCGCATCCACCCCCCACACCGGCCGTCGCCTTGCCAGGGGTCCGGTGGTTTTATTGGTCCCCGTAGTCGACATATTCTACCCGCAGGCCACGCGCCGGATGCACTGTTGCCATCGTATGAGATGATGACGCCCTGTCTACATACAACAACGCGCGTGTGTGGCTATGGGGTCTAGGGAAAACCGTACGCTATACGACGATTTCGGGAGGTATGGTATGGTGCGGTTAGGTCGAAAGGACCTTGCCGACGCGAGCTCGTTGGGTTGAGATGATGTGGTCGTCTGGCTTCCGCGGGCGCCCGCGCTTGTGCTTGGGACGAGAAGGGCCGGTTGCTGGTTCGGTTATTGTTGATAAGACAAGGGAGGTTTTGGGGCCCTAGGGTAGGAGTGCTGGCGTGTTGCTGGGGCGGGAGAATGTGTACGTGCAAGGTCTAGATATGAACACATACGGATTTATAGAATCAATGGGATTGATGTGAACCTAACTTACGTATACTGTATGAACTACCTAATCATAAATTGTGAGGTAAGGGTGAAGTCAACTCGCCTGAATTTATGATAAGCGCATGCAACTTGATCAAAGACATGAAAGCAGAACAGGTGCCACGCTCGCGTCAATCAAAGAATATAACCTATTAATCTATAAATTGTGTTATGTCGTGAGGCCGTGTTGAAGGATAGGAACTTGGCAATGTTGCTCGTGAAGTTTAAATATAGGTGGAAAATAAGGTAGACGCTAGAGGTATCATATCAACGATTTAATATCATATCACTGTCTTATATACTAAACTTCAAGCGCAGAGGTACTTGCATGGCAACGACATACCGCTTGAACTCGGGCTACGAGAAGATTTAGAGGCTTTGGTAGGATGATTGGGCTCTTAGTTGTTCCTGCTACTCTTCTTATATAGAACACCCATTATCACTCCCACAAGTCAACATGTGTATCAAGGCACTTACCAACCAGGATTTCCCGGTCGATATAAGTCTCTAGGATCAAAGCAAGTAGCGGCTAGTATTTCTAGGTTAGTGATAGGATATATTAGATGCAGACAGCTGGCTTGCGCTTGCATCTCATCGATATCAGACTATCATTCAATATTGTAGCTACTCAGACCCGTGAGTAAAGCGAGAACCTCTTGCCTACTAGCCACAAGTGCTCTGTGGTATATACATACATATACACATACATACATGAATATTTTCCCGTAATCATAGCCAACTATACTGTTACGATATGCATTCTATCTTCACCCTATTACGGCCTGCGGTGCCTAGTGGGAACGTTGGAGACAAGATGATCGCACTGAAACTGAATGAGTTGGTATATCGCGATCTACAGCAGGAACTTAAAGAGCGTGGATCGATGGCTCGTTCCCTTATGGTGAGTCACAACGAAAGAATAGTTTAGTATGTTGCCGATCTCATTTAGTATGTGTGATAGACAAACTGGTCCTTCTGATGTGTTACATGTTAGCGTCCAAGTCTCATCATGTTATCTCGACGTGGAAGTTCCAACAGTTTTTAGTTGCTTGGAGTCATATTTGTGGCTGTATCATGTCACGGACGTTCGTGGACAGTAGTGCTTTATAATCTCTTGTCTCAGTAAGGCACTAAGGTGCGATACTTATAGCCGCTCTTTTTAAGCCTTCAATATAAGTCTCACGGTATCAGTACCTTAGGAGCATTTGCAATTATTCGTACTTTACATGAGGGTGATTTCAATGAGAAGTGTATTAAAAAGGGTATGTATGATCGAGGCATGAACGTGTACAATTACCTGATGGGCTGTCGTGTGACGCGCGTTTAGGTCGGGCATTTTACAAAAGACTGAGAGGACAAGAGACTGGAAATGGGAATGTTACCGTGGCGCCCGTAATAAGTCTTCTTCCTTACATGCATGTAGTATAACATACCCTTCATGATTTCCTAAATACGGGTCACTGGCTTAATATGCGCCGTGAATAGCTTAGGTTAAGGAGTCATAACATGTGCATATGAGAGCACAGAGGCACCGGTTATATTATATGAAAGTGCCGTCCAGCCTTGCTCATAGGTCAGCTATACCACGTATAGTGTTCAAATATGTTATTTTCTACTACCAAGGGTAGCGAACCGGGCTTGCGTGAAAGGCCGCTGTATATGAGCCATGTATCTGGCAACCGCTCTGCATCATTAGGTGTCGAATTACCGCTCCTCATACGAAGAGTTTAACGGTGTGCATGGTATACGACGGCCTTACAACATCGAGGATAATGATAACAGGTCAGGAATAGTAGAGATCAAATGGGTGAGAGATACGAGCATGTATTTTAAAACACCGATTTTGAAGGATTAGCAAGTTGCTATATCAAAACCTCATGCTGAAGACTCGGAAACACCAAGTTCACGATATTTAATGCACTGCTATAATATGAGTTAGACCTTAATTAATTGCGTAAAGACCGGTCTCCTACAACATGGAGGTTTCGTTTATCTGGCAAGTTTGAACTCCTGATAATATAGTATTGATCACTTAGAGATACCTGTTGGCATCGTGCCTTCCCAGCGCAGAATCAGTATCCAAGGTGTATCATGAATGTGTAAACCTTCAGCGACTAGTGTGAAGACTGGTTACTTTTCAGATGGCTTTATCCTAGAGGGAGTATACATCACTTAAAAGATCCTAGATGGGCTAGTGCTAAGCTGCGATATAATTCCCAACTTGACAAGGAGAACAACAACAGCAAATACTCAATGGAAGCTCACAATAGGGTTTATCGGGTACCATAATTTGACCTGACCCTCTAGTGTTGCCTTGTATTGAACTGATTTTCGATCACCCTAGCCGTAGTAAAGCCACCAGGTTCTCGCTAGAGTCATTGATGCGCTTAATTTAAATATGAGGCATTGGACTAAGAATAGAGGAATCTTATCTTAACAAAGTTATGCTTATGCTTCTTACATACTAGGCGTTGGTGATCTCTATAGGCTTCAAACCCCGGATTGCAATGCGTAATAATGGTGACGCAGGTAGCCGAGAGGTTAAAGCCCATAAGATCCCCGGCTATGAGATGTGTATGTTTTACTTGTACTACCTTGTACGCATTTACGACTTGTGCCCAGTTTTAGAGTAACTGTATAACTATTACGGAATATCCTCTATCCTTCGAGTATTGCAATAAGTATGCTTGATTGATGAGACTGCGGGTGATTGGTGATTAGGACAGTGTCGCGTAGAGCCCTTATATACCGTCAATTACATCATGGATTAACGGCGTCTTTTCCCCCTGACAGACAGAGCCTAATAACACTATTTTTTGGCGGTAACGCGGGGGTTGGTTTCTGAGTCTCATATTAACATGAAACGAAATAACACTTCGCTATCAAATCTTTACAGCCTAGAAACCTCGCAAGTCTATTGCATTCAGGCTTGTTGCAGAACGTGTATACAAGAGTTGAAGACAGGCTCTAATTATTAATATTTTCATACTCTAGGAAATTTGGCCCTGGTATTATCCCTTTAAGCGCCCACTCGGCTTTGTGACAATAAAATGCTTCCCCGAGCTTAGTATAAATATCTGATTCGGTGCATTTGGTTATGTAAAAACCCCCGTTATTCCACTTTTAAGTCACCAAGCCGAGTGGGCGCTTCAAGGGATATAAATTAATAGAGCAGCCTTTTCATGTTCTCTAAGTATTTTTAGAAAGACTTGATTTAAAAAATAGTGAAAATTACTAACTAGCGGTGGCTTTCGTCCAGTAATTTGTGGAGAGCCTTTTACAATGATTAAATCTTTAAAATTTGCATGTAAGCCATGTACCTATATAGCGCAACCGGACTGGGATGTTAGATAGGTATGTAGAAGACCTACCAAGTAAACGAGACTGACTAGGAAGACAAATATCATCTATTCGCGTTGACAGCTTCATTTAGGTAGGTGTCTCTAATACTTACAGCGTACATACATACATGAAGATCTACAACGAGAGTTTATGCGACTTTACCTACTGTGTACTCTGCTTACACGATGATGTAATCGACCTCCCTTCTTCGACTAAAATAATCTCCTGGGTCGATGAATCTCTATACCGCATCCGCTCCATTTTTTCTGCATGGAAGGAAAGAAGAAAGGGTTATAAAAAGCGAGAAAAGAAAGCATACTAATTACATAAGGGAACTAGCGTCGCAGAAGCGTTCCATGCGATATTCGACAAACTATGTGTATACGTATCCCTTTACGTATAAGGGCCGCTTCGGCACAGCGACTTAAAAAGTGGAATAATGGGGCCGCTCGCACAGATGCATACACCCAATAAGAGGATAAAACAATGCTCGGATAATAGTTTTATTGGGTGTAAACATGCCTGCGAGCGGCCCCGTTATTCCACTATTTAAGTCGCTGTGCCGAAGCGGCCCTTAAAGGGATAGTTACTTAAATTATAACTTTTGTGGAAGGATGCTGATCTATAGACGCTAGAGCGGTATAGGTCAAATTAAAATCGGAGAGGGTGCTTATACGTATGTGTGCATCTGCTGACTTGCATATATAGAAATCCTACTGCCCCGAGAGCGCCCCATGAGTAACATAAAATCTCCAATGGATTTACTAGAGGATCCACCCGTGGAGTACCCTCTTTCACTGCGTTCAGAGGGCTCCTTGGCCAGCAAAAACGAGGTAAAAACACCAACTTTAAAGCCGAATACCAGTTGCAACAAACAGACAGCGCAAATTTTAGTACCGGCGCTATACTCACGCAGTTCAGCGCTATCTGCCAATATATATAATATATGAGATAACGTGGTTTGAAAATTATCTCAAAAATAAATTTTATGTGGCACATATATATATTATATATATTAGCAGAGGGCTGAATTACATGAGTACAGCGCCTGTACCAAAATTTCACTTGTTTGTTTGTTGCAGCTGGTATTCGGCTTTAAAGTTGGTGTTTTTACCTCGTTTTTGCTGGCCAAGGAGCCCTCTGAACGCAGTGAAAGAGGGTACTCCACGGGTGGATCCTCTAGTACAGTATTTTCGCTAGCTTCTGTACTGCTACAGACCCTCCATTTCCAATACAACATCCTTTTGGCCTTCGAGTCTTATTCTCCTATGTGCCTCCAAGACGGTACACTGCTTCACTACCGATCTCCCGCCGGTACTGTAGGTCATGAGAGAATAATCCCCACAATTGAGCCAATCAACTGCGTAAACGACCCAATCGATCTAGGTACTCGTCTACCTAGACTAATAGTGTCTCAGGGCGACGCTAGGTTATCTAGTTCAAGCGAGTTCCTATCTCATGTTAGTTAGTGTCCGGGTTGCCGGGAGTGGCCAAGCCTTTTGGCGGGCTGCTGGCAGCTGGACTCGCGTGCTTGGATACTGTATAATGCCGGTACTGTGTCTACGCAGTACCTACTTACATACACGATGATACGCATGGTTCCATCTTCAACGTTGAGGAATGTCGGATGAAGTCAGCATTCCAAATCGACCACACCCTCGACTCTCAGCCCTTGGAAACGAGCCAATCAAATGGAGGCGATCCCCTTGATGTACTGTTGTGTTGAGAAGGAAGAAGATGAAAGTGGAATAGACCCGGTTTTGCGATCCTACCTTGCTGCGGCACTCTGCGGCACTCTGCCCTACGCATATTCTCGTCTTCCTGGTATACGCCTTGCACCAGATCTTTCTAATTTGAACCTGCATCGCCGCACCGACTAGTTTTGAGTGGTGACACTGAAGTGAGCACCATGGGGAACGGCGAAACCATGGCTTGCTGGGATTCTATTCTATAGCGGATCGAGCTCTCGGTGGGTTTGTCACCATAAGCTCATACGTGTGCTTACCTATGACTTTAGTGTACACTACGTATGTGGCATCAAGTAGGTAGGGCCATGTTCATAGCATACTTACCTACCTCCATACATAGTGTATGTACACTACTACACGACAGTTGCCAAGTACGTTACGGTGTACCCCTGCATACCATCCCATCTGATGAGAGACCACTGGACCAGTGCCCACGTCAGACTCGAGATCTGCAATTTGTGCCTTCCTTAGACGTGATCATCCCATCCTGCTCCCGGATCTTGTAACCCTGATAAAGAGGTTTTGTTCTCTGTGTCGCAGCGCGTGGATGGGCGAGAAATTCATTGCATAGTAGTAACCAACGGGCTCATTCACCTAGAGCAACGCGCAGCCTGCCGGAGAACTAAATCGCAATGGCTTATAATCCCGTGAAGCGTGTGGTTGTATGTGTCGATGGTACTTGGTACGACCCAAACGGGCTGGTTGTTCGACGGGAGGGCAATAACAGTAACATATATCGCATCTATTCGTCTGTCAAACAAGGCACATTTGTCCAGGACAACAGGGCGGTGAAGCAGGTGGCATATTACGAATCTGGCGTTGGACTCGACAGACAGCCCCTCGACAATTTTAACGATTCGATCACCACGACTCAGGAGGCATATGATAACCAAGTTAACAGAATATTTGCTGTATGAGCCCGCACCTAGTTTCGAATGCTAGCGAGATCTTGCTAGGGTCTGGTCCTGCTAACACAAAAGAACTAGTTTTGCTGCCAACAACTCGGCGAATCTACTGACGAGCTATGGTTATACGGATTTAGTCGTGGCGCCTGTATGTCTGCGATCCTACGGACCTTACAGTCGGATTACCGCCGATATCATCAAACCAGTACTGAGTATGAGGAATGAAAGCTAATCGTGTCTTTATAGATGTGTTACGGGTCGTCGCAGACCTTTTTCACCAACTCACCACGATCCAGACCGGATGGGATGAGCGCGAGTATCAACACCAAGTCAACTTATTACCTTCTTTTCGGGACTCTCAACATAAAGCACAGAGCGCTCATAAGGTGAGCATTCCATACCAGTTTCTATCAGTCTCTAGGACAATAATGCTAATCGCGAGCTAGGCTTTTCGGTATATGTAAGTTCGGCCTCTTATCCAAAGCGGTACTTATGTATGCACGTGCTTACAGAATAATTAGAGCGGCCAAAAAATGGGCTAATGAGCCTGTGATACATTTCCTCGGCCTGTTGGATAGCATAAAGGTCGGGCGAGAACCATCAAGACCACAACCCGCCTTATTAAAGTCGACTCAGACACTTCGCCATGCCCTCGCCCTTAACGAAACCCGTAATTCTTTCCAACCCTGCCTCTTTGGTCCTTTACCAGCATTGTCTCCGGACTTAGCACAGCGCTCAATTATCGAAGCTTGGTTTATCGGCTCCCATGCCGATATTGGTGGCGGCTCGCAAGAGGATGGGTTATCTCTTTATCCCCTACAATGGATGCTCCTAGAAAGCCGAGCACATGGTCTCATCTTCGAACCCTCATGGGACAACGAAAGTATTACAGAGGAGCCTTTGGGGCTTGTATTTCCCTTGGTTCCAGATCAGGACCCTTCTAAACCTCACCAGCCTTTGACACCATGGACCTTTCAGTATAACAACGGTATCCAAATTGAAATGGTCGACATCAGATCAACGCATCGGCAGGGTAATCTGCAGGCTAACAAGAAGAAAGTCCTGCAAAGGAGATATACACGGAAAAGGAATCAGAATGATGACAGTTCTATCTCCCCAACTTCTCCGTCTAGCCATTCATTTTCAGAACAAATGCGCAGACCATCATGGAGAGATCGATTCCGACTTAGCAAGAAGTCAAGCAAGGCGACATTATCCTCTACGGCTTCCACACAATCAAAGAGGGATGCTGATGTTGATTCTCTATGGGCACCGTCGCTGAAAGACGAGGTTGTTGAGGTCGGGCCTCGTCCACACGTCATCCACATCAACTCTGGACCGGCCCTACTTTCGCTATTCTCCGCCTCCCGTGATGTATTCAACTCCCAAGGGCTTATCGGCTACTTAGATAATAGTGAGTCTTCAATTTGTTGATGCCTTGGACGATAGTTATAGCCCAATGCTAACCGCGCTGTCTTGTCCTAAAGCCCCTTGTGGCACTATAATACATCCGTCAGTGTACTTTGTAAGCGACGTGTACGACCGTTTAGGCTTTACAGGCGAACTTAATCCATACGTCGACGGTTTAAATAACTTCCGACTGTCTGCCTTTGTAAAACATGAAGTCGAAGGAAATATTTCTATGGACCCTTGGCGGGCAACGCTCGCTGATCTAGGAGGTCCGGAGCTGAAAAACTGTCGCGTTCTCGTGTGTGGTAGGGCAGGAGTAGGAAAGTCTACGTTAATTAACAAGGTGTTTGGTTCCATCGTGGTGAGTATACCTCCTTGAACGAACAGAAAATGTTTCCAAAGAAGCTTTAGGCACAGAAACTGATTATCGGAATGATAGACGCAAGAATCGTCGAACGACCACGGCGTACACGATGTGGACGAAGGTTTTGAGATGGATACATTGCCTGGACTCATAGTTCATGATTCAAGGGGCTTCCAGAGTGGCGCGACAGAAGAGATTGAGCTTTTAGAAAAGTTCGTGAAAAAGAGAGCATCAGCAGGAAAGCCCGACGATAGATTAGACGCAATATGGTACGTACAGCACTAATCAAGGTCTTGGTAGTCGGAGCTCTTGGTTGTTCTTTCTCTGTCACATCAATATAGCTACTAACGGTGTTATTAGGTTTTGTATCGATGTGCCATCGACTCGAGTTGTGCATGAAGCGGACAGAAAGATATTCGAGGTTCTCGATAAGTATGCTAGAGCAGTCCCAGTTATTCTTGTCCGAACTATGAAGGACCGATTCATCAACGAAAACTATGGAGCGGCCCGCGAGCAACTTGAAGATGCAGGGTATACCGGTGAAGAACTTGATCGTCGCGCCCATGCGCAAGCCGAAGAGAAGTTTCTCCGGGTAAAAGAGGATGACATTCGTCAGCTCGAGCAAAAGCTAGGGTTGGAGAAGGATTTCGCTCCGTTTGTCTATACGTCAAAAAGTAAGTCGCCTAGTCGTAACCCAGCGTCTATTCTAACAAAACGCTACCAACCTTTACACACGCGTGCTTAGCTCACATGTTCTCTTCAGGGGATAAGGACTCCATCACAGAACTCGTAAAACAGACCATTCTATTGGTCCCGGATGACTCAGCTCGGGCAAATTTCGTCAGCGCGCAAATCGCAGATATTGATGTGAAGATTTCGGCATCCATCGAGGAAAGTTTACGGCTCTTAAATTTCTCTAATTGGTCTTCAGTTATGGGTTCGATGATGTTCACCAGCGTTCTCACCACGCCTACTATCTCACACTTTATATGCTCAAAGATCATCAAGAGCTTTGGCCTTTCGGGTTCAGCAAAGGTGAATGAAATCGAACGTATCGCAAGGACTCTTCTATGGAAAAATATGGGTACCTTCGTAACGCAGAGCTGTGAGTAATACCATGTACTATCTCTTCTTATTTCGATCAACATTTGGTGCACGTCCCTCGCCTTTAGCTATTGCTGCATATTACGAGTTACGCTCCGACAACCCTTACACATTCTTCTTGGAAGGCATGCTAATCCTTTATTCCATAGTCACCCAGCTTGCTGTGCTCCTTGGTCTCGGTATTGGCCTTACCGTAGGCACAATCATCGGTGGTATTCCTGCCCTAGCATCGCTACCTTTCGCTTTCATCCCACCGGCCTCTAGGTTAATCGCCAAGTGCACATGTGATCTAATCCTCACCCTTTCCGCTGCCTTCACCAGGAAAGGCAAATTTGTAACGAAGCAGGACTTCGAAGAGTCGTTAGGGCAGTATCGCGCTAAGCGCGCGGAATTAGCAGCCAACGGAGGGGCGTCGGTTAGAGAGCTGGTCCACAACGAGATCGATCGCCATAATATGAGTTAGACCTTAATTAATTGCGTAAAGACCGGTCTCCTACAACATGGAGGTTTCGTTTATCTGGCAAGTTTGAACTCCTGATAATATAGTATTGATCACTTAGAGATACCTGTTGGCATCGTGCCTTCCCAGCGCAGAATCAGTATCCAAGGTGTATCATGAATGTGTAAACCTTCAGCGACTAGTGTGAAGACTGGTTACTTTTCAGATGGCTTTATCCTAGAGGGAGTATACATCACTTAAAAGATCCTAGATGGGCTAGTGCTAAGCTGCGATATAATTCCCAACTTGACAAGGAGAACAACAACAGCAAATACTCAATGGAAGCTCACAATAGGGTTTATCGGGTACCATAATTTGACCTGACCCTCTAGTGTTGCCTTGTATTGAACTGATTTTCGATCACCCTAGCCGTAGTAAAGCCACCAGGTTCTCGCTAGAGTCATTGATGCGCTTAATTTAAATATGAGGCATTGGACTAAGAATAGAGGAATCTTATCTTAACAAAGTTATGCTTATGCTTCTTACATACTAGGCGTTGGTGATCTCTATAGGCTTCAAACCCCGGATTGCAATGCGTAATAATGGTGACGCAGGTAGCCGAGAGGTTAAAGCCCATAAGATCCCCGGCTATGAGATGTGTATGTTTTACTTGTACTACCTTGTACGCATTTACGACTTGTGCCCAGTTTTAGAGTAACTGTATAACTATTACGGAATATCCTCTATCCTTCGAGTATTGCAATAAGTATGCTTGATTGATGAGACTGCGGGTGATTGGTGATTAGGACAGTGTCGCGTAGAGCCCTTATATACCGTCAATTACATCATGGATTAACGGCGTCTTTTCCCCCTGACAGACAGAGCCTAATAACACTATTTTTTGGCGGTAACGCGGGGGTTGGTTTCTGAGTCTCATATTAACATGAAACGAAATAACACTTCGCTATCAAATCTTTACAGCCTAGAAACCTCGCAAGTCTATTGCATTCAGGCTTGTTGCAGAACGTGTATACAAGAGTTGAAGACAGGCTCTAATTATTAATATTTTCATACTCTAGGAAATTTGGCCCTGGTATTATCCCTTTAAGCGCCCACTCGGCTTTGTGACAATAAAATGCTTCCCCGAGCTTAGTATAAATATCTGATTCGGTGCATTTGGTTATGTAAAAACCCCCGTTATTCCACTTTTAAGTCACCAAGCCGAGTGGGCGCTTCAAGGGATATAAATTAATAGAGCAGCCTTTTCATGTTCTCTAAGTATTTTTAGAAAGACTTGATTTAAAAAATAGTGAAAATTACTAACTAGCGGTGGCTTTCGTCCAGTAATTTGTGGAGAGCCTTTTACAATGATTAAATCTTTAAAATTTGCATGTAAGCCATGTACCTATATAGCGCAACCGGACTGGGATGTTAGATAGGTATGTAGAAGACCTACCAAGTAAACGAGACTGACTAGGAAGACAAATATCATCTATTCGCGTTGACAGCTTCATTTAGGTAGGTGTCTCTAATACTTACAGCGTACATACATACATGAAGATCTACAACGAGAGTTTATGCGACTTTACCTACTGTGTACTCTGCTTACACGATGATGTAATCGACCTCCCTTCTTCGACTAAAATAATCTCCTGGGTCGATGAATCTCTATACCGCATCCGCTCCATTTTTTCTGCATGGAAGGAAAGAAGAAAGGGTTATAAAAAGCGAGAAAAGAAAGCATACTAATTACATAAGGGAACTAGCGTCGCAGAAGCGTTCCATGCGATATTCGACAAACTATGTGTATACGTATCCCTTTACGTATAAGGGCCGCTTCGGCACAGCGACTTAAAAAGTGGAATAATGGGGCCGCTCGCACAGATGCATACACCCAATAAGAGGATAAAACAATGCTCGGATAATAGTTTTATTGGGTGTAAACATGCCTGCGAGCGGCCCCGTTATTCCACTATTTAAGTCGCTGTGCCGAAGCGGCCCTTAAAGGGATAGTTACTTAAATTATAACTTTTGTGGAAGGATGCTGATCTATAGACGCTAGAGCGGTATAGGTCAAATTAAAATCGGAGAGGGTGCTTATACGTATGTGTGCATCTGCTGACTTGCATATATAGAAATCCTACTGCCCCGAGAGCGCCCCATGAGTAACATAAAATCTCCAATGGATTTACTAGAGGATCCACCCGTGGAGTACCCTCTTTCACTGCGTTCAGAGGGCTCCTTGGCCAGCAAAAACGAGGTAAAAACACCAACTTTAAAGCCGAATACCAGTTGCAACAAACAGACAGCGCAAATTTTAGTACCGGCGCTATACTCACGCAGTTCAGCGCTATCTGCCAATATATATAATATATGAGATAACGTGGTTTGAAAATTATCTCAAAAATAAATTTTATGTGGCACATATATATATTATATATATTAGCAGAGGGCTGAATTACATGAGTACAGCGCCTGTACCAAAATTTCACTTGTTTGTTTGTTGCAGCTGGTATTCGGCTTTAAAGTTGGTGTTTTTACCTCGTTTTTGCTGGCCAAGGAGCCCTCTGAACGCAGTGAAAGAGGGTACTCCACGGGTGGATCCTCTAGTACAGTATTTTCGCTAGCTTCTGTACTGCTACAGACCCTCCATTTCCAATACAACATCCTTTTGGCCTTCGAGTCTTATTCTCCTATGTGCCTCCAAGACGGTACACTGCTTCACTACCGATCTCCCGCCGGTACTGTAGGTCATGAGAGAATAATCCCCACAATTGAGCCAATCAACTGCGTAAACGACCCAATCGATCTAGGTACTCGTCTACCTAGACTAATAGTGTCTCAGGGCGACGCTAGGTTATCTAGTTCAAGCGAGTTCCTATCTCATGTTAGTTAGTGTCCGGGTTGCCGGGAGTGGCCAAGCCTTTTGGCGGGCTGCTGGCAGCTGGACTCGCGTGCTTGGATACTGTATAATGCCGGTACTGTGTCTACGCAGTACCTACTTACATACACGATGATACGCATGGTTCCATCTTCAACGTTGAGGAATGTCGGATGAAGTCAGCATTCCAAATCGACCACACCCTCGACTCTCAGCCCTTGGAAACGAGCCAATCAAATGGAGGCGATCCCCTTGATGTACTGTTGTGTTGAGAAGGAAGAAGATGAAAGTGGAATAGACCCGGTTTTGCGATCCTACCTTGCTGCGGCACTCTGCGGCACTCTGCCCTACGCATATTCTCGTCTTCCTGGTATACGCCTTGCACCAGATCTTTCTAATTTGAACCTGCATCGCCGCACCGACTAGTTTTGAGTGGTGACACTGAAGTGAGCACCATGGGGAACGGCGAAACCATGGCTTGCTGGGATTCTATTCTATAGCGGATCGAGCTCTCGGTGGGTTTGTCACCATAAGCTCATACGTGTGCTTACCTATGACTTTAGTGTACACTACGTATGTGGCATCAAGTAGGTAGGGCCATGTTCATAGCATACTTACCTACCTCCATACATAGTGTATGTACACTACTACACGACAGTTGCCAAGTACGTTACGGTGTACCCCTGCATACCATCCCATCTGATGAGAGACCACTGGACCAGTGCCCACGTCAGACTCGAGATCTGCAATTTGTGCCTTCCTTAGACGTGATCATCCCATCCTGCTCCCGGATCTTGTAACCCTGATAAAGAGGTTTTGTTCTCTGTGTCGCAGCGCGTGGATGGGCGAGAAATTCATTGCATAGTAGTAACCAACGGGCTCATTCACCTAGAGCAACGCGCAGCCTGCCGGAGAACTAAATCGCAATGGCTTATAATCCCGTGAAGCGTGTGGTTGTATGTGTCGATGGTACTTGGTACGACCCAAACGGGCTGGTTGTTCGACGGGAGGGCAATAACAGTAACATATATCGCATCTATTCGTCTGTCAAACAAGGCACATTTGTCCAGGACAACAGGGCGGTGAAGCAGGTGGCATATTACGAATCTGGCGTTGGACTCGACAGACAGCCCCTCGACAATTTTAACGATTCGATCACCACGACTCAGGAGGCATATGATAACCAAGTTAACAGAATATTTGCTGTATGAGCCCGCACCTAGTTTCGAATGCTAGCGAGATCTTGCTAGGGTCTGGTCCTGCTAACACAAAAGAACTAGTTTTGCTGCCAACAACTCGGCGAATCTACTGACGAGCTATGGTTATACGGATTTAGTCGTGGCGCCTGTATGTCTGCGATCCTACGGACCTTACAGTCGGATTACCGCCGATATCATCAAACCAGTACTGAGTATGAGGAATGAAAGCTAATCGTGTCTTTATAGATGTGTTACGGGTCGTCGCAGACCTTTTTCACCAACTCACCACGATCCAGACCGGATGGGATGAGCGCGAGTATCAACACCAAGTCAACTTATTACCTTCTTTTCGGGACTCTCAACATAAAGCACAGAGCGCTCATAAGGTGAGCATTCCATACCAGTTTCTATCAGTCTCTAGGACAATAATGCTAATCGCGAGCTAGGCTTTTCGGTATATGTAAGTTCGGCCTCTTATCCAAAGCGGTACTTATGTATGCACGTGCTTACAGAATAATTAGAGCGGCCAAAAAATGGGCTAATGAGCCTGTGATACATTTCCTCGGCCTGTTGGATAGCATAAAGGTCGGGCGAGAACCATCAAGACCACAACCCGCCTTATTAAAGTCGACTCAGACACTTCGCCATGCCCTCGCCCTTAACGAAACCCGTAATTCTTTCCAACCCTGCCTCTTTGGTCCTTTACCAGCATTGTCTCCGGACTTAGCACAGCGCTCAATTATCGAAGCTTGGTTTATCGGCTCCCATGCCGATATTGGTGGCGGCTCGCAAGAGGATGGGTTATCTCTTTATCCCCTACAATGGATGCTCCTAGAAAGCCGAGCACATGGTCTCATCTTCGAACCCTCATGGGACAACGAAAGTATTACAGAGGAGCCTTTGGGGCTTGTATTTCCCTTGGTTCCAGATCAGGACCCTTCTAAACCTCACCAGCCTTTGACACCATGGACCTTTCAGTATAACAACGGTATCCAAATTGAAATGGTCGACATCAGATCAACGCATCGGCAGGGTAATCTGCAGGCTAACAAGAAGAAAGTCCTGCAAAGGAGATATACACGGAAAAGGAATCAGAATGATGACAGTTCTATCTCCCCAACTTCTCCGTCTAGCCATTCATTTTCAGAACAAATGCGCAGACCATCATGGAGAGATCGATTCCGACTTAGCAAGAAGTCAAGCAAGGCGACATTATCCTCTACGGCTTCCACACAATCAAAGAGGGATGCTGATGTTGATTCTCTATGGGCACCGTCGCTGAAAGACGAGGTTGTTGAGGTCGGGCCTCGTCCACACGTCATCCACATCAACTCTGGACCGGCCCTACTTTCGCTATTCTCCGCCTCCCGTGATGTATTCAACTCCCAAGGGCTTATCGGCTACTTAGATAATAGTGAGTCTTCAATTTGTTGATGCCTTGGACGATAGTTATAGCCCAATGCTAACCGCGCTGTCTTGTCCTAAAGCCCCTTGTGGCACTATAATACATCCGTCAGTGTACTTTGTAAGCGACGTGTACGACCGTTTAGGCTTTACAGGCGAACTTAATCCATACGTCGACGGTTTAAATAACTTCCGACTGTCTGCCTTTGTAAAACATGAAGTCGAAGGAAATATTTCTATGGACCCTTGGCGGGCAACGCTCGCTGATCTAGGAGGTCCGGAGCTGAAAAACTGTCGCGTTCTCGTGTGTGGTAGGGCAGGAGTAGGAAAGTCTACGTTAATTAACAAGGTGTTTGGTTCCATCGTGGTGAGTATACCTCCTTGAACGAACAGAAAATGTTTCCAAAGAAGCTTTAGGCACAGAAACTGATTATCGGAATGATAGACGCAAGAATCGTCGAACGACCACGGCGTACACGATGTGGACGAAGGTTTTGAGATGGATACATTGCCTGGACTCATAGTTCATGATTCAAGGGGCTTCCAGAGTGGCGCGACAGAAGAGATTGAGCTTTTAGAAAAGTTCGTGAAAAAGAGAGCATCAGCAGGAAAGCCCGACGATAGATTAGACGCAATATGGTACGTACAGCACTAATCAAGGTCTTGGTAGTCGGAGCTCTTGGTTGTTCTTTCTCTGTCACATCAATATAGCTACTAACGGTGTTATTAGGTTTTGTATCGATGTGCCATCGACTCGAGTTGTGCATGAAGCGGACAGAAAGATATTCGAGGTTCTCGATAAGTATGCTAGAGCAGTCCCAGTTATTCTTGTCCGAACTATGAAGGACCGATTCATCAACGAAAACTATGGAGCGGCCCGCGAGCAACTTGAAGATGCAGGGTATACCGGTGAAGAACTTGATCGTCGCGCCCATGCGCAAGCCGAAGAGAAGTTTCTCCGGGTAAAAGAGGATGACATTCGTCAGCTCGAGCAAAAGCTAGGGTTGGAGAAGGATTTCGCTCCGTTTGTCTATACGTCAAAAAGTAAGTCGCCTAGTCGTAACCCAGCGTCTATTCTAACAAAACGCTACCAACCTTTACACACGCGTGCTTAGCTCACATGTTCTCTTCAGGGGATAAGGACTCCATCACAGAACTCGTAAAACAGACCATTCTATTGGTCCCGGATGACTCAGCTCGGGCAAATTTCGTCAGCGCGCAAATCGCAGATATTGATGTGAAGATTTCGGCATCCATCGAGGAAAGTTTACGGCTCTTAAATTTCTCTAATTGGTCTTCAGTTATGGGTTCGATGATGTTCACCAGCGTTCTCACCACGCCTACTATCTCACACTTTATATGCTCAAAGATCATCAAGAGCTTTGGCCTTTCGGGTTCAGCAAAGGTGAATGAAATCGAACGTATCGCAAGGACTCTTCTATGGAAAAATATGGGTACCTTCGTAACGCAGAGCTGTGAGTAATACCATGTACTATCTCTTCTTATTTCGATCAACATTTGGTGCACGTCCCTCGCCTTTAGCTATTGCTGCATATTACGAGTTACGCTCCGACAACCCTTACACATTCTTCTTGGAAGGCATGCTAATCCTTTATTCCATAGTCACCCAGCTTGCTGTGCTCCTTGGTCTCGGTATTGGCCTTACCGTAGGCACAATCATCGGTGGTATTCCTGCCCTAGCATCGCTACCTTTCGCTTTCATCCCACCGGCCTCTAGGTTAATCGCCAAGTGCACATGTGATCTAATCCTCACCCTTTCCGCTGCCTTCACCAGGAAAGGCAAATTTGTAACGAAGCAGGACTTCGAAGAGTCGTTAGGGCAGTATCGCGCTAAGCGCGCGGAATTAGCAGCCAACGGAGGGGCGTCGGTTAGAGAGCTGGTCCACAACGAGATCGATCGCCTCATCCCAATCCATTCGGTCAAAGTATACGAGCCTCTAAGCATCACGAAAATGCGAACCGAGTTTCAACGGATCATCGCCCAACACCGCTTTACACTAGACGAGGAGTTCTCGCCGGCTTACGATGAAGAGGACGCCGATGTCGTGACAGAGGACATGCACGGCTTGAATATGTGGGTGGATCAGAGGGAAAACACACCCTCTACCAATACCTTCCTCTCGGACCACGGAAGCTCAAGTCAGAGCCCGGATTGGTCTGAGCCAACAAACACTAGCATATCCCACTCGCCGCAGAGCCTACATGGGATGAGCTCGATGGGACAAGCCATGTATGACACCGAGCCCAAGTCACTTAGACAGGACGTGGCCGAGCTACCCGGCACCACGGTGACTGACCCGTGGCATGGAGGCTTCTCTGAATTGGCGGCTACGGAGGTACGAGGGCCTTGGTTTCCTGGAATTTCGGAGCTCCCGTGAAGCGCACCAAGCCGATGATGCGATCACCTCAAGAAATAGGATTGATTAGTTATGTCAATTAGCCGACAACTGTACGAATACTGGTTGGCCCTTGCGGAAGGCAAGGGAATATGGAAACATAATATCGGGATTTTTGCCAGTCGATAGATGTTATTTATACCCACTTATTGGCGGTTATAGAGTTTGGGAATGATAGAATTCAGCATACGGCATACAGCATACAGGTCATGATCAAGATTAAGTTTTGGCTAGACTACTTACTACTATTCAATATCTCTTTGCGAACGAAATATGAAGCTGTAGATGCACATGCATATGTCGCCGTCGTGGCTCTTCTAAGAAATGACGAGTGCAGCTCCGTTGCTTTACCTTTCAATTCCCACCACCGCAGAAACATAACACATCAGGTATTCTGATAGTCAATATGGGGATCTCCTTTGTTAGTAAAATATTCTCCTCGACGACTTGCGGCACGCTAGCTCGTCGTTTCTTATTCCGCGAAACCCGAAAGTTGCAAAGATTATCTATCTATCCCCCCCCCCTTTTTCTTTTTAATAAAAGATCATGATTTGGCTGTTGGCAAAGAAACGAAGAAATAGACGATTGCTAGATTAAACTAGGACTTGCACTGAGGTAAGCCCTGGTCTATCTACTTCTACAACTCCTCTCGTCTGTCTGAGCATAGTAGATTATACGCCGGCAAATATTCGTCAAGCGGGGATAGTTCAGTTGGGAGAACGTCAGACTGAAGTAACACTTCATTCATCAATCTGAAGGCCGTGTGTTCGATCCACACTCACCGCAAGTCGCTTGTCTAGAATCCCTTTATCTTTTGTATTTTTTTCTTAATTATTAAAGGCGCTAGACAAGCGGGGATAATGTCACATGCAAACTAGGTGAATATGAGGCAGGACAGTGTGTATTGGGGAGCAGCCATACTATCCATTACGCGAGCTATAAATAAGCAACATCGACAACGATATTAATTACAGCATGAAACTTAACATCTCCACTCACTAGCATCCACAGACCTCCATACTCACGTATTATATCGGTATATATATAGTTTTTACTAAACTGCAGAGGTGTTAGGAGTCCGCTTTACGTTCGTTGACTTTCAGATGACATAACCCTCCCTTGTCGTGTGCTTAGCATGGAAAGTCAAAAAGGATTTGTTGTTTATTAACCGACATGCAAAGTACAAATTAGATTACTACCTACTTAGGGTTATGCAGCGAGTTGAAAGTACAACTTTAAAGGATAGTGGGTAGGATAATGGATATAGTACGTAAGAACGTTGTTATATAGAGTGTCTGTTAACATAAACACGAACTTATCTAGGTGGGTAGTGTAGTAATCCCCTATTCATTGTAGCCTATACTTGAAGTTAATGTTACGTGCCACGAGATATTGCAATTATACAGGTCAGTTCGCTGGAGTCTTTTATTCCCCCTTTTAGAATGTCTGAGAGTCATAAGTTGCCTTAGCGGGTATTTTCTGCTCCTGATACTCCTGTAAGCTCCCGAAACTCTGAGTAATTTTGACCATAAGCGGACGTTATTGACTCCAGTGTAATAAATATTTACCCGAACACAGACAAACTACCCAGGTAGTCGCACAATTATAATTATTTCATCTATGGTTGTTGTAGCCTCAACCACAATTTCTAGAATAAAGTAGATATGGTAGCTGAAGTAGTTTCACGATAGGAAATACTAATTATATTACGTGATGCGGCGAAGAGCCTCACCGGTCAATGAAAGTCGCATTAAGATTGATGAAGTTGTGGAAGTGCAACGAATGTGTTTTTCTTTTTCAGTGTCTATATGGGACGCTGCTAGGCTGTCTTTACAATACAGTCTAAAGAGCTGAGGCTAAAAAAAAATGTACAATACAAAAAAAAAAGACCAATTCCATTCGTTAACTTATGACCCCAGTGTGCCAAAAGAACGCCGCTTAATGCAATATGCCCCGAGCCTCCCCTAATCCGTGAGCCGAAAAATGCTAGTTAACCTTGCCTGCAAGAGAAATGTGTTGTTGTTGTTGAGTGCTATGATTGCTCTAAGCACGGAAGGCGCGAACCTTACGGCCGGCAGCGATCATACCCAAGTCCATGTTCTGGCCGGGAGTGCACTTGGTACCGGAGGCCATCTGCTGGACGGCAGACCATAGGCCAGAAGCGCACTGCTGGTAGGATGTTCCGCTGATGCAGTTCCACATGCCCTCGCTGGTGCAGGCTCCTGAAAGTGCGCCGGCTGAACCAGAGGTTGAGCCTGAGCCAGAGCCAGAAGTGGGAGCCGCAGTGGGAGTAGCGCTAGGAGTGGCAGTGGCAACAACAGAAGAGGCGGCGGCGCTGGTAACAGTTGAGAAGCCAGCAGCAGTGCTTGTGGGGACGGCAGAGCTAGCAGGGGTACCGGTGGTCAAGAAAACACCGCCGCCATTGCCAGCTGCGGCTGATGATGAGGCAGCAGCAGCACTTGTTGTGGCGGAAGAACCAGCTGCAGCGCTGGAGCTGGAGCCGGAGCCGGATCCAGAGCCTGCCGTATCACCAGCCTTGCATCCGTCGTTGCCGCAAGTAGCAACTCCGAACTGGCCGATATTGTTCTCAACAGATGAACCAGCGTCCTCAAACTTGTAGTCGACGCCTTCGATGGTCTGAGGGTGACTGCCAATGTTCAGGACGACCATGTCGGGCAATTTGTCGAAGTTGGCCTGGTCACCGCCAGTGCCGGTGAGCTCAAGGGGACCGCAGTTCATGTACATTTCCCTGTTTCCGATTCTGTTGAACCAAGTCCAACCGATTACACCCTTCCCGCTAGGGATATCGGACGGAATCGTGTACTTGTAGGTTCCGGCGCCAGTGCCATCGGGGTTCTCAGGAAGGTTTCCTGCCTGCCCCTTGGCAGGGCAACCGCCTTCG
This sequence comes from Nemania diffusa, assembly GCA_038501195.1. NCBI lineage: Eukaryota > Fungi > Ascomycota > Sordariomycetes > Xylariales > Xylariaceae > Nemania > Nemania diffusa. The sequence goes on along the minus strand of JBBPUQ010000010.1, from coordinate 59,040 downwards.
ATGGAGTGGATTACCTTCCACTTCGAGTCCTTGGTAGGCGGGTTGTCGTAGGTCAGGACAACCTGGCAAGAGCCTCCGCCGTGCACAGCTGAACCGATGAAGGAGAGCTCCTGGTCGGAGCCCAACGCAAAGGTGTTGGTGGTGCCACCGGTCGCTGTGTACGTACCGCTGAACTTACACGGGAAATCGGAGCCGCTAGCATCAAGGGGACTGTTGTTGAGCGCAGTAGGGTCGAAGGGCGCGGGGGTCTTCATAATCATGTGGGCGTTGACCGCAGCCACAAGCGCGGCAGAAATGGTAGCTTTTGTGTAATACATTTTTAAAGATAGATGAGAAACCTCGTTCCAGACGATATGAATCTCGAGTTGGCAAGAAATAAAGCAGTTAGTTGCTATGTAGCTGCTTTATCAGGTAGATAATCCTGATTCACTGCAATTTCGGTCAGCTCGATTTCTCACTTATATGCTGGCAGGCGACTTTCGGTTCGCCTGCGTGAACAAAAGAAGACAAGAGTCAGGCGATTTGTCTCGAAAGCAATGCTTCTGTTCCAAGCCCAGGAGTTTCCAGTAGTGGCTCGAACAAGGCCATAGTAGACACGAGACGACAAAGGACTAGGGTAGGAATCTGGGGTTACGAACCTATCAACGGCTTTGTCGTTTCAATGAAGCAAAGCGTGATGAGTAAAGACAAAAGTGATTGTCACAAGATATCCGGTGTTCACTCGAGTTCGAGTCAAAAGAAAGTTGCACCAGGCGGGTGGGATGAAAAAACAAGGTCTAGCCTCTGAAAGAATGAAGGAAAGACTGGATTTGGTTGTAAAGACTTGTCGTTGAGACTATAGCATGAGCATGATAGGAAAGAAACGAAACAACAGAGACGACGACACAGGGTCTTATATATACGACGAGGGGATGGTAGACAGGCCGGGACAAGAAGTCCAGCCAGCAGAGGCTAGTCATGCAGTCTGGCAGCGGAGCACCACACGACTAGTGTAAGTCGGTAGCTGTGCTGCAGGAACATAGCTCCTATGCTAGACGATTGGCTATTGTGGGAATACGGTCGGACATGGCCCCTCCCCTGCCCTCGCCCTATCCTCTCCACCTGGCGCCACCGAGCACAGAGCGGCCACGGCGGGATCCACTTGGGCCTTGCAGCCGGATGCAGATCATAAGGGGACATGGCGATAGGTGGGTAGCAGTAGCAGTGCAGCGTCTCTTCTCCTAGGCGGGAGAGAGGGAGAAGCGGTTCGGATCTAGGACTGGGTCATCACGATGCAATCAGTCTCAGGGGCGGAGGCCGGACGGCGCCAACGGGCACGTGGAGGCCATCGGATCTGGGAAAACACCACTCGATAATCATTGCTTGTTTGTTTCTTGGTACTTCAAGTGTGGCAAGTTTTACGTATGTGTAGGTACCGTACGTATACGCAGTAGCCTACAGTATCTATCTAGGTAGTCTTTGAGAAAATTGGGGAGGTGGAGGAGGAAAAAAAAAAAAGAGGCAAACGAATGAGAGGGATGTCTGACTTCATAGGTTGACAGGTGCCTCTAAGCGACTCAGATGCAGACCCCATAATGACTGTGCTGAATTCTCAGAGGCTAGGGAGGGGTAGCCGCTTTTTACTCCGCATCCTACATACCTAAATTATTGCCTTACGCGTACCTATTTAGGTAGGTAGGTTGGCAGATCGGTACCTAGGTATGCTTTATGCTGTAGACAGGTAGAAACCAAGAAAGACAAAAAAAACAAAGTAAAGACAAGAACAAAGTGGCTGAAGGCCGTGTTCCCGCGCATTTACTATCTAGCGCTTTACAGTACGAGGTCGGTTACCTATGCGCATGTACACGACTGAGGTCTTACATCGTATGCGTTCCGTAGCGTCAAGTCTACGAGTTACGTAGCTTGTTAAGCGCAGACCGGGTAAGGGAATTGCTCGATTAGGAAAGAAGTGTGGCCTCCAACAGGGCGGCTCCGAGACCCAGGATCCCGAACATATGTATGTAGGTAGGTATTAGGGCACCAACCAGGGACGTTACAACATCGAGACTTTCGGCACTGCAAACGACACACAGCAATGCAAGCCAACCGCTGTGAATTAGGCGGCGGTTAGGGTCCAAGATTTGACTGATCGCTGAGCGCTTTCTTCTTTTTGGCAACTCGATACTGTCATAATGTATAATACACAACCTATAATCCACAATCCTTCGTCACATGGTCTAGATCGTCAAACGAAATAGGGGGTGTCGAGCTTCGCAGTTGAAGAAAGCAACACCGTCTCTGGGCTGCAAGCAAAATTCCGTGTGTAAGAATCCGAGGTTACAGCGGATCGCAACACTCTTAGTGGTGCGTGATGTTGCGCGACCCGATCACCTCCAGCCACTCATGACAGGTATACAAGGATGCGCTCAGAGGCCCCTGCAGCCCGCGCTGGCGATCGCTGGCCTGTAAATTCGCATCATTGGTGGGTGACCACAACTGGGTAGGCTGAATTGGTCCCTGCGTGGCTGACATCAGGGGCTTTTGGCCCGAATGTGGATTATTCTACCTAATAGAATGCATTTACTATGCTATACTGCACTAGGCTAGGTAGGGAGTCAACGGCGATGGCGAGCAAGCACCATGCCCCATAGGTACAAACGTAGTGCCTACCTGCCCTAAGCCTTAGCTGCCTATGCGTAGGCACCTACTTACAGTAGTTACCCCAGCTGATTATGAAACACTCTTAGTTTCAAACCAACCACTCTTCCTAACTGATTTGGTAAGGAGGGGAACAAAAGATGAACATCAGAAAAGCTTGTGTTCTAGATGTAATACAACATACCGCAACGCAACGAAGCATGCGGTTAACCATTTCAGATGAAGCTAAGCTTTTGATGCTTTTTCTACTTGACTACCTAACGTCCCCCTTTTCCCTTTCTTTTTAATTGTTCTTTTAGTGCTCGGCTAGATCGGCCGTCATAAACGAGACCGCGGGGTTGAAAACCAACTTTCTAGACTTTGACATTTCCCCAGTACCATGACTCCCATTTCACACCACTATTCCATCCAACCTACTACTTCTGACTCGTGATGGTGGTAGCCTTGTATATCATGGTTCCGTTGGTGATTGTGACGTGTTCCCAGCTAGTCGCAAGTTGATGATGGATTATCTACTCGTCATGTCAAACTAGATCGCCTCTCTACTCAACGGGTTGCCCATGGGGTCGGCGAACGAGTCATTAGAACGGACCGGCGCGGATACATGCAGACCTGCGGACCGCCTCCACGTTCACGTTGCTTTTTAACTCGTGGCTGGCGCATACTTGCCTCAGCTGGCGGGACTCAGGCCACTTTTACTGCTGGTGATAACATGTTGACAACGTATCAAGTTGGTTCATGTGATGGCAGCCTTAATGAGAAAATAATTCGATAGGAATGTAAGTGTAATATGCGGTTCCGGTGGCGGGATTCGCGAACCTTCTTCGGTGACGTTGCTGTAAATTAGGGATCATGGTGAGGCCACGGCCGTAGAGAGGCAGGCAACGCAATTAGAAAGCTACCTTAATTTTCCCTAAAATAGTAGCTAGCATGGTCCCCATGGGAATGCTAGTGGTCCCTGCCAAGAGAACACTTAAGAAATGGGTGAACCTTGGCCGTGGGAGACCCGAAATAAGTTCTTAGCTATCGTCGCTCGAGGCTCTTAAATTACCACCTGCCAAATTACCTATGGCCTGGAGCGACCATCCAGATATCTTAGATCTCCTGTTGTACGCAAACATCGTTCACTCATCGAGTCATTGGCCATGTAATTAATAAACTGTTACTCGTACATCGCTACAAACAATCCTAAGTGCTTCCAATCTGATTCATAGCGCTCGGCTGGCGGGAGTGTTTAATGCTTGAGCCACAACCCTCATCGATGGGCAAACCCTAATCATGACCGTCACATGTTCCTGCGTAAATTGGCGACGTCAACTTGGTGATTGTCTTACCTGCCTCGAGAACTGCAGCCGAGGCCATAGCCGGTTGGTGGCTTCATGATACTGCGACTATCTATCGTCTTAATACCACGCAGTCTCCAAACACGACGAGTATTATGTGGTGACGTTGGTCGGATACGCCATATGCCTACGTACCCGTGGGCTGTGACTAGATTGCTGCTATGGTGTTCTTGGGTCGTGGGTGGAATCTAAGACGATAGCTCGCCAAGCTTAGGATCTTCAATGCGCCGAGATGTTTCGTCCGATATGTTTGACATTTCGCATAAACTCTTAATTTGCCGCTCCCGTGGGGCCTATCCGGGTTTGTGGGCATATTGTACAATCGGAGATTATCGAGCGACGCCGCGACGCTAGAGGCTACCCGAATGCTAAGGTGTGTCTTCCTTAATAAACACGTCTTGATTTGATGCGCTGCTCGTGTGTTTCTACGAGGCGCCCCCCTAACCTCATCTAAATCTGACCTTTGACATGCTTCTTGGCATTGGATACAGATCTCTTTGGGCCTTTTCAAAACGATTCATCTTCGGACATGAGGGATCCCACTTATTAATCTTAGGCCTGCCCTGGATTATCAATTTCCCGAATTACCCTCAAAAGTTGAAATTGATTCATCTCCTAGTGAACAACGTTAGGCATATAGAGAAAGAGACAAAACACCCGGATAGAAAACGAGATATTCCACTTACAGACAGCAGCCTCCTTGTCGTCACCGTCGACGCTCTTGGAGAAAAGATCACTTTCGGCGAAACCGTAGTCTTCTCTTGTCCACTTCTTCATTTTTTGAGTGCGGAATTCCTCAAAATCCCACTCGCGGTCTTCTAGTCCAGCCGGCTTGTTGTACACGTAAACTTCACACTCGACTTCTTCGCCCTCTACATTGCCGTGCCCCTTCGCATCTCCGATCTTGGAGAGCAGCCGTACTTTAACGGTCTTTCGGTCGTACTCGGAGCCCTCGAATTGATCTAGATGGTACATGTTGGCGCTCGTCAGACCTGTCACGTACACACCCCTCACTTCGTGGTTAGGGTCTGGAGTGATGCCCGGGTAATCTGCATATTCAACTCGGCTGCCAAACCCGGAGCTAATTAGTATCATGCTAACATCATACATTACTAAGAACGGAGCGGCCAAATCATGGCCCCTAGGGATTTCTGTCTTGAATCCGAAGGACTCACCGACGACAGTATCCATGAAGTAAGGCTGGCTTGAACTGATGCAGCCTTTTCAAGACCGCAACATTGTGGGTAGAGGATCTGTAGCAAACCGTAAAGAAGACCTCAGCGGCCATCTGCACCCTCATTAACAAAACTATCAAGATACACGTAACGTGGGTTGGCCTCACGAGTGTGCCTGTTGGGGTCAGCCCGTGATTCTATGTAATACCTCGCGTATTAAACTTACCGTAAAAGAAGGCTGCACCTGTGTCATCCCGTGAATCACTCATGGCTGGAAAGAGGATACGCGTCTTTACAAGAATATGTCGTTCTGTTTTCTTTTAGTGTAATTTGCCTTTTCGCGACGAACTATACAAACATGATATGAGTGTACTTCGGGTATGAAATGTCTGGATCGCGGAACTCTTGCGGCTTTCTGACGTGTAAAAGAAACTCTAGTGCAGATGTGAATGGGCGATTCTTATACGATTGTGTGTAAGTCCGAGTACGGAGGACAGGTACTATCATTATCACGGAAGGGACTTACGAGGTAAGTAGGAGGTGGGTACCTCGTCTTAAAGATAAGAGTACTAGACAGGCTGAGGTCTCGTCGGAAAGAAGAAATAAAGGAACAAATATGGTAATAGGGCCTTGCAGACAGTAATGAAACGGGAGATGGCTACGGTGGCCCACAGCTGTTATATTGACCCAATCTAGTTTAGTCTAAGTCGATTAATCCGAACAAAGTTTAGTGCATATCCCGATCTAGCTTAGATCATGTAGTAGGGCAGTATTTTTATAGCTGCACAGTTATGCTTTAGTACATATTATATATAGAACCTAGGTTATGCTTACATTAAAATAGAACCTATTATAGCATCGATTTCTGAAATAAATAGCTTTGTTAAATGCGCAATTGAAAGCTTTTTTTGGTTCTAATTTTTTCAATTTTTTAAGCGTTAGTATCGCTGAATAACTTGCGTTAAAAGCTGGAAAGTTGATCAGATCAAGGAATATAGTGTTAAGTGTATAGGTTTTGGCCCAGTAAGGGCTGTGGGCCACCGTAGATGGCTGCTTCGCTCGAAATCTGCTGTAATAAGTTGAATACAGGTCATACCTACTTACCTACCTACCTACCTGTAGTTACCTACGCGTAGCTAGGCCGGGGTAAGGTGCCCACTACCTACCTAAATCCACCGGGTTCCTCCCCCCACCTGGAACGTGGGTTGATAAGATGTTATCTTATCAACGCGTCTCTGATCCACGGTTTACTGTGTACCTACTGTACGTAGGTAGCTAGGAGCCAAGTACATTACCTAAGCTAGAGAGAGTTTGAGCCAATTAGAGTTTTGGATCGGCCGGTAAAACGTGAAGCCTAGCGTTGTATATGTACATATTGGCAGCTTGCGTCCCCCAATCTGGTGAATATGTCAGTGTCTCTGGAGGTTTTAATCTTTTGCCATGGTGCATCTAGCTACCTGCAATCCCATGTTCACTTTCCATCTTTCCGGGTCGCAGCTCTCTTGTTCTCTTCACGATACTCTTTAATCCAATCGGATTTCTATTCTTCATTTAATTCCGCTGCGACCTACTCCATATACGCTCAAGCGACCAGATGCTTCATCAACAACACTAACTGTGTACTGCATCGCATCCTAGGACCCTGGTTAACTAGCCCAAGCCGTACACACTGCGTACCTAAGTCGCAACTACGCCTTGCCAGCTTCTCTCCCCGAACAACTTCACTTTTTTCCACTACGATCCTAACTATCACCCCTACGCGTTGTACATTTCGTGTGAAATAGGGCTTCTTAGAACTGGAATGCCCATTCATATGAGGCATACTGCGCACATGCATGACCGCCATCATGTCGGCAGGGCAGCTCGAGGATATAGCCAAGAGGTTGACTGTTCAGGAAACTGGTAAGTCTGTTGCTCCCGCACCTTCGAGCGAGGAATCAATATATATATATACACATTGACACTTGCCCATTGCATGTGTTGTGCGCTCCCGACCTTCTCTGCTGACGGTATATTCTTCTATAGAACCCAAGTCCAAATACGAAGCTGCTTGTGCGCTACGTGATAGCCTCGACCATTACACCAATGGACCTGGCTATCCTCATTTCCTCACTCGGGTGATGCCCATAATAATTAACACTTTGCGCGGCCCGTGCATATTCCAGAGTACATCCGTGGAACAAGTAAGCGGTTGTGGACGGCGCGGTCGTCGCATCTCGAGCTAACGTTGGATTTAGAAACTCAGGCATTGCATTCTCGAGATCCTCCATCGCTTGCCTACCCATCAAACCCCTACCGAACCCTTCGAGCAATATGCCAAAGAAGCGGTTGATCTTCTCATGACTCTGGTACGGAATGACAACGAGGAAAATGCTACACTATGCGTCAAGATCATCTCCGACATCATGCGGCACCAGCCGAAGGTGCTGCAGGATAAGGTCCAGCCATTCCTAAACTTGATTCAGGAGCTCTTTGAGCAGATGGAGAAAGTGGTGAAGGAGCAGTTGGATAACACAGCTCTCACAATGAATGCGCCGGGGCCGCCTTCTACGCCTGGAAGCACACAGACCAACTTTCAATCGCCTCGGCCTGGATCACCAGTCGCCACCGTGACAGACCTTGGTCAAGACTTGCAGCAGCAAAGCCGTCCCCTGTTGAAGGGAATGCAATCCTTCAAGGTTCTCTCCGAGTGCCCGATTATAGTTGTTTCAGTGTTCCAGACGTATCGTAACCTCATCCAGCAAAATGTTAAGTTATTTGTTCCCTTGATCAAGTCGGTGTTGTGTCTCCAGGCAAAAGCACAGGAAGCGGCCCATATTGATGCCAAATTAAAAGGAACTATTTTCACTGGAGTCAGTCCGAGCATTAGGAATCGCGCAGCCTTCGGAGAATTCATAACAGCCCAAGTCAAGACCATGAGTTTTTTGGCCTACTTACTTCGCCAATACTCCAGCCAGCTAGCGGACTTCTTACCTACGTTGCCAGACATAGTCGTTCGTTTGCTAAAGGATTGCCCTAGAGAGAAATCTGCGGCGCGCAAGGAATTGCTGGTTGCGATTCGCCACATCATCAATTTCAATTTTAGGAAAATATTTTTGCCGAAAATTGATGAATTACTCGAAGAGAAGACTCTAATTGGGGATGGGTTGACGGTATACGACACTATGAGACCGTTAGCCTACAGCATGTTAGCCGATTTGATACACCACGTCCGCGATTCTCTCTCACCAGAACAAATCCGGAAGACAGTTGAAGTGTACACCAAAAATCTGCAAGACAATTTCCCAGGCACTAGCTTTCAGACTATGAGTGCAAAGTTATTACTGAATATGGCCGAATGCATTGCCAAACTGTCAAATAAAGTCGACGCTCGGCATTATCTCCTAATGATCCTCAATGCCATCGGTGACAAATTCGCTGCGATGAATAGGCAGCACCCGAATGCCGTTAAGCTCTCTAAGCAGTATGGCCCTCAAGCTACAGATTCAACGCCTGAAACTTATTTAGCAGAAGGGGAGCGTCCTGAATGGGATGAGATCGATATCTTTACTGCGATGCCAATCAAGACCTCGAACCCGCGTGAGAGGAATGCGGATCCTGTGGCAGACAACAAGTTTTTATTTAAAAACCTGATGAACGGGCTTAAGAATACTTTCTATCAGCTTAAGGCGTGCAATGCGTCTATTAATATCGATTCACATAACGCCCCTGCACATTGGCAAGATGTCTCGTATGGCTTTACAGCCGAGGAAGTCAAGGTTATTGTCAAGCTTCTTCGTGAGGGAGCCTATGTTTTCCGGTACTACGAAATTGAGAAACCCACTAGCGAGGCTAACTACGCCTCTACAGTCGAGTATATGGCCAACTTCTACATGGTATCCTCTAGTAAGGAAGAAAAAGATCTTTTGGAGACTTTCGCTACTGTCTTCCATTGTATCGATCCTGCCACTTTTCATGAGGTGTTCCAACAAGAGATTCCACACCTCTATGAAATCATTTTTGAGCATACGGCCCTCCTGCATATTCCTCAGTTTTTTCTGGCCAGTGAGGCAACATCTCCGAGTTTCTGCGGAATGCTATTAAAATTTCTGATGGGGAGAATTGAAGACGTAGGATCTGCAGACGTAAAAAAGTCTTCAATCTTACTCCGCCTCTTCAAGTTGGCATTTATGGCGGTCACCCTTTTTGCAACCCAGAATGAGCAGGTGCTTCTTCCTCACGTTGTTGACATTGTGACAAAGTCAATCGATCTCTCGACGAAAGCGGAGGAGCCCATGAATTATTTTCTACTCCTCCGCTCTCTGTTCAGAAGCATTGGGGGTGGGAAATTCGAGCATCTCTACAAGCAGATTCTGCCTTTGCTTGAGATGTTGCTTGATGTGCTTAACAATTTGCTCATGGCCGCTCGGAGGCCAGCTGAGCGGGATCTCTACGTTGAACTTTGCCTTACAGTTCCCGCCCGCCTCAGCAACCTTCTGCCGCATTTGAGCTTTCTAATGCGACCTCTTGTTGTTGCTCTTCGGGCCGGAACAGACTTGGTGGGCCAAGGGCTTCGTACTCTTGAATTATGTGTCGATAACCTTACTGCCGACTATCTGGATCCTATCATGGCACCAGTAATTGAAGAGCTAATGAATGCACTGTTTGAACATCTGAAACCACACCCATACAGTCATTTCCATGCTCATACAACAATGCGGATCCTGGGTAAGCTGGGCGGTAGGAATCGGAAATTCATGACCGAGACGCTTCCGGTAAATTATCAGCGCTATGCGGATGATCCAGCAAGTTTCGATATGCGGCTCATAGGATCCAAGAGAGACCGAGCTTTCCCAGCTGGACTTGGTATCGATTTTGCAATCCGTAAACTTATGGAAGCCCCGAAACCATCAAAACTCAACACAGCAAAACAACAAGATGGATATTATAAGAAGCAAGCACTACAACTCATTAAAACCCAGATCAAGTTGCGTATTGGTGTCGATCATCTACCCGAAGATCTTCCGCGACTCGTCCGTCTTCAGGCTCAGGATCTATTGGCCAAATCACCCGCATCTGATTTTGCTGCCTTCGACACATGGAATAAGGAACGCTCTGTTGGCAAGAAGTACGAGGAGGATACTGTCATGAAGCGGCTCATCAAGGCAATTATGTTTGCCGAATCACTTCCTGAATTCCGCGAGGAGGCTGATGTATTTCTCATGAATATTTGTCGGCATTTCACCATTATCGAGATTGGCCGTGGCTTGGTCGATATTAAGAAGGATACCTGTGCATTTGACGTCAAGGCTGGGGAAGGGCCTCTTGTCATTGATGCTCGCGTTCTTGCAGATGCTATCGTTGAATCGCTCGCATCAGAGCTTCCCGAGGTACGAGACGCTGCCTTCCGAGCCATACGGGCGGTTTATGACTCCACGGTCACAATCTTTGGAAGTGAGAGCGAAATCGGCCGTTTGAACTTCTTCCATCATCTCGGTAAAACGTTTTGTCACGCGTGTTTTGAGGAGGAATGGTATACTAAGGCTGGTGGCACGCTTGGAATCAAATACGTTCTTGACCAGGTCGAGCTTGGGGAACAATGGCTCACAGACAAAAAGTTGGAGCTCATCAGGGCTCTTCTATATGTCATTAAAGACATGCCACAGGACCTTCCAGAGAAGACTCGCAGTTCCGCTCAAATCACTCTTGAAGTCCTTTTACATCGGATTACTAAGAACGTGAAAAAGGAAGACGCCCTGCCTGCGCCAACCCAACAAGTGCAGTCGCAACAGAAGGAAATTCGTTTATCGCAAATTTGTATGCTGTTTAATGACGAGCTATCACATATGAACAAGCACGTCCGAGGCACAGCTCGGAGATCCCTTGAAATTATTGCCCACGCGACAAAGGCAGAAATATGGGAATTAGTTGAGCCCCATAAGGATCGTCTGTTGTCACCCATCTACGCTAAGCCGCTGCGAGCTTTACCCTTCGCAACTCAAATTGGATATATTGACGCGATCGCTTATTACATGAGCTTGAAAAGCAACTTCGTTTCGTTTGACGACCATCTCAATCGCTTGCTAATGGAGTCTCTTGCTCTTGCTGACGCTACTGACGAGTCTTTGGCTGGTAAGCCTGCAGAGTTTAGGACACATGAATCGATCGTCAACCTTCGCGTAGCTTGCATTAAGATTCTGAGTAAGGCTATGAGCTTTGAGGACTTCCAGAAAGGCCAAAACAATCCTACACGGACGAGAGTTGTATCTGTCTTCTTCAAATGCTTGTACTCGGAGTCAAAACCTACGATCGAAGCTGCTAATGACGCTATCAAGGCTGTTCTTTTGCAAACCAATAAGCTACCAAAGGATCTGCTTCAGCAAGGGCTCCGGCCTGTCCTAGCTAACTTGCAGGATGCCAAAAGGCTCAGCACCCATGGACTGGACAACCTCGCAAGACTCTTACGTCTGCTAACAACGTATTTCAAGGTCGAGATAGGAGCTCGACTACTTGATCACATTAAGGTACTCGCAGACTCAAATTTTCTGCAGCAAATCTCCTTCACCTTTTTCGAGCAGCATAATCAGATGAAGGTTATCGCAGCTGTTTTCTACATCTTTCATCTATTACCGCCAGCGGCAGAGCAGTTTAAAGAAAGACTCATCGACACTTGCCTTGAGCTTGAAGATAAGCTGCGACGGACTCATCACAGCCCTTTCCGTCCTCCTTTATACAAGTTTCTCAACCGTTATCCCAACGAAGTTTGGAGTTTTCTGAGTGGGAAGTTGGAGGATATGAAGTACGGCCGGTTCCTTGCTCAAGTGCTTCTACATCCTGATAGCAAACCACTTCGCGATAGTGCCACTGCCAATCTTGAGCCCCTGATCTCATTCTGTACCCAAATATGGAACAGCCCCAAGGATACCAGATTTGTGGTAGCTATCAATACTGTCAATGTCCTCGATTCACTAGCTCAATTTGAAGACACACGAGGCTGGATGGAGCGGAGGGACACCATCAATGCATTGAAACAGATCGGGAAAGACCTCGAGCGCCATCTTCGTATTAACGATCTTCCTCCAAATCTACGATTGCCTGCCGACCAAGCTGTAGAACAATTGATGGGCATTTTTACCAAGTCATTATCACTGAAGCCTAGAGACCTCGATCCTCTATTTAGTCTCATCGACTCCATCACTGCCGAGGAACTCCGCCTCACTCCGTCCGTTCTTGCGTACCTATATAGCCACGTCATCTCCAGCGATTCAATTGAATTCTGGAAGTCTATTATCATGCGTTGCCTTGATATATACGCTGGAAAGAATGTCAGGCAGCAGACAAAGTGTTTCCTACTTCACAACATTGTCAATCCCATTGTTGCAATGGACGTCATGCGACACCGGGGTCCTTCAAATACTCCCCGCCCTCAAAGGCTCATGGATAGGTCGTTAATCGATGCCATCAATGTGAAGATATGGAAAGTTAATCTTGGAGACCCTCAAGAGGACCTTGCCCAGCCAGGAATCGATCACACGCGAATGGAAGTTCTGCAGTTGTCTGCTATGCTTGTCAAGTATCACCACGCCATCCTCCAGGATGCTAGAAAGGATATTATCAAATTTGGCTGGACCTACATTCGGCTCGACGACGTTATAAACAAGCATGCCGCCTACGTTGTCATAGGATACTTCATTGCACATTATGAAACGCCCCCTAAAATAGTGACCCAGGTGTACTATTCCCTTTTGAGGACGAACCAAAACGAAGGTCGTGCACTCGTTACGCAGGCTTTGGAGCTCATGGCTCCTGTACTCCCTAAGCGATGTAATAGCGTACCTGGGGACCGCAACGCTGTATGGGCCATGGCACCGCGACGTATTTTAGCGGAAGAGGGCCAGAATGCTCAACAAATGACGAATATTTTCCATTTCCTTGTTAGACACCCTGAGCTATTTTATGAATCTAGAGATAAGTTTGCTCTGTTGATCATAACTTCGCTTCGCAAAGTGTCTTCACCTCAGGCGTCTTCTAACGAGAGCAAGAAGCTAGCGCTTAATATGATGTGGCTAATCTGGGAGTGGGAACAAAGGCGGATCGGAGGGAAACCCAGTGCATCCCTGAGGGCATTCTCAGAATCTCCGAATTCAAGGAAACGAAAGTTAGAGAGTGATATATCCACAACATCCCCTCCTACTGCTCGGCAGACTGCCCCAGTTGAGCGGGTAGAGTTTCAAATCCCTCCACCCTTTCGACTAAAGATGATCAAGTACCTGATTGAATTTATTGCTCAGTTGAACGAGAGGTATAAACTTCCTTCGGTGAAGCCAAAAGACCTCACTGGGCCAGGCCAGGTCCTACCTTCTCAGTCTACAGAACTTTGTATGAAAGCAATGTCGCTTCTCTACAACCTTCTACAGCCTAAATGTTGGGGTGATCTGGACGTTGACCTATTCCCTACTATCACGGATGTGATTCTAGCTAGTGATAGAACAGCGAAAATTCTAAACGCTGATCCTTCTGACAAGGACAATTTTGACGAGAAGTTTATTACAAACATTATCAACACTCTCCAAGTCGTACGCATCATTCTTAATTCGAAATCGGACGAGTGGATTTTGAGAAGTATGTCATCTGTGCAGAAGGTGCTCGATAAAGCCCTCAAGACGGAAAATCCAGAAATCCAAGACTGCCTACATTTCGCTAGCAAAGAATTCGATGTTGGCCATGACATTAAGTCTACGGTACAACGAGTACTAGAAGCTGTGCCCGAGGATGTTCCCATGGAGGATGCAGATGCGGAAGGCGAACTAGAAACACCTACATCGGAGATCATCACCTTTTTGTCTACTATTGCGACAGAGACAATGGCTAATTCTCAATATGGTGCTGGTGTCAATATTCTATGGTCACTCGGGCGTCGCAAACCTGCAATGATTGATCAACATATCACGGCCCTAATGAAGGCTTTACAGACGAAACTTGCGAGAGACCATGTTCAGCATTGGTCTAGCGTTACTTCGCATCAGCTCAGCGTGAATGCAATGCGCCCACAAGAGCAAAATGCACAGAGTGGGGAAATGACACCCTACGACCTGAAGGTTCAGACTGACCTGATGATCAAGGCAATCGAAGTAACAGCAATGCGTATGGAAAGTCTAGCTGATAATCGAAGGCCATTCCTTAGTGTTCTGGCGACCCTTGTCGAGAAATCACAAGACAACGCACTTTGCGAGAAAATCTTGGAGATGGTCGAAGCCTGGGTATTTAGAGCTGAGGGTACCTGGCCTACTTTGAAGGAGAAAACCGCCGTGCTGCACAAGATGCTTTCGTTTGAACACCGCAGTGATCAAACGATGTTGGCAAAATTCCTTGACCTGGTGATCCGTATCTACGAAGACCCGAAGATTACTCGCACGGAGCTTACAGTGCGTATGGAACATGCATTCTTGATTGGAACTCGCGCACAAGATGTCGAGATGCGCAATCGGTTTATGTCTATCTTCGACAAGAGCCTTTCCAAAACTGCAACAGCTCGACTATCGTATGTAATCACAGCACAAAACTGGGACACACTTGCGGATTCGTTCTGGCTAGCCCAAGCCAACCAACTTCTCCTTGGGGCAGTCGAAATGAACGCTAATATTCAACTCCATCACGAGGATTTCCGGACACTACCCGCCTCTCTCGTATTCAACCCCTATGCTAAAGATGCGAGAGAACCCAGCGCAATGGCGGATGATAAGTATGACACGTTCATGGTTAACCATAGAAGATTTATTTCCGAACTTGGCGAAGTCAAGCTACGAGACGTGGTAGAGCCAATTGCGCAGCTTCAGCATGTTGATAGTAATTTAGCTCATGAGCTTTGGATCAGCCTGTTTCCGATGTTTTGGGCTGCTACTGTACGAGAAGAGAAGACCGACATCGAGAAAGGGCTAGTCATTTTGCTCTCCAAAGACTATCATTCCCGCCAAATGGATAAACGCCCAAACGTTGTGCAAACCATGCTAGCAGGGGCAGCTAAATCGTGGCCAGAATGTAGAATCCCTCCACACATTCTAAAATTCGGGGCCAAGACCTATGATGTGTGGTATACGGCCATGGTTCAGCTAGAGAAATCTGCTATCAAGCCAGAGATCGACTCTGTCACCGTTAGAGAAAGTACCCTTGATGCGCTTGTTGAGCTATATTCGAATCTAAAGGAAGATGACCTATTCTATGGAACATGGCGTCGGCGATGTCAGTTTGTTGAAACCAATGCTGCGTTGTCATACGAACAAAATGGAATGTGGGACAAGGCTCAGAAAATGTATGAGGCCGCCCAAATCAAGGCTCGTACGGGCGTCATTCCTTTCTCTCAGGGCGAATATATGCTATGGGAAGATCATTGGGTGCTCTGTGCGCAAAAGCTTCAGCAATGGGAGATCTTGCAAGACTTTGCCAAACATGAAAACCTACAAGATCTCCTACTCGAATGCGCGTGGAGAAATATTGAAATGTGGCAAACACAAGAACATCGTGATAGTCTAGACCAGCTTATCAAGGGTGTAATGGATGCTCCAACCTCTCGACGAACGTTCTTTCAAGGTTTCATGTCGCTACTTAAATTCCACAATAAGCAAGAATCGGGCCAGGACTTTACTCGCGTCTGCGATGAAGCTATCCAGCTAGCGATTCGGAAGTGGCATCAACTACCCAAACGTCTGACTGCTGCGCATATTCCAATGCTGCATAACTTCCAACAGCTCGTAGAGCTCCATGATGCTAGTGTCATATGCCAGAGCTTGGCAAACACTACCCAAAACAATCTGGACGTCAAGTCTGGCGAGTTGAAACTTCTGCTTGGTGCCTGGAGAGACCGTCTGCCTAACACCTGGGATGATATCACCGACTGGCAAGATCTAGTCACTTGGCGGCAGCATATTTTCGGTCTGATCAATAGCACTTATCTGCAATTGCTGCCGCCACAAGGCCAGAACGCAAACGGAGCATCGTTCGCATACCGTGGCTACCACGAGACCGCATGGATAATTAACAGATTTGCACACGTTGCCCGAAAACACAGTCTTCCCGAAGTGTGCATAAATCAACTCAGCCGGATTTATACTCTTCCAAATATTGAGATACAGGAAGCTTTCCTAAAGTTGCGGGAGCAGGCCAGATGCCATTATGAGAACCCCGATGAGCTTTCGAGTGGTTTGGATGTTATCAACAACACCAACCTAAACTATTTCAACAATCAGCAGAAGGCGGAATTCTATACTCTTAAGGGCATGTTTCTCGAGAAACTAGGACAACACAACGATGCTGATGGAGCTTATGGGACGGCATTATACTACGATATTAGCAAAGCTAAGGCTTGGGCTGAATGGGGCTACTTTAACGACCGGAAATTCAAGGCAGACCCATCAGATACTAACTCTGCCCGGCAAGCTGTATGCTCATATCTCCAAGCGATCGGCAGTTATAAGAGTAGCAAAGCTCGAAAGCTAATCGCACGCATCCTCTGGTTGCTAAGTCTGGATGATTCGAACGGGACAATAGCAGCAGGTTTTGATGATCATAAAGGGGAAACTCCAGTCTGGTATTGGATCACGTTCATTCCGCAACTATTGACTGGTCTTGGCCACAAGGAAGCACCCAAGGTCCACGGGATACTCCTTAAAATTGCTAAAGCCTATCCACAGTCTCTTTATTTCCAACTGAGGACCAACCGGGAAGATATGCTAATGATTAAGAAAAACCAGGAGGCTAAAGAGAAGGCGCGTCAGCGCGCCCAATCTGCTGCGGCGAGCAAAAAAGCCGCCAGCTCCCCTTCTCAGACTAAACAAGAACATGCTCAAACTAAAGTCGAGCCACCATCCCGGCCACAAACATCAAATGGAGGTAACAACGTACAGCATAAAACGGAACAACCCGAGGCGAATGGAGTTGGCAGCAGTGCAGCGCCTGCACCTAACAGTGAGCAGCAGTTACAATCTACCAAGGACGGCGCTGCTTCAGCGACCGGCCAAAAGAAACCACCTTGGGAGCTTACCGAGGAGATTATGTCTGTTCTCAAAACAGCCTTTCCTCTTCTTGCTTTATCTATGGAAACTATGGTCGATCAGATCCAGAAGTTTTTCAAATGCCCACCTGATGAAGATGCATATCGCCTGATTGTTGCACTTCTTAACGACGGCCTAGCTTATGTTAGTCGCATGCCGGCCTCTTACGCGAAAGACGTGAAGTTACCAAATGCAACAGAAACCAACATCACGCGATTTGCGGAGACAATTCTCCCAGCCCACATCAAAACATCATTTGAACAGGACTTCGTGACGGTCAAACCTACGATGTACGAATACATCCATAAGCTGCGAAAATGGCGTGACAAATTCGAGGAAAAGCTTGACCTTAGGAATCCGACTGCCCATCTCGAATCGTACTCTCGACATCTCAGCGAATTTCGCTACCTCAAATTTGACGATGTCGAAGTTCCTGGACAGTATCTACAACACAAGGACAAGAATCAAGATTTCATCCGTGTCGATCGGTTCCTCCCTAATGTAGATCTTGTGAGAGCCATCGGTGTGTCTCACCGTCGACTTAAGATACGTGGCCATGATGGAAGCATACACCCGTTTGCCATACAGCATCCCGCTGCTCGGCATTGCCGTCGAGAAGAAAGAATTCTCCAGCTCTTCCGACATCTAAATCAGACCCTAGCCAAGAAAAAGGAGAGCCGTCGACGTGATTTGCAATTCACAGTCCCTCTAATGATCCCTCTAGCACCTCACATAAGAATTGTGCAAGAGGATACTTCATACATAACCCTACAGGGCATCTATGAGGATCACTGTCGGCGCAATGGGATGCTAAAGGATGAGCCGGTGATGTTCACGATGGAGAAACTAAGGGGCCTCATTGAGCCTAAAGGAACTGTAAGTACTCAAGAACGTATGCCGGATTTACCGACTAACCATGTTGTTCAGAAACCACCCGACCAATCGACGACAGCCCGCCTTGAGGTCTTCTCGGCGATTCAGGAGAAGTGGGTACCTCACACTGTCGCGCTAGAGTATTTCCAGTCTATCTTTCCGGAATATTCAGACTTCTGGCTGTTCCGCCGACGGTTTTCATACCAGCTCTCTGCCCTCACTTTCATGACGTACATCTTATTCATGACGGGACGATACCCTCACAAAATGAATATTGCGCGAGGCTCCGGCAAGATTTGGGGTTCTGAGCTGATGTCGCTCATGGCCCCCGGCAAACCTTTCTTCCACAACCCAGAGCCGGTACCCTTCCGTCTCTCCCCTAACCTACAGACTTTAATGGGCCCTCTGGCTACTGAAGGTATCTTCAGTTGCTCTATAATGGCCATTGCCCGCTGCCTCACAGAGCCGGAATTTGAGCTCGAGCATGCCTTGACGTTGCTTGTGCGGGATGAGGTGATATTTTGGTTTACCAGCAGCCACCGGGCCATCCACCTCAACGAGACACAGCTTCGTGAAACTGTTCAGACAAATTGTGACATGGTAGTCAAACGAGCACTCAGCTTGGCACAGCCAGCTGTTGGGAGCCTTCCCGCAAACCAGACTGTCATCGACCTTATCGCTAGAGCGGTGAACCCGATGAATCTGGCACAGTGCGATGCACTCTGGATGCCCTATCTGTAGTCGATGATTCATTCTTTAGGTGGTTCTTATCCCTTCTCCATTCGAAGTTGTGGTGCGTTAAGCGCCGGTGTAATGGCGTCCTTAGGTATGTTAGGCGTGGCGTTTAGGGAGACACTCGTGTTTAAGGCTGGTTGAGGCCAACTCGGAGGGAAACAGGAGTTATGGGGAACATTCTGGTACAAAAACAACTACTGTGAAAGCTAGTTGCTAGTGTTCATATATTATCATACCCAATAGAGCAATAGATGCGATGTCTTTAAGCATTTCTTCGTGTCCGAAATACCCGAGACACCCCCCAGCCCAGATAGAACACCCACGTCGCTCATGCTACTACCGATCATGAGGCACTCTCAACGTCACATGTGCAACTAGTTCTCGCACTGACCTACCTACTTAAGCCTAACAGCCAGACGAAGATCACTTATCTAGATGGTGTGAAGAATCACCTCCGCCGGATTCATCTTCCCCGTTTTCATCTCCTTATAATCACTCCACCGCACTCTATAAAACCCCCTATAACTTGGATTTGCAGCTTATCCCCATCTATCTCCTACCTTGTGAAGTCATGATTGCGCCATAGCAATCGTAATCCCAGTCTCTGCGCTCTCCTCATTCCGGGAGCTTCAACGTGTTCCTCGCTAGTGTAGATATTCTTTTGGTTCCCCGTAGCCCCTATTTCGTTCTGATCAGCAAACTATGTTAGCGATGCACAACTTTCTGCCGTGCGCGAGCCGACATTCTAAGCGACCTTGAGGCCCTTCAGCAGCTAGATGAATATCTCCAGCGACGAGGTTAGCCTACAGAGCCTTATGAGACTACAGCTGCGGGAAGATACGTAGGGGAGAGATGATGGATAGATTTGTCATTGAGCATACCAACAGTGCATAACAGGCGTTCGGCAACAGAACGAACAGAATAGAAAAACGAGTCACGGATGTATAGTCGGCCAGGAAAATTCTCATCCATATTTTTAGTAGTCTTGATCATAGGATATAACCATAGCTGCCTTATTGCTACAACTAAACCCTACTACGCCGTGTCCTTGAAGCTTAAATGAACCGCACAAATTAGACAACCTTTTTTTGTTCTTATATCTTCAGCATGGTCTAATATTCCTCCATCGAATCAAAAGGAGGGACTAGCCGTCTATCTACATCAAGCCTTTATCTTTAACTTCTGGAATTCCTCGATCGTCCTCTCGTAGTTGTTAACCGCAGTATTCGCCTCCTCTAGCTTGGCCTTCTCCGCAGTCTGCACAACCTCACTACTCTTCTCAAACCCATCGCGCTTAATCAGCTCCTGTTGTTTCGTAGCTACCACTTGCTTTTTCTGCAGCTTCACTTGCAGCTTCTTAATCGCAACATCTACGTCTGTGATCACATCGGCGACGTTGAGAAGAACGATAATGTTGTTCGTCAGGATGAAGACGGCACATCCGGTTGGTACAGCATCCTCAGGGCCAAGAAGTGTTAAATCTGCAAGAACCTTACCGCAAAGCGTCTTGATAGAGGGCATTTGGGGCGAAATGCTTGCATTTGAGGCTTCGTCGGTAGCTTTAACAAACGCTGCCCCGCCAGTTTTGATGGCGTACTCGGCCGCCAGGGAGCGGATTGCTCGAGTACATTGGAGACTGAGCTCGTAGGACTCGGCCTCTGCGGGGAAGTACAAACTATTGTCGGGGGTTGGGTAAGGTGCAAGCATAATTGTCTGCGGAGCTGAGGTTATGTTCTCGTACGGCGCCCGCGGGAGGCGCTGCCATAATTCTTCGGTAATGAAAGGCATAAATGGGTGAAGAAGTCTGAGCGCGACGTCTAAAGCTCTGTATAGAGACTGTTGTACGTTTTCCTGCTCACTTGCAGTTCCCTCAGTCAGCAAACTCTTGCTGTGTTCAATGAATACATCGCAGAGTTCGTCGTAGAAAAAGCGATGAGCAATCTGAGTTGCCTTTGAGAATTCTCTTGTCTCCAGTACCTCATTGAGTTCCTTAACAGCACTGTTCATGCGATGCAAGATCCACTTTTCAGGGGTCGAAAGGTTGGCAACGTCGAGGTGGGCAACAGGTTTGAACTCCTCTGGTAGGCGACCCATTATGTACTTGCTCGCTTGCCAGATTTTATTACAGAACCGACGATAAGCTGCCATGACTTTAATGTCAAAGCTAATATCGCCACCACCAGTGGTGTATGAGAGGAGAGTAAATCTCAGAGCATCGGCACCACATTCTGGAATTCCTTGAGGAAATGCGGTTTTCTGATATTTGGCCGCTCGGGTAATCTCAGTCTCCTTTAGATTTCCGGTGAGGAGCTTTGCGTGAAGCGCCTCGAGATCGATGCCATTGATGATGTCCAGAGGGTCGATGACATTGCCCAGCGACTTGCTCATCTTTCTACCTTCTGAATCTCGAATCAAGCTGTGGCAGTAGACCTCACGGAAAGGCACTGAGCCCGTGAGCTTCAGACTAAGCATGATCATTCGGGCCACCCAAAAGAACACTAGACCTCCGGTTAGCCTCACTACTATGCATGCAACTTCACAGTTTGTAATGGTTTATGAACTTATAGCCTTAACAAGTAACTTAATCATGGGGAGGGGGATAGGGGGGTGACTCACTGATATCCCAACCTGTCTCGAGTAAGCTAGTGGGGAAGAACTTTTTGAAGTCGGCAGTCTCGGTAGGCCATCCAAGAGTAGCCATGGGCCATAGCCCTGAACTAAACCAGGTGTCTAGGCAGTCGGGATCCTGCTCCAGGTGGAATTTCTTTCCAGGGTATGTAGATGCGGCTTTCGCCTGGGCTTCGTCTAATGTTCGGCCAACGATCCAGTGGGTTTTGTCATCCTCGTCCGATATTTCTTGGCCCTCGAAAACCACACGATAGGCAGGTATGCGATGGCCCCACCAGAGCTGGCGAGAGATACACCAGTCATTGATACTCGAAAGCCACCGCTGGTATGATTTCTCAGCACTCTCAGGTGCTATCTTTATCTTCCCCTCTTCGACAACTTTCAAGGCTTCGGCTGCCATACCCTCCATCTTGACCCACCATTGCTTCTTCATCAAGGGTTCTATAACATCTCGCGTCTTCTCGCACAAAGGTATTGTCATTGCATGAGATTCTTTCTTGACAAAGAGACCTAGTTTGGTCAACTCTTCCACGATGTGATACCGAGTATCAAATCGCTTCTGGCCCTGGAAAGCGGGTCCGGCATTTTCGTTCATTGTACCGTCTCCGTTCAAGATGTTGATAAAATCCAAACCATGGCGTTTTCCCAGCTGGTAATCATTGTAATCATGAGCAGGTGTAAGCTTGACAGCGCCGGTTCCGAGTTCGGGGTCGACGTAGGTATCTGCGACAATCTTGAGGAGGCGATTGGTGAAGGGATGGCGCGCGTATTTGCCGACAAGATGAGCATGGCGCTTGTCGTCTGGATGAACGGCGATACCTGTATCACCGAGCATGGTTTCGGGTCTAGTCGTGGCAACCTCGACGAACAAGTCGGTGCCTTCAATGGGATATTTGAAGTAGGTCATCTCGCCGAAGGCAACCTTTCTCTCGTAACCGGGGACGTCGAGCAGGGTACGGCCCGGAATGTCCTTATTATCGACTTCGAGAGAGCTCAAGGCTGTCTGTAGGTTTGTGCACCAGTTGACTAGGCGATCTGAGCGATATATAAGGCCCTCATCATGTAGACGGCAGAAGGACTCCATAGTGGCACGGGTACAGTTTTCGTCCATGGTAAAAGCCTCGCGCGACCAGTCCATGGAACCACCCATCAATCGCTGTGCGTTGTTGATACGCTGGTGGTATTCGTCTTTCCAGTCCCAGACCAGCTTGGTGAAGGCCTCACGACCAAGCTCGATTCTCGTCTTGGATTCCTTCTTCCAAAGCATCTTCTCGACAACAGACTGTGTGCTAATGCCAGCATGGTCACAGCCTGGAACCCACAAAGTAGTAAGACCACGCATCCGATTCCACCGGATCAAGGTGTCTTGTATGGTGTTAGCCAGGGCATGGCCACAGTGGAGGGCTCCGGTGACGTTAGGAGGGGGTAATGGCACAACAAAGGTCGATTCGGAGGCGCCTGGTTGAGGCTGGAAAAAGCCAGACTTCTCCCACCACTGGTACCAAGACGACTCGACGGCACTGGGGTTGTAGGCACTGAATTGGGCGTGGTCGAAGGACTGGATCACCTTTTTGTCGCCAGGTATCGTC
Organism: Nemania diffusa; assembly: GCA_038501195.1. Taxonomy (NCBI): domain Eukaryota; kingdom Fungi; phylum Ascomycota; class Sordariomycetes; order Xylariales; family Xylariaceae; genus Nemania; species Nemania diffusa. Next base: position 36,034 of record JBBPUQ010000010.1, on the reverse strand, counting down.
GGGTCTTGGAAGGGCGAGGGAGCGGGCGCCGGCGCCTTCGATGTCGCACTCGCACTCGCGCTCTTCTTGCTCGCCTTTGCGGAGGCCTTTGCGGGGGCCTTTGCGGCGGGTGCCGATGTCGATGTGGGTGCCGACGCCATTTTCAGGAGGCTAGTTAAGCGCGGAACGTTCACTGAATATGTTGGGCGAGAATAACGACGAAGAGAAAACATCAGTTGCGGCAGGAAAAGTCCTGCTGTCAGAGAAGAACGAGACATGAGTCACAGCACCCGATTAAAACCCCCCAACCAACGTTCAACCACTGCGTGAGGGTGGGGCACCAACCGCGAAAGCCCCCCCCAGCAAGAGTGAGGCTAGCTAGGTACCTACCTAAGATCTCTATTCCCCCCTACCACCTAGACCGCATTGATCACATTTTTGCAACAAGTCCCACCTTGCTTGTAACAGATTTCCCAAACTTTAGAATTGAAATCAAACGGTAGGCTGTGCAGGATCTATAAATTAGAACTTGATACAATCAGAAAAAGGTTTATCTTATTGAAATATGCACTTAGTTACCTTACCAACTAAGCCTGGATAAAATAACCCGAGTTAAGCTGCTGCGAGAAACTGTCTTTTTGGTTTTCCTATTTCCCTTTTTTTTTCTAGTGAGGGGGCGGGGTAGCAATTAGGTACGGGCAAGTAATCTCTATAATCCCGTGTCTCGGAGCCCTTATTTTGATGAAAAAGATTTTGGCTCTACCAATTCACTCAGTAGACCAGTATTTCAACATATTTATCCTCGTCAGCCCCACGCCCCGCGCGGACATTGGCCAGAGGCGGGTCTCGACGCCGGGGACGCCGTTCGGAGCGCTTTACACGAAACTTGTACAAAAACAAATATATATATATATATTAAAAACTTAATTAAATTGAAAAATTATATATATATATATCCCAAGCTCTTTTCGTAAGTATGAAGGGTTACAGATCGTAACACAATACTATTTACACTACCTAACTAAAAGGTTCGTAAGGAATATTTTGTTACCTAAAATAAAAGGGTGCCCTTGCCAGATAGTATCTCCCAGGTAAGTTAGCCGATATTAGGGGCGACATGCTAACTTCCCAGGCACCAATAGCAATCATAAGAACTTAATTCTAATATTTAAAGAAACACCATCGATATATTTGACACTAATAAAATCGGATTCAATCGACAGAAGTGACCTACGGTAATATTTGCTTGTTTCTTTTTCTAGTAACGCTAGGTCCGGCAACGGCTGTTTGCTGCGGCTTTCACCGGCTTGTACTAGTCATTACTACGCCCAATGATCTACACGATCGAAATAACGTGGTTGCCAGACTGCGGATACTTGATATAGTAGAGGAAATAGAGAGAACCTATCAGCCACTGTGGGGTCTTCAATATGCAGTGCCTTGTACCTCGCCGACTTGATAGGTAAGAGATAAACTCTACTCGTCGAACCTTACTTAGGGATTTCAATACTCCTAAGCTTAATACCTTAACGATGAGTAGATATTTCTCGTTGAAACCTAAAAGGCTTGCCACTCTTACTTATCCGCCTTATCTTCGTATTCCTCTACATTCAAGATGCGCATCGGATTCCTAGGCTTGGGCACAATGGGCACGCCAATGGCCCTGAACTTGGCCCGCGAGTTCCCCATCACAGTCTGGAACTGCAACCCGTCTAAATATCCCCATCTCATAGCTTATGCTGGAAACCAACGAGTATTTTATACGTTAGTAGGATCCTCAGAGACTTTAATAAACTAATTAGAAAGTGGGCGCAACCCCGTCTGCGGTTGGTCCGGGACTCGGATGTTATATTCATGATGCTTTTCGACGCTACTGCGATTAGCGATGTCCTTGTGGACCTCAAAATACCCCTCGCAGGGAAGACGCAGGTGAACGCAAGCTCCGTTCCCGAGGAATTCAGCCACTACCTCGCCAAGGAGGTGAGCCAAGTCGGGGGCCGGTTCGTCGAGATGCCCGTGAGCGGGAGCAAGCTGCCCGCCGAGAAAGGCCAGCTGGTCGCCATGCTAGCCGGCGACGCCGACGTGGCCGAGGAAATACGCCCCGTCACGAAGCCCATCGCCAGCGCCGCCGTCTACTGCGGCCCGATCGGCTACGGGCTCAGGACCAAGTACGCCGCGAACCTCTACCTGATCACGCTGACCGTTGGCCTCGCCGAGTCCATGAATCTAGCCAGGGCGCAGGGGCTTGACCTGGCTATTCTGGAAGAGGTGCTCAGCGTAGGACCTATGGCTTCGGCATACGCGCGCAATAAGATGGCGAAGGCGATCTCTGGGGACTGGTCCCCCCAAGCGGCTATTAAGGATTGCCATAATAGCAGCAAGCTTATATGTGCTGAGGCCGACGCGTCGACGGTGCGGTCACCTTGATACAGACATGGCGTTCGATGTATGAAGAGGCGACTAAAGCTGGCTTTGAGGAAGATATGATCGCTGTTATAAAAATTTTATCTCAGTCCAAGCCAAATTGAATACAGAGAGAATACCGAGATTCTTTTTTTGCTAATTAATCGCTTTACCCCCCATGGATTAACCACTAGATCTCGTACCTCTAGGGAGGAGTATATTTCGTTAGATTCGTGACATCCCGATAGCCATGCCCGTGCTTGTTTTGCGTTATAAATCAGCATTTGATACTATCTTATACCCTAATGGATGACGCTGCGAACAGTGGGTTGAATATCCACTCGTTTTTGATAGACTACCTAGGGTCTATGGCATCACTACCCACACATCGCATTATATCGATGTACCCTACATAGCGATCCTTCCAGATGTCAAAATTACGGCTCAGCAACGCTGGGCAGACACCGCTGGGCAGACACCGCTATTTGAAAGCAAAAAATTGCGTAGGTACGAGCTCTCTTGGGTCTGATTCGCCGTAGAATCTAGACAGTTGGGCTCTCCCTGGAGGTACGAAGGTACAGATACTACCTATGTACATAGTATCTACGTTAGGTACCTACCTATGTATGTACGTAGGTTGGTAATCTACAAAAATCACCTTACCCATCTAGATCGCTGTAGGTATGTAGGTAGTGCCTGATAGGCAGAAGCAATATTTTAGGTGGGTCACAGGAACTAAGCTAGGTATCTTGACATTCCGATATCGAATTTCACTGGATAAATTTCTTGCGCAGCGCGAATCATCGGTAGTTATTCCGTCGCCCAACACTCGCTCGCCATCCCCGAGATCGCTCACCACACCTCGCGAACGAACGTAGCGTACCTCGACCATCGAGACTCACTCAATTGAGAAGAAGAGAGAGGATGGTAGTAGTGGCTCGGCGCATTCTCACGACGGGCTGGAGACCCTTCTACGCGCCCCTCCGATCGCTGCCCCGCGCCGCCTATTCGACGGGCGCCGGCAGGGTCCAGCTGGTCTTCGATCACCATGCGCCCCCGAACTCGGACCGGCACCGACAGGATGCGCCCATAATATTCATGCACGGGTTGTTTGGGTCCAAGAAGAACAATCGGAGTGTGAGCAAGTGAGTACGGGAGCCCCGCCGTCGTCACCATTGTAGAGCTCGGCGTTTGCTAACGGGCGTCTGCGCTTCTATAGGGTCCTTGCGCGCGATCTAGGGAGACATGTATACGCTGTTGTAAGTCGCGCCTCCAGTCCCAGCATCGGTGAACCCTTGCCGAGGAAGGATAAGAACACTCCAGTCTAACAGATATCTTCTGCATCTAGGACTTGCGAAACCACGGCGAATCACCGCACGCGAATCGCCACGACTACGTTACCATGGCCGGCGACGTGGCAGGATTCATTAGCGAGCACGGGCTGCGCGAACCAACGCTGATCGGGCACTCGATGTGAGTCGCGCCCCCTCTCCATAACACCGGAAGCCACCCATCGACGCTCCCACCCAACGAGACAAGCCAGACCAACAACAGCTAATACCATCCTCTTCTCCCCCGATTCCAGGGGCGCGAAAACAGCCATGACACTCGCCCTCGACCAACCATCCCTGATCTCCGACATCGTGTCCGTCGACAACGCGCCGATGGACGCTACGCTGAGCCGGAGCTTTGCCAAGTACATCCGGGGGATGCGGCACATCGAGGAGGCGGGCGCGACGCGGCAGAGCGAGGCCGACAAGATCCTCGCCACGTACGAGCCCGACGTCGGCATCCGGCAGTTCCTGCTCGGGAACATGTACCGCACTGCCGCGCCCGCTGCTGCTGCTGCTGCTGCTGCTGCTGCTGCTGCCGACGACGCGAAAGAGAAGAACAACGTCGTCAAGTTCAGGATCCCGCTCGACACCCTCTCCAAGAGCCTCGACAACATGGGCGACTTCCCCTTCCGCAACCCCGACGAGCGTCGCTTCGAGAAGCCCGCCCTCTTCGTCCGCGGCACCCACAGCCAGTACATCCCCGACGAGGCTATCCCCCTCATCGGCCGCTTCTTCCCGCGCTTCGAGCTCGTCGATATCGAGGCCGGTCATTGGCTTATTTCGGAGAAGCCCGCTGAATTCTTAAAGTGTAAGCTTTTTTCCCTGTGGAGGACAAGCGCTTGTGATACGAACCAACTATATATATATAATACATATACTACTCCTATTGTCTTCTGTGTAGCGGGGATAGGAGAACGAATGCGAAAGCTGACCATTTCTATAGCCGTCATCGAATTCCTCACCCCGAAAGAGTGAAGAATGGAAAGCAAAAATGTTAGAGAGCGAAATAGATACTGGAATAGAAGCGTATGGGTTGCATAGGTTTATACGCATATATTTACGTGTTGCATTAGGGTATATCATCTAGACATGCTGGTTATGTACATTGCACGAAACCAGTTCCGCATATTGAAGGGAGTCCGGCGTCCTCAGCATTCACCAACCATCCAACTTGTCCCATAGACAGATACACAAGCTAGACATATAGACCAGATCTCCACAGAAAGACCATAGACCGCAAATTAGAATAAGAATCCTGAGAAAAACACCGGCCGAGGAAAGAACGGAGCTAGTCGTCTTTCCCTCAAACCAAGTAATCGCGAGTTAACTAACCAATCAACAAGAACAAGGGTTGGACGGCAACCCGCCGACGTTGAAATCGATGGCCTTCGAACCACCGCCGCCGCCGGCTTCCGCTAGTAGCTGCGGTTTCTGCACGATCTGGTCGACGACCTCGACGAAGGGCCTCTTGACGTTCTCGCGCGTTTTGGAACTGATCTCGCAGAAGCCCGCGCCTTGCGCCTCGGCGAACGCCCTGCCCTCCTCAGCTGACACCGCGCGGCCGCCTGCGGCCACCTTATCCAGCTTACCCCCGACCTGGAAAACCTCCCCCGTCAGCAATTATATCGCAAAGAAGACTACCTGCAGACCAAGTTCGAGGGATGACGAGTAGGAGGGAAGGGGGCGAGAGGAAGAAGGGGGGGGGGTTAGAAATCTGATCAAACGCACCAGATACAGCACAGCGTCGGGGTTCGCGTTCAGCCGCGCCTCGTCGAACCACTTCTCCATGCTCACGAAGCTCTTCTTGCTCGAGATGTCGTAGACTAATATGACGCCGTGTGCGCCGCGGTAGTAGCTCGTCGATAGTGTGCGGAACCGCTCCTGGCCGGCCTATTCACTCCCCGCAATGACTGGTTAGAGAAGTGATGCATATCTCTCCAAGAAACCCCCGAGACCGCGGTGCTGATGAATGGATGGCGTAGTAGAGATGGATAGATAAATAGAGGGGAGGAAAAACCCACGGTATCGAATATGTTTAGTTTGTATGCCCTGCCTCTGACGGCGAGCTTCTTTGTCTACATATTATAAGGTTAGGAGAGTCCAGTAGTAGGATATTAATCTACCCCTAAGTGCACGCTACGCATAGGTAGCAAGCACATACCTTGAAATCAATCCCGATCGTCGCCGTCGTAGACTCAGGATCGAACTGATCCTCGCAATCTAGATACCATCACCACATGTTAGCCCACCATACTCCTAGTATCCAAGCCAACAGGATAGCCATCTAGAGGAAGGGTCTCCTTACACCTTAGCAGGACTGTAGATCACGTGGTCAGTCTGATTTCTTCCAGGTTCGAAAACACTCCGGTCACGCGACAAGAACACGTTTACCGGCCGGGTCGGACGCGAGAGAAAATAAAAGAAAGACTCACATGCGGACTTCCCGGCGCCCGAGGGCCCGATAAGTAGGATTTTGAGGACGGGGAGCGAGTCCTCCGACAACGGTGCCGAGGCCATGACGATGGTAATAATGGTAGCGACAACCGCGATACGCGATGGTCTATTTCTCTGGTTCTCTGACGATGGTGTGGCGTCCTTGGGTGATGGCTGCCTTTGATAGAGACTAAGCGTACTGTCGGGAGTGTGGAAACAATTTGTTTTTGCCACTCGTATTTGCCTGTGGCTCACAGGTGCTCGTTACTACAAAAACAGCGCTCTATCTAGCCCTGGATATCTTGTCTCGACTGGGTTGTAGAGATCTGAGCTGGTTGCGTGTAAGCACTGTGTATGTACCTGATGCAGCACTGGTCGCCGGGCCGTAAAATAGTGAAACTGAGGCGGAAACCCCAGGATGATGGCGTTTGGCTGGCCACAGAGTAATGTAAAACTAACTGCGTGAGTGAGTGAGCGAATGACTGGTGACGCAGAAGGTATAACACCGTACTACTGGACGAGCCGTTGCAGGTGTAATCTTTGGTTGGTTGTCACTCGATCGGTCGATCAATCAATCTACGATCTAGTGTAGAGGTAATTAATTTGATAGGTATTGGAGGCACGTAATATAGAGAAGAAGAAAAAGAAGGTTTAGGTAGGCGAGATTATACGTAGGTGAGTATTATATGATTATTGTACAGCATATACAGTGAAAAGAGCATGGAACAGTTCACCAGATCACACATTCATTCGTAGATTCTCTCCGACGTGCAAGTTTGACCTATTAAAATATTTATGGAGCCACAACCCACCTGTCGCAGTCTACTACCTACCTAAAGATAGCCATTGGGAGAAGCTATCAACTTTGGCAGTCCGCTAGAATTACTATAAACATACAGCAACGCCTTAGGACCTAGCAAAGTGCAGGTGTCTACTTACATCATCATGTAAGTCTGTTTATCTTACCTCAGATATCCCTGTCCCAAGCCGAAAAAATCGCCAGTGACAAGGAGGTAGGTATTGCAGGTTAAGCAAGGAGCTGAATAAGATACCTACATACTCATACATATATGTATGCACCCCGTGATTTCCACATGCGAAATCCTATGCTGCGAGCTGCTTCTACCTAGATACTTTTTGCTAGGGATCTGATGTACTGCATTTACTTAGAGCCCCTTCATAATTAGCGGAGCCCTTCCCATTGTTCTTTATGGAATCATAGGTGCTCTGTAGATGAGGTATAATAGGAAAAGCCAACAAGCCGCCTAGGTAGTTATCCTTTTGATGTTTTCAATAGCAATAGTACTCTGCATGTTAACAAGTCGCACGCCATGTTTCAGTAAAGGAAGAAGAAAAACCCCGACCAGAAGCCAATATCTTGGTTTGGCCCGATGATCTCAGAAATGCTCCTAACTTATTCCTATAGCTGGGTAGATAGATTATAGAAAAAGTGAACATGCCGGCGAAAATAACTAAATAGGTGTTCAAAAAAAAAAAAAAAGCTGGCCACTGAGGGAATCGAACCCCCAGCGCCTAACGATACTCAGTAGGGATATAGGTAAAGGATAGGTATTGTTAGGGATACAGTATAAGGATGCTTCGCTAGGTTCGCTAGGCCTTACCAACCCGGCCGTTGATGTTTATTCTACGAGTCAGAGGCCTATTTCACGCTGTGTGCGATCTTTTTAAGGTTTACCTCAACATCGCTGAGTCACGGGTACGTCCGAGGAAAACTGTTGCTTGATCTTGGAGATGATCAACGACGAAACAAAACGCTTGGCTAGAAGGACGCCGGAGTCTGCTCTCCGATGTGGTGGCCGATTCCAATCCAGTAGTTTCATACATTCCGAAAGAAAGAAAATAAAACACCCTATCGTCACGTTCGTCATCGAACAAATAGATTCATGCGTAGTCAGCTATCTTTCTCATTCATCATTTTTGAGGGGTAGCTGTATCCGTGGCTTCCTTGCCACGCCGAATGCAATCAGAAGTGAGACCTAATGCCATTGCAGAAAAACCCACGCCGTTCCATGGCCAGAGCCCATTGCATAATTAGACCTCTTCCAGCACCCGCTCCTTGAACTCCCTCTCCAACTTCTGTCCATCCTCGTTTGTCGTCGACTCGCCGTGCAGTGCCATCAAGGCACCGAGGTCGAACTTGGGCGCCTTTAGGAGCTTGACCTTGCGGATGTGAACCTATACAAGAGTCGTTAGTATCTAGGCAATTGTCATGTAGTATCGTCGTAAGGTGTAGTCTCGTGACATACATTCTGGAGCGGGTAGATGCCCTGTGTGGACTTCTCGATCTCGCGGCCGATAACCTCGGGGATCAGCTTGGAGGTGAGCTGCTGCAGAGTGCAGGTGGCAGCCTCGCGCTGGATGATCTCGACCATCTTCTTTCGGATAGCGCGAATCTGGGATGAGGCGGCGTAGGTGGTCTTGCGGACCTGGTTGGGGCGACGCTTAGTGAAGGCGATGGCGAAGAGGCGGAGAAGGTAGTCATCGGTGGTCTTGACGGTGACGTTGGCCTCGATGAGAGATTGCCACTTGCGGACAAGAGACCGTAGCTTGTCGGAGGTGAAGTCCAGACCGTAGAAGTTGGTCAGGCAGTTCTTTCCCTGGATCTCGTCTACCCGTAGCTTGACCTTGCGGAAAGAGTGGTCCTCATCCTTCTGTAGATCGGCGAGAGAGACCTCGACGATTCGGCCCTTGAGAGCGTCGTTCGCGTTCTTGAGACCGCTGGTACGGTTGACTAGAGTCTTACCGACACTGTGACTTGTAGTTAGATAATCCGTTCACGCGTGGTGTGGAGGAAGCAATCGTTCGTACTCTCTGACGTTAAAGGGAGCAGGAGCCTATATCAGAATTCATCAGCCGAGTTGCACGGAAGCGCGTATCAAGCCACGAAGGCGTTTGACAGTCGAGACGTACCTTGATGGAGTACCAGTCCTTGCGGGCGAAGGGGTCCTGGGTCTTCTTCTTGAGGCCCTTCTTGCCCTTAGACAATCTCTTGTTCCTGTACAAAATTGTCTATTAGCTCGGATTATCTTCGATACAAGCGGCGGGGTGCGATGGCATGGTGATGCGTTGGCTGGCGTCGCATTCGACTGGAATTAAAGGGAATCGGGTACGCCCAAGGGGGTTATTCGAAAGACTCACTTTCCAACCGCCATAATTGCGAGGTGTTCTGGATGGCTCGCAAATGTAGGACGATGCTGAAGATGTGGAAAAGAGTTGCGATTACGGTTTGATGTCAAATAGAGCGTACTGTAAATTCTAGTGCGGCTAGAATAATTTTCAGAGCCTTAATTGTGTGGGTGGATTTTTCGAGGTGGGCAAGCGACTGTGGCGCAGTGATACGTTTCCCCGACCCGATAAGCACCACCCGCGCCACCAGCCACACCCAGAGATAACGGAGCTGCAGATACATACCAGGTACGTACATACCATGTAGGTACCTAATGTACGTAGAACATGTATTGTTTACATTACACCGTAGTCTAATCCACAGGAATACATTTGAGGCTGAGATTTACGCGGCAGTAGTCTACTAAAGTAACCACCCAGACGAGCAAATCATAACCAAACTGATATACAACCTTCGCTTCTCTTTATGAATACCCAAGTATTAGGTACCTAACCGTATCGGAGAACCTCAAAACTTGCGTCTAAAGACTCGGCCCAACAATCGCTCAACCTCACCATCTACATTTATCCACTTGTTTTATTCAGGCACTGTATCATCCATTACAATCACACTATCAATTCTTTTGGTATAGTTGATATGCTATCTCCTTTTCAAGCAGGAGAGCGTCGTCGTGTATACCCACACGTCCACGAGATTTCCTCTAAGTATGATCTGATGACCTTGCGTGTGCTAAGCCAAAGCCAAATCCACTATACATACACTGTATTCTGTATTCTGTATCGCCATTCCATGCATTTGCCTTCAATGTTGCCCGAAACGCCATTTACCAAATGCCATTCCGTCCTGGCTGCCTGTCTGGGTGTCGATATGTACGACAAACGAAGAATAATAACAAAGCGGAAATCCATCCAAAAAAAGAAGACGCCTAGTCGACTTCTTACCGCTAGGCGACGACTAGGTAGGTAGGTAGGTAGGTTGGTGGGTAATTGTCCCTCGTACAGAAAAAGACTGACAGACTGATGAACTCCATGAACGCCCCAACGCCTATTGATTAACAAGCATTACCACCCCGTCATCGCGCGTTTTAACTCGCTATGCGAAGGCCATATGACGTCAGCGCATCGAGATGAGATGGGGTACAGTCATGATGGCTACTCCGCATAGCTGCTCGGTATACTCGGCCCCGGTCTCACAGATAAGCAGGCTGAGCTATGTGTAGGTAGGTAGCTGTGCTGGGACCCCCCGCTTCGAACCTTTCGCTGCACTGCTGCGCGCTGCGTTTTGTGTACGTGGTCGGTAGCTTTCGAGAGAAAGATGTAGGGTAGGCAGGCCTATTTCAAGGTCTCGTCTCTAATCCCTTCTCTTCCTCTCGCCGCCGCCGCTCCTCGTCCCAAGTGTCAAAGCTCGGGAAGCTGAAATAGCAGCCTGAGTCTTTTTTTTGCAAAATTATGGGTTAGCTTTCGCTCCCAAAATCGAGCAGTGTGAGAGGGAGCAAATACGAACATGATTCGTGGTTTGTCTGCGTCAGTCGCTCGGGTTCTAGCACGGAGTTCCTGGACGATGTGCTGGTAGGTGATGATGAATTGCTGCTGGACACGGCTACGCGGTTCAGCAGTTCCGTGGCCCGTCGTGATGAGTACGTCGGTGACGTGAGCAGGCCCTTGCACGCGTTCTCGGTGTTGATTGAAGGCTCAGTGGCGTAGGAACGCAGGAGCCGCGGGCGTCGGCCGCTTAGCGACTTATTGCTAGACGATGAATCCCGACGGTGATGGTGGTGATGGATCAAGTCTGATGAGTACGAGGCTGTAGCCATTGCTGGTTCTGAACCCTTGGCGGGCTGTCCTAGTATGGTGAACTGTGAGGCGTCGAGTATGACGTCGAGTATAGAGCTGGGATGGTTGATGTGAGAGTCCTAGGGAACAACAAGACAGAAACAATATATGTACTTGTGTGGACTTTTGTCGGCAGGCTAAGGATACTTATTAATCAAGTATGGGATGTTGGCCTGTGGCAATATGAATAGAAGCAGGTATATTCTCTGATTTATGGTAGGTAGTAGTCGTACGACAACACGTAGGGGTAAGACTAGTTAGGCGACAACCCAAAGAAGAAGTGTGACTGCTTAGTTTAGATAGATAGAAGATAGCTTAACGGTGTCCGTCGAACAAGGGAGAGAAAGGGTGTGGCGATCGCTAGGTTTAAAGACCAGGAACAGGAAATAGATCACAGTAGGCGAATAGGAAAAACCGCGCTACTTTATTCCTTTCGACTTTTTACCTCACTCAATACGCATATGCCTGTCTCTAGAATTACATGGATCCCGAATCTCCGGGAAAGCTACTTGCGGTACTACTTGGGTGTAAGGCAGGCCGACGGACAGTCAGACTGGCATTCAGACGATTCCTTACCGTCTTTTTTTCCAATCTTGTGATTAACCATGTATGTCTGTGTCATCACAGAGGCCCTAAGAGGAGACCATAGGGGACCATGGGAGGGGAAGGGAGCCTGGCTACCCCAGAAAACCGCCGGTTCGTCCTTGATGGTGCTGTCTCGATTTGTCTGTCGTCTTAGTGACGGTATCGTGTGTGTCTTGCCCTGGCTGCGTTGCCTGCCTGCTTGCCACATGTCAAGTCGGGATGGGGGGCATTGATGTGTTGGCCCTGGGCGTGGTTGGTTCCTGGATCCCGTCCGTTAGCGGCACCACCCCGTTTTGGGCGTTCGACGCGGCAACCTGTCTCAGAAGTCGACTTGGTTGGGCCGTCGTGCACCGCCCTAAGCAGAACACCAAGAACCAAGCGAGAACCAGGACCCTCCATCAACCCACACCCCCTTCGCTCCCACGGCCAACTGGCCACGCCCATAAGCCCACATCACATACACTGCGTGCGCTTACACACACATACTACCTACCTATGTACATACTGTACATACATTACATCCATCTACCGATATTGCGTACATCCATACGTATATACATCCATCTACGTATACCATACCATAGGTAGGTACCATACAACACAACAACACCCAAGGCCCGAAAGGGCCAAATGGTTATGGTGTTCTGGTTTTCTCATTTTCTCGTTTTCAGATGGTGCAGTGGACTGCAGTAGTGAAGGAGTGTGCGATGCCAGATATCAGTGCTACTGTACTCTGTAAGTCTACATAGGTTATATGTACTACTGGTCAGTCCCGTATTTAACCTCCCTACTATCCATCTAGAGGCTAGGATTAGTGGATTCGTTGGCTGCCATTCCATCTCGTTCAGTCCAAGTTCCGGCCGGCCCACGACCTTAGTGCTCATCTCTACTCGTTTTAGTTTTATGCAAAGTACAGATGTAACCCACTACAGCTCTGGAACCAAACTTCATGTTGCCAATTGGCCTATAATCTGCTTCGTGTCGCTCCTGTCTCGCGCATACTGGAACACCTACCTCCATCTAGATACAGAGTAGTGACTAGATAGTCTGGGAGTAGGTACCGGGAAGACCCTACGATATGGGGAAGGAGACGCCATTTGCTAGATAAGTAAGTCAGCTTACCTTTTTCTGTTACATTTACCATTTACATGCGCTGTACTTATAGGCTCTTCACGAGTTGACTCAACGCGACATTTACACGCATGGGGAAATAGTGAGGTAGACAGCCTGCAGCGAGACTTGCAGACGTGCCTATTGGCGCCGAAAACCACTCATCGCGTGTTCAGTTCCGCGCATGTAATTGGATTTCGAATTAGTGGTAAATGTGATGAATGAATGGACGATAAGAAAATATTGAAGGATAAGGGCGAATCGATCCGAGCGTACGTAGCCGAGCAAGGCACCATTTTCCCGGTCGTTCGTGACGTTGGGTCTGACCACCCCAACTACTAAACTGCTATCCAGTGTGATGATTTTGGCGTCATTGCACCCGGAATGGGTTCATTGCATAACGAGTTGAAGATTAAAGGAGGCGCAGTTGGTAAGTTCAACTCCATTTCGCCACTACCCATTAGACAGGCATTTGGGCGACGCGATACGGGTACGGTACAGGTACAGTACTATGTAGGAAGCACAGACTGTAGTGCTACAGACCGGTCCGCCCGGGGCGCCACAGGCTAGGTCGTGACAAGAGTATGTGTACTGCGTATCTAAGTGTACAGCAGATGCTACAACAGATTCCGGAGGGTCACACGGCTATCTGGGGAGCCAAACATAAGACGCGCTGCTTCTAGGCGGCGATGTGAACCTGCACGCGTGGATGATCCTAGGTATAGTGCGGGGTTTCTATTCATCCAGAACAAAAATATGTTTCTTTCCTAGCAATGCCCATGCATATATAATGAGTCGTAATCTCAGGCTGGCTGACTACCTACCTACTTACGTATACCTATGCGTACAGAGTACATAGATACTATACGGATGTGCTGCATCGGTCACCGGTTGTCGGTCGTCGGCAAAACCAGTCAACTCAGACCCCATTGGTTCCTCCTCAGTGATCAATGCTGATAGTGTGGTCAATACGAAGCTCCTAAGCTTAGTGGATGGTCGAGAACACTTACTCTTCCCACATCCGTCCTTTGACAGCCTGGAGCTCGTTTTCGGTCATTCTGTGGCCCGTCGTAAAGTACCCTGCAACTGGTCAACATTCTTGGTCCCTGTGGACGACGATCGGCGGCGTGTAGCATACCGGCAGTGATTTTCGCATCTATTTCGACACGTGAATCGGCGGGGATCAAGTCCTCGGGTAGCTCCACTCGCTCGTGAATTGGGATGCTATAATTTGTTAGCACCTTTGCTACTTGATGCGTGATGGAGGTGTCTGAGATAACAAGCTTCGTACCCTTGCCCGACGATGGCATCGTGCTTCATGCTAGATGGTAGCTTGTTAGTTGTACGACAAAACCCATCAATTTTCCCAGCGTAGCAACAACTCACTTGCTCATACTCAACATTCTATCAATCTTCTTAATACCGAGCCAATGAAGGATGTCAGGCATAAGTGCTTGGAATCTCATATCTTTGACTCCGGCGATATTCTCGGTCCTCTTGAAGTAATCCGAGGCGCGATCTTCGCCACGCTTCCGTGCATTGTATACAACTTAAGGGATGGAATTAATAAACACCCCACGAAGCCAGGCATTGATTCGACACTTACGATACTACGTATCGTTCCATTAGTAAACTGCCACCCAAGAGAGAGGACAAGCCTATCATCTACTTACCTTGGTCACTTCACCTAGAGCTCTTCCTTCCTTTCTAAAATAAATGACAACGCCGCTACCCCCATTCTGGGCTTCCTTGACGGCCTCTTCGATGCCGAAGATGAGATAAGGTCTACAGGTGCAGATGTCGGACCCAAACACGTCACTGCCGTTACACTGCATCCCAGTTAGACAAGCGGGATAAGGACCTCTATAATAGGCATGACGTAATTACCTCGTCGTGGATTCGTAGAGACAATTTCACGTTCTCGTCCGACATTTTTGCCGGGTCCCCGAAGCAGTAGACCGTCAACCCGCCTGCAGGGTGTTGAGCACTACAGTTCGCCACCATTGGGGTTTGAAACTATGACATACCAATTGGAGGCAAGAAGACTTTAATGTCGCCGCGTGTGATAAGCTATTACTGTGAGTTGCATATACGCCTTGAGAGCCTTTAGTGTACGTACCTCAGGATAGCTACCACCAGTGTGTTCGAAGAGCGAGCGACGTAAGACGCCCTCGTCTATACCATGCCAGTCTCGTTAGATACACAATCATAAATGAACTAAATCTTTTAAAGTCCACATACCAATGCCAAACCGCTCGGCTACTCCTGGTAGATACCAGACCTAAATCGAGTGAGCTAGATTACGTCGAGAGAAAAATTCAATACGTCAAACTTACCGGCTCGACAGCGAACTTCGTCACAGCTAGTTCTCCTGATTCGTTCAGACAGACTTTTCCATCTGGCACTCTGAAGTTTGGTGAGTAGATGAAGTAAAGGCACTGAATCGTATCTTACAATCTACCACTCCGAACGCTCTCTTCAAGTTCCGGGAGCTGTTCATCTTAGTAAGCGGTCGGTAACGAGGATTTTCTACCCTCACTTACCTTCATGTGCGCTTTCGTGATGGCAATGGTTGGCCGAATGTCGACTGTATGCCAAGCTCAATTTAGCGATGCTCTTTCTGGTTCTCTGGTGATACATGAGTATCATCTTTACTTACCATTCTCCTTCTGCATAATATCCCCATATAGCCAAGGAGCCAAGTGACCCCAAGGGTCCATGGCTACAATTTTCTTCTTATCGGACCATTGTGGAAATGGTCCAAGATTCGCAGCTGGCTCGGTGTTGGTGAAATCCGGTCTGCAAAGTGAGATCCAATCAGCCATCTCACTATGCTTCGTCATACTATATCAGCACTCACCTGTGATTGACATTGAGCTGTTTGCTCGCAAGAGCGAGTGCGAAATAGATGGAATACGAGCCACCGTGTGCTGAAAGTGAAACGTTTATGAATGCTAGCTGGCTTTCTCGTGTGATAGAAGTTCTTACCTCCAATAGCTATAATACGGGGAAATCGTTAGCGGCTTCTCATACGTAAGGTTTAGCGCCAACTCACCATTGCGTTTTCGGATCGTCGATGAGGACCTAGACACAACTACGGGGCCTCTCTCAGGTCCTGAGGCACCCCAGTTGAGAGATATAGGATTTATGCCTATTTGCTTCGGATATGTTCTTCCGTGCCGTCAGCATCATCTGCACCCAGCAGACACACCTTAAGGATAACTCACGTAAGAATAATTCGGGAAGTAAATCCAGCTTCCTCTGCCAACACACTTGCAGAAGGGCTCTCTTTCGCCGACGTAACTACAGCTGCTTGTGGAAGTGTAGACTCTGCAGGAAGAGTACTCTCGGATGTCGACTTGCCATTCAGAACAGGACTGTCTGCGGGCGGCGCAATGGTATCAAGGCGACGAGAAACAGACTCAACTTCGGCGGCTAATTTCGTCTGGTTCTCCTGGATTGTCTTGAGAGCTTGAAGGATATTACCCACGCCATTTTCTAAACCCCCTGTACCTGACCCTGAGTTCGTCATGGCAGGACCTAATCAGTGGACAAGGAAATAGACACAGTAATTGCGATAGATAGTCGGATATGTCTACGAGGACAGGGCAAGACGCGTGACTCTCCAAAATAAAATACACAATTTTGAAATGAACACCAAGAAAGTTGACAAGAATCCAAGCGAACGGTCAGGGCGAGAAAGAGATGCCGGGAGGAATAGGTGATAGGTGATAGATAGGTAGGCAAGCAGCTTGACGGAGGTTGAATCGGAGACGTATCTAAACGGGTGCATGCGGTTTGGGTCAATGTTTGCTTACCTACCTTAGGTAGTTACCTAGGTAGTTAGTTACCTCTTGTCTTAGTTCCCATCAATGAGCCCCGCAGATCTATCTACATATCTACCTACCTACCTATGCGAATCTAGTCGCGTCGGTAACGGACACATTCCTGTGGCACTTCCCCTATCTTGTGCTCTCATTGGCTGCTCGAGTGTTTTAAGTACTTATCTAGTGTGAGGCCCTTTGGCATTTGCTACCTAATTTTACTTATCACTTCAGCAAGCCAGCAGTGCTCTAGTACCTGAGGTAGGACCTACCTGGCCCGGTGAGTATTGGGGCTGAGTGAACTAATAGACGGCCGGTACGTGGGCGTCCAGGTGAGGGGCACACCGTTTATAGTGGATAGAGGCATATGCCACCTACCTAGAAGTCTGGCCCGTTGTTCTCGGCAGCTACGGAATACTGGACAATATTCTGTACGCTGTACATCAACGGGGAAGTCCGCGATACGTCAGATACCTAGCCTTGGCAAGGTACCGACTTAGCTATCGCCTACCTTAGGTAGTTATAGTCCTATGATAATCTAAATAGACTAACCTAGGTAACTAACGCCTCAAGCACGAAAACACGATAAGACCCTTCGTCATTGAAGACTGACGTATAAGTCAAGTCTTAACTTCAATTTTCCCTATGCTTGAAAATTTTAGGTAATACGATCGCATCCAATAGCTCTTTTATCTTTGCTAAGTAAGGACAGCTTGAAAACAACACTGGCCTCGTGACAACATTTCCTGCATCTCATGACCCTCCGTCTGCCGTCTCCACTCATTGATTCCCGTTCCCATCAATTGATAGGTATACATAGCGCCCTATTCTCGTCACCGCCTTGCCACGCCTATGTTCGATCTACTGTGCCCATTCACACTTTAGAATTCGTTACTAAGATTTTCCCATTTGTAGCATATGCCTGCAACAATTCACCGGCGATTTAGAGCCGATAACTATGAAATAATGGGTGCCGTTGTAGGAGACAATCACCAGCAATGAATGCTACGCGCGAGCAGCCGCCGCTCACGGCCCCATAGTCACGATGTATCGCCAAACCGCCTCGGTCTGCCAACTCCCGCCAAAAAAGCCATAGCAAAATTTGGCTCGAAGTCTAACACTAGGTTTAACACCAGGTCTACGCTATGGCCGAGGGAAATTTTCAATGACAATGGAGCGAGAATCTGCAAGTGGTCATAATTGAGGATCCGGCGGCCGTCTCCGAGAAAAGACGTTACTCGCGAACACGGGTGTGCCGGCTTCCGACGAGCTATTCTAATCCGGAACCAAGGGCTCGTAACAACTGTTAGCAACCAACACTGCAAAAAAAAGATTCAGGGGCTTGTAGGAGTAACAAGAGCAGAAAACTGCTGATCAGAAAGAGTCTGCACACCATATATGTGTCAAATAAGTAACCGAAATGCTCCGGATGTGACGATCTACACAGGCGACTGACCTCTACGCCTATCCCATTGATCGTGGACCGACACCCTGTTGCGACGTGACCCTGCGATTTCTACTGACCCATGGGAACCACGATCTCCGAGATAACCTACCCTAGAGGATCCACCCTAGAAGACCCACACTGGAGGAACTTCGGCTGAACCTCACAACCCCACCTGTGACCCCACTCGCAGTCCCACACAGCTGTATACCCCGCGCAGCGCACACATATGACGGCGTAGCACTACAGTGGTAATAGTGGGGCTACGACGGGTGCGTCCACGAACCAACACCTAACCAATTGAGCCATCCCGGCAACCAATCCAAAAGGAGACCAGAATAACTAAGGTGTCGCTTAGTCATTCTATACCACTATATGTACGAACAGCTACCCTGTACGCTGTTACTACAGCTCACTTTTCATAATATGTATTACAGCTGTT